>CM053585.1:200622799-200646181 GCA_028646515.1 Pseudochirops corinnae | reverse complement strand
ATTCTCAAAGTCCTGGGCAGCTCCCACGGGCTCTCAGCTGTCTTTCTCTCAGCAACTCAGGCTCCATGATACTGGATACTGCTCTCCCAAAGTCCTTCTGGCCTTCTCTAGGCTTGGGCCTCTCTCCCAATTCACAGCTCCTCCCAGTTCAGCCCTCTCTCTTTATGTCAACAAATCCATCCCACAAGTGGGATTCACAAGCTCTGGGTTTTAACATTCAACCCAAAAACCAAGCCAATACAGGGGCATCTCCAAATTCCATTACCAATACACCTTCCTGTCTGCCTGCCAGACTGCCTTCAGTGGGAGATTTGTTTCTCTCTGTCACTTCATGGGTTCTGTAGCTCTAAAATTTGTTTAGAGTCATATTTTATAGGTATTTGAGGTGGTTATGGGGGGAGCCCACAGAGTTTTCCTGCTTCTATGCTGCCATCTTGACTCCACCCCTAATTAGGAGAGTTCTTGCAATAGTCCGGATCAGTGGTGGGGAACCTGCGGCCTCAATGTCACATGTGGTCCTCTAGGTCCTCAAGCACAGCCCTTTGACTGATTCCAAACTTGACAGAACAAATCACCTTAATACTTTTATTAATTTGTTCTATAAAACTTGGATTCAGTCAAAAGGCCATATCCAAGAACCTAAAAGGTCACAAGTGGCCTTGAGGCCACAGTTTCCCCACCCCTGGTCCAGATGATATACAATGAAAGCCTGGACAAGAGTGGTGGCTATACAAACCTAGAGGCCAATTTGGAAGCTTTTTCTTTCCTTCTCTCCCCACTTAATAGTATTTCATTTCTTTCAATTACATGTAAAGATAGTTTTCAGCATTCACTTTTATAAGATTTTGAGTTCCAAATTTTTTTCTCCCTCTTTAAGAAGGCAAGGAAGTTGATATAGGTGATATATGTATAATCATACTAGGTATACAGAGGCTTTTTCAATAGTCCGAGTTATATATGTGGTGAGATTTTGGACCAGAGTGATGTCTATATGAGCAGGGAATGGATAAAAGAGATGTTGTGAAGTAGAATAGATTTGAAAAATGTTTGAATATGGGTGTGAAGGAAAGGGAAGAATGAAGGATGATGCTCAGGTAAACCTTGGTAACTCATTGGAAGGATAGTGATGCTTTTGAAAGAAACAGGGAAGTTTGGAGGAAGGCTCGGTTTAAGGAAAATATAATGAGTTAAATTTTAGACATATTGAGTTTTATCATGTGGAGATGTCTAGGAGGCAGTTGATAATATAAGATTGGAACTCAAGAGAGAGAAGAGAGCTAGATGCATAGATTTAGAAATTATCTGAATTGCAAGTATAGTTCAACCAGGGGAGCTGATGAGATCACCCAAAGGGAGCATAAAGATAGAAGAGAAATGGGCCCAGGGTACACCTACCTTTACTGATCTACCCTTACATAGGAGGTGTGACATAAATGATGGTCTTGTAAAAGAGACCTACATGGATATACCAGAATGTTAGGAACAGAACCAATAGAAAACAACGTCATGAAAACCCCAGGAGAAGAAAGCATACAGGATGATTAGGTGGTACATAATATCAAAAGAGGCCAAGAAAGATGAGGGCTGAGAAAAGATCAGGTTCAGCAATATTGAGACCATCAATATCCTTGGAGAGAGCAGTCTTAGTTGAGCAGGTGGGATCAAAGCCAGATTACAAGGTGTTGAGAACTGAATGAGAGGTAAGAAAGTATGGGCAGATCAGCTTTTTTTTTGGAAGTTTGGCTATGGAAAGAAGTAGAGATATATGAGAGTAACTTCAGGGGAATGCAGGGTCAAGTGAAGACACTTTTTTAAAGATGAGGGATACAACATTTTACTGCACTTTGGGTGACCCACAGCTTCTAATTCTTTGGGGACTGTGATATTCTATGACTTAAATGCATACAGAATCCCCATAAGTATACTATTGATAGTAGAAAAATTGGGTTTTGTTTCAGGAAGATGCCTAGATTCATTAAAAACACTACCAAAGGCAGCTTAGTATATTTTTTCTCCTGTTCAATTCTGGGACCAGTTCATTGCCCATCTGTAGCATATGTCCATAATTTGTGCTCTCATAGACAAGTTCTATCTTTGTCCAACTGCATGTCATAGACTCTTACAGTAGGCATTTGTCATCCACTTCTTTTTCTGGTGTGGCCAGTCAGGTTAAACTCTTTTGAGCAACCATGAATCTCATTTAAGAGGCTCCACAGTTATTCAGGGCTTGGTGCCATGAACACAATATTAACTACAAAGGAGCATGAAGGATCTCAGTTTTTGTTGGGAATCCCTCTTCTACTTGGATTGTATGCCAGATATCATACATTAACAAATAATTAATCAGTGAATATTTATTAAGTGCCCTATTGTGTGTCAGACACCATCCTAGGTGCTGATGAAGAAAAGAAGGAAAAAAAGAAATAACTATATTTACCCAAGGACCTTACATTCAATTAGAGAATACAACATGTAAGCATATATAGAATATAGACAAGTTAAACTATGAAAGAATGCCCTTGATAAATGGACAGATTATTCTTAGTAAAATTTTGTAGAGGTGAAAAAGTAAGCATATCAATTGATAAGTATTTATAAATTCCTGAGGGTTGTTTTTTGTAATGATAAGGTAATATAATGTAACTTCTATTTAAAAAAATGGATTTCCTCTTACTTGCCAAAGTTTAATATCCTCCCTTCTTTCATGTATCTTGAGAATCAACCTCTCAATGCTCTACAAACTGTGTTGCCTCTAGCATGGACTATTCAATTCTTTCTACTTTTCCCCTTTAGTTCCATTTCATTCATTTGTATAAGTATTTATTAATTTCTCAGTATGTACCAGGCATTGTGCTAGGTCCTGGAAATCCAAAGACAAAAACAAGACAGTGCTTACCCTCAATGGGATTATGTAGCATATTAGGGGCTGTGATACTAGAGTCCAAATATGGTGATCATTGATGGAATTTATTATAGAAATCCTTACAGATAATTTCAACATTTCTATCTGTTTTTCTAGTTTCATCCTTAAATGCTCTAAGGATTATTTGGCTTAATTAGGTCTTCCACAGATAATTTCTGCAAACTTGTTTTTCCCTGAGTTGCTTCTTGCTGCCTCCTGAGGTGCTTCCACTCATAATCTTCTGTCTTCCATCACCTTCCACAAAATTTTGCAAATGAATTTATATTTTAAGCTGTCATTTCCCTTGGCTGCTGTATCTCTCTACTTGGCAAAAAGATCAAGTAAAAACTTGTTGAAGTGTTTTCCAGGCTCTCTTGGCCTCCTAGGCAACTGATTTACATTGGTGAAACCCTTAGGGGTAGGTTTGGACTCAAGAAGACCTAGTCTCAAGTCACAGCTTTGATATATCCTGGTTGGGTTGTAACCACGAGAAACTCAAGTCTTTTAGTGTCCAGGCAACTCTCTATGATTATAGGTTGCTGAACACTTGCTGATCTTCATTACGAGGGTTTGCTCAATAGGAGTACCCTCACCCATGAAGTCGCAGAAAAGGATTTTTCTTTAATTTTTCTTTAATCCAAGGAGCTTCTATTTTAAAATAATACTATATAAACCGGCAAAATTTTCCCAATGCTATTGCCAGAATGCTTTTTAAAAAAATGTTATAGTATTGACCATGCTCTATTTGATGCAGAATTGTACTAACGTCTTGGTCATGCTAGAGTCTCTTGCAGTAGCATAATTTCTTAATAATCAAAAAATCTGACTATGTATTTAGAAATAACTCTGAATTGTTTCCCATCTAAGCGAAAGCTCAGACACCTAGTTGGTATAATATTGCTTTTCACAGAGGTGCAGAAAAATGTAATTGGTATTTGTGATGTTCAGCAGTTCATGAAATAGGTCCTGTAAATACTGTGATAATGACTTCCTGAAAATGTAATGACTGGTAATCATTCATGACTCCTATATGTTCTTTCTGTTAGCTGCCATTGTTAATGATGACAGATGAAGGAGACAGACAAGAGCTTAATTTTTCTAAACTAAGTGGAACCTCTAAATTTGAAAGAGGGCCCATTTGTATCAAAGGAAGTGGGGAATTGTGACATGAAAATCATAAAGTGCACAGACAGGGTAGATAGAGATGTGATGCATAACTAGTTTCTAATTCACTTTTTATAAAATGAATTGAAATTGTAAACCATGGGAAAGCAACTTTCACCTGGATGGGCCCAATTTTGGGTTACTGTGGAATTTATAGATAGGAAGTACAGAGGATCATTTGGAATTGGAATGGTCAATAAAGGTCATATGAGCTAAGCCCTTCATTTTTCAGATGAAGACATTGAGGTCCAGAGAGGCTAAGTGATATACCTAATGTCACAGAATTAGAGGTGGGATCCCAAACCAAGTATTTTGATTCTAATCTGACAATATTCTTTCCACTGTGCCACAAGAACCCCTCTTCCCTCACCTGGAAAATCCCATTTGCTGCTGTCTCACAGAACTGAAGGTTACCCCAAGGTGAAATAGAGTTGTTTTAATGGTTAAACCCAAAAATCATTTGTGCTCGAAATGGGACAATCCACAACAATGTATGAACTCATAATATGACAACCATTCAAGAGGCTTTAAAGTTTGAGGTATAGGATCAAGATAGATCCTGATTTCTGTCACATGTCAATTGCAGAAATTGAATTCTGGGGAACTCTAGTAATTCCCAGCCTGGGCATCAATGTTGTTTTAGTAAAATGATAAGCAAATGTATGTCTAATATAGAACAAAGGCTTACTTTCATCAGAAAGAGGAAGAGGCCATGGAAAAGAAAAATAAAGGCATCAGGGAAGGTTTGCATCCTCAATACATACATGCATAAAATGCCAACCTTTGTAGATCGCAAAATTTCCAAGAGTTTTTATGATCTACACCACCGCTTTCAGATAATATACATTGTATTGTTGCTAGAGTGCTACATTTGGATTCAAAGAAAAGTTAGCAGAGACTTGGATTTATATCCCAGTTCAGACACCTAATGTGTGTCCGTGAGAAAGTTTTTCACCTTTCAGTACAAAACTATTTCCTCATCTGTAAAATGGGGAAAATTAAGCTTGCACTAGTATTAAACCCATAGTGTTGTTATGGGAAAGTACTCCAAGTGGGAATCATTACTATATGTGTTCTTAGAAGCATTCTTATCTTTGGATCATAGAATTGGTGCTCAAAGGGATATCTGATACTACAACTTCCCTCTCCCTGTAACTATTGTCACTTTTGCCTAAACAAGAGGGATCATTTAAATCCATCAGACTCAACAATCTGGAGCTCTTTGAGACCCATGAACACTACACAGAATTCAAGTTCATTAACAAGTGACAAAGATCACATAGGAATATATTAGTTTGCCGGTGACAGCACACTTGCCTTAGTGCATCTCAATGTTTTCTTTGTAGGTAGGATCTTAGGTAGGGCAGCAAGGTGGCACAGTGGATAGAGTGCCAGACTTGGAGTCAGGAAGACTGTTCTTCATGGCCTCAGATACTTCCTAACTGTATGACCCTGGGCAAGTCACTTAACCCTTTTTACCTCTGTTTCCTCATTTATAAAATGTACTGGAGGAAAAAAAAATGGCAAACCATTCTAGGATCTTGGCAAGAAAACTCCAAATGGGGTTGCAAAGAGTCAGATATGACTAAAACAAATGAATAACAAAAAGATCTTATCTTTGTCCCTATCCCATTGCTAATTTTTTCTTTCATTACTCTTGTAATATCATTTTGTACGTTATTTTAACTTCATAAAAGCATTTTGACAGAGAGCCTTAAAAATAAAAACAACCTTGAACTTAACTCACATCAAATGAGGTGAGGAGAACTTAATTTACAAAATCCTTTCCATATAAAGAGCAAAACAGAAAGAGAGGAGTTTATGAAGTCACAAATTTGTATTAAAGCATCTTGCTTTTCTCTTTAAGCAGATAATACACTCAACATATTTCCAAAGCTGTTCTACTTTTGTTTTCCTACTGATCTTCATAGTAATCTACATTTCTTTTACATATCTTTAATTATCTCATTGACCCTTTTCTCACTTAATTTTTCATTTTGGCAACCCCAACACTAGTCCTTCTTTCCCTCCACAACTCCCCTTCACTCCCCCCGAGTGAAATAAATAAAAATTAAAATCCTTATATCAGATATGCAGTCAAGTAAAACAAACCCCCACATTGATCATGTCCAAAAACATTCACCTCATTCTGCTCCTTATTGTGGTTGGTTTGTGATGAGATCTTAATTAAGTCCCTCTTCTTCCTTAGTTTCTTCTTTAAAATAAGGGCTTTAGTGTTGTAGGGCAGAAGTAGGAAAAATGGCTTGAATTTGCAGAGCCAGACGCCTGCTCTAAGTAAGAAAAACCACTAACAACTAAAGTTGTCCAAAAATGGTATGGCTGCCTTAAGAGGTGATGAGTTACCTCTCACTGGAGGTCATTAAGCAACGGCTGAAAGATCATTTGACAGCAATGTTGTTGAGTGAATCCTTTTTCATGTTGGATTGGATGTCTGTGATCTTTTCTAGTTTTGACATGCTGTGACTTGGTGACTGGATCATCCCTAGGGAACCTTCTGGATTTGATTGATTCTGACTTTTTAAGCTGCCTTTTTGTTGCTATTGTTGATAGAAGGAGCTCTTAGGAAATATTTAATTAGAATTTAATCCACAGCTATATTTTCTCCTTTCTCTTTGGCTGCTTCTGTCTGATTTCCCGGTCCTAAGGTCAGTTGGACATCTAATGTTCACAAACTTGGATACCATTTAGGGGTATGGATTTTACAATGGATGAGTCATATAGCTATAGTGACTCTACTTCAGTTAGAAAATCCAGAAATATGCCTGGTAGATAGCTCTCTCTAAGTCACTCTGTCCATATATCTCTATCTATCTATCTATCTATCTATCTATCTATCTATCTATCTGTCTGTCTATCTATCTACCTATCTATCTATCTACCCATACACACATACACGTACACATATACATACATACAGGGGGTGTGTGTGTGTGTGTGTGTGTGTGTGTGTGTGTGTGTGTGTGTGTGTGTGTGTGTGTGTGTGTGTGTGTGTGTATTTAAGAAAAAGAAATCCAGACATCTAGATATACTAGATTAGGCCAGGAGAGGGCAACAGTGACCATGGATGGGAGCTCTTGTTACTAGAAAGAGTAAATCCTTTAAAGAGCATTCAGAGTAAAGGCATGATTAAGAACAATTGCGATCTCTGTGCTTCCAAAGGAAATTATTCCCATGGAAGTGATCTTTTACAAAAGGATAAAGTGAACCTCTCAACTACAATGGAGCATTTTATTGTCATCCTTAAATCAGGTGTAACAGGTGAGAGAGCCTTGGACTTGGAGTCAAAGGATCTGGGTTTGTATCTCCTCTCCGTTATTTAGGAGCTCTGTGACTAGGGAAGGAAAAGTAATTTGCCTCTGTGGACTTGTTTCTTCATCTGTAAAAAAAATGAGGGGGTGCTGGACTAGGTAATTTCTAAAATCTCCTCTAGTTCTAAATTCTATAGTCCTAAGAAAAAGGGATTTCCATGGATTACATGTGGGTCTCCAACCTATAGCCTCCATAGAACCCATGAAGGGTGCAAGGAATGGTACTAATTGTTTCATTAAAGAACATAAATGGCTTGTTTAAAACTCCGGAAATCCTCAATGAGTCTATCTGATTTTTGTCTTTTCACTATCCCCAAAATGTTCAATTTTATTTTCTCTCCATTTACCGCTTACAGAATCCCAGGCTTCCAAAGTCAGAAGGTACTTTGGAGATCATCTAACCCATCATTTTACAGATGAGAAAACTGAGGCTCTAAAGTCGAAGTGACTTGCTTAATGTCACAGTTAATCAGGTCTTCCAACCCCTAGTAGTCCATTGTCATTTTCTCTAAACTTTTCCTCTAAATACTTATGGTAGTTTCCTTCCTTTGGTTAACATATTAACTTAAATCAAGGTCATAGAATTAATTCACTATCAGCAGCTAGTTGCAAGGTTCTTTATTCCTCCTTTATAATATGACATTTTTATTTTACTCTTTTCTCTATGCTGTTTTACTCTAAGTGAATAAGAATCTTTAGTCTGGGCTATCTGTTTCCAGAGCTGTTTACATCTTATTGAACCATCACTTACTAAACTTGTAGAACAGAGGCTTTGTCTGTTCAGGCCAGCAGTCCTACTGATCATGGATGTGATCTGCTAACAAGTTTGTGTCCTGAAATGGAGGATGAAAATTTTATCTATAACAGACTTTTCAGTCTACCTCCTCTCCCTTCTCCCCTCCCCTCCCTTTCTCCCTTCCTCTCTTCTCCCCTTCCCTTCCCTCTTTTACTCTCTCTTTCCTCCTTTCTCCTCCTCATGCCATCCCCTCCCTTCCTCTTTCTTCTTTTCCCCTCTCCTTCCCTCCTCTTTCATCCCTTCCTCTCCCTACTCCTTTTCCCCTCTCCTCCCCCCTCTTCTCCCTTTCACTCCTCTCTCCTCCCTTCTACTCTCCTTACCTACCCTCTCATCCCTTCCTCTCCCCACTCCTCTTCCCTCTCCATCCCTCCTCTCTCCTCCCCTCAACTTTTTCCTGCTGTCCATTCTGTGGATGCAGTTCCTAGAATGAAGGGGGCTACCCATGAACATTTCCTAGTCAGAGCTCAGGCTTATTCAGGGAGACACAGGATCCCAGCAGTCAGGTGAGTAGGCAGGCTCTTTTCCTCTAGGGTTTTTGAGGTCAGGTAGGCCATGTGCTTTGTTTCTATTTGAGTATCAACATTATGGTAGCATTTTGTAGTGGATAAGGTGTTGAACTTGGAGCCAGGATGACCTGGGGCTAAGCTCACTTCACACTTTGCTAGTGTGACCTCCCCTGGTCAAGTCGCTTCACTAAGTTTCAGTTTCTTCATCTCTACAATAATCAGGTTGAACTTAATAGCACCCACGGGAATTTCCATTTCTAATCTCGAATCCTATGATTCCTTTTGATGTTGTCTACTCTTCTGGAATTTGTGCTTCCTAGGAAACATATTTATGAGTCAATACATTCCTTATTACATGACTATGACAAAGTAAGCTAGGAGAAAAAAGGACGTTTTGTTTGTCTTACACTATTTTCCCCTTTCCCACAAGAGTTGACAGAATAATTTTCCACTCAGGAAGAGAGTAAATCTGCGTAGGACAATTGATTGCCTTGTATTGACCCCAACCTTTTTTTAATCTCAGGAGAAATAACAACTCAACCCTGTTTATTCCCCCATGACCTCAAGCTTCCTGTTGTTGGTTCTCCTTCCCTAATTCTTTCACCATTATTTCTCTAAGTTCCAATTCTCAGAAAAAGTTGCATAACACACACACACACACACACACACACAGATGTTTGGTTGTTTGTCAGTCATGTCTGACTCATTGTGACCTCATTTTGGGTTTTCTTGGCAGAAATACTGGAGTGGTTTGCCATTTCCTTCTCCAGTTCATTTTATACATGAGAAAACTGAGGCAAACAGGGGGTTAAGTGACTTGCCCAGGGTCACGCAGCTAGAGAAAGTCTGAGGCCAGATTTGAACTCAGAAAGATGAGTCTTGCTGCTTTCAGGCCCAGCACTCTATCCACTTTACCATCTAGCTACAGAGCGGTATCTACTGAATATTAGAGGGAAAGAAAACCGTACCATTAGACTTCTTCCTTTTCCTCCACCTAGATGAACTTCCTGGTCAGAATTGTTGGGAAGTGAAATTCTCTCTGCATTACTCAAATTCCTATACAATCTCATTAATTATCAACAACCTAACCTAGGCTTTAAGCATTTTCCTCACAGTAATCCAGGGTGACAGGTAGGGTAAATAGTTTACACATGGAGAAGCTTAGGCTTGGAGATATGCAATGCCTTGGCCCAAGTGACACAGCTGATAAGTGACAAAACTGGGACCTGAACTCAGAACTTTCTGACAGAGTTGTAGCTTCGGGGAACTGATATCATTTAACCTCCTTCAACTCCTCCCAAGCCAGTCGTCCCCAGCTGGGACCTCCTGAGCTGTGATCTGGTCACGTCCCTGGTCTCTCCCATCACAGGGGCTTATGTCTTTACATCCAAGGTCTCTTCCCTCCCTTGACTGAATTTGTCTTTTTAAAAAAATGATTCAAGGTGCCTTCCCTGTTGTTTTTTCTCTGTCTCAGAATCCCTAGTTACAGTTCTGCCAGTTTTCCATTTGGCTACACCATGTAATGCAGAAGTGTTGCTCTGTGCTGAAAGTCATGCTGGGTTTGGAGTAAGAAGACCTGAGCTCAAATTCTGCCTATGTTATGATCTTGAACTGTCGTTTAACCTCTCTGGGCCTCAGTTTCTTCATCTGTAAAATGAGGAACTAGGTCACAGTGGCCCTAGAATGTCACACTTGAGGACCTAGAGGGCCACAGGTGGCCTCAAGGTTGCAGGTTCCTCCCTTCTGCACCCGGACTGGATAACGCTAAGTTCTCTTTTAGTTCTAGATCTATGATCTAGAAAGATCTCATAACTTTAAAAAAGGATGTCTTAACACACGTGTGTATGTATATATGCGTGCATATCTAAGCACATGTATACATTTGTACATGTCCATTTGTGTATGTGTATGTGTATACAATGTATACATGTACATATGTGTTTTTATGCTGTCATATAATATATGATGTAGAATATAACACAATAATTACTATTGCATAATTAATGATGATTATTATATAATTATTATATATTACATAATAGTATGTAATATGTGTGTGTGTGTGTGTGTGTGTGTTGGTCCAAAAGTCTTAGTTCAATTCCAAGCTATTACTGGGTGGCATGGTACAGTGGATAGAGTGTTGGGCCTTGTGTCAGGAAGACTTGAGTTCAAATCTGCCTTCAGACATTTACTAGCTTTGTGACCCTAGGCAAGTCTCTTAACATCTATTTACCTCAGTTTACTCATCTGTAAAATGAAGATAATAATAACATCTACCTCCCAGGGTTTTTATGAGGATCAAATGAGATAATAATTGTAAAATTCTTAGCACAGTGTCTGGCACATAATAAGAGCTACGTAAATGTTAGCTGTCATCATCATGTTTGATTACTCACTGCTAAAGCTCAACGCTGCACCAAGATGTTTGAGATGTTTATCTCTCCGCTCCCACCTAGCCACACCACTACCTCCTTTAGCTATATCACTGGGTTATTGTGGGGAAGGAATTCTCAAACCCGTACGGTTCTATGTAAATGTGGGCTGTTCCAATCAGTGTTCCCAAGCATTCTTGGGGGCTGTTGGAGGCAGATCAGAACAGCTCCCAGAACCAACAGAGAAATTTTCAGTGTGAGCATTTACAGCTCAGAAATTGGCAAACACTACAAATCGTAGCTTGATTTATTGTTTTGTTTATTTCTAGAACTAAGGAAGTTAGAAAGAAAATGTTAAATGCAGATTAAACTTAAAAGTGTGATGTGTATACCTCTTTTTTCTCCTGCAGAGCTAATTGTCAGACTTTTACCAGCATACCACTGAGGGCCACTCACCAGATCATTCTTTCTTTGGCTCATTCTGTCTCCATCCAGAGTTAACCCCTGAGAAATCTCAAAATGCAGATCAAATATAGGTAGTGAGGCTGACATATGAATAAAGTAGTTAATTCTCATGCAATCACTGGAGATAATAATGAGCAAGCCGGTCAGTATAGATTTCACTCTATAGAAAATGCACAAACAAGGACTAACAGTAACCCACAAATATCTGGTACAATTCTTCTTTCTCTCCAGTGTATCCTTTCTTCTCCAGGACCTGGACTGCTCCCCAGACTCATTCTTGGCACCACCCTATGGTTTGTGCTCTCCTCAGAGGAGAATATGAACTTGGGGTTACAAGAGAGGCACTTTCCTTCCCCTTGTACTTGCATTGTCTGAATCACTAATGGATAGAGTGAAGGCTAAATTCCAAGTCTTTTTTATTTCCTGTATAATGGCTAACAGCCTCCTGCTGTTCCTTCAGCTTCAGGGATTATGCATACAATTTTATTTTTCACAGAAGGCTAGCATAAACAAGAAATGCTGCCCCTCCTATAAGGCTGGACCCCCAAACTCTCAAATTTGGATGGAAGCAACCCCAAGTTGGCACTAATCAGAAACTCCTCCCCTCTAGAAGATTTGGGTTTAAGAACTCCTTGGCTATATGGTTCCCCTCTTTTGGAGTCCTATGGTTGACTGTGTCACCCTATATGTCGTTGCCATTCCAAGGCTGGCAGCGCCCAGGAAACAGAGGTCCAGAAGTTTTTGTTGCTGCCCAGCTGCTGAGCTCCAAATATTGCTATCTCTGGAGCCTAAGGTGATAGTCATTCCACTGGAGACTTGTGGGGGTGAAATGGGCCTCTCTTGTGCTCAATATATGAATTGTTAACAATTGTCTGTCTGCATAGGAGATGGGGACATTTTTATCTATATCTACACGGTCCCTCAGGGGACCTTACCTAGGACTCAGGTCTCTGTGGATCACTTCAAAAAAGGGAAGAAACAGGGCAAAAGGGTTGAGGGACAGGCCTTTACCCCTTTTAGAGGCCAGCACAACGAGAGTGTTTCCAACTTACAAGAATCTGAACAAATCAGTTCATCTTTAAATGATGATGATGATAACAGCAATAAAACAATGTTAATAAATAACATTTACAGGATGTTTTTATGTGGGGGCAGCCGGGTGGCTCAGTGGATAGAGTGCCTGGCCTGGAGTCAGGAAGACCTGAGTTCAAATCCAGCCTCAGATACTTACTAGCTGTGTGACCCTGGGCAAGTCACTTAATCCTTATTTACCTCAGTTCTTTCATCTGTAAAATGAGCTGGAGAAGGAAATGGCAAACCACTCTAGTAGATTTACCAACAAAACCCCAAATGAGGCCATGAAAGACAGGACTGAAAAATGACTCAACATATTGGTGCTTTATGATTTACAAAATCCTTTACATGAGTTATTTCTTTTGATCCTTTTGATGTAGGTACTATCATTATTCCCCTTTTACAGAAGAGAAAGCTGAGACTGAAGGAGGTTATGTGATTTGTCCAGGGTCACATGTCTAATAAGCGTATGAGACATTGTTTAAATCCAAGTCTTCCAGATTCTAAGTCCCAGATAAAGGTTTACCACCTTATAATTCTATCAAGTTGGTCAGAGAACTTTACTATAGTATACTATATATATATAATATATATGTGTGTGTGTGTATATATATTATATAGTATACTATACTATAACTAGTTAACTAATATTATATTAACTAATTCCTTCTATTTCTATTCTGGGATAATGACCTTAGTTTAGAAATGACATGCCCAGAGTCTAGCAAATGAACTGACATCTATCCTTATGCATGGGTAGGGAAGGTTGTAGGATGGCTCTACGCCTTGTTACTTTGCTGATGGATTGCTGTTTTTCAATTTGGCTAGGTGAACTTGCCCATTTATCACTGAGATATGGGTGTAACCCTTTCAAAAGAAGTGTTCTAAGATAAAAAATACCCAGTAGTAATAAAGAGAACATGTGATTTTGGGGGATAAAACTTTAGTGACGTAACAATGAAAAAGAACAACAGACAAAATTCAGAGAACTTTTAACCTTTCACCAGAGTTCTGTATAGTGGAATGAACACTCTTTATCATCTTTTTATTTTATTTTTTATTGAGTCAGACTGTGTTCTAGTGCCAATGTTTAGTTTTTAATTATATGGTCTAAGAACTATAAGCAGTAGATAGAATGTTGGCCCTGGAGTCAGGAAGACTCACCTTCTTGATTTCAAATCTGGCCTCGGACACTTACTAGCTGTGTGACCCTAATCAAGTCATTTAACTCTGTTTGCTGCACAGTTCCCTCATCTGTAAAACAAATTGGAGAAGGAAACAGCAAACCACTTCAGCATCTTTGCCAAGAAAACCCAAAATGGGGTCACAAAGAGTTGGATGCAACTGAATCAACTGAATCACAGAAAAGAACTATAGCGTGTCAGAATGGGAAGAAATCTCAAAGGTCATAGGCTCACAGATTCAGAACTGAAATCAAACTTAGAGGTAATTCAATCCAACCCCTTCATTGTTAGGTTCGGGGGTTTGCCCAAGGCCATTTAGGTAGTAAATGACAGAGCAGGGTTATAAATTAGGTTTTCTGACAACAAATTCAGGACTCTTTCCCTTGCCTTTTGCTATGTGTCTGATCATCTAGTCCAACCTATATCTGAAGAACAGTCTCTAAAACATTCTTGACCATTGGTCATCTATCCTTTGCCAGAAGACAATGGAAATTGCCAGAAGCCAATCAGTGGGAAACTCAATACATTCTGAGGCGGGACAGCCATAACTTAAGTTTTTCTTTAAAATCAAGCAGAAATGTGTTTCTCTGTAGCTTCCACCAATTATTCCAGGTTCTTCTCACTCAGGTCAAGCAGAACGAGTCTAATCCCTCTTCCAGATGACAGTTCTTAGACTATTCAAAGAAGCCTATTAGGCCCTTCCTAAGTCTTCTGTTCTTCACGTTAAACACTCCTGGTTTCTCCAACTGATCTTTGCACAACATGGTCTCAATTCCCTCATGACCAGACCTGTTCAAGTTCATAATATCTTTCTTAAAAAGTGCCACTCTAAATTGAATGAAATATTCCAGATATTGTCTAACTGGGACAGAAGGATGATGGAAGCAGAGATCGAGAGCTAGAAGGGACCTCAGAAATCACCTAATTCAATTTTCTCATTCTTTGTAGATAAGAAAACTGATGGAAGAGGGAAAGTGATTTGAGAATGTCACAAAAGTTGTAAGTGGATTCAAGTCAGGAGTGTGCCAGAGTCAGCTTGGGATCTGGTTGTTAAATTTTCAGTGTAAGTATTTATATTATTATATAAATATATGTATTTATATATTATATATCTTGGAAATCAACAAATGCTGCAAATCATGATCTGATTTATTGTTTTGTTGATTGTCTAGACTTAAGAAAATGATTGGGAAATGTCAATGATGCAAACTTAAACTTAAAAGTGTATAACAACACACCTCTGATTAGAGGCAGTAACTCTGCCTCTAAATCCAACACCCTTTATGTTATACCAGGCGGCCTTCTTTTATTGCAATTTTCCTGGTATTGGACATTTATACTACTTTTACAAATATAAAAGACCTGCAATGGTTGGTGAAATTGATCAAGCAGACAGGCAATATATGTGTAAAAAGAACTTACTTTAAACTAGAAGCTAATATTCTTAACATGGGACTGGCTAATGAAGATAACCTCAGCAGCCTCCCCATTGATTGATTGGGATGAGAGGATATTCATTGATTCCACATCTGCAACTACTTTCCTCTTCTTTGCTTATTGTACCCAGGTTAAATTAAACAGACAAAGGGCTGCTGCTATCCATGCTAAAAACCAGTGGGGATTGCTTTAATGGGGACCACTTTCAACTGGAAAATTGGTGCTTATATTTTTATAGCTCACCATGTAGAGTTCTTTCATCCAGTCAAGGTAGGTAGGTCACCTTTAATTATCAGGGGTGAAATCCAAATGGTGGGAACCTCATTCTATCTCATTAATAAAGCATGAATATGGAAATTCATGTCCCAGAATCTAGGACTGTGGAAAACACCCCTGCACATGTGGAATGGTTTATTTAGATCTGAGTGCTAAGCGTATTCTTACTCTGAGAGCTGGGGAGATGGTTGTGAATTTCAAACACAGAGTATCATTGCATGACAGGTTGGTTAGCAACCCAACCAGGGAGTAGTCAAGAATCTTTTCAGTGTGTGAATGGGGGACCAGGGCATTAGTGATGTTTATTAAATATTCTCTTTTAATATGGCTACTGAAAAAAATTGAGAGGATGTTTTATATTTTCCCCTTCTCTGAGCTATGACTTATAGAAGGTAATGGAAAAAGCATTGGACTTGGAATCAGAAAGCCTTGGTTTGATTCCTAACTCAGCTATTTAATATTACCTTGGCAATATTACTTCCCCTCTTGGAGTCTCCATTTCCTAATCTATAAAATAAGGTGGTTGGATTTGATTAATCAATCAACATAAATATTTATCAAGTGACTACTATATACCAGATGCTTTGCTAAGCACCAGGAATGCAAAAAGAGACAAGAGATTGTCACTGACCTCAAGGAGCTTATAATCTAATGGGGGAGATAATATACAAAGAAATACATGTAAAGTGAGCTATATAGAGGATAAATAGGAAATAATTAACAGAGGGGAAGCACTGGAATCAAGGGAGGTTGGGGAAGGCTTTCTGTAAAGAATTGATTTTAGTTGAGACTTAAAAGAAGCCAAAGAGTTCTGTAGCTGGAGCAGATGAGAGTGTCACAAGCATGTGAAGAGCCAGAGAAAATGCCTGAAGCCAAGAAATGGAGCATCTTATTTGTGCAACAGCTGGGAGGCTGGCTATATGTTATGGAGAAAAGTGTAAGAAAACTGGAAAGGTAGGAGAGGGCTAGATTTCAAAGGGCTTTGAATGCCAAACAGAGCCCTTTCTGCTTGCTCCTAAAGACAGTAGGAAGCCATTGTAGTTAATTGAGTAGGTCCAGTGACTAGGTCAGACCTGAACTTCAGAAAAATCACTTTAGTGACAGAATGGAGGATGGACAAGAGTGGGGAAAGACTGGAGGCAGGCAGATCCACCAGCAGGCTACTGCAGTAATCAAGGCAGGAGGTGATGAGTGCCTGCAACAGAGTGGTAGCAGTGTCAGCGGAGTGAAGGAGGCATATTGGAGATATGTGAGAAAGG
This sequence comes from Pseudochirops corinnae, assembly GCA_028646515.1. Lineage (NCBI taxonomy): Eukaryota > Metazoa > Chordata > Mammalia > Diprotodontia > Pseudocheiridae > Pseudochirops > Pseudochirops corinnae. The sequence continues at coordinate 200,629,417 of CM053585.1, read as the reverse complement.
TGAAATTGATAGGCCTAGATACCAGATCAGATATGGAGGGTGAGAGACAGTCAGGAATCCAGGATGACTCCTAGGTTGTGAGTCTGAGGAACAGGGAAGATGGTGGTACTCTCTACAGTTATAGGGAATGTAGTAGGGGAGGAGGACTTAGGGAATAGATAATGAGTTCTGTTTTGGACATATTGAGTTTAAGATGTCTATGGCCATCCAGTTTTAGATGTCCAGAAGGCAGCTGGAGATGTGGGATTGGAGGTTAAGGAAGAGATTGAAGCAAGATAGGTAGATTTGAAAATTATCAGCTTAGAGATGGTAATTAAAACCATGGGAGCTGATGGGATCACCAAGTGAAGTTATAGTGAAGTGAGGGAGAAGAGAAGAAGGCCTAGTACAGAATCCTGAGGGACACCTATGGTAAGGAGTTTTCTGGAGAAGGATTCAGTGAAGGAGACAGAGAAAGAGTGGTTAGATAGATGGGAGAAGAACAAAGACAGAGTGGTGTCCCCAAGACCTAGAGAGAAGAGTGTATAAAGGAGAAGAACATAATCAACAAGAACAAAGGCTGCAGAGAGGTCAAGAAGAGTGAGGACTGAGAAAAGGCCATTGGATCTGGCAACTGAGAGATCATTTATGACTTTGGAGAGAGCCATTTCAGTGGACTGGTAAGTCAGGAACCAGATTGTAAGGGACTGAGAAGAGAGTGAGAGGAAACAAAGTGAAGTTACCTATTATAGATGGCTTTTTAGAATTTAGCCACAAAAGTGCAGAGGAGATATGGGATGACATTTAGCAGGGATGGAAGGATCTAGTGAGACTTGAGATTATGTAACATGAATATGCAGTGGATCCAGTCAGAACAGGTACTTGATTTTCTCCAACTTCATTCAGCAGCCTGTGTATAAGCTCATGAATGCAACAAATGATGAAAGTGATTCAAAGCAGAGGCCCAACTGGATGTAATTGGTGATATTAAAAAAGGGGTAGAGATTCAAGAGAGGAGACAAGTGTAGAGTTGAATTAGTTCACCAAGGAGTTGAGACGGGAAAAGAAGAGAGAATAGCTAGTTCAGAGGAGATGGCCTGGGAGATGATTGAGGGGTCAAGGGATTGGAGAACATGGTATGGATAAAGAACAGAGTTATGTAAAGGAAGGCAGAGGAATAAGAGAAAGGACAAGAGGTTGTGGTCAGATAAGGGGATTTCTGAATTCTTGAGCATGGAAGTGGTACATTTGTGGGTGATGGCAAGACCAAGAGAGGGTGACCATCTTTGTGTGTGGCTGAGATGGGTTGAAGGAGTAGCTCATGGGAGGTGAGTAAGTTGAGGAACTGAGTCATTAGGGTATTTGAGGGAGAATCAATATATATGTTGAAGTCCCCAAGTATAAGGGCAGGAGCTGGGGAGAGGAGAGAAATTGTAAACTAGGCATCAAACTAGTTGAGAAAAGAAGGGGAGTGAGCTCAAAGTTGATAGACAACAGCTACCAGGATTTTGATTGGGTGATGGATATAATGGCATGAATATCAAGTGAAGGGGGAAGGGGGAGAAACTAGAAGTGGTAATGGGGAATGAGAAGTATTTCAACTCCCCCACCATGACTAGTCAGCTGAGGAGAATGATCAAAGGTACAGCCAGGACTGGAAAAACATGGCCAGGGAGTCTGTATCATCAGGGGAAAGCCAGGTTTCAAAAACAGCTAATGGATAGAATGAGTACAAGAGGAATAGATTTAAGATGAAGGGAAGTTTTTTCTGGCATTCCAGAAACACAGTAGAAAGTCTGGGTGTAGTTAATATGAAACTTTGGAGTGGGAGGGTTGAGGGGAATGAGAATGAGAAATTAGGTGGTAGGGGCTATGGAATGAGGCTTGGATGATGTCCTAGGTACAGGAGTTAAAAGTCACCAAGATGTGAAAGGTATTATTAGGTGTGAGAATGCTCATTACTGAGTATAAGGCACCATTTCTCTACCCCCAAAGGACAAGTAGACAGGCTAGCAGGATCTGCTGTGGACTCTGAACTTTCTCTCTCTACTATGTTCCCTACTGGTTACCTTTTCTCCTCCCCTCTCATGCTTCAGTTTCCTTTTACATGTTGTCTTCCCCATAAGAATAGAGGCTGCTTGAGGGCAGGGACTGTCTTTCTTTCTGCTTATATCTGCACCATTATCCTTTCCGCATTGCAGGGGGTTGGGATCATGGTACAGTACCCCTCACCCCTACAATCTTGAAAATCTATGAAAAAATTTTGCCCTCCCTCCATACCAGAGAAGAAGTCTGATTTATTGTGGTCTTAAAAGACAAAATATGTTGATATTATAAAATGCTATATGCATTTCTGAGTTTCTAAACTTTTTCTGTGTCATCTGTTAGCCTTCATGTGTCATCTGTGGCTTCTACAAAACTCCTCCCAAATCCCATTTAATTTCTTAAGCCGATTTGAGATATATCGAAACTGATGGGGAAGGAATAACTGTATTCCCAGTGCTTAGCACAGTGCCTAGTCCTTAGCTGGCATTTAATAAATGCTTCCTAGAATGCAGTTAAGGACATCATGAAGGCAAGTGACCAAGACTGAAGGCAATGCTTTTGATTCTAGTGTTCACTGAAAATGCATTAATGATGGAAAGTACCTTATATCCCATATGCACTAAAGGGGCTGTCCCCATTAGGCAACTTGGTGTAGTGCAAAGAGTGCTAGACCCATAGTCAGAAGAGATCTAGGTTCATATCCTCTCCACAACACTCCCTAACCATGTGACTGCTGGAAAGTCTCTTTACCTCTATAAGCCATGGTTTTCTTATCTGTAAAATGAAGTTAATAACTGCCATGTTTTCCCTCACAATAGCTCAAATAAGATGATGTATGTGAAGTGTTTTGCAAGCCTTAAGGTGTTATATATCTGCCAGCTCCTTTTCTTCTTTCTTGAGATGCTGCAAACTGCTTCTACTCTCCATGGGTTTTTTTCTTTAGGTAGACAGCCTTGCTCTATCCCCAGTTTTTAGAATTCCTGGACAGCTCCTCCTTCAGCTCCCAACCTCAAGCAGAGTGATGCCATGGTTGATGGGTAAGACTTTCTTTCTTTAGCTTTCCATCAGTCTGTTTTCCTTTTCTCTTTTTGCCAAGACAAATCCTTTAATCACAACGTTTAGGTAGATGGGATTAGCAGAGATGTCAGAGTTCTCTTTTCCAACTGCTGCTGATTTTTCATAAACTCCTTCTGTCAGTACTTATGAGCACCTGGACTAATTATTCTGTTTCTCTGATGAACAGTCTTCCCCTCCAGATTCTGGGGAATTAAAACTGAGGGCTCCCAGCAAACTGAACCGATGACTTAGGGAGATGATATAGTCGCACAGCAGGATTTTAACATACAAAGGAACAAGGAAACAGGAAAGGTAGTGTGATGTATGAAGGAAGGAAGAAAATACGCATTTACTAAGCATCTAGTATGTTCAAGGTACTGTCCTAAGCATGACAAATTTTTCCTCATTTGACCACCTTTGTAAGGCAGTTGCTACTGTCCCAATTTTACAGTTGAGAACATGAGACAAACAGAAGTTAAGTGACTTGTGTGGGGTCATACAACTGTAAGTGTCTGAATCTAGATTTGAACTCAGATCCTCCTGACTCCTGGCTCAGTGCTGTATCCACTGAGCCACCCAGCTGCCTTAGAAAGAACACTGGATTTGGGGTCATGACACCTGTGTTAAAAGCCCCACTCTAACAAATACTGGGCAGGATGACCTGAGACAAATGATCTTACCTATGTGGGAGAAAGTTTTTCTATTTTTCTTTGTAAAGGTGGGAAGGATTTGTTTAGACTACATAATTTGTGAGTCCCCTCACACTTCCACAGTCTTATGAAATGATGTAGGCATCTGCTATTCATCTTTGTCCCTGAGAACCATTTTTACTTAGTGAGAGATAGTTGTCATGATTTCCTCAGGCCATTCACTAAAATTCTTCTCCTACGGGTCTCCAGGAGGCATTGAGGGGACTCTGAGTTATAGAAGGCTATTCCATGAACTCCTTTTACCATCCCTTTCCTTTTCTCTCTTAATGCCATCAAAAGAGGATAAAAGAAACCCTAGCTCCTCTGTTTTCCTATTCAATTTCTTTGGGGATCCTTAAACACATTAGGATTTTGAAGTACTCTTTTACCCTGTTAGAATGTAAAAACTTGGGGAGGCTAAGTGGTGCAGTGAATAGAGCACCAGCCCTGAAGTCAGGAGGACCTGAGTTCAAACAGGATCTCGAACACTTGATACTTAACTAGCTGTGTGACCTTGGTTAAATCACTTAACCCCAATTGCCTTGCCTTCCCCCCCTCCAAAAAAAAAAACCGTAAGCACTTGAATTATGCTTATGTATTGTGACAGTTTGTTTTGAGGGTTTAAAAAAACCTATTCTATGGGAATGGAAAGTGTCTCAGGAAGCATTTATTAAGATTAATCTCTGAGCTCTAGAAGCTCCTGCTAAACTGGAGAGGCTTCAAGGATGAACCCTACAATAGACTATGTTCTACCTTTTTTGGATTGAGATTGGAAACTCTCATTACCAGGAGGTTGAATACCATGAAATGAATGCTTTCTGGCTATAGCAACCCATGGAAATTACTAGTTAAAGCATGGAAGGGTTGCCATGGAGGAGTGGTCACACCATGGCTATCATGGGGATTGTTAAATTGGTAATTGGTAAACTGATCATCTCCTTGACCTCAGTCTGTTTCCCTTTGGTCTGCTGGTCCATGATACCTACCACAGTGCTTTTAAAAAATGTTGCCATACTTAATAAAAGCTTGCAGAGTAGACCTGAATTGGAATTAAAGCAATCAGTCTCTCAGGTCAGCATTAGGGTCACCATATCTGGGAGTCACCATAAACATCAGAGACATGTGGGCCAGTGAGAGAGACCAGCCTGGGCCTCCATTCTCAGGGCCAGGACTAAAAAGTAGAGAATTACATTAGTCTCATCACACTAGCCATGGTACCTTCTTTAGAGTTGCCACATCCAAGACAACAGAAAGCCTGTATACAAATTCTCGGATGTTCTCTGATGTCTAGAATTGATCTCCTAAAGCTATGATTCATTCTTCAATCCTGATGCCTTTGTTTTTCTCTTGCACTGTTTTTTTAAACCTTCTTTTAATGTATAGAGTTCAGTTTTACTCTATTTTTTTTTGTCTTGCCTTGGTAAATGCTGTGTTTTTCTCTGCCTCCCTAGCCTAACCTCACTGTATTTTACTGTGATCTATTAAATTCTGCTTCCATATCCATTTTGCTCCCTGGAGCCATACATTGACAGACCTCACCACTGGTGGGCCCTTCTCCACACTTGGGGTCTTTCTTTAAATAGATACAAATCCCTTCTTGTTTTTAATGAGATCATTTGCTTTTTCATCTCTAAGCATTTGTGTACAAATTATCACCCATTTCTTTCCTATTTTTTTTTTGGCTACAGTCTTTCCCCCTTAAGCTGCTGTCTTTTCTATTTCTTTTGTTCTGTATATCATTAACTCAAGTACTGCACCAAGATAGTGGAACCACTATAGCAGTCAGTCTTACATTGCATTTAATTTAAAAATTTTCTTATGTTGTTTTCTTCCTCTGATATATCTTTTTTTTTTAAACATAATGTGTACATTCAATTTGATTCAACTAGTATACCTCCTCTGTACCTAGCATTATGTTAAGTGCTCGGGAGAAAGCATTTCCTGACTTCAAGAAGCTTGTTTGTTCAGTTGTTTCAGTGGTTTCTTATTCTTTGTGATCCATTTCACGTTTTCTTGGTAAAGATACCGAAGAGATTTGCCATTTCCTTCTCCAGCTCATTTTATAGATGGGGAAACTGAGACGAATAGATAAGAGACTTGCCCAAGGTCACACAGTTAGTAAGTGTCTGAAGCCAGATCTGAACTCATCAAGATGAATCTTTCTAACTTAAGTTCCAGTTAAGTACAGACACTTAAACTTTTGGTTGGAAGAGAGGTCTAATGCCTCCTTGTATACAAGATACAGGCAGCTGGACTAGTAATGTGTCTAGGAAGCAACAATTACTGCTATTTGACCTCAGCGTGTTTCGTTGGTAAGTGGCTGAGTGGCCCAGTGCATATAGTCCTGGACTGGGAGTTGGGAAGACTCCAGTTCAAATCCAGCCTCACTTAGTGGCTGTGTGAATATAGGGGCAAATCACTTAAACTTTGTCTGCCTACGTTTCCTCCTCTGATGATGAGAATAGCAGCTGCTTCCGGGGATTGTTGTGAGGATCAAATGAGATGATGCGCAAAATGCTTTGCAAATTTTAAAAGCTATATAAATGCTAGTTACTGCTGTTGGCCGTGGTGGTCATGGTGACGGTAGTGGTGGTTGTTTTAGTCATGTCTGAGCCTATGTTTTCTCGGCAAAGACACTGTAGTGGTTTGTCATTTCCTTCTCCAATGTGTTCCCACTTTACAGGTGAGAAACTGAGGCAAATAGGAGTTAAATGATTTGCCCAGGGTTACACAGCTAGTAAGTGTCTAAGGCTAGATTTGAACTCAGATCTTCCTGGCTCCAAGCCTGGTGCCCTATCCACCTACCTGAGAGTAGTAATAGTAGTAGTAGTAGTAGTAGTAGTAGTAG
>CM053585.1:200598323-200622299 GCA_028646515.1 Pseudochirops corinnae | reverse complement strand
CTCCCTTCTTTCCCTCTACTATATTATTTTTATGCCTCTTTGTGTAGCATAATTTACCCCTTTCTGCTTCATTCTTTCCTCTTCTTCCACTGCAGTCCCTTAATGAGGATTTTTATCATCATTTTGCATAATTTATATCCACACCTCTATCTATCTATATCCCTTTTAGATGTTGCCATAGGTATAGAGTTCACAGTATTAACAGGTATCAGCTTCCCATATAGGGATGTAAACAGTTTGCTCTTGTTAAATAACAATTTATGCGTGTGTGTGTGTGTGTGTGTGTGTGTGTGTGTGCATGTGTGTGTGTGTGTGTGTTTCCTTATTTACCTTTCTATGTCTCTCCTGGGTCTTATAATTGGAGGTTGAATTTTCCATTGAGCTCTGGCTTTTCCATCAGGAGGGTCTGGAATTCTGTTACATCACTGAATGTCTATCTCCTTGCCTGGTAGATTATGCTCAGTCTCGCTGGATAGGTGACCCTTGGTTGTAGCCTGAGCTCTTTTGCCTTGTGAAAAATCATTTTCCAGGTCCTCAGATATTTCAACATTGAGGTTGCCAGATCCTGTGAAATCCTCACTGTGGTTCCGCGATATCTGAATTGTTTCTTTCTGGCTGCTTGTATTTTCTCCTTTATCTGATAGTTCTAGAGTTTGGCCACAACATTTCACAGACTTTTCAATTTGGGATCTCTTTCAGGAGGTGTCCAGTGGATTCTCCTGATTTCCATGTTACCCTCTGGTTCTAGGATCTCAGGGCAGTTTTCGTTGATGAGCTCTTGGAAGATATTGTCCAGACTCATTTTTTCATCATGATTTTCTGGTACACCAATGATGTTCAGACTGTCTCTCCTGGATCTGTTTTCCAGGGCAGTTATTTTTCCATTGAGATATTTTACCTCTTTTTCTAATTTTTCAGTCTTGATGTTTTGTTTGACTGATTCTTGGTTCTTCATATAGTCATTGACTTCAATTTGGTTGATTCTAGTTTTTAGCAAATTATTTTCCTCAGTTAGTTTTTGAAACTCCTTTTCCATATGCTCAGATTTCATTTTTAGTTCACACATTTTACTTTTGAAGGAGGTGTTCTCTTCATTGTAATGTTTTTCTAATTTCATAATTTTCTTTTTATAAGATATTTTATTGATTTTATTGATTTTATCTTCTACCTCTCTAAGCCAGATTTCAAAGTTCTTTTTGAGCTCATCTAGGGATGCTTTCTGTGCCTGAGACCAGGTCATAGTCCTTGTTAAGGCTTCAGCTGCGGGTATGGAGTCAATACTCTCTCCTTCTGAGTTTGATTCCTCCCTCTCACAATAATAGGATTTCAGAGTCTTTGTCTTTGTCTTTGTAGCCTGCTTTCTTCCCATTTTGAGGCAGGACCTTAGCCATGCCCTTTCTCCAGGGTTTCTAAGCCTTTACTGCTTAAAATTTTCCTCTGGGGCAATAATTACTGTTTTTTGGGTCAGAGGAAGGGATTGGAGCAGCACTCTGCCATCTTGGTCCCTGGAAGTTCAGTTAGGGTGTTTTTTTAATTTCCAGGCTGTGGATGGGTAGTCCTGGGAGTAGCTGCTGCCCCTGACATGCGCCCTGCCTTTGTCTCTTACCCAGCTCTGACTGATCCCCACACAGTGGTAATGAGCCTAGAGATGGCCTTTGTGGTTGGTGGATCAGCAGGTCTCATCCACGGGCTTCTTGGAGCGCACCACAGCATCTGGGCGCCTCTCTCAGCACTCGCCATGTTGCGTGTTCTTTACAACTTGACTAACGTTTAACGTGAAGATATTTGTAGATCTTATATTTGATTGTATACCACCATGGGGGAAGCGGGGAGGAGAGGGAGCAGGAGAAAATTTGAAATGCAAAGGATTGAGGAACTGACTGTTAAAAAATAAAAGTAAATAAACTAAAATTAAAATAAAAGAAATTAAGGATTAGGGTGCTTTAAGAGCAATGATAAGGGCACCTAGGTGGCATAGTGAATAAAGCACTGGCCCTGGAGTCAGCAGGACCTGAGTTCAAATGTGACCTCAGACATTTAACACTTACTAGCCATGTGACCTTAGGCAAGTCACTTAACCCCAAATGCCCTGCCTTCCCCCTTCCAAAAAAAAAAAAGCAATGATAAGCCATGAGTCTAGAGGCATTAAGATGAAACAAGCTACCAACCTCCTACCTGAGGGGGGTTGGACTTGAGATGTAGAATGAGAAATGTATTTCATACATGGCCAGTACGGGAATTGGTTGTGCTGGAGCATCCACATTTGTTATGAGCGTTTTCCTTTTTTATTGTTCAATGGGGAAGGCAGTAGGAAGGAAAGATAAATAAATACTTGTAAAAATGTTTTTAAATGCCTTGAGGTTTACAAAGTGCTTTCCTCATAACAAACCTGTAAGGTACATAGTGTAAGTATTTTTGTTCCCATTTTAAAGATGAGGAAATTGATGCCCACAGTGTTAGCACCAATAACCAGAGAAGCCAGCAGATCCATAGGGAGCAAGTGAACTGCATCACAAGGAATCATATCACCTTTATCACAGAGTATGAATCTGATGTTTAGCCAGGGCATTTAAGGAGAGAAGGAAACAAACATTTGTTAAATACCTACTATGTGCCGGGCACTTTGCTAAGCATTTTACAAGTCTTATCTCGTTTGATCCTCACAATCCTCCTGGAAGGTAGTTGCTATGATTACCTTCATTTTACAGATGAGGAGACAGATGCATTCAGAGGTTAAATGACTTGCCTAGGGTCATATAGCTACTAAATATCTGAGGCTAGATTTGAACTCATGTCTTCCTGACCCCAGGCCCAGCCCTTTCTCTACTTCTTAAGGAGGCAGGAGGCCACTTAATGTTGCCAGTGGCAGTAAGCCTGGCTGGCCTTTGGTCAATGTCTCACAGGACAGAACTGACCCAAGGATGCCTTTGGCATGGGCAGGTAGGAGGGTGGAGTTGCCCTGGGTCAGATTCCTAAGGGGCACATCTTTGGGTGTTCCCTGTAGGTTGACCAGCTGGGCAAGCAGTAAAGGGGAAAGAGATCATTTTGCTGTATCTGCTATTTCCTCTTCTATCCCAAACTCTGTATGTGCTGAGGCTATGCTTAGTACCTGCCCCCCAAAGAAGGTCTTTTGACCTGAAGAGGAAATTTGTGAAAATATCACAATTTAAATACACTCAGGCTTCATTCTTAAAAGACTAATAGTTCAAGACTCTACCCCTTTCCTCTATGGATGTATTTGAGATTCCAACCCTAGAACAAAGAGGACAAGAAGGCTATCCCTCCAACACTCAGTACAGTGCATGGCACATAGTAGGCACTTGAATAAATGTTCATTGACTGACTGACATACCAGGTATCAGAGCAGAAATTCCAATCCATGGCTCAAGGATTGCAGACTTTACCCATGACTCTCAAGTTAGGCACTCTTTGTACTCATCTTACCTCACCACAAAAAAAAGGATTTAAAAAAAATCCCAAGTCCCATCAGACATTGAACAGCTGGCCCATTTCTGTTCACTCCATCTGAAACCTGGGGTTTTCAAGAATTCAAAAAATGAGACAGTCAGGGAAGGGGAAGAAAGGTCAGTGCAAACTCCAGGTCAAAGGGCAATTCTTACATCCAATCTCAACTCTGACCTTCTGAGATTCAAACACCAGACATTAAAAAAAACTCATCTGTTCAATTTAATTCCCATTTATTGAGCTCCTGGCAGAGTTCAGTGTGCTTTGCAGAAGAGGAGAGGACATTGTGGAAATGCTATCTTTGCTGTTGGGGCCGGAGGCTAGTGATCTCCCTAAGCTGTGCTTGCTCACAGTTGTGAAAGGCAAACCAGGGAAGATTCTGACCTCGCCATCTCCGTGTGTACACAGTTAAACCTCATTAACTCAAACCCCACTAATTTGTGATTGTTGGACACCCAGCTGGGCTAAAGTTTCCCTAAGCACTGTCTATGAGGAGAGGGTTCACTAATTAAATGAATAGTGGTAGCATTATTACCAGGGAGGTTAACCGTACTTAACAGGAAAAACTCTTTTCAAGTACTCTACAAATAATCCTTTAAATAGGCCTGATTAAAACTCTTTTTGAAACCCTTTAGCTGCTATTTGATATTAGGAATGGCATTTCTTGGAATTCATTAATTCAGTAGACACTAAACCTCCAGTGTCTTGCCCTAAGGGTTAAGAAAGAAGCAAAGTTTAAATCAGACATGAATCCCTGCCCTCACTGAGCTTACAGTCTAAGAAGGGAATTAAGACACAAATATCAACAATGCATAATGTGATGAAATAAACGTACTGGAGAAGCATGAGGGGGGAGGGGGGAGGGGGAAGACGTTAAGGGGTTTGGGGAAGTCTAGGAGGAGGTGAATTTAAATTGTGTTTTAAAGGAAAGAGGAGAATTCAAGAGGCAGAAAATATTACAGGCATCGAGGTCAGTATGTGCAAAGGCAGAGAGGGTCTGGTTTATAATCTTCTCCATACTGAGTTAGGTATAACGCATATCATCCTGTGTAAAATACAGAATAACATATAATGCTCAATGGGGAAGCTAGGTGGAGCAACACATAGAGCGCTGGGCACTGAATTAGGAAGACATCTTTCTGAGTTCAAATCTGGCCTCAGACAAATAACTAGCTGTGTGACCCCGAGCAAGTCACTTAACCCCTGTTTGTCTCAGTTTCCTCATCTGTAAAATGAGCTAAAGAAGGAAATGGGAAACCACTTCAGTATCTTTGCCAAGAAAACTCCAAATGGGGTCATGAAGAGGTGGACACGACTGAAAATGACTCAGCAACAACAATTCTCCTTCTTAATTCAGGTTTCTCACATATTCAGCCTGACCACTGCCTAATATGTCTGAATTAACAAAATTTGCTGTAATAACCCAGGATTTATAGGTTGAACCCGGATGCCCAACTCAGGGCTCCTTTATGACCTAATACAATCTAAGAGAATATTTCTGTAAATAGGTCATCTTCCTACTTTTGAAGGAGAGTTCAATAGCCTTCCTCAGTCTCTCAGGAAGAGGCCCAGAGTAGTCAAAACTTGGGTTCTTTCCCTCTTTACTAACCCTCTTCACCAGTGCCTGAAAAAATGTGCAACATTTCTGTGGAGTATTTTGTTTTTACAAAGTGTTTTCCTCATAACAATTTTATGAGTTAAGGAAGTGCAGGTTTTATTGCCTCCATTTTCCAGATGAAGAAACTGAGGCCCATAGAGATTAAAGAGACTTACTTCAAGAGATGGTGTGGTATAGTATGTTGGACTCGCAGTTTGAATCCTGACTCTGATCATCCCTAGTTGTGTGATTATCCATGTCAATTTCTTACTGGTATGACGGGCACAAGGGTGAGTCATTGTGAAGACCAGATGAGATGTTATATGTAAGGCACTTTCAAAGTTCTCTACAAATATTAGATCCCAATAGAATGGAAACTTCCTGAGGGCAAGCATTTTATTTTTGTCTTTGTATCCCTGAGAACTAGCACTTTGCCTGGCATACATAAGTGTCTATTAAATTAATGAATGAATGTTCATTATCACACAGGTAGTATCGCCAGGATTACAATCAAGATCTCTTGACCCCAAGTAAGGTGTTCACTTCCACTAAACCAAGCTGTAGAGAATATCAGAAAGTTCTATTACAAAATTCACTTTTATTTTGTCTCTTGTTTTCCTTTTTTTGGTCATTTGGGGATGCATCCTGGTTATTGGATTGCATCCTAGGAAAAACATTTACTCCTTGTTATATTTTCATGGTCCATAAGCTGCAGAAGACTTATGGATATAAAATATGGTCCGTGAGGAACACAACTCAAACCTAGGCAATTAAGATGAAACTCCACACAGTCATCTGAAAATGCTGAAGGATAAAAAGAAAGGTATGCTAGATGAAGGTGGGGATTTGAGTAGGGGTTTTATCACACCCCATTTACTAAAAAGGAATTGTTATTTCATGTAGTATTTACATGTTTCCCTGTACAACAACCAAGGGCATTCCCCCTTGAAAGGGTGTCACACTCTATCAAGGCAAAGCAAAGAAGGCACCTGGAGCATTAGGTGACTTTTCTCATATGTAGGGGCTAGGGTGATAGTTGTTTCTTACTTTTAGTTGGGGTTTTTTGTTGTTTTTTTGTTTTGTTTTTTCCTGAAACACGTGTGAATGTAGAAATACTGTTGTAAGTAACTATATCATCACTAACACATCACATTCAGGAAATCTAGGCACTACTGGGAAAAGAAGGCAGCAACTATAAGCTTAACAAGAGTCGTAGCCTCTCCCCTGAGTTCCCAGACTCCACGTAATGAGTGAATCAAATCAAGCTTCTGCCTCTGTTTAAAGAAGTGGTGAAGAAGAGTCAAAGCAGTGAAGCCCTGGGGAGTCTGATTACCTTGGTGGCTTTTTTTTTTTTAATGTGTCTGTGTTTGTGTTCATGTGTCTTCATCCTCCCTTAGTAAAGACTCATGTATTGGACTGTGCTGTAGGCTGCTTGAGGTCTTAGGCTTGGAATATACAATGTTGCCAGGAAGTGATGACTCTATGTCACTGAGGCCATTGACAACTGTGTCCTTGACACATCCTGAACCCTACTCTATTCTCTTAGACATTTCTTTATCAGAGGTCCCCAAATCCCTACAATCAGAAGTCATAAAACTCTGAAACACACTTATGGAATTGACTACTGGATATAGAAGATGGCAATGGGCTCTGAACAAGAACTGCCCTTGCCCCCTGGGCAATCTCTCCCTGCGGAGTCAAATGTAGCTACCTGGGCATATCCGATTCCAAGGGGAGGGCAGACTCCCCCTCCTCCACACACACCCTTAGGTCAACCAGTGAGAAGGTAGAAAGGTTTCAATAATATCCTGGTAGTCGGTAAAATAAAAGAGTTGCTCAGCAATCTGCCCAGAGATACAGTACCTTCCAAGGAACCTTATTTAAAATGTGTTTGTTCAGGGTCTTGTCAGATCTCTGGTCTTCAAGGTCCCTGTTGTACACGAAGAAGAATTTTTCTTTACCCTTGGAGTGCCCTAATTATACAGAGCATTGATTTTACAATGCATTCGTGGATTGATTGCGCTGGCCCGCTCCTCCCACAGGAAACAGCTTGCACACCAGCATTTTTTGATCTCTCCAAAGTATTCCCGGAGGTGAATCAGTGGCGCTTGCATCTTCTTGTCTCATGCTTTAGTCCCAGGAAGCTGAAAATGTGTCTTGGGATGACAATGAGCTCCTCAGAAAGAGCTGAGTGCGGAGGAATCAAGGAAAGCGATTTCTTGCCTTCCTCAGGCAGCTGCTTCTTTCCAGCAAGACGCAGGCTGCGGGAGTGGACCAAGTCCAGCCAAGGGCCCCATATTTTCATAGGGCAACAGCGGGATTTTCACTACAAATTACCCTTAATAGAAGAAAAAACCCCGCTCGTGGAGACGATGGTAACGAGGCTGAGAAAATGTGTATAATTGTAATGAGCATTTAAAAATCAATTAAATACTTTCTTTGCTTTGAGGGTGGGGTTGGAGGGGCTGGGGGAGCGAATTAGAGCTTTTATGGGATTGGCAGGAGTCAAAAAGAAATTTTGTCTAAACGGTCTTCTGTCAGCCTCTGGGCTTCTTTCACCACTTTAGTAAAAAGGCTAATGTTTAAGACTTGTCACAGCAGGTAGGAAAGAGCTGAGTTTTCTCAAGGCTTCCCGTTGTACTCCTTCACCTTCATCAGCTCAACAAGCAGCGCTCTGGGCACGAGACTGCAAGACTGCGTTAGATGCAAAGGATAATCATAGCAATTCTTTGTATAGGCCTTTGAGGTTAAAAGTTGGAGAGGCCTTTTCTGCAGTCTGACCTCGGTATGCACTTTGTAAAGTTTGTTCTGGGGGCCAAAATGACTAGTTATAGATCTTCCATCCATTCAATATAGCCATCCTGGAAAATGGGCTCTTATGGGATGCTACTTTGTATTTTAATGCCTTTTTTTTTTATTTAACCTGCAGCTGGTTCTCCCCCAAGAAGACTGCGAGCACCTTAAGAGGATACTTTATACTCTCACAGAGAGCCTAGCACAGGGCTGGATATAGATTAGGTGCTCACTAAATTTTCATTTATTGAATAGCCCTATAGAATCTGGGAGTTGATCTCCTTAGGCCCAATAATAAGACCCACATCTTGAAGAGAGACTTACCTGCAAACACACCCCAAACCTCAGAGTATTAAGAGGTTCCTTGGTGTTCCAGAGGATAGAGCGTCAGACCTACGTCAGGGGTGGGGAACCTTTGGCCCTGAGGTCCTCGGGTGGGACCTTTACACTGAGTCCAAGCTTTACAAATCCTTTCATTAAGGGAATTTGTTCTATGAAGTTTGGATTCAGTCAAAGGGTCACACTTGAGGACCTAGAAAGCCACATGTAGCCTCGAGGCTGCAGGTTCCCCAGCCCTGACCTAGAGTAAGGGAACATGATTTCAAATCTTGCCTCAGATACTTATAAGCAAATTGCTTCAGCTCTTTCAGCCTCAGTTTCCTCATTGCCAAATGGGGATAATAATAGAACCTATCACAAGGCTGGTGTGGGGCTCAGATGAGGTGCCGTTTAAGGCACTTGGCAAACTTCAGGGCACTATGTAAGTGCTAGATTGTATTCTTATCTCATTTGATCCTCACACAAATCCTCTGAGATATTATCCCCATTTTACAAAGGGAGCCCCCAACATTCTGTGGGGTTAATTCTTTTGCTCTGGGTCACACACCTAGTGAGGATCTAAAGCAGGATTCAGATTCAGCTTGTCCTGTTTCCAGTCCTGCACTTCATCCTCTATGCCACCCAGCTCTTTCCATGGGGTATGGGCATAGATAGCTACATGCCTGTCCTCAAGAGGTTTTCACTCCTGATCTGCTCTAAGGTCACATCTCCACTCGCTGCAGAGTCCTCACTAGAGGTCAGTGGCCTGATTCCAGTTGTTTCCCCCATCCCTTTGCTTTCCTGGACCAGGAAAATAAGATTCCGTCTGTCACTCCAAATACTGTGTACACACCGCCAAAATGCAGCAATTTTCATATTTTTCCATTTCTGGCGGTGGTTCTACAATGCCTTTCAGAGAATAGCGTAGTTTGGGATGGAAGTCATTTGATAGCTCCCTAATCCCCACCACTGTTTCTACCTTTCCGTTTCATCTCTGTGAGGGTTTTGGCCTTTCTTAAAACAAACAAAAACCACCTTTAATGGAATAGGAAAATCACTGGACTTGGGGCTAAAAATATTCCAAAACAACAGCTTAGGTTTGAATCCTAACTCATCCACTGACTTGCTATGTAACCTTAAGTGAATTATTCTCTAAGCCTCAGCTTCTTGTTCTCTAAAGTGGGGGGGCTAATAATACCGATTAATAATAATTAACAATACTGATTAGTAATGATTAATAATGATTACATCTGCCCTTAACAGTTAAATATTCATGATCCCTCCCCACACCTTTGCTACCCCTCACAGGACAATCTGTTGGCAGACTCATAAAAAACAATGTGGGCAGAGGGTTTTTTCACACCTTAAAGTACTATTCAAGCACTATTTCTAGTAAATTATTATTTCCAAACCAGGATCATAGATGATGAGCTGGAAGAAACCTTGAAAACCACTTGGTTCTAACCTCTCATTTTCCAGTTGAGGAAAATGATACTTCAAGAGACAAAATACTTGTCCATAAAGTTGGTGACTAGCAGGGCCAGAAATGTTGAGCGAGGACCTCAGATTCCACATCCCCGGCTCTCTCTTTCAGGCCACCAGGCTAAGTTTTCCCGTGCTTTTTTCTCTCCTCTCCCAGGCTCATCCCTGCACTGCACCAAAGGGAACCTTCAGCCCAAGAGTTTTCTGTCCTGTTTCCAAAGCAGTTAAAATATTTGTCTGTTTCTCAAGTTTGTAAGTAGGGGAGGCTATGCTGCTGATCGGTGAACTGGACCATGGAGGCAATATTTACACAGGCAGGCTCACTTTGAAATTTGCATGGGCTAATTCAGAAAAGAAAGACAAAGGTAAGAACACTAGAGACCTAGGCTAGATGCAGGAGGACATGCTATAAGTGTCTTTCATTATCCCAGGTAGCAATTTTGCAATTACACCTAGATTTTCCAGGCAAGGTAATTTACTACTTACAGCCGGACAGGGCAAAGACAGAGATAATTAAATCTACCCTTACCTCAGTTAAATATTCATGATCCCCCCCAACCCTTGCCACCCCCAATCTAAATCACTTTCAAACAAGCTTTAACTAAGATTTCAAAGGGAAAAGCAAAATCATTGACCAAAATAGATGCTTTTTTTTTTTTACTGAGAACTAAAGGCAATGAGGGAGGATAATTTATTCAAATATTGCGCTGTGGGTCATTAAGCACTTGCCATTGTCACCAGACTCAGGCTGAGCTCCTACAGAATGCAAATGCTGAACTACAGTGGCAGTCCTGGAGGGCAGGGAGCCACAGCCAGGCTTCAAGCTAAGTGGTGCAGTGGATAGAGTGTTGAGCCTGAAGTCAGGAAGACTTGAGTTCAAATCCAGCCTCAGATGGGTACTAGCCATGTGACCCTGGACAAGTCACTTAATCTCTGTTTGCTTGAGTTTTTTTCTTGTGTAAAATGGTAACATGTGCCTTGCAAGGTTGTTATGAGGATTAAATGAGATAATAAATGTTAAGTATTTATCATAGTATGGGGTCCATAGTATCTAGTATATAAATGTTAGTTGTTCTTGTTATTCTGCCTCCCCTAAACGGGCTAGCCTGTTGAGTCTGCATCAGGAAGAAGAAGCTGTTTCTACAAAAACCTTTTGCAAAAACACTTTGCCATTCCCTAGATTCTATGAGGAAGACATTTTGTTCTGTTAATGAGAGCCCAGACACAATACTGATACCCACACAGGACCTTTTGATATATGCTGCATGGTGTAGCTCTCTGCTGAAATGCAACCAGAAATTCCCCAACCCCAAACTCTCAGGAGTCATTTCTTGCCCCCAGCATTTCCTTGCTTCTTCTGGCTCTTACATTCTAAGGAAAGCTGTGAAAAGTGTGACCCAGTAGAGCATGTAACAAAACCCAGACTCACCAAATAGATGAACTGGGGGTGGGAGGTAGGATTACTCACTTTACCATTTATCTGTGTTTCTTATTCGTGTGAGGTTACAGGGTATTTTTCTGCAAGATGTCTCCAAGTTTCTTTGTATCTTAGGAATGATCTTGGGTTTGCAAAGGCTTTGCCCAAGGAGTACAAGTTTTGTTCATTCTTACCAGCCTTGAAAGACTTAGAGTATGGTGCCCAGATCTTAAAGGTTTGTCTGTCATGGAGGAGGTCCAGGCAAATTAAATGCAGAAGGGCTCCTAACCATAAAGTGGGCTGCCAGAGATGGGTATTTTGTGTCTATGGTACCTCATGAAACCATCTCCCAAGGTGTGGAGGGATTGCCATGCATGAAGGGGTAGGGTAGTTCCAAACACCCATGAAATCACTAACCTTTGGAAAGAGAAGTAATAGAAATGATTAACTACCTTCGAGGAAAAAAATTAGATCTTAATTATCAAGAACAATAACCAATTGAATACCCATCAGCAAATAGGATGAAAATTTCTCTGAGAGAATCCTATGCTATTAGGAAAAATAGGATTTTGATGTGTAAAAATTCACACAATATATTCAGGACCACAATTGCTGTGTAAACTTTGCACAGTAAAGGGAGGTCCACATGCATTCCTCAGGGGATTTTCTTCCTAATTAACCAGGTTCTGTGTAAGTATCACAGGGAACTGTTGCTAAAGGCCCTAGCTTTGGAATGGGTAGGAGAACTGTCCATGAACACTGAAATAATCTTAACCACTGAAATTTGTAAAGTGCTTTACGTACTTGTCACTGTTTGGGATTTCCCAAAAGTCTTACAGCAGTTTAGTGTGTATGTTAACACATACATACATACATACATACATACATATACATATACATGTTGTGTCCCCCAATGGATTATGAACTCCTTGAGGGCAGGGACAGTGTTCCTCCCCACCCCCTTTCTTTGTATCTCCAGGGTTTAGCCTGGCACAGAGTAAGTGCTTAATAAATGTTTGATTGATAGATCGATTATCTCATTTACACCTCACAACTCTGTGAGGTAGGCACTACAGGGATTAATAGCTTTATTCAACAGCTGAATAAAGCGAGGCTCAGAGGGGCTAAGTGACTTGCCTATGGTCACATAGCTAATAAGTGTCAGAAGCCTGATTTGAATGGCAGCCTCTGCTGGCTCCCAGGCCAGCACACTTTGCACGACGCTACCCCTGCTCGCTGCCTCTGTAGCTCTCCGGGAGCTCCAAATATGGTTCTGCTGCTCGCTAATTTGCAGCAAGCCCTTTATTCCAAAGCCTTCTCAAACAGACTGATTAAATAATAACAGCTTGCTCATTACTACGAATATAAATAGTGGGGGTATCCCCTGAGAGAGGATCCAGCTGGTGAAGCTTCAAATCTTGCATCACATTAATATTTATGGCTGTGCTATGTAAGTACGCAAACTCTTGGCATTGCTCCATGCAAAAGTTTACACATCTGTCATTTATGATTCTACCTTCATATCACAGGCAGATTATGGAGAGAAAAAACAGGTGGGGAGCGCCTGATCAGTCCTGACTGGGAGCAGAGAGGAGCGAAGGGCATTGTGATGCACTGGGCTTCTTTTCCTTTCTACCTCCAGCTTCCACAAACCCTTGCCCAGAAATCATTAACTAACGATAATGATAATAATAATAATAAGTGTTATTATTATTATTTTAGCTAACGTTGATATAGCATTTACTCAGGCAATGTGCTAAATGCTTGCTTGCTTGATTTATTTATTTATTATCTCATTTGATCTTCAGAACAACCCTTCAAGATAGGTACTATTATTATCTGAGGAAACTGAGGCAAGCAGAGGTTAAGTAACTTGCCCAGGATCATACAGCTAATGTCTGAGGTGGGATTTGATCTTAGATCTTCTTCACTCCAGGGCCAATGTTCTATCTAATATGCCAATTAGCTGGACTACAAGAAATTTGAAAGGTTGCAGAATCACAAGATCTCAGAGTTGGAATAAACCTCAGAGGTCATCTAGCTTTCCTATAAAGAGCTCCACTGATTGGAAGCTCACTACCTCCCGAGGCAATGTATTTCATTTTTGGCCAGTTCTCACTGTTCAGAAGTTTTTCCTCCTTTTGAACTTAAATTTTGCCTCTCTGAAGCTTCCCCCCAATTCTCCTGGTTCTGCCCTCTAAGGCCAGACAGAACAAGTCTAATACTTCTCCACATAACAATCCTGTAACCACCCTCCTCTGTGACTGTTCCAGTTTTATCAATGCTCTTTTTCAAATGTGATGTCCATACCTGAATATAATACACTGAATATGGTCTAAGTGAGTCACCTACGGTCCCATAACAAGTGAGGGCCATTTTTAGCTAAGGAAAAGGTACTTGGGAAAGGCTTTGTGGAAGAGGTGTAGCATACCTGAGTTTGCCCTTGACAGAAAGGAGGCTTTTCAATACCCAGAGATGGAGACAAAGAGAGTCCACTTCAGGCTTGGGGGACAGTATGAACAAAGGCACAGGCCTGAGGGAGGAATAAGAAGATGAGATAGATAATATCCAGTTTGGCTAGAACATGGAATAATACATAAAGGGGGATATTATGTGGAGAAGCTCAGAGGGGTAGGTTAAACCTGTTCAAGAAAGACCTTGAACACATATCAGAGATGATTATTTCAATTAAAAGGTAATAGGGAGCCACAGAAATACATGGAAGCTGTGGAAATAGTACTGCATTTAGAAATCAGAGGACCTGGTTCTGCATGCCAGCTCTGCCACCTGGTTGGAATAAATAGCCTCATCTTAGTCCCTTCAAGCTCTAAACCTATGCTTCTATGAAGATGATAATGTCAGTGTTAATTCAATTCTGTGATCTTCCCTGTGGAAGGTATCAGAGATGCTGAAAACATGGTCCCCACCAACTGGAAAGCTCACTGTCCAGTTAGAGAGACAAAATTCACCCTTGAATGCCAAAAGGTGTGCTGCTAATTCTCAGTGATCAAAGCTACCTGGAAAAGTGATCCTGGAGCTAAATCTTAAAGGAAGTTAAACTTTAGCAAAAGCGAAGAGAGCCCTCCAGGGCAAAGGGGAGCTACCTGAGCAAAGGTGTGGCCACCAGCTTGTGCTAGGTAGTGGACAATGAAGGAAGCAGCCTGGCTGCCGCTGACGGCCCCTGTTGGGGAATAGCTGGACTTGAGCCTGCATAGGGAAAAAGGAGGGGCCGTTTATGGACATTATCATTTGTATTTATAGATGGTAAGTGAAATATTAGAGCGCCTGGTGAATTGCATCCTAATTGTTTGCCTAACCTTTAAAATGTCTCAGAAAGATTACTCCACCTCAGGTTAGAGAGAAAATAATAGCTCCATAAAACTCTATTTAAGTATCGCTTTAAAGTTTAAAGAGGGTTTAATTGAAGAGTGACTGGCAAATTGCACTGATCATTTTTCCCTTGCCAGCATCTTCTAAGTCAGGGCTAACTGAAAACAATTTCCAATTCCCCATGCCTCCTAAAAGACCATAGATTTGTAGCCAAAAGAGACCTTAGAGGTCATCTAGTCTGACCTCTCTCCTTTTATGAATGAGGAAACTGAGGATGACTTAAGTGACTTGTCCAAGGTCACACAGGTATTAATAGTAATAATAGCTGACATTAATGGTTATTTATGGTTATTTAAGGTTTGCTTAGGAGAAGTCCCAAACAAGGGCTAATGAAAAATAAAGATGAGGAGATCACAGAATCATGGATTCTTAGAATTCGAAGGGACCACTAGTCCAACCCATACCTGAACAGCAATCTCCTTGACAGCAGCTACTCCTCCCCTTTATATACGTTATCTCCTTTGATCTTCACAACCACCCTGTGGTTACCACAAGTATTATTATCAAGCCCAAAGTCACAGAGAAAGTATGTGGCAGAATGGGTACTTGGACCTTCCTCTCTTGACTGGACCTGGTCCATCCAGTGCTTTTTCTCTCATGCCCCACTGTCTCCCAAACACCATGCTTGCCTGCCATCTGTCAAGTGAAAAACCAGTCTTCTCTCTTGCAAATTAAATACAAACGGAAATATTTTAAAATTTACTAAGCACTTGTTATCGTAATAGCTTAGCCTGGAGTGGTGAAAAGAGCATTGGATTTGGGATCAGAAGACCTAGCTTAGGTTTGAATTTCTGCTCTGACGTTAACTTTGTAACCATAGAACTGCACGTGGCCTATCTGGGCCTCACTCGGATCATCGATAAACTGGGACAGTCACAGAAGGGGCTTAGGGAACTAATGACCTTGCTTTGGGAAAGTCACTGTGTCTCAGTTTCCTCATCTGTAAAATGAAAGAATTAGATCGGCTTTTTAGCTTGAGTAGCCAATGTGACTTAGTGGACATAGGGCAAATCTTGAGGACCCTAAAAAACATCTCCCACCTGCTAGATAATAGGAGGTAAAAGAAATGCCTTTGTTCCAAATTTCAAAGGACAGGTAACTACTTTAGAAAAAAAATTCTTAAGAAGTCAACTCTCAGAGAGCCAAGTCAGAACCTCCCCACAAGCTCTAGGAAACACAGAGTTTCAGAGGTTGGAAAGGACATCACAGTCCATTTCATTCTACTTATCCCTGATAAAGGACCCCCTCTACAATATGGAAGATCCATGGAAGGACCTCCAGAGAAGGAAAACCTACCGCTCCCTCCGTGAACCAGCCATGCCCCTTTGGGCAGGCTCTAATTGTCAAGCCTAAACTTGCCTCTACTACTTCCATTCATTGATTTTAGTTATGCCCCAGAGGCCAGACAGAACAAGTCTAATACCTCTTTCACATGACAGTCTTTCAAATACTTGAAGACAACAACCATGTCCCATCAGTCAGAATCACCTTGGGCATCACCTTGACTCTTTACACCTTTGGAAGCACTGACTCATGTCCTCAATTAACAATCCATTAGAAGAAGGAAAATTTCCAATTAGAGAATGGGTGGCTGTCCCAGGCCAGAGAATCAGCAGTATATTATTAATAGTAGTAATAATTATTATTAATATAGTTCATTTTTATATAGCACTTTCATCACAACACCCCTGTGAAGGTAAGAGTGCAAGTGTTACTTCCCTCATCTTGCAAGTGAAGAAGCTGGAGTTCAGAGAAGTTTAATAAGTAGCTCATGGTCACACAACTAATAAGTTCAGGAACCTGGATTCAACCCTGATCTTGGACCTCCAAGATCCAGCTCTCTTTCAAGCTATACCTTTATACTGAACACAAAGGCATGAGAAAAGGGAGAAAACAGCTTTAAGGCACAACCCATTTGAAGATCATCTGGTCCACCCCTCTGCCCTATTTTCTAGATGAAGAAACCAAAACTCAGAGCAGTGAAATGACTCACCCAAGGTTATGAAAAGAGTTAGTGTCAAAGCATGAACTAGAGCCCCAGACTGCTGACTCCAAGACCGGAGCTCTGTAGTTCATGTCCATAATGGCAGCCTGCTTTCACAAGGGTCAGAAACCAAAGGGCTGAACGAAGGCACCCAAGGAGCACCTGAAGAGGATACTGCCGTTTTTATTTTTTTCTTGCTGCCCCAGGCTAAAATTGCCTGTTAGCCCTGGCTCTGTCCTTGTTGGGGGCTGGCAGAGTAGACGGTTTACAATATTGCCGCATCCAAGTCTCAGCATTTGCTTGAATGCAACAAAGCAGCACGGGGAGAAAGAAAGCAGTCATCGATTTGGGAACAGGCATTAACTCCAGAAGAGTGAAGGGAAAATGTAGAACATTTTTATTTTTTAGTAAATCTGTCCTCTGTGTGAACATTTCAAGAAAGCTCTGACCAGAGAGAAAAGAAGAACCTTTCTCTCCTTCATCTCCTTCTCTGCCCCTGGTTTGTTATCTACAGATGCTACCTGGAGGGCCTTCTAATTTATTGCGGGGTGCATTGCCCCCCCCAGACGCTTAAGAGCAAACACCCGAGCTACACTCCCCAGCCAATCAGAAGCTATAGATATTTTAAGAACCGTCTCCTTGGGGCCTGGGGTCACTTTTGTCTAAGCCTCATCCAAACCCCCAAACTAGCTGAGTTTGCACAAAATCCATTTCTTTTATCTTTCCTTTCCTGTGAACTCTCCTCGAACCTTTTTCCCCTACCCATACCCTAGCCTGCTGCAGCCAAAATTAATTGATAAGGCATAATTGCTGTGTCATTGTCTTTTTAAAAAAAGATAAAGTGGGCTTCAAAGCTAATTTAGGCTCCCAGACAAATGGGTTAAAGAAGAGTTAGTCTCCTGAAAAATGTCCCTGTCGCTTTCCCCCAAATCCTAGTTTCGGTGCTCACAGCCTCCACCTGACATTCTGAATTATGGCTTTTATTAAACACCACTAATAGAGCACACTTAAATCATGGTTTCCCTGTAAAAGAGAGATGTGTTCAGCTCAGATCTGCACATTTTAATGCCATATTTCTTCCTTTTACTCTCTCTGTAAGATAAATTTACTTACTCCACAAAAATGTTTTGCTGAAAAGAATAATTCATCCTTCAGTGTCCACCTAATGTACCTTATGAGTAATGAGAAGCAATGCAAAAATTACCGTACTTTGGGCATGTTCGGAATGTTTAGACAGGGGCAAGTTAAAGGTTATTCATACATGTCACTGAAAATCCGAGGGAGCCATTAGGATGTTTCTGATGCTGCAGGGTGGGGGCAGGGGAGATTTTGAAGGAGAGGCTTGGAGCTTGGCAAGTCATTAGACATGAAACACCAAAACTGCCGTACCCGAAAGGCCTTCTGATGACTAAGCTCCCTTATGGGGTCTGATTATCAGGAGGGACAGTCTTCACTTCTCCTTTCCAGGACTTTGCTCCTCCTGCCTTGGTGTTCAGGACCCTGCACGGCACTCACACAGCCCCCATCACCACAGCTCCCCATATCCATGATGTAGAGAATGAGGGACAAACGGAGCACGTCCTCCCTGAATTTGAAAGACTTAAGGATCCAGGTCCTGGAGTACCCCCAAAACACAAGCACACCCACAAAACTAACCCATGAACTAGGAATCCAATTACATGGAGGAGTGATTCTTGCTTTTTAGAAGTTAAGAAAGCCTTGGTTTATGTAGGTCTTTGAGGCCGACCCTTTCTCCTATATTTAGTTCTCTTTTTGTCGTTATGATTGGTGGCAATTTTTTTCATTTTTAATTTATTTCTTTTCATCCCAAACTTAACAAAGTGTAAATAAAATGAGCGTTTCTACACATGTAGTAGAACAGGAAAAAAAAGGATCGATTGTAAATAAAATAACAGCTCTCTATTATTCGTGTTTAATTATTTTATTCAACTGAATGGGTTTGCTTCCTGACCTCCCCCCACTTATTGCAGTGTACCCCAAAGAGAGGTGCCCAACTCTCTCTCCAAGAGAGAGTCGAGCTCTCCTTAAGTGTTACTTGGACAACGTTACATGTTGGGAGGGAGACAACTGAGGCTATTATCGAAGCTATGGGAGGCCCTAGAGAAAACTAAGGGAAACCATAGACAAAAAGTTCACTTGATGTGTTAAAGATGGTCTCCAAGGAATTTTTAAAAATTAAAAATAGAAAGTCAGAGCTGGAAGGTGCCTTGGAACTTAGAACACAGAATGCCAAAATGCTCTTAGAATCAACTCATTCAATCCCTTCATTTTATAGCTGAGGACAATGAGGTACAAAAAGGAGAGTGACTTGCTTAAGGTCACAAGGTCAATGCAGAGTGGGGATGAGAAGCCAGGTCTTATAACCCCCCAATCAATTCTCTTTCCATTAGAACATTCAGTTAGAGATAGAAAAAGAATAGAACCCTGTCATGGTGTTCCTCCCAAATATAAGAAAGTATCTGATGTAAGATTCAAACTCAGGTCTTCCTAACTCCTAGTCTAGTGACATGCTGGTAAATGTTTAACAACCAGCTCTCCAGAAGGGGAAAAAAAGGAATACAGGATAGACTTTTAAGATTAATCCACATTTTTAACATTTTCTTTATCACTTTCTTAAGTCTAGACAATCACCAAACAATAAATCAAGTCCTGATTTATAGTCTTTGCTTAGATTTCTGAGGTACAAGTGCAGAAATTTTAACAGTGGCCTCTAGAGAGCTTATTCAAGCTGTTTGGAGCTGGCTCCATCACACTCTTGCTCCTAGTCCAGCACTGTACCGATTATACTGTGCCATCATTCTAGATAGGATCCTAAACTTCCACAGAGAAGTCAGTCCAAGAGGCAAAGGAAGATCTTAAGAAGGAAATTCTGAAAAGACAATACAGAAGGATTCAAAGATGAAAAAAAAATGTAGTTCCTGGAAGAGTTTACGATCTAGGAAGAGAATAAGATACACAAATAGCAAATTAGAACTGATACAGAGGAAGCAAGAAAAGAGGTGTGAGAAATTCAAGAAAGAAGGGATTGTGAGTATCCATAAAGGCTTCATGGAGGAAGTGGAACTTGAAATGTGTCCATAAGGAAGGGAAAGATTTCAACAAGCTGAGATAGAAGCTTGTTCCAGGGATGGAGAATGATGGTGCACAAATACATGGTGGCAGGAAAGGGAAAACTGAGAAACAATTCCAATGAGGAAGAAAAGAGGTAGTTGTCCAAAAAAAGATGGATGTGAATACATAGGGAATTCACTAACAAACTTCTATTTTTAAAAGTCTTTTATAAGGGGCATCTAGGTGGCACAGCACTGGTGCTAGAGTCAGGAGGACCTGAGTTCAAATTTGATCTTAGACACTTAGTAGCTGTGTGACTCTAGACAAGTCACTTAACTCTGATTGCCTCAAAAAAAAAAAAGTAGTCCTTTAAAGAGGATGGAAGCAAGGATAGGTAATAGAGCATGAAGACAAAAGCATGGCATAGCCCTTTTGCTACCTGTACCATTACTTTCCTGCCTCAGTTCATTCTAAATTTGAATGTTCACAACACTGTTCTTATAAGAGGCAATGTGGTGCAGTGGTTAGAAACTCAGCTGGAGCTAGGAACCTCTAGGTTCAAGTCTTGGCTGTGACATATTCCATCTGGGTGACCATGGCCACAACCTCTCAATGCCCCAGGTCACTCACTAAGATCATAAATTGTAGACCAGTTGGCAACACGAATTGTCAAAGGTGTTTCCTTACTGCTGTTCTCTTTATCAATGAAATCACAAGACTGAACCAATTCCATTCCATGCTACCCCCAATGAATAAAATTTGCATTTACATAGTACTTTAAGGTTTGTAAAGCACTTTCCACATACAAGGTGTCCTAATAGTCTTAGTACTGCTTTGGCTTAGTAGCTTAAAATAACAGTCTAAAGCTTTAAAAGTTTTAATAAGCTATTAAGACTTTAAATCTCACTAATATTTTGGGGACGCCTTGTGTGATGTCATCTGAACCTCCCTCATTAGAAGACATGATATTTGTAAAGCACTTAGCACAGTGCCTGGGACCCAGTAAAGTACTTTATAAATTCCTACTCTTTTCATCTCCTTACCCCTCACTTCCTTCACAACAACCCTGTGAAGTACATGTCACATATATTATTATCCTCCTTTGACAGATAAGGAAACTTATTCTCAAAGGGGTTAAATAATTCATGGATGGAGGTGGAATTTAACCTAGGTCTTCCTGATTCTGAATCCAAAAATCTACATACTAAGCCACACTGACTCTTGTGTGAATAGTGTTAGTAGCTCTCAGACTCAGAATGGGATGAAAGTGATGTTATAAGTGAGCTTGGCAGGTGATGTTCAGGATAACCGAAAGGCAAAGGCCAAGCTGAACTGATTTTAAAAATCAAAACAAGGGAGGCTCAAAGAAATGAGAGAACCGGTGTTCTTGGTGGATGGGGTGAACATAATAGCTGATGGAGAGAAAGGAGAACAGCTCAGCAATTACTTCGCTCATGTTTTCTCTTTGGAATGGAAAGGACAAAACAAAAAATGGCTAAAAGAGAGTTACTACCTCTTTTAGTAGTAACTAAAGAGAGTGCCTAGAGGTCCTTCTTGAGTTCAGGTCACCAAAACTAGATTAAATATATCCTAAGAGGTGGTTTTTTTGTTGTTCTTTTTCAGTCATTTTTCAGTTGTAACTGAAAAATCTCTTTGTGACCCATTTGGGGTTTTCTTGGCAAAGATACTGGAGTGGTTTGCCATTTCCTTCTCCAGTTCATTTTACAGAAAACTGAGGCAAACAGAGTGAAGTGACTTGCCCAGGGTCACACAGTGTCTGTGACCAGATGAGTCTTCCTGACTCCAGGCCTGGCACTCTAGCCACTGTATCAATGAGCTGCCCCCAAAATATAGTTAAGAATTGGCAAATATGAGGACTGAGCCATAGTCTGTGATCTTTGGAAGACTGGGGAGAACGGGAGAAGTGCTACTGGATGGAAGAACAAAAAGCACCCATTAAAAAAAATGGAAAACTGTAGAGTCTGCAAACCACAAGTCAGAGAATTTGACTATGATTCTTGGCAATATTCTAGGAGGTATTTTTAACAGAACAGTCAGCAATCATCCGGAAAAGGAAGCGGTAATCACAAGCAGTTGGCATGGACCTGATTTCCTCTTTTTACATGGTTACTGGCCTGATAGATCAGGGGAATGCTGTAGATAGAGTTTGCCTAGATTTTACCTAAGCATTTGACAGCATACTGCTTTTTTTTTTCAACATGGAAATGCAAGCTGGATGTGGACTATAATTGGGCGTAATTGAAAGTGGCTGAATGACCAGACCCAAACAGTAGCTGTCCAGTGGTCTGATGTCTACTTAGGATGAGATCTAAGGTACAAAGCTCCAAAGACTTGTGCCCGACCTCAGATCATCCAACATTTTTTTCTGTTACATCGATAAACATATAAATGGCATCCTTATCAAATTTGCAGAAGATATAGGCCAAGAAGAGATAATTAGCCTGTCGGATGACAGAGTCAATATTCAAAATGATCTGAGAGGCTAGGACATTGTGCTGAATGAATCTAATAAAATTAGATTTAATTGAAATAAATATAAAGTTTTATAGTTGAATTCCAAAAATTCAACTTTTCAATTGCAACATAATAATAATAGCATTTATATGGTACTTTCAGGTTTAACAAAGCCCTTTACAAATATAATCTTATCCTTATAACAACCCTGGGTAGGTGCTATTATTATCTCTATTTTACAGAGACAGAAACTAAACAAACTAAGAGACTTGCCCAAGCTAATAAGTGTCCAAGGCAGGATTTGGACTCATGTCTTATTGACCCTCAAGTCCATTACTCTATCTATTGCATCACCTATCTGCCTCAGTTTGGGGGATGGGGATGGGGAAGAGCATTGCTAGACAGTAGTTTATGTGAAAAAGAGCCAGGGATTTTAGTAGACCCCAAGCTCAGTATGAATCAACAATGTGATATGTCAGCTGAAGAAGCTAGAATAATACCAGAAAGCATTCACAGAATCATAATGTCCATGCCTAGACAAATGAAGTCCCACTGCACTCTGCCTGGATCAGATCACATCTAGAGAATTGTGCTCAGTTGTAGGAATCACATTTTAAAGAAGACTTACTGAGAACAATTCCCAGGATGGTACCAGGGTGAGAATCTGCCATGTGAAGATTCATTGGAAAAAATAGGGTTAGCAAGAAAAACGTAAGATTTTGAGAGTGCAGCCAGGTAGTGCAGTGGATGCAGCCCTGGGCCTAATGTCAGGAAGACTCAAGTTCAAATCCAGCCTTAGCACTAGCTGTGTGACCCTGAACAAGTCACTTAACCTCCATCCTGCCTCAGTTTCCTCTACTCTAAAATGGGGTTAATATTACCACCTACCTTTTAGGATTAAATGAGAATATTTGTAAAGTATGTAGTGTAGTGTCTGGCACAAAGTAGGTGCTGCATAAATGTTCATCACTGTTATTAAAAAGATAGCTGAATTCATGTATTTGAAGGACTGTCAGGTAGAATAGGAAGACAGAGGGGGAGGGAGAGGGAGAAAGAGACAGAGAGAGACAGACAGAGACAGACAGAGACAGAGAGAAGAACTCATGCTGGGAAGGAATATTCCTTTCTCATAAAAAGTTAATCCTAGTGAGAGTAAGCTCCATAACATTTTGTTAAAATACATTTATTACCAAGTACCCAAGAGGGGAAAGACTTTTGGACAGGGTATATGGAATATAACGCATCATCATAGAAACAAAATCTCAGCTTCAGAAAGGCTCCCAGAGATCACCCAGCCCCAGTTCATGTGCACACAGGAACTCCCTTTACAAAATCCCCAACAAATGATCATTCAGCTTCCCCTTGACCATTTTATGAGAAAGGGAACACCTCAGGGTGGGCATTCCACTTTAGGATAGATTCAGTGACTAAGAAGTCTTTGCTTTTTTATTTTTATCAGTGGTTTCAAACACATGGGTATTCTCTCCAACAGTGCAAATGGTAATCCATCAAAGTGATTAAAGTACAATTGGGGCATTAAATGAGCAGGGGCAACAACTGTCCAAGCACAACCACCGGAATATTCTTAACAGATGACTTTTATTGGGAAACTTGAACCTGCTTTGTGTTATTTATAAAAGCAAAGACATCAATTGAAAGATTAACCTTGAAAACTTAATGTAGTCCACTAAGAAAACTCTGGAATTCTTTCTTTTGGTGGTGTGTGTATGTGTTTGTGTGTGTTTGTGTGTGTATACACACACCTATATACATGCATACATGTCTAGATAGATATAGATACAGATATATATTTAATAATACCAGGGGAAAGAAATAGTTACCAAGCTGTAATGCCATGCACCAGCAGATTCCCAAAGGAATGCTACTGTGAACAGCCTTTAGAGTTCAGATTACAAAATATAGTGAACACTCTGTTTATTCCATTACAAATCAAGACAAACATTCAAAACATTATAATATTCA
>CM053585.1:200545734-200597823 GCA_028646515.1 Pseudochirops corinnae | reverse complement strand
TCAACAGGGGAGTTCATGCCTTCTCAACAATGGGACAGAGTTTGCACCTTCCACACTTAGCACTTAGTACTGTCTATCCACTTAGTACCAAGTGCTAAGTATCCTGCTAAACCAATTATTATTACACAAGCAGAGTAAAATCCAAGAGAGTATGTTAAGAAAGCCCTAATCCCTGCCCCTTGCTTCACAATGGTTCTGGGATTTTGATGGATGCCTTTCTTGGACTAGTTGGGAAGGTGAAGTTCTGTGACTACTGTTATTAGATTGCTATAAAATAGCAAAAGGTTTAAGTAATTTCATGCCATCCAGGTTCCTCCATAGAAGCATTTTATCCTCTCTAATAAAAGAGAACTCTGGACATTTTTTAAAATAACCAATCTTTCTAAATATTTATGGTTCAAACTGGACTGAGATCAAAAGGGTTTAGTATGTGCAGTTTAATCTGTTGCAAGAGGCCCTTTTATGTGCCCCTCCAGCCCCACAAGGACAGTAGACCATTTCCTTTGGGAAGAAGGGATTTCCCTTTCCTAATACCATCTAGTAACTGTAATGAGTTCACAAACATCTTCATCAAATGGGCTTTCAAAAGCAAAGTTGACACTCTAACTATGTGGGATATCCCACTGTTTAATTGGATATTGGTCGGTTAATGTGCCACTATAGTTTTTATAAGAGAGTATAAAAATTAATTCTGAATGACACATATCACCCAAACTAGGGTTAAAAAACCTTAATTGCTAAAAGACACAGATCTTGACAGTTTATGATCATATCCTAACACCATCACCTTTGTAGTTGTTGAAACAACACGTATTTCTTTCAAAAATTTGAATAACAAAATTGACATTGCTGGGGGAGTTAATCAAAAGGCATAAACCAACTTACAACAGAGAGAATTAGAGAGGTCAGATTGTCGGGGTCCTATAACCTTTAATACAGGTATTCGAAAGAGAATTAGGAAAGGCTCAGAAGATAAATGTGTCTATTGCTCACTTTATGATGTAGAGTCATTAGCACTCAAATTTGTCTTTTCAGCCCCAACTAAGACCTCAGGACACTTATAGCACAGCCTGGCCTATAAGATTTCATGGGGGACACACAACACGAAGGAATACACATACAAGACACACACTCAGGGAAAGCAATTCAGTTAACCACTACACTCTCTAGAGCCAAAATGTTCTGTCACAAAGATAAGGTGTCTGGCTCTCTTGTACTTTTTCCTGTCCAAATATCCACCTCAACATCCACAGTCTAATGGGTCATTCTGGGAACTCTGCTCAAAAGCCCTGGCTCTCCCCACTTTTATCTGCTGCCCATTGGCAGCCTTAGACTGGGAGAGAAGCTGGGGTCTTTCTTAAACCTAATTGGTAGTAGATTTTCCCTTTCTAAATCTTCATATCTGTGCCTCACTCCCCTGATTGTGTTCACCCAAGCAAAGCTCTGCCCACCCACCAAAATTTAGATGGCTTAGGCACACACTACTCTATGATCTCTCATCTTTGGAGAGATGTCTCTAGCCACTGTGAAATCTGGGACTCACAATTCACTCATCTATACAGGACCTCATGAATGGTAAAGTAAATTAAAATAATAATAATAAATTCTATCTTTACCTATTTTAATCAGTTTATCTCCCTTCACTATGTGGCATCTAGTTGATACAGTAGATAGAGTGCTGGGGCCTGGAATCAAGAAGATTCACCTTCCTGAGTTTAAATTTGGCCTCAGACACTTACTAGCTGTGTGATCCTGGGCCAGTCATTTAACCCTGTTTGCCTCAGTTTCTTCATCTGTAAAAGGAGCTGGAGAAGGAAACAACAAACCACGCCGGTATCTTTGCCAAGAAAACCCCAAATGGGATGGCAAAGAATCAGACACAACTGGGGTGGGGGGGAGGGAGGGACTAACACTTCATTGTTCCAGTTTCTTCAACTAGTAGACGACCACAGTCCACACCTGAATGCTTCAAACAAAAGCAGGGTTTATCAAGAGACTTAATTCAAAGTACTTGAGTCCACAATTGCTACCAACAGGAGATCTCGGAACCAAATAGTCACATTCCATAGGGAAAGATACAGACCCCCACAAAATCACAGTAACCTATCACAAAGTGAAAATTTTTAGTTCAAGCAGATAAAGCAACTGATTGGTCGATCGGTTTTGTTTCTCTGGCTTTTCCATTCGTTATTGTTGCTTTGTGTATAATGGTAGGAAACACAGTCGGGGAGGGGAAGAGCCCTGGATTTGAGGATTCTAATTCTAGGCTCGCTGCTTAATGCTTGTGTGACTTTTAGACAGTAATAACATCCCCAAGGCTTAGTTTCTCCTTCTGTAAGAAGGGGAGGGGGAACGATTGGATATTTCCTCATTTATAAAATTGGGGGGTGGGGGAGTGGGCAGGCAGAGCCTAGAGGGGGAGTTGGATTCAATGGCCTTACAGGCCTTTCCAGCTCCATTCTCAAAGTCTATGATTCTATGACAACAGCTAACAGGTAACTCTTCAAATTCTGGCAGGGCGCTTTTGTCATCTCTAAAGTTCCTTCCTATCTGTGTCCCACGATCCTAGGACTACTTCAGCCTTGGCCCAAGTTTTACCCAAGAGGAACAGAGCTAAGAATCCATTAAGTCCCTTCTGATCCATCCCATTCTTACCCCTTTTGTTGGATTTGTCACATTAACAAGAAAGCTACTTTGTGTGTATAAAGCAACCTCACCAAGAGGCAGCTGGGATGATTTTCAGCCCTGTTTCGTCCTTCCCCAGAGACAAGTGTCCCATTGCTCCAAGTAAGAAGTTGGTAATTTATTTTGCTATTGGTTTTCTTTTTTAATTTCTTTTTCAAATTTTATGTCTTATTTTCTCCCAATTACATGTTAAAACAATTTTTAAGATTTTTTTTAAAAAGTTTTAAGTTCCAAATTCTATCCCTCCACCCTCCCTCAGATGGTAAGCGATCAAATGGAAATTGGTTATTAATCTCTGTTTTATGAATTTTATTTTTTAATTTATTATTTATTAATTTTTAACTTTTTTAAAATTTGAGTTCTAAATTCTTTCCTTCTTTCCAACTCTTCCCCCAATCCATTGAGAAGGTAAGCGGTTATCAATTACACATGTGAAATCATGCAAAACATTTCCATATTAGCCATTTTTTAAAAAGGCAAGAAAAATAGAGTAAAAAAACATATAGTTCAATTGGTTTGTGAACCTTAAAAAAATTTTATAACTATATTTCAATACAGTTGGTTTCTTTTGTTATGCTGTTTTATTTTGTACCTCTAAAAACACCATTCTGAAAAAGGATCCATAGACTTCCCCAGATTGTAGAGGGATCCAGGATAAAAAAAGATCAAGAACCTCTGCTCTAAGTGAATTTCACCCCCAAACTGGGGATGACAACAAAAAGAGCAAGGGGGACCCTAGTCCCAGCAAAATTACTGAGTTTGATTGACTCTCAGACCAAGTGCAAAGGGTCCCACTGAATGGACTAAGCACAGAGATTCAGTCTTCTCTGGAAAGGAAGGAAACCCAGTCTCTGTCCCTTCCTCCGTACTGCAGACTGAGCTAAGCTAATGTTCCTATGCAACATGTTATACTAGAATTAGAATTTTTAGGGCTAGAAAAAACCCTGGAGCTCAAGTCCAATCCCCTTGTTTTTCTTTTCTTTTTCTTTTTTTCGCTTTTTGGAGGGGAGAAGGCAGGGCAATTGGGGTTAAGTGACTTGCTCAAGATCACACAGCTAGTAAGTGTTAAATGTCTGAGGTCAAATTTGAACTCAGGTCCTCCTGACTCCATGGCCAATGCACTATTCACTGTACCACCTCGCCACCCTGAACCCCTTGTTTTTCAAAGTAGGAAACTAAGGCCCAAGGAGAAAGTGACAGGACAAAGAAGTGACTAGGGCACTACCCTCCACCCCAGCCTGAGCATCTCTCAGAACAGATCAGATTTCCTGCAATATCTCCAAATGATGTATTCTCCTAGTCCCATTCCATGAGGAGATTGCCTGGGAAAGCACAGACAGTTATAGGGCTCTATGCTCCAGTGACTGTAGCGTGACAAGGAAGAATAAGTTGGTGACCCAATTGATCTTACACTTTTGGCAAACCACACAGTCGCCCATGTCTGCCAAATGAGGATGTTTTTTTCTGCAGAATTCTACAGCCCTTTTGCTTAATGATAATCATTTAACCTTTCTATCATCTGTAAAGTTTGCAAAACTGTTCCTTCCCAAGAACTCTCTGAGGTAGATAATGCGAATTTTATTATTTTCATTTTACACATGAGGAAACTAAAGGCAACTGAATGGTACAGTGGATAGAGAACCAGACCTGGAGTCAGAAAGACCTAAGTTCAAATC
The DNA here is from genome assembly GCA_028646515.1 of Pseudochirops corinnae. Classification (NCBI taxonomy): domain Eukaryota; kingdom Metazoa; phylum Chordata; class Mammalia; order Diprotodontia; family Pseudocheiridae; genus Pseudochirops; species Pseudochirops corinnae. The sequence continues at coordinate 200,593,462 of CM053585.1, read as the reverse complement.
CAGCCTTAGACACCTCCTAGTTGTGTGACCCTGGGCAAGTCATTTCACCTCTCCCTGCCTCAGTTTCCTCATCTGTAAAATGACGGTAATAAGTATGTCTACCTCCCAAGGTTGTTGTGAGGATAAAATGAGAATGGCATTTGTTAAACACTTTGACTGAGGCAGACGTTTCAATTCTTTGGCCACATAATGAGAAGACAGGACTCAATGGAAAGGCCCTGATGCTGGGAAAGATGGATGGCAAAAGGAGGAGATAGGAGAGGGGGAGATGGATGGATAATGTCATGAAAGCAATGAACGTGAGCTTGGGCAGACTTTGGGAGACAGTGGAGGACAGAAGAGCCTGCTGTGCTGTGGTCCATGGGGTCACAAAGAGTCAAACACGACAGAACAACAACGTACTTTGTGAACCTAAAAGCACTGTGTAAGTACTGTGATTTGCCCAAGTGTTGGCAGGAGTTGCCTCCATTGGGAGCTACTTCTCCCTTCTGGAAACCCAGGCTTCCTGCAACATAACCAGCGGCCAGAGGCACCGGCAAAGCAAGCGCCACAGGATGCCCTTATCATCCAGTCCTCTGGATAATATCCCTTCCCCGTCCCCTCCTAGCTAGCTCTTCATGCCCACCCCTTCCCGAGGGAACCCAGAGTAGGAATTCCACTAGTACCCTAAAGTCACCATTTCTTTTTTTTTGCTTTTTTTTTTGAGGGGGAAGGCATGGCAGTTGGGGTTAAGTGACTTGCCCAAGGTCACACAGCTTGTTTTTGTGTTAAGTGACTGAGGTTGGACTTGAACTCAGGTCCTCCTGACTCCAGGGCCGGTGCTCTATCCACTGCGCCACCTAGCTGCCCAGTCACCACTTCTTAATGGTGATGGACCAACCCCCTGCAGACCTACTTGTTCACTTAGGTAAAGAGAAAATCACCAACTGCCGGCTCCTTCTGGTACGAGAGAAGACCACCTTGCCTTATCGTGTGACCTGCTGCTATACCCTTTAGATCTCTGGCATTATTACCTGACCTTCCAGGGCCCAGGAGCCCTGGGCCTCAGCATCCAAACACCGAAGTATATGTCATCTTCCCCGAAGATCAGAGACTGTCTTGTTTTTCTGTTTGTATCAGTAGTGCTTAGAATAGTTCTGGGCCTTTAGTAAACACAATAAATACTGGTCTGGGTTGTTCTTCTTTTTTTCTTTTCATTCACTGATTCTGAGATCCTTTCCAGTTCTGAAAATCTATGAAATGTTTGTTGAATGGGACTGAACAGGAATGATTTGAACAGGAATGATAATAGTTTGTATTATGGCGGGGGCCCAGCCTGGAGGACCTCTTAAACTCTCCTCCAGTTCTGTGAGCTATGATTTGGTTAATTCTGTGATTCTGTAGCATTATCATTTTGCTACAGCCCATTTCATTAGGAAGAACCCCACAGATACAGCCCAAAGAACAGACTACTGAGGAGCTATCTGTATTTGGGTTGTGGCTAGAGGACACTATTCCTTTCATGTTTTCAATGGACTCCTAAACCAAAGGAAGTGGGCAAAGAAAGAAAAAAAATTTCCATTTGCTCCAAGCTCATGTTCCATACCAAAGCTCAAAGTTGTTGACTCTCAGAATTCAATTAAGGAAGTGGTAGCCAGAGAACAAGCTCCCAATTCTTCCTGCTCTGAGTAACCAGACCCTCATCTACATTCCCCCTCTCCTTGTGCACCCTCCCCTGATGCCTGGATTAATATTTTCTACTCTTAATTTTATATGAAAACGAAGTGACGATTATGTCCAATGATTCCAAATAAATTCAATTTAGCACTAAGAAATGAGAATTATCCAGCTCAATTCATCCTTCATAAGCACTTTCTGGAAGGAAGGAAGGAAGGAAGGAAGGAAGGAAGGAAGAAAGGAAGGAAGAAAGGAAGGAAGAAAGGAAGGAAGAAAGAAAGGAAGAAAGAAAGGAAGAAAGGAAGGAAGAAAGGAAGGAAGAAAGGAAGGAAGGGAAACATTCGATACCTCATAGCCCTAGACATGGAAACATTTCCTAACCCTATCTGGCCTCCATCAGTCTGTTCTGGGCTTAGTCCTAAGACCCTGCATAGTCAGTCAATCAATTAGCATTTATTAAGCACCTACCATATACCAGACACTAAGCTAAGCACTAGGGATACAAAGAAAGACAAAAAATAAATCCATCTCAGGGAGCTCACACCAATTAGTGGAAAGAACACTGGGTCAAAAAAACCTGAGTTCAAATCCAGCCTCAGACACTGTAGTGGCGACTGCACTGGTATACACCCAGGACAGCTGTTAGCACAGGTTCTTAGAGCTGCTTTACTAGGAAAGAGAGCTGTTTAAAGGGTCAGCAATCTTTTTAATTACATTCGTTAGTTCAGGGGAAAAGTCATCACCCTGAACTTCAGAGAAAATACAAGCAGAAAATAAAGAGAAAATATAAGCAGAGAAATAAAGACCAACAAACAGGGCCTCTAACTGTCTGAGAAATTAGCACAGATCAACAGACAGATCCAACTGTCTGACCAAGGCTGTACATGCATAGTTACCAGAGAGAGAAACACCAACATCTGGGTTTTTCAAAGTTGGGGGCAGGGCAGAGAGGAGGATCTTTAATGGCTACCCAGAGACTCATCTGGTCAAGTCACAAGAATACTCTTCCAATGAGTGAGCCCCCAAAGCAAAATACCAACTCAGAGTATATGTATACTTCTCAGAGGCAGAAGATATCACTACCCTCCTGACTCAGTGCCTAATTAGAAACTAGCAAAAAGTGTGAAAGCCTTCCTACAACAAGCCTCCCCTAAGCAAGCTTCCTTTAATGGGCTATTAATGGGTGGGGAAGATCTTAAATCCTGTTAACATTAGGAACACACACTAAATTGTGTGACCCTGGGCAAGAAGTTAAACCTCTGTTTCCTTCAGTTTCTTAATCTGTAAAATGAGGGTACTAACAGCAGCTACCTCCCAGGGTTGTTGTAAGGATAAAGTGAGACACTTTGTGTAAAGGACCTTGCAGCATACCTGGCACATAGTCAGTACTATATGAACATTGGCCATTATCATTATTGTCCCACCATCACTCTCGTAGTTAGTACTAGGAAAGGCCACTGCTTATCAGCACATCCCCTGACAAAATTCAGTACTGAATGCTGTGCTGGGTGCTGAGGAAGACACAAAGACTGGGTGACTTGTTAAGTGCCCTCATGGAGTTTATAATCCAGAAAAAAAGATCAGACTCGCACAGAAACAACTGTAATAATAATAGTATCACGTGATAGTAATAACAGTGCCTCGCACATAACCACTTAACATATGCTTGTCAAACTGAGCTCAATAATATAATATAATGCATGATAAGTTCATAAGAGAGGTGCTTCCAAGATACTCTGTGAGGTCAGAAGGGAAGGGAACAGTCATTACCAACTGGGAAGATGAGAAAAACTTCAGGGAGGAAATAATTTGATCTGGATTTAAATGATGGAGAGGATTTCAACAACTAGAGAATGTGGAAGTAAGGGGAAAGTCAGGGTACTCCAGTTATGGCTCCATATCTGACCCAATGGAGCCCTCAAAATCTGGGGGTCAAATGAGTTCCTTTAGTAAAAATATAGGGCAGGCAAATCTTGCTGCTATGACTCCGGAGGAGAGAGTGAGGCTGATAACTTCACACAGCCCTGCCTCACTTAAATCTAATCCACTCGCAAGTCAAGACATCAACCTCCTGATGTCATTGGTCCTTTTCTAGCATGAAAGAGAGACAACAACAACAAACACTACAGACGAGTGGTACATTGGGCAGAGCTCTGGGCTTAGAGTCAAGAAGACTGGAGTTCAAAGCCTGCCTTAGACACTTACTAGCTCTATGACCTCGGGTTAGTCACTTAAACTCTTTCCAGCCTCAGTTTCCCATGTACAGAATTAACACAATAATATCATTAACCTCAGAGGATTATTGCGAAGATCAAATAAGATAACCCACATAAAGCACTTCTTAAAACTTCAAGTGCTGTATAAATGCTAGCATTTATTATTATTTAAAATACCCAGCAATACCCATGACAAAGCAATCCACAACACAGTAAAAAAGCAGCCCAGGATGGTAACAGCCACCTGCAGGGAGATTAAAAGCACAGTGGAGGCTATTGAGTGACCCTGGGTGAGTGCCTTAATCTCTCTGCCTCTGTTTCTTCATCTGTAAAGTGGAGATAATAATAACACCTGCCTCACCGGGTTGTTGTGGGGGTCAAATGAGATAATACTTATAAAAAGCATTTAGTGCAGTTGCTGGCTCATAGTAGATGCCATATAAGTGCTAGCTATGGTTATCATTATTTCCTGAAGTCTTAGGAGCTCTTCCACCGATATTCTAAGACTTCTTATATCCTCCTCGTCTGAAGGGGCCACAGCTGAGTCCTGGATCAGTCTGCCGAGAGGCAAACTGCCCTCAGTCTACTCTGATGCTTTCTAGCTCACTACAGCACCAGGGTAGTGGGGAAATGTGGACAACAAGTCAAGCGTCCTCACTCCACCAATGACCTAGCCCACAACAGAGGGCATTCCAGGCATAGGGAACAGCGTGTATAGAATTACAGAGTCAGGGAACAATGTGTTGTCCAATTTGGCTGGACCATAAAGTACAAGGAAAGAAGAGTGTGAGGTAAAAATGCTAGATAGCTTGTAGCATCCCAGATTTTAAAGGGCCTCCAATGCCGGACTAAAGAGCCTTTTAAAATATGCATTGCAGTTGCTGTTCTCTATATGGAACCATATTGGAATTAAAATGAAAGGATTTTTTTTGGGAGGGGGGCAACTTTTTCTCTTCCCTGGAAATGGGTTTGGTGCTCAGGCTTGTAGATTTAAGTGTAAGACTGCTGCTGCAGCCACAAAACCAAAGCATATGACTTGTCAATGTGCACTATGCCAGGAGTAAAGACTGGTGCTATAACACACACACACACACACACACACACACACACACACACACACACCCCACCCTCCAAAAAATTTTTTTAAAAAACCTCTGTAGGTAATAGGAAGCTGTAAGTCAATAAAAATTTATTAAGTTCCTTAAGATTCACAGGCACTGTGGAAGGGAGATTCATCCTGCCCTATTGGAAAGTTAGAGGAGAGATGGGGGAGGACATAGGAGAGATTAGATTGGGGGAGAGGTTATACAAGGGGATGGCTGTTTTGAGGGGGGGGTAGGGGAAAGATGGGGAAAAAATTTGTAACTCAAAATCTCGTGGAAATGAATGATGTAAACTAAAATAAATAAAATAAAATATTTAAAAAAGAACTATTAAAAAAATTTATTAAGTTCCTACTGTGTCCCAGGCATTGTGCTAAGCTCTGAGGATACAAAAAGAGGTAAAAGACAGTCTCTGCCCTCAAGGAGCGCACAGTCTGATGGAGGAGACAACAAATGAATATATAGAAATGAGCAATATGAAGGATAAATTGGAATTAATTAACAGAAGAAAGGCACTAGAATTAAGAGAGTTTGGAGAAGTTTCCCTGCAGAAAATGAGATTTTAGCTGAAACTTGAAGAAAGCCAGTAAAGTCAGGAGGCAGAGATGAGGAAGGAGAGTATTCCAGGCACGAGGGACAATGCCAGGAGCCAAGAGATGGAATGTCTTGCTCATGGGACAGCCAGGAGGCCAGTGTCACTGAATCAGAGAACACATGGTGGGGACTAAGGTGTAAACAGACTGGCAAGGTAGGAGGGAGCTAGGTTATATAGGGCTTTGAATGCCACAGAGGATTTTACACCTGATCCTGGAGGGGATATTAGAGAATCTTTGAGCAAAGAAGTATTATGGTCAGATATCTGCAAGATTACATTGACATCAATGTGAAGGATAGATTGGAGAAAATAAAAGACAGAAAGACCCAGTTAGAGGTTATTGTAGTAGTAGGGAGAAAGGAATGCAATAGCAAAGGCAGGAAGACATGTAAAAATAGAGAATGGACAGACTCCTAGAAATCTCTCTCTTCTTTTCACCTTCTCCATCCATTTTTTCTGTCGTCTGTAGCTCATACTCTCACCTCCCATCCAGTCCCCCACCTCTTTCCATTCTAAACATGTCATATTCTTGACAGATACACTAGAGGGCAACAGACCTGCTACCCATCTAGCATCCACAGCACTCCAATTGGTAGAGGACAGCGAAGTTGCTGTGGATGGACCCAGGAGAGGTAACAAGGAGGGAGTAGAAGAATCAGTGCCTAGGAGAGTGTTTCCTGGCCTCAAGCACAGGGATAAGATGATTTTTAGAGGAGTTGGAGCTGCCCTTTTAATAAGCTGACTTATTCCTGGTCCAGATGTATAACAAGGTGGGAAAAAGGTAGGAAGGCAAGAACACGAAGAGACAGCCTCTAGGGGGCCCCTACCAAACATCCAGAAACAATTACTCCTCCTCTGAAGCTTGTGTGTGTGTGTGTGTGTGTGTGTGTGCGCGCACATGCATGTGCATGTCTGTGTGTCTTTTCCTTTTCCAGGTTGCACATTTGAAGTTTCCTGCTTTGGGTAAGAAATTCCTAAAGTACATTTTAGGAAGACAGAGTTGAAGGGGATCTTAGACATCAGCTTTTCCAAAACCCTCATTTTATTGATGAGGAAACTGAGGCCTATAAAGGGGGGGTGACTTGCCCAGAGTTGGGCAAGTAAGGAACAGATAAGGGATTCAATCCCAAGTCCTCTGTCTGACTCCAAACCCAATGCTCTTTCCCACATTCCGGATGCCTTTGTCTTGAGTTTCCATTGCCAAATACAACATTCACCATTACGTCTGCTTTGCAAACCATCAGTTCTTGAGTTCACAAGCTTGTCCTTAAGTGGGTTCTATTATGAGGCTCTTTGTTCTTTATTTTAATCACCCCGTCCATCCCCCTCACCTACACTTTCCAATCTGCAGGGTCTTGCAGAACATACAAACCCTGGCAAGGGGGTTTTGTTCCAGGATTCCCAGAGAGCCCATGGGTCTGCCTCTCATTCTCCATCACCTGAAACTATTCATTGCCTATTTAAACCCTAAGGAATCAGCCATTTCAGGACTGCTGGTAAAATCTTCCCTACTTAACCCCCTTCTCTGTTAGTGCAGGGATGAACAATGACATGGACCAGAGCCAGTCCTTATCCTAGTCTAATAAGGAAATTCACAGGGGCTTCAACTACAGGCAACAACTGGCCTCCACTGGGGCCTGGCGGATGAAGCCCCACTAGATGAGTGGAGCCATGCTGTAGGGTCCCAAACTAAGGCAAACCACTGGGAAAGGGAGGTGACAGCTAGCCTTCACTTTTTCCATAAACTGAAGTATGAGCACCAGGGAAATGAGGAAAAGAATGACAAAAACAAATCCCACACAGATTCTCCTGAGTTTTCTTTGTCCAAAACTCTAATTTCATTGTTGTGAAAAATTCATAGAGAAAAATCCTCCCAAAGCACATGTACAACTACTCTGCAACTTACAGTCTTTGAGCCTTAGAGGTTCCTGGGGCCACTGAGTGGTTAAGTGAAAGGGATGGAGGAGGAAATAAATATTTATATAGTGCCTTGTGTAAGGCATTTTACAATTATTATCTCTGTTCTTCACAAAAACCCTGGGAAGTAGGTACTGTTATTATCCACAGTTTACAGATGGGGAAACTGAGGCAGACAGCTAAGTGACTTGTCCAGGGTCACATAGGTGGTAAGTGTTGGAAGCTGGATTTGGATTTAGATTTTCCTGACTCTAGACTCAGCATTCTATACACTGAGTCAATTTGCTGCCTCAGGCAAAGTGACTTACTCATGGTCACTTAGCCACTCCGCATCAACCACAGGTCTAGAGTCCAGATTTTCCTTACTCAAGAGTCTGGCTTTCTATCTGTTATATTATCTAGACTCTATAAAAATAAGTTGTGTTTGGGGGGGACAGAGTTTTGGAGGGGTGTTGGTTTTTTTGGTTTGTTTTTTTTTTTGTGTTTTGTTGTTTTTTTATTTTTGCTGAGTTTCCAAACTACCAGGATTTATTTGCTTCCCCTGGGAGGTAGCATGGTGTTATGCAAAAAGTGGCAGTCTCTTGCTAGCTTTGTGACCTGGGACAGGCCACTTGCCCTCCATGCACAGGCCAGTTTGCTCAACTGTTAAAGGGCTTAGATTCAGTGGTCTTTAATGGTCCATTCTAGCATCCTAGTGACTCCACTTTTGCTCTGAGGTAGACCCAGGGAAGGAGATAAACATTCTGGTGGATTTGGAAATCCTGTCTGTCTCACATCTAAGTGGCTCATCCACTTCCTCCCTTAGTCCCCACCACCAGACGAGCTCATGTTCCAAACAAATCCAGCCAGATGAGGAAATAGAAAATGCTTTTATAAGAAATTAGCCATTGTCTCCAGCAGTTCAGAGAAAATTAATGCATTTTTAGGTCAGCATTTGTAGATTTGCTCCCTTCCTAGCCCTCTGCCCCCAGGGAGAGGATTACATTTAGCGAAAGTGACAAAAAGAGAAAATGACAATTGTTGGAAGGGTTGCAGGAAAACAGGCATTTTAATGCACTCCTAGGTCAGCTGTAAACTGGTCCAGCTTTTCTGGAAGACAGTTTAAAACTATGTTGCCAAAGTCAATAAACTGTACATACCTTTTGACTCGTCAATACCACTGCTAGGTCTATTCCCTAAAGAGATCAAAGAAAGATGAACAGGATCCACATGTACAAAAATATTTTTAGTGGTTATTTTATAGTGTCAGAATACTAAGAACCAAAGAGATGCCCACCAACTGGGAAATAGCTGGACAAACTATGATTATGGTATATGTGGTATAGTATGTGGCATAGTAGTCCTCATAATGGAATATTATGCCAAAACACATGATGAGAGAGACAATTTCAGAGAAACCTGTGTAGCCTTGTATGAACCAATGCAGAGTAAAATGAGCTGAACCAGGAAAGCAATTTGTATAAATAGAAAGAAAAATATTGTAATTATATAACATATAACTATATATAATTATATATTAGATATAGTTATTTATTCTATATAATTGAATAGTGTAATTATATACAATATTAAATATGAAATAATATGTATTATATATTATAATTATAAAGAAAAAATGCCTTTTCAAGACTTAAGAACAGTGATCAATGAAATGAGTAGCCACAATTACAGAAGACTGATGAAGAAACATTTAGACCACCTTCTGATACAAGGTCATGGACTCAAGGTGCAGAATGAGACATATATTTCGGGATGTGACCAATGGGCAGATTTGTTTTGCTTCGTTAAATGTATATGTTACAAGGGCTTTTTTTCTCTCCTCAGTTTGGGCATGGGGAAAGTGGGAGGAAGAAGGGGGCTAAGTATAGAATCCCTCTCCCCATAAAAAGAGAACAGGAAGAAGGGAGGCCAGAAGTAATTACTGACAAGCAAGATGTCTTAAAAGTTAACTGTTGAATTTATTATATACTTTAAAAGAACAGCTAGTTCTATATAATGGCAATTCACAGTTTCATGTACAATGCTCTCCTGTTCTATAGCCTGTAGTGAAATGTTTGTTTTGTTTGATGTTTGTTAAGTTTAGAATTAAAAGTGAAATGAAAAAGGGAGGTGGGGAGGGCAAGAGAGATTGGTAGGGCAGTTTTTCACAAATGAGACACAATAATAGAATATGAGCAGGATGCTATAGTTTAAGAAGTAGAAAGATGTCAGTGGTGGTGATGATAGGCAATATGGGGTGATAGGTAAAGAACTAATTTTGGCACTAGGAAGACCCTGTCCTGCCTTTGACACACTTTATTATTGTTGTTCAGTGGTATTTGACTCTTCAAGACCCCATTTGAGGTTTTCTTCCAAAGATACTAGTGTGGTTTGCCATTTCCTTCTCCAGCTCATTTTACAGATGAGGAAACTGAGGCAAACAGGGTGCCGTGACTAGCCCAGGGTAACACAGCTAGTAAATCTCTAAAACCCTATTTGAGCTCCTGAAGATGAATCTTTTGTACTACCCCTGGCACTCTGTGCACTATGGCGCCACCTAGCTGCCCCCTTTGACATATACTGCCTGTGTAACCTCAGGTAAATCGTTAAGTCTCTCACTGTTTCCAGGCAATTTTCTAAGACTCTAAATTACTAAGCGGTTCCTGATCGGAAGTGAATGGTCTGTACAGCACTTCGCAAACCTCAAAGTGCTGTATAAATGCCACAGATTCGTCCCTTGGAGTTCTCTCTTCCAGTGAAATTACAGGTCTGGGTGATGATGGCGATGATGATGATGATGACGATGACAAAAATAGCAACTTTTCCTAAAACCATTTCTATCCGGATGACTCCGTCTACTACACGAGAATTAGAATGTTAATAACAACCACACATTTCTATAGTTTTACGGTTTCGCTTCCCCTACCCCCTCGCCTCCCTAGCCGTCTAAAATATATAAGGGTAAGCTTTCTTCTTCCTATTTGACAGATGAGGAAACTGAAGTTCAATCAACCAACAAGCATTTATTAAGCACTTACTTATTAGGCATTGTGGTAAGAGATCGGTGATGCAAAGAAAGACGAAAACATGATCCCTTCCTTTAAGGAGCCCATATTCTAATCAGGGCTAACAACAGACGGATATCTACTTACATGTGATGTATATGCAGTGTAAATGAAAGGCACTCTCAGAGGGAAGGCACGAGCGAGGTGCGGAGAAGAGGGCTATAGAGAGATTCATCCACTTGTCCACAGCCGCACAGGTACTCAGTGTCATCAAGGTGTCCCAACTAACTCTTTCTACCAAACAATATTTGGGTCAAAGTGGCTGCGGGGGGAGGGGAAGAAATTGTCTTCCATTCCTGACCATAGGATCAGAATCCTGAGTCCTTGTCAATGGGCAATGAAACTGTTCCTTTGTCATTTGGAATAATATGGAGGAATCTCCGCAGATCCCAGGAAAACCAACTTCCAAAGATCAGATCTAGTGTTATTTATTTAGCTAGCTAGCTAGCTATCCTCAGTCTGTCTATCTATCCATCTATCTATCATCTCTCTTTTTTAATCTGCTGATTGATCCTGAAGAAACCCAGCCTTGGCGCCCAGTGAATGAAAGGACCTGGGTTGGATGACACTGTTTGGCCTTTCCAGGCCACCAACATAGAAAAAGAACAGTTACTAGGAGATAAGGACCATTTCCCTTAAGCCTGAGTGCTGTATCAGTCACTCCTATAACACTGGGATAGAGTCTTATCTGAGCATACCACTTACCTCCCATTAAGAGCCAGAGGAGATCGGTGGTTCACTGAAGGTGGAGAAGGATTACAGGAGCTCAGCAGAAAGCCCTCACACATAATAAACCTGAGCAGCCATCCTAAAGGCTTCCTGCCTTTGCAGAGAAAGAAAGGTTCTATGTTTCATTCTATAATCATCCTGAGTCCTATCCCTACTATTGAGGTACAGAAAGATAGAATACTAGGAGAGGATTTCATCAGCTTCACAAAAAAGTGAGATATGAAAAATCAGTGCCATGTAATGGGGGGGAAAAAAAGGACTCAATTTGGAGTCAGAGAGCCAGAGTTCATGTCCTGGATCTGCTACCTACTATTTTGTGACATTACATAGGTCCTTCCTTAGGGCTCCATCACCTCATAGGAAAAAAGAGAATACATGAGATCAAGGATTCTCAACCTTTTTCTTTTAATCACATGTACTCCTTTAGCAATTGGTGAAGCCTATGGACCGCTTCTCAGAATGATGTTTTTACACGCTTAAAAAAATACACAGGATTACAAAGGAATCCAATCATATTAAAATACACTTATCAAATTTGTTTTAAAAATTCATGGACCTCAGATAAAGAACTCCTTCACTAGATTATCCCTAAAGTCCCTTACAACTTGAAATCTCATAATTTCATGATCCTACATGTATTCATACATACCATATGCCTATTTACTTCTCACTTTGCTTCCTCAGCCCTATCATGGACTACAGCTCTTTGATTATGGGCAATGATAACGGGGTACAGAAGAAAGAACCCAGAACTAGCAGTTAAGGGACCTAGTTTTGAGTTCAAATTCTGTCATTGTCTGCGTCCTCATAGACTAGTCACTTTCCCTATCTGGGACTCCTCATCATCCAGGTCCCTTCCAACTGGAGCATTCTACAAATCTATGAATCTAAGTTTCCAAGAGGTTCTACTTTCTAGACAAGAACCCAGAGTTAGGAAAGGGAATACTCAAAAAGACCAGCTCCCGAAATGGAGTGTCTGATCCTTTCCGCCACCCTTGAAAAGAACCAGTAGGAAAAGGATATCCCCAGGTCACCCTCAAACAATGTTGGCTTCTTACTCTATCCTAGGCACTGTTTCCCCCTCTAGTAAAAGGTTCTCCTGTAATCACTAGACTTGGTACAAAACCAGGAAGTACTTTGTAAGCAGAGGAGTTTGCAGAAATATCAAACTGTATAAAATTACAGTCAAATGTGAGTACCCAACTATGAAAGATACGCTTCGTACATTTACTACTGAAAATGTTTGATCCCAGCAGCCCACCTTTAATTCAACAATAAATTCAAAGTAGGCGTTCATTAAGAGCCGACTCTGTATAGAGCTTTATCATGGAAAATGCTAAGTTTAAGTGAGACATAATCCCTGCCATCACAGAACTTACAATCTAATAGAGGATTTCGAGGCTACCTCCTCTCACCATAGCATCATAGTAACGATAATGATAAATAATAGTTAACATTTACGTAACGCCGTTAGTTTTACAAGGTGCTTTACATACATGATGCCATTTAGTCCTCAAACTAACACTGTGAAGTAGGTGATATTATTAACCCCATTTTACAGGGCAAAGGAAGATGTATGTTAATGTCAGCATTAGTATATTAACCTCCAGTCTTGTCCTATTCCAATCTACCTTTATAATCTGCCAGACTGACCTTCCTTATATACAGATCAGATCGTGTGCCTTCTCTGTCACTTTCCTTCAGTGGCTCCCTACTGTCTGCTAAATAAAGCTCAGATTCCTTAGGCTGGCAGTTAAGGACCTGCGACTTCCCTACATTTCTAACTTTATTTATTATAATTACTCATTACTTTCCCTTTGCACATGGGTTATGCTCTAACTCAGCTGAACTCTCTTTCATACATTCCCTACGTCCAAAATACACTGGTCCCAACCTCTCCCATTTCTGCTTTTTAGGCTCCAGCACAAATACCATTTCTTCCATTAACTCTTCCTTGATCCCTTCAACCATAAATAGTCTTCCCCTTTTCTGATTTTGCAGTCAGAACCTTCTACCATTTTTATGCCCTTATTTCATTTCTATTCTGTTCCAAAACTATTGTATAATATTGCATATTTGTATCATATCCCTTGACTACAAAGGCTATTTTCATTCCTATCTTTGTGCGTCCACTGACTGCTCTGCACATAGTTATTCTCTTAATACCTTATTTATATCGTGCTTTAAGGTTGGTAAAGTGTTTTCCTTATAACAACCTTTCCCGAAGTAAGCAGTGAAAATATGATCCCCATTTTACAGAGAAGAAAAGTGAGGCTCAGGTTACGTGATTTGACCATGCTTACACAGCTATTAAGTATCAGAATCAGGATTCAAACCCAGGTCTCCTAATTCTAAGTTCGGAACTCTGTCCATTATACCTTGCTGCTATTGAATGGATGGATGGATGGATGGATGGATGGAGGGAAGTCTTCTGAGAAAACAAACTTTGCATCTTACATCCCAATGCTATATCACCATGAGTTTTCAATTGTCCACTTTGAGGATGTTAGACTGAAAAGATAAGTCCTCTTCAGTTTGGGAAAGGGCATGGTCCTCCTCAAGGTAGACGAGAAAGAGAAAGCCAGACTTGCATACTTTCTTTGGTTTAGGACTTGTTCTAGCTCAAAAAAAGACAACAGACTTGTGCAACTTTTTAATGATTGCAGCTCTTTACTGAAGACAACTAAGAGGGAAAGTCAGAGGAACAGCATGGGCAAAGGTAGATGTGATGAGCAGGGGTCTTACCTATCAGATGTACAGAGGAGATAGAAGAGCAAGGAGGATTTTCTGGGAGACCTGTACAATAACTCTCAAAGGAGTTACCCCCAAGCCTATCTGAGCTATCATTGAGCCAATAGTTCCCACCACCAATACTCATCCATATTTCTCCAAATTGTACCCACGTTCCTAGTGTAAAGAGAGGTATATGCTATTATTATCCCCTTTTACAATTGAGGAAACTGAGGCAGAGATTAGATGACTTACCCAAGGTCACACAGCTAGCCAGGCTGGATTTGAATTCACATCTTCCTGGCTCCAAGTCCAGTGCTTTATTCACTGCACCACCTAGCTGCCACTTTAATGAGTTCCCCTGATAGACAGCTTCTATTCATCAACATAGAAGATTGATTGTGTATGTGTAGGATGGTTTGTCCAACATAACCATAAGGCGGTTATGTTCCCTGTAGAAAACAGAGACACATTTGCTGGGAGAACAGAGCTGCCTTCCGCGGAATTAGGATGTCACCTCTCCCTGCCTCCTCACCCCACCCCCAGTGCAGCATCAGCATGGGAGAAATCCAGTTTGGGCAGCAATCCCTCGTAATCAATGTCTGTTAATAGTCTGGACAAGCATTAATGGGATTGTTCAAGTAAACTTGTGAGAAGTTCCAAAAGGCCTGACACAATAGGACTGAAATAACTGTGGACTCCAGCAAATGAGCATTTTTCTTCCCTATAGAAATCAGACAATCCTGGACCTAGGCTTCCCTTATCATTCAATCAATGAACATAAATTAAAGGCATGCTATTTGCTGAGCTCTCTACCAGCCACTAAGGATGCAGAGACACAAATAAAACCATTCCTGATTTTTAAGGATTTTACATCATAACCAATAAAACAGCATGTGTGTATATATAAGCATAAGCAGAAAGTATACACAAAATCAGTACAAGGTCATTGCAGGGTGGCGTGGCCCTAGAAGCTCAGAGGGGAGTGTTTGGAAAGGCTGTGGCATTAGCTGGTGTTTACAGAATTAATAATAATAGTTAATAACAGCTAGCATTTAAAGAGTACGTGTAGGTTTGCAAAGTGTTCTACAAATACTGTCTCACTCCTCACAACAGCCCTGAGAGACAGGCACTATCATCATCCCTGTTTTTGTTTTGTTCACTAATTTCAGTCATGCCTGACTCTTTGAGACCTCATTTGGGGTTTTCTTGGCAAAGATACTTGGCTTGCTATTTCCTTTTCCAGCTCATTTTACAAATGAGGAAACTGAGGCAAACAGACTTGCCCAAGGTCACACAGCTAGTAAAGTATCTGAGGTAAAATTTGAACTCAGGAAAATGAGTCCTCCTGACTCCAGGCCCACACGGTATCCACTGTAGCACCTAGTTGCCCATTTTTTACAGATGAGGAAATCAAGGCAGAGAAGTTAAGTGACTTGCCAAAAGCCACACAATTAGTCTGGATCTAAGGCAGGATTTGAACTCAGGTCTTCCTGAGAAGTCCAGCAGTTTATCTGCTGCAATAAAGGACGATCAAAGGTGACCTGGATTTGATTTTTATATTTATTTATTCATTTATTATTTATTATTACATATTTATTTATTATATATGTTTATTATTATATAATAATAATTTATATTAGGCATTCTCAACTGGACCCTCATTGTAGCAAGGCAATCTTACTACTCTCTAATCAATTCTCTAGCCCACTCTTCACAGTGGCTGTTCCAAATCTGGCCTTTGCTCCTTGAGTTCCTCAGGACAGTCCCCACTCCTGTCCCCTGATCAACCATATTGGAGAAAAAAATTAGGCTATTGGGTAAGAGCTCCCTCTTCCCCCTTCTCATCTTACATCCCTCAGACATCTTCCCCCACCATCTCTTCCTTCAATTCAGTCTTTAATGAAGAGGTCACCTCTTCTACTTGGCAAGAAAAAAGACTGCATGTAGGATTTGGGTATTAGCTGGCATTTGTAGAGTTAATAATGATAGTTAATAATAGCTGGAATTTATGGAGTGCATTAAGGTTTTGCAAAGTACTTTGTGAATATAATTTCATTCCATTCTCACACCAACCCTAAGAGACAGATGCTGTTATTTTAAGATGAGAAAACTGGGATAGGCAGAGGTTAAATGATTTGCCCAGGGTCACACTACTAGCAAGTATCTGAGACTGGGTTCAACTTAAGTCTTCCTGACTCCAGGGCCAATATTCTATCTACTACACCATCTGGTTGCCTAGCACTGCTCTACAAACACCTTGAATGCCATCTCTTGCCACTTTTTCCAGCAAATTGCCCCCCCCACTATCACTATCATCTTGTCTCTGTCTCTGTCTCTCTGTCTCTGTCTCTGTCTCTCTGTCTCTGTCTCTGTCTCTGTCTCTGTCTCTCTGTCTCTGTCTCTCTGTCTCTGTCTCTGTATCTCTCTGTCTCTCTGTCTCTCTCACTTTCTTCCCCCCGCCAAAGTTGCAATAATCTTTTACTTGCCCAGTCTTCCTGCTTCTTAATCTCTCTGCAGTACGTGTTGATCACCCTCTGCTTCTAAACCCTTCACTAGGTTTTTGTGATACTGAACCCTATTGGGGCTCCTCCTACTTGGATCAAACTCTTAGTCTCCTTAGCTGGACTTGAATCATTATCTGTGTCACACCACTAACTATGGGTGTAACCTTGTGTTCTGTCCTAGGCCATCCTCTCTTTTCTCCTCATATTCTTATTAGCTTCCACAGATTCAGTTATCATTCCACATAGAAGAATCCCAAATCTATTTATTCACCTCTCGCTGGGGCAGCTAGGTGAAATAGTGGATAGATCCCTGGACCTGGAGTCAGGAAGACTCATCTAGTCTCAGACACTTAGTCACTATGTGACCCTGGGCAAGTCACTTAACCCTGCTTGCCTCAGTTTCCTCGCCTGTAAAATCAGCTGGAGAAGGAAATGTCAAAGCACTACAGTATCCTTGCCAAGAAAACCTCAAATGGGGTCATGAAGAGCCAGACATGACTGAAATGACTGAACAACAACAAAATGAGCTCTAATATCCAGAGACACTGGCCTTCTTGTTCTGTCTCTCGCATCTGTGGGCCTTTGTACTGGCCATCCCCCATGCCTGGAGTACTCTCCCTCATCATCCCAGTCCCATAGTTTCTCTGGCTTCCTTTAAGATTCAGCTCAAATTCTACCTTCTTCAAGGATTCTTTCCTGGTCCCTTCAGTTTCTGGTGGTTTCCTTTTGAGATTATCTTTTACTTACTCTGTATACATCTTATATGAACATAGTTACTTACATGTTGTCTCTGGCAATTGAATATGAGACTCTTCAGGGCAGGGAAAGTTGTAACCTGGTTTTTACCCTCAGCACTTAGCACAATGTCACAGTTAGTGCTTTATAAAATGCTTCTTGACTGTACTTTCTGTGGTGGCAAAGAACTGGAAGAAGAAACCCATCAATTGAGGAAGGACTAAACAAATTACAGCATATGAGTGTAATGGAATATTACTGTGTTGTGAGAGGTGATGAATGTGATGAATACAGAGAAGTGTGGGAAGATCTACACGAACTGATGAAGATTAAAGTAAGCAGAGCCAAGAAAGCAATATTCACAATGACTCTTGTTATTGTTTTCAGTCTTCTCCAACTCTTTGTGACTTCAACTGAGATATTCTTGGCAAAAATTCTGGAGTAGTGTGCAAGTTCCTCCTCTAGTTTATTTTTCAGATGAATCGAACAGAGTTAAGTGACTCGCCCAGGGTCACACAACTAGTAAGGATCTGGGGTTAGATTTGAATTCAGGAAGGTTTAGTCTTCCTGACTCCAGGCCCAGCACTCTTTCCACTTTACCACCTACCTGCCTCATTCACAATGATTACAACAATGTAAATAAAAAAGAACAACCAAATACACACAGAGAAAAAAATCAAAACTAAACATTGTAAAATTTCAAAGAATAAACAAGGCTCAAAAGAAGAGAGATGAAAAGATATTACCAACCTACTCCTCTGCAGAGGCAGGGGGTCCGTGGGTGTTGCACATGTTTTCAGACTTTTTGATGTACTGATCAGTTATGCTGATTTTTTCCTCTTTTTCTTTTCATCTTTGAAAAATACTCTTGCTATATGTGACGGCTCTCTGGTAGGGAGAGGGGGAGAGACAGTAGGGGAAATCATGATGATGTCAAGCACAAAAGACTTCCATAAAAACTAGTTTTTAGAAAAATGCTTGCTGACTACTCATTTCTGAATGAAATTGTTCCCTTTTACTTCTGCTCTCACTATTCACCCTACCTGGGCCATCTTTCGCAATCTCCCCCTCCCCTTCTCTTCTCTTCCCCCTACCTAATCAATCTGATTCATCCTTCAAATCCCAACTCCTCCATTACAAAGTCACATTTCTTTGATTTGTTAAAATTTACAAAGTGCTTTCCTCACAACAACCTTCTGAGATAGGGAGTACAAGCATTATTAGCCCTACTTTATAGACAATGAAGCAGTGCCATGGATAGAGAACTGGGCCTGAAGTCAGGAAGACTCATCTTCCTGAGTTCAATTCTGGCCTCAGACATTTACTAACTGTGTGACCTTGGGCAAGTCATTTAACAATTTTCTCTTCCATAAAATGAGCTGGAAAAGGAAATGGCAAAGCACTCTAGTATCTTTAAGCCCCAAATGGGGTCACGGAGAGTTGGACCTGACTGAAACCGAACCATAATAACAACATAGATGATGAAACAGAGTTTCAGAGAAATTAAGTGACTTCCCAGAGTCACACAGCTAGTAAGTAAGTGTTAAAACTGGAATGTTGCTCCAGTCTCCTGACTCTAAAACCACTTCTCCTTCCTCCATTCTATAAACCTCTGTAAGAAACCTTCCCTGATTGCCCCAGCCCTGGTTCATGGAATCATACATTTAGTGATAGGAGGTACCTCGGAGGCAGTCTAATCCAAATCTCTCCTTTATTGATGAGGGAACTGAAGCTAAGGAAGATTTTTAGTGACTTTCCTAAGGCTACATAGTCTGTAAGAAGCAGAGAAGGGGTCTAAACCCAGAATGTTTGATGTCAGGAACAATGCTCTTTGCATTATACCATACTGCCTATAATGGATTACCCTGTCTTCTGGACTCCCACAGCACTTGAAGTCTTGACAATACAACTGAGGCCTAAATCATCTCTTTTGATTGATTCTTCTACTGTTTCCTGTTTGTTAGACTTAGCTTCCATGTAGATTGTAAACTTTTTCAAGGCATGGAGCATCTTATATTTCTCTATCCCCCTTGAACATGGCACATTTATACCACTAAAAGCTATAACTGCAATAGAATAATAATAAATTGATAAATGAACATTTATTAAGCACCTAGTACAAACCAGACATTGTGCTAAGACTACAAAAGTTCTAAGAACACAAAAAGAGGTAAAAGATAGTCCCTGCCCTCAAGGGGATTACAATCTAATGGGAGTGACAACACACAAATACATATATGCAAAGCAAGCTATATACAGGATAAGTTTTTATTTTGGTTGTTGGGCAGCTAGGTGGTGCAATGAATAGAGTGCTGGGCCTGGAGTCAGGAAGACTCATTTTCCTGAGTTCAAATCTGGCTTCAGATACTTATTAGCCATGTGACCCTGGGGCAAGTCGCTTAACCCTGTTTACCTCAGTTTCCTCATCTGCAAAATGAACTGGAGAAGAAAATAACAAACTGCTCCAGTATCTGTGCCAAGAAAACCCAAATGGAATCACAAAGAGTCAGGCATGACTGAAACAACTGAATAAAAGAGAAGGCTTCCTGTAGAAAGTGGGGTTTTAGTTGGCACTTAAAGAAAACCAGGACTTTGCTATCCAATGGACATCCTTTCTCCATGATGTTTCTCCACCTTTCACAGGCCTCCACCAGACCCATGCTGCCTGGAGGAGCATCCCCTGTTCCCACACCCACTCCAGGGTCATCACCCCCTGAGCTCTCTCTCTCTCTCTCTCTCTCTTTCTCTCTCTCTCTTTCTCTCTTTCTTTCTCTCCCTCTCCACGATGCTCTCTCCCAGGACCTGCCTGCTCCCCAACCCTGTACCAGTGCAACTTACATTCTCCCAAAACACATCACTGAATGCCTGGGATCATCAGCAACAGTGGTATGTCCCATCCCCTCTACCCAACAGTGGTCTGAGTGAGGGTCATCATTTCATTCCCTTCCATCCTCTACTCTCTTTCATTGAATTTGGCCCAGTGACAGAAGCCTTAGTTTCTGCTCTGATTACATAGACATATATTAAATAATTCTTGGGTGTGACTTGCATTGACCCTTCTTAGAGTGTCCTTGCATGAGCAAAGGGATTAATAGTTCAAATTCATGCTACAAAGTTAGCCAGGTTTCCAGATGAAGCAGTCGTTGCTGTATCTGCTTTTAAGAAGGGATGACAAAATTCTGGCCTGGACCGGGAGAGAGGAACAATAAAGAAAAGACTTTTTAAAAAATTGGTCATTTGGCAAAGAAAAAACCCCAAAACAGAAGCAACTAAGCAGGGTAAAATAAAGCTGAAGTCAACAGAATGGTAACAAGTGAAGAATATCCAATTAAAAAGAAACTAGCATTTCCGTGATAGGTGCCTGGGCATCTAGCCACCAAGCAATAACTGAGGAATATACGAAAAAAAGAGAAAAGGTCCTAGTTTTTGACACATTAATAATATCTAGGAGCCATATTCTCTCTAAAGAGTCCAACTCCCAAAGGCCAACCATCCCTCCAAAGAGATGAAAATTGTTTTCTGGAAGCCCGATCCTATGGAGTAGCGCTTTAACCCCTCTTCTATATGACAGTTTCCCATTGGTCCCTGCCCACTTGCCACAAGTTTGCTAGTGGGAAACACACTCTTTTGTGTTTTCAGTAAGTGGATCTCAGGATCCTTTACAGCTTGTTGGTAGAATAATACAGTGGACAGAGTGATGAAGTTGGAGCCAGGAGGCTGTAGGTTCAAATTCTGCCTTTCGCACTTACTCACTGGATGGGTCCCTAAATCTTTTAGCCTCAGTTCTTTTCATCTGTAAAATTAGGATAATGATGCCTATATTACCCACCTCTAAAGGTTAGAGTAAAAATTAGGTGAGATAATGCATGTAAAAGGACTTAGCAAACCTTAAAATTTTTCAAAATGCCATTTATTTATTGTCACTTCTCACCCTATTTATAGAAAAATGACTTCTGAATGGAAATATTCTACTGTATTTTCTTCTACAGTCACTCCAAGATCCTCCCCTGCTATACTAACAACATGGAATAAAGAGGAAAAATTTTAAATTTGAAAATACAAAGATTCTTCCTTTAATAACATTTCTTAATAACGCATGTAACTATAAAAGATCCAAGTAGACCTATTCCAACCATCTGTTAACGCTTAAAAATGGGAACCAGATAAAAGTGAAGACATTGACCATGATTATCGCCATTTCTCAAACACATTTAGCAATCACGACCATCAGTTAAAACAAATGAGGAGATCTAAAAAGCATGGAACCCAGATTTTATCTCCTTGCTAAGAAGAGACAGGACACCCGAGTCCAACAACAGCTAAGAATACAAATTCTTTTGCAAAATGTCGGAGACAAAAATAATGATGAACAATTACAAACAGTATTTCTTCATAAAACAGCCGAACAAAATGAATGAGAAAAAAGCCTGCAAGAAGCTCGAGGCGAGACCCAACTAAGCTTAAGAAAAGTTGTAAATGGAGTTAGAAAGAAGATGGCAAATGTAGAAGAAAATCGACAGCTCTGAACACATAGAAATACTCTTCTAGGTCTCACCGTAGTGCACAGAGCACTGGGCATAGGGTCAGGAAGACCTGAGTTCGAATTTGGTCTCAATTTCTTACTAGCTGTGTGACCCTCTGTTTGTCTCAGTTTTCTCCTCTGTAATATGGGGAAAATAAGAGTCAGGAATGATTAAATAATAATTTACCATGCAGGGTTGTTATAAGGATCAAATGAGATAATATTTGTAAAAAGCACTTAGCACAGGGCCTAGTACATAGTGTGCTAGATGCCCAGGCACCTATCAGGGAAATGCTTATTCTTTTCTCTTCCCCTTCCCTTCTCCTGTTGTGGTTTGTCCATCATTTTCAAAGAGAACCAATGACTTCGCAGGGTGATGGCTTGAGTCAAACATGAATGGGATTTAAGTGAGACAGAGTCGAACAAAGTCATCTGCCTCACTCCACTTCTTATCATAAAAACAACTGTATAACACATAATACATGAGGCAGTAATAATAATAACTAGCATTTATATCATACTTTGAAGTTTGCAAAGCCCTTTACGTATATTGTCTCTTTCTTTCTCACCATAGCCCTTGGAGATAGGTGCCATTATTATTCCTATTTACAGATGAGGAAAACTGAGGCAGGTAGAGGTCAGATGATTTGCCCAGGGTCCCATATTTAGTGTCTGAAGTGGGATTGAACTCCAATCTTCTGGACTCCAAGTCCAGTGCTATCCACTGACCTACCTCGATGGCAGTACAAAAGAGTGTTATTGTTGTCATCTTCAGCTATGTCTGACTTTTCATAACTCTATTTGGGGGTTTTCTTTGCAAAGATACTGGAGTGGTTTGCCATTTCTCCAGCTCATTTTACAGATGAGGAAACTGAGGCAAACAGAGTTAGATGACTTCCCCAGGTCACAGAGCTAGTAAGTGTCTGAGGCTGGATTTGAACTTGGGTCTTCCTGACTTTAGGCCCAGCACTCTATCTACTTCGCCACTCAATGCAATAAAAAGGAAAATCAAGACTATGAAACAGGGAAGGGGGACTGAACCTGGCCAAATAATCGCAGAGGAAATCCATGCTGAAGGTGATACAGTTTTAAAGTTACTTAGGGATTTGTTTTCAACATACCTTAATGGGACGAGGATTCCTTTAAATTAAGAACACAGACAATATCGTTACCAACCCACCTCCAAAAAGGGAAAGATATCATCAACAATCTTTATGTCTCCTTTCCCATCTCTATAAAGTCTTTATTAGAATGATCTATGCATATGTAAGGGAACACTAATAGTTTAAGGATCTGTGATTTCATCAGCATAAACACACCCCTGAAATAGAAGCCCAACTTACTAAATGGTCTTACAAGTTACTGTGATCATAAAATTCATCTTGACATGATAATGAACATCTACAGACTTGGCTAGGGAGTTCTTAGATGGCAGGCATGGGACACATCCCCAGGTCCATACTTGGAGCCTTTCCTGGTTAGTAGGTCTTTCAAATGGCATAGGCTTCAAGAAATCAGGGTCACCTCAATACCTGGATAAGGCATCAGAGAATCATTTAAGCAGCTATTTAGAAGTGATCGTTTTTGGAAGGGAAACAGCTAAGCTCCTCAACCAAGGGGAGCTCACAATTGTCCACTGCACTTTAAAGAACCAATTAATGGGCTTCCTTGACATTCGTAATCAGTAGATAGGTTTGTCTAAGGAACAGGTACCTGGACGTTTTTGATATAGCTCATCAAGAGAATACTTATGCTAATTTAGTACTATATTCAGTTATGAGTTGGTTTGACCATTAAAGGAGCCATTCACATTTTTACGTCTTAAGATCTCTTTAGCAGGCCGTCTTAGTCTATGGATCCTTTCTCATAATAACTTATTTAAATGCATAAAATCAAACATATAAAATTACAATAGAAACCAATTATATTGATGCAAAGATTCAATTTTTCCCATCCAAATTCACAGACCCTCTGAAATTTATCCATGGGCCCCAGGTTAAGAACAATTGAGCCATATAAAATTATACAATCAAAGTTACAAAAATGCTCATACTCTTTGATCCGGCAATCCCACTATAAGGATTATACATTAAAGAGGTTATTGACAGGAATAAAAGACCTCTCTATGCAAAAATAGTTGTAGTAGCAAATAGCTGAAAGCAAGTTATGTGTCTAACAGTTGGAGAATGCCTGAGTAAAATCGTGGTTTATGAATGCAATGGAATTTGTTGCATCACAAGGAATAATGAACATGAAGAATTCAAAGAAATATGGGAAGGCATGAAGTGATGCTGAGCAAAGAAAACAGATTCAAAAGAACAGTATACTTACTGACTGCACCAAAGGCAGCATTAAGCAGCAACAGAACTTGCTGAATCTAATAGGAGGTGTTGGTTCTACATTATTCATTTTAAAATGAACTATCTTCCTGTTTGTTTCCTCAAATGATAAATGATAGAAGTATGAAGTTAAAAGTACTATTATTCCAATTATTCACATATTATATTCTCTTGAAGTTTTCAAGGATCACATTTTAGAGTTTTAAAAGTTATTGTTTATTTATGTGCTTTGTTAAAACAAAATGTTCCCATTGTACCATAGGGTGTAAGGAGAATAGAATGTGGATAGAGAGTTAGTGCTGTAGCTTGCAGGGTTGAATTAACAAAGAAAGCGGTGTTGTTAGAAGGTAAAAGAGAATACAGCATAAGTAGAGGCATGTGTATTCATGGATCTTTGGGAATTTGAAGGTATGTTTGGGCAAAGATCCTCAGAAATTCTAAGGCTGTATCCAGATGCAGATTCCCTGGGTTAAATCTTGACTTGGAATTATGGGAAGAATGAAAAATTAAAATATCCCTTAGAGGCAGGCACTCCCAGCATGTGTGTCCAGAAGTGAGATTAAGTACATACTGGCTCTTGGCACCCTCCCCACAAACCAATTACAGTTTGGGAAACAATGGAGAAAGATTCTTATTAGAAGCTCTATCTAAATGTCATGTTTCTAAGCCTTCCAAGAGGGGAACAGGGAGGCTTTTGCAGATGGTCTTTGCAAACAAGATCCTCCATTTTAAGGAGAGGAGGCTCAAGCCAAGTCGACATTCCTCTTCAGAATGCACTGCTGACTAATCTCTCTAGGACTTTGTCTCCCTTGGCCCCCTCAAAAGGCACCTTCACATACTTTCTCCACTTCTCTTTCAGCTCCCTTTTATATGTTGTCTTTCCACATTAGAATGTAAGCTTCTTGAGGACAAGGGCTTGCTTTCTGCCTGCATTCGCATTCCAGATTAGGACAGTGCCTGGCCCAAAATAAGTGCTTAAAAGAATGCTGTTGTCTTGATAATTATCTACAGAAGACCATATCTTCAAAGTCACACAGCTAACAGAGAGATGTAGAGAATAAAAGATCATACTCTATTTGTTTTTTTTTAAGCATTCAACCCAGTAGAATAAAACTCAGTCGTAATGGCTCTCCTCCAACAAAGGATCTCTCCATGCATATGTTAAGAGCACATAATATTCTCGATAGATATAACCACAGAAATATTTCTGTTTAATAATCATCCCATTAGTAATACCAAAGGATACATAAGAGATGGAGACATATTCATTTTGGTCACAGGGGACATCTTGTGCAAAGCCCAACTAGCAAGAGAATTCCCAAATGATGGTGAAGTTGTCCAGATGCTTTTGTTTGCAGATACCATTGCAATGATTACATCAAGGCCTGGTTTCTACAAGACCTCCTAAAGGAGAGCTACAGCTACTTTATGAAGATTGACCTCCTCATCCACCCATAAATAGGTAAGCAGACAAAGACATCATACTGTCTAGATCAGTGGTTCTCAACCTTCCTAATGCCGAGACTCTTTAATACTTGTATGTGGGCATATTTGCATGTGGGCAGATCCGCCTGGAGATGGACAGAGGAGTGGCGTCTTGGTTCCTAAGACCATCGGAAATATGTGTCTAAATAGATACTGAGGCCTCTGGAAAGGGATGATGGACTGGGTCCAGAATTAAGGAGAAAGAGATCAGGCTAGACCACATTCAAGAAATTGTGCCCTACTTTAATGATCTCAAGCTATTCCATGCTAAAAACTAAAAAGGCCCATTCAAATCCAGTTACTATTTTGATCAATTTTTTAACACCAGCATTCTGCTGGAGAGTATATATGACTATAAATTATGGAATGTAAAGTTCTCAGAAGAGTCAGAATTGCAAGTGCCCTAATGGGTAACAGAAGGGCACAGAATGAGTGTAAGAAGGCTATATATAGCATGTTGCTAACTTGAATGAAATAAGTAGCATAAAAGTTATCAAAAGAAGAAAAAATAATAGTAACTGGTTATTATTTCTATCATAGATAGAGTGCCAGACTTGGAGTCAGGAAAAAGAGCCCAAGCCCTACCCTGGCACATGCTGGGTATGGTGCACCAGGCAAGTCACTAAACCTCGGGGTTGATAACAATTCTTATACCCTAAGTTCCAGAGAAGGGGCCAACCTGAACTGGTTGGGGGAATTTCCTCATTTGAGAGTTCCCCATACCAATGAAATTACAGTTATAGTCCCTATTCCTATCGAACATTTCTATAACACTTTAAAGTTTGCCAAGTGCTTTTCATAGAGCATCTCATTTGATCCTTAAACAGCCCTGCAAGGTAAGTACTACTGTTATTCCTATTTTACAGTGAGGAAACTGAGGCTGAGTGGTTAAATGACTTGTCCTAAGTCACAAGTAAGGGGGCAGAGCCAAGATAGCAGAGAAAAGGCAGGGACTCACCTGAGTTCTCCCAAATTCCCCTCCAAACAACTTTAAATAATGCCTCAGAACAAATTCTGGAGTGGTAGAAACAACAAAAAGATGGGGCGAAATAAATTTTCAGCCCAAGACACCTTAGAAGGTCAGCAGGAAAGGTTTATAGCACCAGGATGAGAGAGGAGCACAGTCCAGGGCAGGCTGCTCCGATACAGACCACACCAGAGAAAACCAGCAGAAGACCTTGGGGGTGACTGAATCAGCTTCAGGCAGCAGCTGCTTCCTGCTTTCTCAGACCACAGATGGTAAGGGGATCAGACAACTAGGATTCCAGGGGTCCCTATGCTGACACTGGGTATAGCACTCTCTTGCATTGTCCATACTCAGATCTGGGTAGCAGTGCCAAGGTGAAGAAAAGCACTAGCACAGTAGAGCAGGAGTCTTGGTCACAGTTTTAAGGTGAAAAGAGTATTTGTGGTCACTCACAGACCATAACACAGACCAGGAGAGTAGTAAACATACCTCTCCTTAGATCATACCACCTTAAAGGAACTGAAACCTTACAGACTCCCCAGAACTAGCCCTGAAAACAGTTGTACAAAAAAACCTCAAGTCTGGGACAGTTCCCCCTCTAACCCAGGAGCAGAACCCAACTTCAATATAAAGCTAAAAGTCAAGAAATAGGCTAGAAAAATGAACAAACAGCAACAAAAGATCCTGTTCATAGAAAGTTACTATGGCGACAGGGAAGATCAAAACCTAAATTCGGAAGAAGACAACAAAATCAAAACTGCTACATCCAAAACCTCAAAGAAAAATGTGAATTGGTCTCAGGTCCTAGAAGAGTTCAATAAGAATTTTTTTTTTAATAAGAAAAGTAAAGGAAAAAATTAGGAAAAGAAATGACAGTAAAGCAAGAAAATCATGAAAAAAGAGGTAACAACTTGGTAAAGGAAGCAAAAAAAATACTGAAGAAAATGACACTTTAAAAAACAGAACAGGCTTAATGGTACAAGAGGCACAAAAATCCAATGAAGAATAGAATGCCCTCACATGGCCAAATGGAAAAAAATATACAAAAATTCCCTAAAGAAAAGAACTCCTTAAAAAACAGAATTGGCCAAATGGGGAAAAAAAGAGGTACAAAAGCTCAGTGAAGAAAACAATTCTTTAAAAATTAGAATTGGGCAAGTGGAAGCTAATTATCCCATGAGACATCAAGAAGAAATAAAAAAAATCAAAAGAATGAAAAATAGAAGATAATGTGAACTATTTCACTGAGAAAAAAATTGATCTGAAAAATTGATCAAGGAGAGATAATTCAAGAATTATTGGACAACCTGAAAATCATGATAAAAAAAAGGGCCTACAAATCATTTTTCAAGAAATTATTCAAGGAAAACTACTCTGATATTCTAGACCCAGAGGGTAAAATAGAAATTGAAAAAAATCCACTGATCACCTCCTGAAAGAAATCCCAAAATGAAAACTCTCAGGAATACTGCAGCCAAATTCCAGAGCTCCCATGTCAAGGAAAAAATATTGCAAAGAGTCAGAAAGAAACAATTCAAATATCATAGAGTTATAGTCAGGATAACACAAGATTTAGCAGTTTCTACATTAAAGGATCAGAGGGCTTAGAATGTGATATTCTGGAGGGCAAACAAGTTAGGATAACACTCAAGAATCAATCACCTACCCAGAAAAACTGAGTATAATCTTTCAGGGTAAAAAACAGGTTCTCAATGAAACAGAAGACTTTCAAGCATTCCTGATGAAAAGAATTGAATAGAATTGAATAGAACAGAATTGAATAGAAAATTTGACTTTCAAATACAATATTTAAGAGAAGCAAAAAAAAGTAAATGGGAAAGAAAAGTCATAAAGAATTCAAAAAAAAGTTAAACTGTTTACATTCCTACATGGGAAGATGATACTTGTATCTTCTAAGAACTTTCTCACTATTCAGGGAGTTAGAAGGAGTATGCATAGACAGAGGGCATGGGTGTGAATTGAATATGATAGGATAATAATCTAAAAAAATTAAATTAAGTGGTAAGAAAGAGGAATTCACTTGGATAGAGGGGAAGAGAGAGATAAAATGGGGGTAAATTATCTCACATAAAAGAACTCTTACATCTGAGGGGAAGATGAACTTTACTTTCATCAGAATTGGCTCAAAAAGGAAATGATATGCACATTCAGTTGGGTATACAAATTTATGTTACCCTGTAGGAAAGTAGCAATGGAAACAGATAAGAGAAAAGGGCAAGCTGATAGAAAGGAGGGCAGATTGGGGAAGGTAATAGTCAGAAGCAAAACACTTTTGAGGATGGACAGGATGGAGAGACAGACAGACAGACAGACACACACACACACACACACACACACACAAAGAAACAGGAGGAAAAATAGGTTGGAGGGAAATACACTGTAATCATAATTGTGAAAAAAATTATAGCAAATATCTCTGATAAAGACAATATTTTTCAAATATATGGAGAACTGAGTCGAATTTATAAAAATAAGAGCCATTCTCCAATTGATAAATGGTCAAAGGATATGAACAGGCAGCTTTCAGACAAAGTGATCAAACCTATCTATAGACATATGAAAAATGCTCTAAATCACTATTGATTAAAGAAATTCAAATTTAGAACAACTCTGAGGTACCACTCCACACTTACCAGATTGACTAATATGACAGAAAAAGAAAATAACAAATGTTGGAAGGAATGCAGGGAAACTCAGACACTAATTCACTGTTGGTGGAGTTGTGAACTGATTCAATCATTCTGTAGTGGAATTTGGAACTATGCTCAAAGGATTATAAACTATGTATATCCTTTGACCCAGAAATACCACTACTACTAGGTGTATATCCCAAAGAAATTTTTAAAAAAAAATAAAAGGAAAAGGACCTCTATGTACAAAAATATTTATAGCAGCTGTTTTAGTAGCAGCAAAGATTTGG
The DNA here is from genome assembly GCA_028646515.1 of Pseudochirops corinnae. Taxonomy (NCBI): domain Eukaryota; kingdom Metazoa; phylum Chordata; class Mammalia; order Diprotodontia; family Pseudocheiridae; genus Pseudochirops; species Pseudochirops corinnae. Next base: position 200,563,976 of record CM053585.1, on the reverse strand, counting down.
AAATAAAGGAGATGCCCATCAATTGGGGAACTGTGGACCAAGTTGTATTATATTGTTGTGATGAAATACTATTGTGACATTAAAAAAATGAGAAGGAACTTTTAAGCAATACAATAATCCAAGACAATTTCAAATGACTCATAATGGAAAATGCTATCCACATCCAGAGAAAGACTTAAAGGAGTCTGAATGCAGATTGAAGAATACTATTTTCATTGTTATTTTTGTATGGCTTTTTCCTTTTGTTCTGTTTCTTCTTTCATAACATAACTAATGTGGAAATATATTTAACATGATTGCACATGTATAACCTAAATCAGATTGCTTGCCATCTTGGGGAGGGAGGAGGGAAAGGAGGAAGAAAAATTTGGAGCTCAAAATCTTATTAGAACTAAATGTTGAAAAACTATCTTTGCATGTAATTGAAAAAATAGAATACAATATACGCTTTTAAAATCTTTTTTGAGGATGCTCTCAGAAAAAGCTAGAAAAGGCTTACACAAACTGATGCAAAGTGAAGTGAGCAGAACCAGGAGAACAGTATATAACAGCAACATTGTACAATGATCAGCTGCAAATGATTTAGCTACTCTCAGCAATATAATGATCCAAGACAATTCTTAAGGACTTATGATGAAAAATACTCTCTATCTCCAGAGACAGAACTGATGGAATCTTCACACAGATCAAAGCATACTTTTTTAAAACTTTCTTTGGGGCTTGGGGGGAGAGGTTGGCCTGTGTTTTCTTTCACAGCATGTCTAATATGGAAATATGTTTTGCATGACTGAATATGTATAACCTACATCAAATTGCCTTCTCAGTAAGAAAGAAGGGAAGGGAGAGCAGGAGAAAACTTGGAACTCAAAGTGTCAAGAAATAAATTTTAACAAATATTTTACATGTAATTGGGGGAAAATAAAACATCAAATAAATTTTTAAAACAAAGTTACAACTAATAAATATCTCACTCTATATCTAGCACTCAAGCTGCCATGTCACCTAACTGCCTGGAAAGTGTGAGGAAATATATTAACGGAAAAAAAAGGTGAGCAAGAACCAAGGATGACAGATCAGATCCCACTTGGAGGATGGATGGAAGATCATGGATAAGAAGCACATAGGATGAAAAGGCATGCATGGGGTGCAAACCCATGGAGAGAACACCCAGACTGATTAACTGGAGGCATGGAAAAATCTAAATATCTTAAGAACTTCAAGTGATGGGGTAACCGTGATATTAATAGAGATTATACAGCAGAACTCAGGCTCTGGTATGCCCTAGCAAGCTGGAAAAACTTCAAATATAGACCCAATGATGGACTGGATGACCCTCTTCTAAAAATCAGCCTTGCTCAAGTTAGAAAAGTTCACCACCAGAAATTTGGCCACTAGGTGATAGACTGTTTTTTTTCATCCATAGAAACTCATAAAAACTGTCTACTCTAGCTGGAAGAGCTGGAATGTGCCTGTGAGGAGGGAGCACTCATCCTGATGAAATATGAATCATTGGAAACGTTGAAGTAAGGGTATTAAAAACAAAGTCTTGATTTCTAAATGCAGATTCAGAGTGAAGTTATTAGTAGAATCAGGAAAACAACATAAGCAATAAGTATAACAACATCAATGGAAAGAGAAACAACAGCAAAAACAGCAAAAGTGGCTTGGCAGATTGGTACAGAGAAGTATATAGACCTCTGGAGACTGGAGTCAGAGGGACTGGATTCAAATCTTCACTTTGATGCAACCTAATTGTTTAATCTTGGGGAAGTCACTTAATCTCTCTATCCTCCAGTTTCCTCATCAAAGGATTGACTATATGACCTCTGAGGGCCCTTTAGCTGTAGAACTATAAATGCTGCAAAACTGTATAGAACCAAACCTGGTTCCAAAGAAGAAATAGAACACCCCTCCTCCCACCATACACACACTTCTTTGCAGAGGCAGAGGATTATAGTTGTTGGGCAATTCATCTAATGCCAGACTTTCTCCAAAATATTGGATAGTTTAGCGGTTTTTCCCTCTTTTTTTCTTCTTTATTATAAGGAGTGGTTCTTTGGAAATGAGAGTGGGAAGGGAAACATTGATCAGTATAAAAGGGAAATGTATAGCTGATATAAAAATACAAGATATCAATAAAAAATAATAATAGCATCTTAAGTAAGTCTGTGGATGAGTAGGTTATTTCTTCCCGTAGGAGAACTGGTTTCCTTCTACTGAATCAGCCAATCCCATATAAGACTCAGATGAGACCTCTCTGTCTGAGAGTCTACAGAGCTTCCTGTGTGCTCCCAGACCATCCTCCTCATTACCCTTTTATTTCTCCATCCAGAAGTAAGAAACTCATGAAAAGAAAACATGGAGTCAGTTCTGGATCTGCCACTTTAGGGTCCTGTGACCTTGAGCAAATAAGTGACTTCACTTCTCTTAACCTCAGCTCCCTCATCTGTAAAATGGAATAGATGATCCCTAAGGTCCCCACCAGCTCTAAGACTGTATTGGTTGCTTTAATGTTTGTTGAGAAAAGCTTTGAAACTTGGGATGTTGGTACCGAATTACAAAGCAGTTCCCTCAGAAACATACTCGGCTTCCCAGACATTTGCAGGCAATGATTTACCTCCTCTGAGTGATTCTAGAGCATGTTTATTACCTTCCAGAGATCACTTTGCACTTTGTAGGAATTTTTAAGGGAGTCTACACATCATGATATGAATTGCATCTTCTAAATCAATACTGCACTTGTCTGCCTGAAATAGTTTGCAGAATCTTCCCTCTCAGTGTATGCCAATGCCAATTGCTCTGGCTTTGCCAGTGAGCCACCAATAAACTCAAAGTGCCACTAAAATATTGTACTGAGAACAAGTGCTGAGAATGCTCCCTTAAAAAGTGTACGTTCCATCAACATTTGCACCTCACACCACATTCCTAGGCTTCTAGAGCCAAGTGGAGAGCAAAGGTCAGAATGATGAGGATACAGGAGCATTTCTGCAACATCCGCCAAGCCTCGCCCACCTCCTGACTCTGGAATAACAATAGCTGGTATTTATGTGATACTTTAATATTTGCAAAGCAATTTACATATATTATCTCATGATCTTAACAATAACCCTGTGAGGTGTGTCCTATTTTTATCTCCATTTAACAGATAGGGTAACTGAGACTGAAGGAGACCAAGTGACTATGTGTCCAGAGCCATACCAGCTAGTAAATGTCTGAGAGGAGATTAAAATTCAGATCCTCCTCATCTGAAGTCCAGTGTTCTTTCCGCTATGGCAAGCTGCCTATCTTGGCTCTTCCCCCAAAGGAGGCTTTGGCAAAGAGGGAGTACATCGGGGCCCAGGGGCCCAGATGAGGAGACCTAGATGGCTTCTGCATGACTGGTCTCCTAATCCCAGTAGTAAATTAAGAAGTTTTCTTGTCTTTGCATCAGAACGTCTGGGTCACAGTCCCCAGTTCTGACATTTACTAGCTCTGGGTCCTCAAACAACTCACTTAACCACTTTAAGCCTCAGTTCCCTCTTCTGTATAATTGGGAAGATAATATGAAAGCTCTATATAAATATTAACCATTAGTACTAATAAATTTCCTGAGGGCAAGAAATGGGCCTCCTCTGTATGCTTTGTTTAATACCTCACAGGCCTGGGCATACAGATGAATTAAATAGAATTGATTAAATTAAATTAAATATGATAGAGCAATAAAGGGTAAGCGAGTGTGAAGCACACAAGGTCATATAGTGATACACAGAAATCAGGTCCCTCCAGGAGCTACAATTGCTTTTAAAGACCATCATCTTCTTCTGTCCCAATATTAGCTGATGCGTCATTTCCCAGGTAACCTATTTTTACTGCCAAGAACTGAAATGGAGTCTTTTAGTTACATGTAGAGGGAGGCAGTGAGACCTTCACTATGTAAGATACAATATCAAAGCTGCTGGTTTTGTAATGATAGACATACATAATAAAGGCAGGAAAACTAGCCATGACTTTACCTTCTTCACTGACTTCTTATTCTGGCTGAATTTCAATTGCATGCCCAGCCAGAGAGGATTTTAGGAATTTCTAATCTAAGTCATACAATTGTCTGAGGCAAAGGATTATGATTTCAGCCCCAAGCAAATGATTAAGAAGAAAAGAAAATCAATTTTAGCTTGGGTCCATTTGACTGGCTTCTGTTGCTTGGATGTGGTGTGGCTGTAAACTAAAGAACCGTTAGCCTGTCCTTGTAAGAGAGAGGCTTTCTAGTCACCACACCCTGATATACCGGAGTTGAAATGCCTGGAAGGTGGGTCTTAAAGTGTTAAGCCCTTGAGCTGGTAGCAGGGATCTTTGTCCAACAAGGACAAGACTGGTGGAGTGACATGCTAATCAGAGAGCAGGGAAACCCAAGAGAGTAAGAGGTGACTAGAAGAAGAAACTTAACTCGATGTTCAGGGACAGGCACAACAATCAGCAACAGGGAAAAGTCCAAGAGAAAATGATGTAATGACATCACCAAAAACATCAGCATCCATGAAGAATCAGAGTATTCCTTCCCTTGCGTTCTCTGGCCACACATGTTCCCTATTTGTGTACCCCATGTGTATTTATTTCTGTTCCTATTTATTTCTACTTTTTGCATCAAAGGTCTTTGTGGTAGTGCACCAGTCTGATAGAGAATGGGGCATGTGCATGGCTTATATTCTATTTAATTTTCTTTGAACTACTTGCATCATCTGACTGACTAATAAAAGTAAATAAATTATTGCAGGCTAATGAGCTATGGTTTTGAGTGGGGGTAGAGCCAGTGAATACCTTCAACCCCAGGTAGTTTGGTTTGGTTTTTTTTTATGGCCGCAAATGGTAATCCAGGAGCTATATACTCTGATACCACAAGGACCAGCAGACCAACAACTGCTCCCTTATTAGAGTTTGCTTGTCTCATCAAACTAATAGTTCTTCATTAATTCATTTTTTCATTCATTTATTCAACAAGCATTTACTGAGTACCACAGTTTTCATGGTATCTGTCCTAGATACCATGGAAGACACAGCATCAAAAAGAGATAATCAGGCCCATAAATCATTATCAGACAAGAAAGAAAGTGGAAGCTTGGTTATAAGAAGAGAAAGTAAGCTACCATGGGCAGTAAGAAGAGGGAGGGATCACTTCTGGCTGTGGAAATCAAGAAAGACTTCACAGAGGAGGTGGCATTTTAGCATGAGTAGGAATTGGAAGGATGGAATTGGAGGATAAAAGACAGAGAAAGCAAAGACTGGAAAACTTGGAGACTTGGCCACAGATAAGCCTTGGAGAAGCAGCCTATGTAAATACACAGTACAGATATAGACACTGAGGTCTGTCAGGATTTCAGGTGACCTTGAGTAAGGAGGAACAACTATTAGCAAATTCAGTTTTACTTTTTTATCTGGGCAAATAAAATCATTCTATTCAAAGCAAGGTCTCCTTTGTTTACTGGGGCTTTACAGCCTCTTACTTAAGGGTCTCATCCTCACTGAACTTCACAAGTATGTATGAATGATTCTTTCCTTGGTGCTGCCTCTTCAAATATTATCACAGACTGACTGGCTGGAGCTCAAAAAGATTGCAAATAGTGCATGTGCTTAGAGATGGTCCCTGGAAGCTGATTGATCAATAGATGTTTCCAGCTGACCAAATGCCTCACTAACCTAGCCAGTCCAGAGATTCTCTAAGTTCTTTAATGATTCACCTTGAGCAAATACTTTCCATTATCTGGGTCTCTGTCTCCCCACTTGCAAAAGGAGAGGGCTAGAATAAAAGCTCTCTAAACTCCCTTACAAAGAACTGAGGACTTGGAATTAGAAGACTTGGGCTCAAATATAAGCTCTGACATTTACTGACTATGTGACCTCAGACAAATCATATAATCTCCCTGGGCCTCAGTTCCCTCATCATGAAATAAGAGAATTGAACTAGATGCCTTTTGTGGCCTCTTCTAGCTCTCGATCTGTGACCCTCCAATTGAACTGAAGTTAGACTAGATAGTCTCTGAAGGTCCTCCCAACTCTGAGATGAGATGACCCTCTGATTCTCTAAGTCCAGACATCCATGCTCCAAATGAAAAGTGAGAGATTCAGTCAGCCTTCCAAATGTAACTAAATGTTCCTGGGCAAAGTGTGTAAGAGAAACATCTGAATCAAGGATTGAATTCTAGTTTTGTCACTTTATATCAGACCCGAAATGCCTGGGTCTGTCCTATCCTGTGCTCAGGATGACAACTGAATTACAAAAGGAATATCCAGGGCCATGGTAGTTTTCTGCTCTGGTTTTCTGCTCCCTCAATATACCTGCAGGGCCAGATGTATTCTTAAACATCATAGAATATCAGAGTTAAAAAGAACCCCAAGAGGTTATCTAATCTACCCCCCACCCATTTTTATAGAGAAAAAATCTGAGGTCTAAAGATGAGAGGCAACTGTCCCAAGTACTCACAGCTAGTAAGTCAAAGAATTTTTTTAAAATGCCTACTATGTGCCAGGTTCTATGGGAAACACCAGGACTACGAAGACAAACCAAAATGTTCCATGCTTTCAAAAGGTTTGCATTTTAATGAGTAAATACATGTTCACATAAGTATATATACAAAAATATCTGAAGTAATTTCAAGGGGGAAGCAGCAGCTGTGGAGATCAGGATATATCAGGTCTCATATGACATGGCTTTTGAAATGAACTTTGAAGGAGACCAGAGATTCTAAGAGGCAAAGGTAAGGAGGGAATACATTATGGTTAGGGGGGATACCACACACAAAGGGCGTGGATATGGCAGTTGAATGACATGTGTGAGGAAGAATAAGGACATTTTGGTTGGACTCAAAACTGCATGAAATGTATAATAAGTCCAGTCAGTCAACCAGAATTTATTAGGTACCTACTATGAGTCCTAACTAACTAACTGTCCTAAGCACTGGGCATACAGAGAAAGGCAAAAGACAGACTCTTGCTCTCAGGGAGGTCAGGAAGGTATTAATCTAACCATCTATAAAACATCTACTATATTCCAGACCATGTGCTAAGCACTTTTATAATATTTATCTCATTTGATTCTCACAACAACCTTTCAAGTTAGGTGCTATTATAATCCCCATTCTACAATTGAGGAAACTAAGGCAAATGGAGACAAAGTGACTTGCCAGGGATCACACAATTGATAAATATCCGAGTCTGAATTTGAACTTAGGTCTTCCTGATACTGGACCGAGCACTCTAGCTGCTTTCTGCAATCTGCCTCACTAATGAGGGGGTTACAACATACAAATAACTATGTATAAGGAAGCCATATATAGGATAATCTGGAAATCATCAATACAGGAAGGACATTAGAATTAAAAGATTAGAAAAGGCTTTCTGTAGAAGATGAGATTTTAGCCAGGGAAGCCAGTAGGTGTCAATGAAGAAGGAGAGCTTTCCAGGCGTCAGGGACAGGCAGAGGAAAGGCCCAGAGCAGAAAGTGAGCGTCTTGTTCATGGAACAGCCGAGGGGCCAGTCACTGGTTCGAAAGAGTATGTGAAGGGGAGTAAAGCATTAGAAGACTGGAGGTAGGAGGGGGCTGCATTACAAAGGGCTTCGAATGGCAAATCGAGGATTTTATATTAGATCTCAGAGGCGATAGGGAGCTGAGCAAGTTTATTGAATGGGAAAGAGGGGAGGTGATGGTGACAGTCAAGTTTTCTCTTTGGGAAGATTAATATGACAGCTGAGTAGAAGATGAAGAGGGTTGTAAGGATTTCACATGTCAAAGAAAGACATTTTCATTTGATCCTAAAGACAACAGGGAGTCATTGCAGCTCATCGAGCAGGCAAATGACTTAGTCAGACCCGTGTGTGTTTTAGGAATAATACTTTTGAGAGTGGAGAGAGTGGAGAGGGTGGAGAGGGTGGGGGCTGGGATAACAATCAGAAGGCAACTGCCATAATCCAGGTGAGAGACAAGGAGGGCCAGAAGCAAGGTAATGGTCAAACTGGGCAGTGGGAAGAGAAGGGGCAGGGTGTGAGACATGTCATAGACTACACAAGATTTGGCAACTGAATGGATGTATGGGGTGACTGAGAGCAGAAAGTTGGGGTGACTGAGAGTGGAAAGTTGAGGCACTGAGAGCTAGAAAGAATCTCAGAGGCCATAAGATCATAGGATCTTATGATCATAGATTTCAAGTTGGAAGGGGCCTTAGAGGTCATCTCTAATCCAATCTCTTTATTTTATGCATAAGGAAATTAACAGACCGAAAAGTGAAGTGACTTGTTCATGGTCATACTGGTAGTAAGTAGCAAAGTGAAGATTCAAACACAGATTCTCTGACTCCAAACCCAACAGTCTTTCCACTATATTGTCTAGTCCAGGGAGGTCAACCAGAATTTGGGGTGGGGAACCTGAAACCTCGAAGCCACATGGTGACCTTCTAGGTCCTCCAGTGTGACCCTTTGAATCTAGACTTCACAGGTCCCTGGTTTGATCTTTGAAGTTTGCATACATAATGTGACCTTGAGGTCTCAGTTTCCCCACCCCTGGTCTAGTCCAACCCACACCTGAGTGCTAATTCCTTCTATGACATTAATTAATTAACTAAAAGTTGTTGATTAAGCACTTACTATAGGCAAAGCACTATGTTAAGTGTTGAGGATAAAAATAGAAAAGCAATACAGTCCTTTAAAAGGAAGCTTACATTCTAAGAGGGAGAGACAACATATATATATATATATATGTATATATATATGTGTATATATATATGTATATATATATATATGTATATATATATATATATATATATATATATATATATATCTCAAATGTATATCTCAAACACTTACCTCCCAGGGCTTCTGTGAAGATTAAATGGGATAACAATTGTAAAGTGCTTAGCATAGTCTTTGATACATGGTAGGCACTTAATAAATGCACATTTCCTTCCTTCTTCAGGACACAGAGGCAAAAGAGTTGTTAATGCATCTTCTTGACTGTCATTTCCATTAATAAAACCATGGGGGGGGTTGTTTGTTTATGTTGAATCAATTGATAAGTGTCAAGATTTCGTTTCTGAGTCTTCATCAGCTGCAGCTGCTGAGGAGGTGGTCTACAGCCTCTACAGATGAAGCTGTTACTTTGAGTCTTTCTCTACTTTTCTGTCTGCCCCCATCTCTCTCTGTCTCTGTCTCTCTCATATTTTCTGAAGCCTCTGTCTCTCTGTCATCTTAAAAAAAATTCTGAACTTAACAAACACCAAATGAAATGAGCATTTCAATATTCATAGTACAACATAAAACAAGGTTGTACATGAAACTGCAAGTCTCAGTTATATACAACTTACTTTTCTTTCTAAAGATATCATCAATTCAACATGTAATTTTCAAAGCTGTTCTGCTTGTCTATGATTCTTTCTCATCTTCCTTCTGTTCTCTTCTGGGCAATTAAAAAATACTTTAATGATGCTTTTTTTTTTGGAGGGGAGAAGGAGCTACCCTAACTCTCTCATCCCTCTTCTTTTCCCCTCCCCACCTCCCAATTCATGTCTGCTCTCCACAAGGGTTTTTTGGACTATGTCTACAGGAACCGTATTGGAAATAGAGGAAGTATGGTTATGAGGTAGGGAGGAGTACTATTGTTCCCAGGACACTCAGACTTACCTACTTATCAGTGGCAATTGGTGGATAGTTGCTGGTGGGTGTTGGGGTGGTAGCTTCCTTCTGCACAAGAATTTCTCTATCAAAGAGAGCTTCAAGGACCGAGATGGAAACATGACTACTGGTCTGGGGTGAAGAGGATGGTGCTGATATTCTCAGGGCTCTTGGGCTCAGATCCTAGACTGTGCCCACCAGGATCTGCAGGGAGATGGAGACAAATTCCTGAAGCCTTAACATTCTTCCCTCTGATATAAAAATACATAGGCATAGGTTGTATAAATCACCAGCACTGATGGAAGCATAAAACATAGCTTGCAACACCACAAATCCTCAGAAGATGCAAGATCTCTCGTGTTTACCTTTATGTCTCAATAGGGAGGGCTTTCAGAAGCAAAAGCATCCCCTATTCCTTAATAGTAGTGCCCCCAAAGCATGCATCCATTGTAGTTAAAATGCTATTACCATGTTCCTTGGTAAAAAGAACATCTTTTATGGTTCCTTTAAAGCATTGAGTCCTTTAGGTGAGAATTATTTGCTGATGAGTTTTTCTAAATAAATCTGCCTATCACTTCCAGGATCAAATATAAAATCCCCTGATTGGTATTCAAATACACACACACACACACACACACACACACACACACACACACACACACACACACACACACACACACACACCCCATTATCCAGTGGTACTGGCCTTCTTGCTAAACCTCAAATGAGAAACTCCAGGCATTTTCACCAGCTCTCCCCCATTCCTGGAATGTTCTCTCTTCTCATTTCTGCTTCCTGGCTTCCCTGGCTTCCTTCAAGTCCTACCTAAAATTCTACCTTCTCCAAGAAGTCTTTTCTGATTCACAATGCTAGTGCCTTCCCTCTGTTGATTCTTTCCCAAGTATCCTGTATATAACTTGTTCATACATAGTTGTTTGCGTGTTGTCTGTCCCTATTAGACTGTGAGCTCCTTGGGGGCAGGGGCTGTCTTTTGGCTCTCTTTGCATTCCCAGTGCTTAGCACAGTTCCCAGCACACAGTAGGTACTTACTAAATGTTTAATAACTGACTGAGTATCTTGTCTAGTAGCACAGCTCTTTCCTTCAATGGACTGGGCAAAGCTACAATGTTCTCCCTTCTCTAAGTACTTTCTTAGTGTCAGCTTCATGGTGCATTAGATTGGGTTTCCGTAAGGTTAAGACTGTTTCTTTCCAAATAATGGGGCCTTGGAAAAATACAGCCTTGTGGCCTGCTGTGGAGAAAATCATTAAGAAGTGACAAATGGCTTTCATGGGATTTGTCATTTTCATACCACTCTTGAATGAGTCATAATAGTGGTGAAATCTGCTGAACCCTATGTCTGCCAGGGCCATCACTCATAACCTTTGGAAGCTTAAAGTAGACATCGGTGAGATACATGGGCTCAAAATCTTTTCCCTATGAAATCAGGCTGTGAGAAGAACTGAAATCAGACAGCAGCCATAAAAGAATCACTGACTTCGTCAACAGCATAAAAACCACTATTCATTTCTGTGAAACCTTCTTCGTGCTTTTTTTTTTAAATAGACAAAAACAGATGGCTGAGTGACTGCAGATTTGTTTGTTTGTTTAGCTTTAGTCTGGTTAGCTAATGCATTCTGTGATGGGAAAGGGAAGGTAGAAGGAGGAGCTGTATTACATTTCCCTTTCCAGGTTCAGTTGAAGGGAATCTGTAACCCCTGAGTCTACACATGACAAGAGTCAACGTGGGCCACAGGTGTGCTAGGAAAAGGGGGAAAAGCCAGAACTTTAAGAGTCAGAAAGGGAATCTTGCTCTGATATCTCATCTTGGTGCCTCAGTTTTCCCATCTGTAAACAATCTGAGGGTCCCTTCTAGGTTTAAAGTTCTAAGGCCTAATATTCTATATTCTAAGTTTATTAATACCTTTGACACTATGATTCTATGTTCTCAGGTCCCTTCCAGTTCTGACATTCTGCATTCTATGTTCTAAAGACTCTAGCAGATCTAGCATTCTGTGTTCTAAGACCCTTTCTCATCAATGACATCATTCTATGAAAATGTAGGATGTGAATAAAGAGTTGAGTGTTACCAACTCCTCACTACCCCAGGGAATTTCTTACTTTCAGGTACCACCAGAGTAATAATGCCTGGGTAAATAGACTATTAGTGAAAGTAAGCTCCCATTCTCTGACAGAGGTAGGTTGGAGGGCTGGGGAAGGGGGCAGTATCAGTCTGATACCCACAGACTATTCCCAGAAAGAGAAAAAACAATTCTAGCCAACAGCAACGAATTTGTTGTTCACTCTCTGGATTTCATAAGGGCCTGTGAGTTCTACTTGAAATTCAAGAACAAAATGAGTCTTTGATCTGGTGCCACATACAGTGCACTTCTCAAATGAATGATATTAAGGCTTGAGGGAACTGAAGCCCTGAAGCTTCCATGGGTCCATCTTGCTGGGCTGAGTACAGTCTATTAAATTGAGTGACATTCCAGTCACATGGGCTTCCTTTTTCCATCATTTCTTTCATTCTTTCCCTTTGCCTGATTTGAACACTTGCGGAAAGCTCTGGACTGACAGAAAAGACTAGATTCTACATCAATTACAGAAACATCAATGACTCTCAGCATGTCGGCCTGTCTTCTAGGCAGGGATCTTTCTGAGAGCCAAGCTCTTCAAATGAATCCACATAGAAATACAAATCAGTGAATACCAATAATGGTAGATTCTTCCCTTCTTGATTCAATGCAATAAACATTGATTGCCTGGAACTGAGGGGGTTTACAACCATTAATAAGACCTCTTTCCTATCCTTAAAGAACTCACACATAATCTGGCAGTGAGGAAAAAAAAAACACCAGAGTCATAGAATGTTAGAGCTGGAAGGTTATCATGGATCTAGAGTTGTCCAGTCTCCTAATTTTACAGTTGAGGAAACTGAGGCCCAAGAAAGTCACATGACTCATCTCAAGTCACATTGTGTCAGAAATAGAATCTTTAGATTGTTAACTTGCGTCAGTCACCTCTTTGTCCACTGTATCGAGGCATATTGGAGACTAATCCATCCTCTCTCCTTTTGTAGATGAGGAAACTGAAACCCACTTTTAAGAGTAGTGACATCTCAAGAGCTAGAGTTTACGAAGGACAGAGTTGAGACCTGAACCCAGGTACCCTGACTGTGTACCCAATATCCTTTGCATTGCATGGTGCTTGGACATACAAAACTATAATGCAGAGTAGACTAGTAATGGATAAGACTTCTGGCACACAGAGTACTTCAAAGAAAGAACTTTCATTTTCATCTGAAAGATCAAGGAAAATTTCATGGAGGGAGTGCCTTTTGACATGAGTCTTAAAGGATGGTAGGCTGTCAATCCATGAGGAGAGCTTGGGGTCAATTACAGAATTAATCAGAGAATAATTAGATTCATTAATTAATTAGAGAATTAGGTGAAACAAGGCACAGAAAGAGAAAAGCATAGGGTGTGTTCCAGGGATAGCACGGACTAGTTTGCTGAACTATTTAATACGTGTTGGGAAGCATTAAGACATCATGGGGCATAAAAAGAGCTTTAGCTTTTGGTTTACAAGATCTTCATTCAAATCTTGCCTCTACCATTGCTAACTGTGTTACCTTAAACAAATTGCTTTACCTTTCTGAGAAAATGAAGGTAATAACCTTTATGTTGTTTACTTGCTGGGGTTGCAGCAAGGTTTAAAGGAGATAATATAATATAATATAACATAATATAAAATATGATATAATTAATTTACACACAATAGCAATCATTTATATAGCTCTTTCAGGTTTGCAAAAGCACCTTACATATATTATCTCATCTGATCCTAGTAGCTGCTATTTTGGTCTGTATATTACAGATGAGAAAGCTGGATCTGAAAGTGGTTATGTGACTTACCTAGGGTAACACAGGTAGCAAGTGTCTGGCTTAGGATTTGAACTCAAGTCTTCCTGAGCCCAAGTCCAGAACTCCAGCCGCTGTGGAATTTAAATATTTTATAAACCCCAAAATATTTTATAAAACTATATCTGATTATCAGATATTATGGAAAAGGCAGGTAAGAGCCAGATTGTGAGGAGTTTTGAGGGATTAAATTAAGACACATGAACATTATTCAGTAGGGACTTGGGAGTCATTAAAGGTTTCATAGTAGAAGGTGACATGAGTTTTGAGGGAACCCAGCTTCCTTCTATACCATGGCCAATCAGTGTTTGTTTTAGAAATATGCTCCATAAGCCTGAACAGTTTCGACTGTCAGTGGTACAGCCAGGAGATGCTACTTCAGAGTAAAACCTAATACAGAGATGTGCCGCTCTGCAGGGCTGTAAATATTTCCAAAGCTCTGGCTGCGGGCTCTGGATTTGAAATATTGCTTGACTCTCCTGGCTACTAGTACCAGATCCTGACTAGAGGAACAATATTTATATCCCAATGCTCATATGCCACCGGGCTACAAATCTCTCTAGCCCTCCATGTGCTATGAATATCCTACCATTCACAGAACACATTTTATCCTTTTCTCTCCTATTAACACAAGCATCCATGATGCCGTTGTTCACGCCTGAAGGACCTCAAGCTTTAGAGAACTGATGTCTCCATTGGTGGGGGTGGGGTAGGGTCATATATTTCCTAATGCCTCCTAAAAACACTCCAGCTCTTTACTCTACCCAAGCTTCGATCATTGGGAATTCACCTGCCATCCCCTGCAAAGCTGGACCTCCTAATGACTTCATTTGGTATTCATGGAGGATCTCATTCTCCCACAGACATGACACATTCATTTACCATTAATTATTGGACACTTAGAATAATATGTTTCTGGAAGTGAGGCTTTCTATATTTAGCCTGGTGATTTTTTTAATACTCTTCCATTTTCGCTAACCTTAGGATATAAGAAAAGCACCAAGAAATAATCATGTTACTGGCTTTTTAAAAATTTAGCCACAGAGATGTGTTCAATTCAGCAAACATTTGCTAAGCACCTACTATGTTCAAAATGCTAAACTAAGCACTGTAGGTGCAAAGAAACAAGCAAAGTAGTCCCCACCATCCCGGAGTTCATAGTCTATTGCCGGGGGGCTGGGGGGAAGGAGAGGAGGAAAATTAGTACAAAAATGAGTGTAATGCAAGGGAAACTAAAAAAATGACTGGGAGAGGGAGGAAGGGAGAATCAGGAGTGCTTTCTGAAAGGATGGTACCTAAGCTAAATCTTGAAAGAAGACAAGGATTCTAATAGAGTATGATGGGGTGTTCCAGCTATTGGGGACAAATTGTGAAAACCATGCTGCCCACCATCTGCCTAGATAAGAAACCAAGCCATGGAGGGCATAACCCCTCTGGGAGCAGAGGTTGTGCCTTGGGGCCAGGCTGCCTGACTAGTGATTCACTCAGTCATACTACATCTAGGCCTGGTCGTTTCATTCTACAGCACCAATTCACCAGGCTTCAATGCTTGGACCCCATGAACACCCCATCTCCCACCTCCTTTCCAGTTCTGAAACCATAATCACATCAACTCTGGCATTGCTCCTGTAGAGCATGTGTCAATCTACTCCTTCATGGCTCCTTGCAGGATCCCTATAGCTTTCCAAATTAAAATATGCCTCCCTGGCCACCACTACCTCAGGCAATATTATCTCCTTTATTTGAGTGTAAGCTCTTTGAGGTCAGAGACCATCTTTGCTTTGGGCTTTGTATCCTCAGGTACATAAGATGATTAATTTTTAAAGATTTCCTGTTCATTCATTCATGGATTGGAGTTAATGTGTTGAATTCAAGAAACAACTTTTGATTGGACTTGAACATTGAGTTCAACAAGATATGTAGTATGAAATAAGGCAGGATAAATAGAAATCTACTTTTAGAGAGAAATCCTATGAAGAGGACCTGAAATATTGGTCTCAGGAATTTGAATTTTATCCTACAAACAGTGGGGAGCCATAGAAGATTTTTGAGCAGGAATATGTTACACAGCCATACCTGTGCTTAAGGGAGATGGGGAGGGGGCAGGGAATTCTAAAAGTATGGATTGGAGAGGAAAGAGAAAGTAAAGCAATCAATTAGGTGGCTATTGTGGTAGTGTGGTAGAGGTGAGCCAGGACAGTGGTTTATGACTTCCCACTGCCTATAAGATATGATACAAATTCCAAGAGCCTGAAATTTAAGGTCCTCTCCAATATGATTTCTACCTTCCTTTCCTGCTTTATATTATACCATTTATCTTCTTTAACCCGAAGTTCCAGACAGTATAGAGTATAGAGAACTGGGAAAAGACAAGGGCTGCCACAGAGGTAGGATGGCTATATTGGACTAATTCATTTTGAACTTCTTTGACTTCTCCAATGGCAATGATTGAGTATTTCTTTGACTCCTTCACCATGTCTCTGAACCCAAGTATCTTTCTCACAGCCCTAGTCTTTCATATTTCTCGTGTATGTTGTCTTCTTCCATTAGATTTTAAGCTATTTGAGGGCAGGGACTATTTTTCTTTTTCATGTTTATATCCCCAGCATCTAGCACAATACTGGATAGATAGTAAGTACTTAATAAATATCTGTTGAATGAACTGAGACAGAAGGGAGGTGAGGGAGGAAGAGGGGAGGGGAATAGAAGGGGAAAAGAGAGAGAAAGGAGAGGAGGTGGTGAGAGAGAGACAGAGAAAGAGAGAGACAGAGAGAGAATAAATCAAGGATAATTCCAAGATTACAAACTGTGTTGACTGAGAAAATGGTAGTGCCCTTAATAGAAATAGGGAAGTTTGGAGGAAAAAGGTAAATTTATCAAAGGAAATGTTTTAGTTTAGACATATTCAATTTGAGATGCCCACAGGACATCCAGGGAGAGACATTCAACAGGAAGTCTACAATACATGGCTGGAGTTCAGGAGAAAGTTTAAGATTGGATAAGATAGATTTGGGAATCATCAGTATAGAGAAATATTTAATTCTATGGGAGTTTATGATATGACCAAGGAAGAGAATATAGAAAGGAGGAAAGGGTTCAAGAAGAGAAGCAAACATAGGAGACCCCACAAACCACAGAGGGAAGTTAGGTATCACCATGGAGCGTAGAGTGTTAGACACAGTCAGGATGACTTATTTTCCTGAGACAAAATCTGGCCTCAAACACTATTAGCTGTATGACCCTGGGTAAGTAACTTAACCCTATTTGCCTCAGTTTCCTCAATCAGTAAAATGAGCTGGAGAAGGAAATGACAAATCTTTACCAAAAAAACCCCAAATGGGGTCACAAAGAATCAGACACAAATGACTCAACAACAACAAAACACAGAATTTTGGAGTTGATAGGGACCTCAGTGGCCATCCCATAAAACCCATAACTGGAAAGAATTCCCTCATTTAACACTCAACAAGTGATAATTCAGCCTCTGGTTGAAGATCCCTAATGAATGGGAACCAATTACCTCCTGAGACAGCCTACTCCACTTTGGGATAGTTCTAACCACTAGGAATTTCTTCCAGGAGGAGCTAGATTGTGCATGGATAGACCACCAGTCCTGGAATCAGGAGGACCTGAGTTCAAATCTGGCCTCAAATATTTACTAGCTGTGTGTCCCTGGGCAAGTCACTTAACTCCAATTGCCTCGAAGAAAAGAAAGTTATGGGTTTTTTCTGACATCAAGGGAACATTGCTCCTTTGATTCTTTAATATATTGCTCCAAGTTCTATTCTCTGGGTCTAAGTGACCAAATCTAATCCCTCTTCCAAATGATCAAATACTTTGAGCACAGCTAGCATGTCTGTCCTCTAGTCCCCAATCTTTTCTTTTCTAGGCTAAACATTTCCAGTTCCTTTAACTGAATTTTAACAAGACAAGGACTCAAAAACTCACCATACTGGTTGTCCTACTCCAAGTACTCTCCAACTTATTAATATCTTTTCTAAATTGTTGCACCCAGAACTAAGGGTAGTATCCCAGATGTGGTCTATCTAGGGTGTAGTACAGAGGACTATCAACTGGAACTAGTCCTGGAAGGTATGCCTCTCAATGTAGTACAAGATAGGCATTAGTTTGGTTTTTGGCTGTCCCATCACATTGCTGATTCACAATGAGCCTCTAGATATTTTCAGCCCAGCTTCTGTCTAACCATGCCTTTCTCATCTGTATTTCTGAATATGATATTTTGAATTTTGAAGACTTTATATTTATATCCATTGACTATCTTCTCAGATTCAGTCCAATCAGTACTTTAGTCTGTCAAGACCTTAGGGATCCTGATTCTGTCATTCAGTGATAACTTTGCATCATCTGCAAATTTGATGAGCATGCTATATTATCACATTGTCTGGAACCTAATAGGTGCTTAATACTGTGTATTGAACTGAACTCAAAATTAAAAATAACTGTATTAAAATTCCTGATTAAAATGTTAGCCAGCATAGGGGCAAGGAAAAATCCATGGGAATATTCCATAAGAGAACAGGTCAATCTATTTTTATCAGTCTTTGTAAGGTCACTTCATCCCTTAGTCAGTCATTCTTATATTTTAAGCTGTGGCCCTAGACTAAGAGAGAAGGAGATTTATTCAGCAAGGAAGATTTAGAAGGAGGACAATCAAGAGAGAATAATA
>CM053585.1:200477280-200540024 GCA_028646515.1 Pseudochirops corinnae | reverse complement strand
AAATGCATATAAACCACACATACTATACATATTATACACATATATGTATGTATAATATATATTTTTAGGTAAAATATACATACATGCTAGATATGTGTATAGTATGTACATATGAATGTATGTGTGTGTTTTACCTTAAAGAAAAATTATCTGCTCTTATTGGGCATAGACTGCGCTGGATCATTTACCTGAATGGGGGCTACAATGAAGGCAGGTAACCCAAGCCCTTGTACACGCCAAATCAGGGAGCTTAGCAGCTCTCTAACTCCTTAGATCCTACTCCTGTATCAAGACTTAGCTCATGTGCCCCTAAGTTCCTCAAGTTTCTTCAAAAACCCTTCTCTGACCAGCCCAGCCAATAGTGACCTCTCTCTCCTCTGAGATCCTATACCATCTATTGTCTAGGCCCTTCTTTTGACACTTAGCTTAAATAGCCTTGTTTTATGAGTTGGCTTTGTGTCTTCTCCCCCTTGCTGGTCTGTGAGCTCTTTCAAGACCCTACAATGGAATCTGCCTCATTGGTGTGGAAAGAAGAAGAAAGCTGCATCAACATAAGCCTCTGAACATTGACCTCCTGGGAATTGCCCAATCACCTCTGGGGGGAAAGGGTGACAGCATCTGTAATGGTAAGGGAATTTGAAGATCTTCCCTGCCTTTAATGGGCCTCAAATGGAACCCAACAGGAGGGGCTTGATTGAGGGGGAGGTTTGTTTTTCACAAAGGCTCACACCTTTTGTTACTTTGTAATTAGGAGGTGGGTCACAAAGGTTATAATGTCCTCTGGCCCTGAAGAAGGCTATATATACTCTTGAGGTGAGGTTTTGCTTTGGGGCTCACTTATGGGAAGAGTTGAGTGATTGATGAGACTCTGGGTAGTCGTTGAGCCTCCTCCCCAACTCTCCTCCCCGGCCCTGGTTTTGAAAACCCAGATGTTGGTGCTTCTCTCTCTGGTAACTAACTATGTATGTATGTAATGGTCAGCCAGATAGAAGCCCTGTCTGTTGGATAGTGTTATTTTCTCTGTCTATATTTTTTTGTCTGCTTGTAATTTCTGTTTGTATTTTCTGAAGTTCAGGGTGCTTTTTCCCCTGAACTAAGTAAGATTATTAACCTTTTTTGAGTTGCTTTCCTTTAGAAAAGCAGATAAAAAAAAAAAAACCTGTGCTAGCAGCCATCCTGGGTATGCTAGGGTGCTTGCTGCTACAGCATCTAAGATTGGTGGACAACACAAAAAGCTCAAGCAATTAATTACCCTCACACACCAGACTGGAACACTTAGCCATTCTGGTCTCCTTAGAAGTCACATCTTTTGTTTCTATCAAGAGTTGAAAGGAGTTCTCTCTGAAGGTCATCAGAGTCTCAACTGTTACAAGAAGAGTAGAACAGGGTAGATGTGAGGGTCCATTTGTGGGCCCTGCATGTATTATCCTCCAGGTTCTCTAGGGCTGATATAAAGTCCCATTAGATCATAAAATCCCAGAATGTTAGCTCTTCAAGGGATCTTAGGGATTATCTGGTCCACCCCCCTCATTACATAGATGAGACTCAGACACAAGTGATTAGTCCAATATCACAGAGCTAATAAGGGGAGGACCCCAAGCTTTGGAGTAAATGTTCTTGCCATTGAACCATACTTCAGGAAAGCTTGCATGCCTACGGGAACCTAGTGTAGTCACCCTCACTTTATGACTGAGCCACCAATGAGTCACAGCTGCAGTTACAGGCAGTACCATGCACAGAGTCTCACATGGACTCCTATAGCACCCCAGGGCACAGAATTGCCAAGGCAAACTGTTTGCCTCTGCCACGTCCTCGGCAATCCCCAGGGAAGCTGACAAAGGACTACAGCTTAATTGTGAGCTTGTGAAAACATGATTCAAGCCTGCCAGGCCCCCAGAGCTCAAAGTCCAGAGTCCAGAGGCCAGGGTGTTCTGTGTGATTACTAGGCCCTTATACTGCCCTAGTCCTCATTGTCTGAGAAGGAAGAAATACCTGGGCCCCTGGGGGGGAGGTCAGTGGGAAAGCAGAACAGGAGCAGAGAGATCGAAGAGCACAATAGGAATGAGGCTCATGCATGATGGTGGTTGGGTCATGGGGTGAGATGAGGAGTCCAAGGAAGCCCCGCTAACTCCCAAACATCTACTAACTTGCCACAAATCCGGAAGTTCCCCTACTAAAGCTTCATTTCTTTGACTTTACACATACACACACACACACACACACACACACACACACATCCCACACACATACTATATTTACTACCCGACAGCTTAATCTGAATGAACCATAGAATGCTAGATTTTAGAATCTTCTGAATCCTACTCCAATATTCTTTTCCCCAAATCTCCAGCTTTCACCTATCCACACTTTCCAAAGCACAGCACTTAAAATAAGATAAGCCCATCAGAGGGTTACAGACTGAGCACTCAGAAGGATCAAGCAGGTACTATGATGAAACAGTTTCAGAGAGATGTAACTGACTTTCCCAAGGTCATGCAGCTCTGTATTAAGCAGAGTTGGGACTCAATTTGAGTTCTAACACTTAATCCAATTTTTTTTCCACAGCTCCACACTTTTTCCTTGATAGAGGAGATGGGCACTGAGAGTCCAGGGTCAGTCAGTCAACAGCACTTATTAAGTACCTACTATTTGCCAAGCACTCTGCTAAGTGCTGGGGAAAGAAAGAAAGAAAGAAAGAAAGAAAGAAAGAAAGAAAGAAAGAAAGAAAGAAAGAAAGAAAGAAGGAAGGAAGGAAGGAAGGAAGGAAGAAAGGAAGGAAGAAGGAAGAAAGGAAGGAAGGAAGGAAGGGAGAAAGAGAGAAAGAGAGAAAGGAAGGAAGGAAGAAGGAAAAAAGAAAGAAAAAGACAAAGGAAGGAAGGAAGAAAGAAAGAAAAAAGAGAGAAAAAGAAAGAGAAAGGAAAAAAGAAAGAAGGAAAGGAAGACAGAAAGAGAGAGAGAAGGAAAGAAAGGAAGGAAAAGAAAAAGAAAGAAAAAACAAAAGAGAGAAAGAATGAAAGAGAGAGAAAGTAAGGAAGAAAAAAGAAAGAGAGAATGAAAGAGAGAAAGGAAGGAAAGAAGGAAGGAAGGAAGGAAGGAAGGAAGGAAGGAAGGAAGGAAGGAAGGAAGGAGGGAAAGGAAAGAAAAGAGAAGAAAAACAGTTCCTGCTCTCAAGGAACTCAGTCTAATGGATGGGGGGGGGCAGGGCAGAGCTGTAGACAACATACAGACAACTACACACAAACAAAACATACAGGATGTTCTAGAAGTCTTTATGGTTTTAAGCTATTAAAGTCTAAAACCACACTAAAGCTTTTGGATATCCCTATATACAGGATCAGTTGCAGATAATTAGCAAAGGGAAGGCACTAGTGTTAAGGGGAATTGAGAAAGGCTTCTTGTAAAAGGTAGGATTTAAGCTGGCACTGGAAGGAAGTCAGGGAGGCCAAAAAGCAGATAAAGAGGGAAAACATTTCTAGCATACAGGGCAGCCAGTGAAAATGCCCACAGTTGGGAGACAGTAACAGGAAAGAAAAGCAGGAGAGGGGGACAGAGAACATAGACTGACATTGCCAAAGACGAATTTCACCACCTTCATCATTTCTCTGTGGGCCAGTCAGTATGGCAAGGACAGTCACTAGAGGAACCACAGATGTTTTCCTGCATTTCCTCTAGAAACTGAAGTGTCCTTTAGCAGAACAAGGAGTTTGGACACTCAGACATAAAAATAGAATCATAAGGTTTAGAGCTAGAAGGAGTCATAGAGATCCTCTGGTCAGACAGCTTTATTTTATAGGTAAGGAAACTGAAGTCCAACAGATTTTCTGCCTTTTCTTAAGGCGCCTTGGACACTGTTTTTTATGAGAAAGCAATATTCCTTCCCAACTTGAGTTCTGCATGTTCTCTCTGTCTCTCTCTGTCTCTCTGTCTCTCTGTCTGTCTCTCGGTCTCTCTCTTTCCCCCTCCCTCCCTCTCCACCAACTGTCCTGGAAGCTGAGATTACTCTGCCTTATGAGTTGCTGAGAGAATTGTTCAATTTCCCATTTAACATAGTGATCACCCCCTCTCAGTCTGCTTTAAATCACTTCCTATGAAATTAAGTCATTTTAATGCTTTGCATTCATCGAGATGGGCAAAATGTCTGGCAGATACATCTCTAAATATCTTTTTCTATGTCTGAATGCTGTTTCAATTAAGTGGGGGGCAGGGGTACATGTTTCTTTGCCATTACTTTTCATTTTAAGTAATAGTTAAAGAATCCTCCCCGGAGAATTTTGTATCAAATTAACTCAAACCAACAGACCTCAGCATTGTCACTCCACGACAATCAGATTAGCTTTTGTGGGAAGTTATTCAAATATGAGAAATAGAAAGTATTATAGCACATAGAATCACAGAATCTAATGGTTAGAAGGAAGCTCAAAACTCCCCTGGTCCATCCCCACATCTAACCAAAAATCCCTTTTACAATATCCCCAACAACACATCTCCTGTCTCAGTTTTAAATTCTCCCAAAAGGGAAAGATTTCAAACTCTGGCTACCTTCAAAGGTAGACAATTCCACTTTGAGACATTTCAAATTTTTAGAATTTTTTTTTGGTAAGGGGAGTGGTTGATTGAGTAAGTTGCCCCTCTTAAAGTAGCTGACAAGATATCAAAAGGCTATGCCTACTTTTCCCTGGCCTCTCTATAGGTACTTGTGAGAAAATATCTCACAGACTCTTTGAGGTAGGGTGCTTTGTTCTGTTGTTTTTGTTTTTGTTTTTTACCAGTTCTATAATTGATATCACTAGATAACTTTGGGGGAATATACCAGTGGGGGCTCATGAGCTATAGCATTAGAAGAACACCAACCAAATTCTCAAGGTTAATTCTTGAACCTTGAAGATAAGTATTAGTCACCCTCTGAGAACTAAACTTTCCAGTACAAGTGAGATT
The DNA here is from genome assembly GCA_028646515.1 of Pseudochirops corinnae. Lineage (NCBI taxonomy): Eukaryota > Metazoa > Chordata > Mammalia > Diprotodontia > Pseudocheiridae > Pseudochirops > Pseudochirops corinnae. The sequence continues at coordinate 200,535,089 of CM053585.1, read as the reverse complement.
TGGGAGAGTAAGTATAGAGCATGTGCTACATTTCTATACATCAAGACTAAATCTACCACTCCAGAATTTCCACCCTTTTCTCCCTCTGATTAAAAAAAAAAAGAGAGACATAATCCTTCACCCCTTCAAAAACTTGAGACAATTTCAGAGTCCCAGTGCACTGTCTTCTCTAAGCTAAACATCCCTAATTCTTTGAATCAATTCTCCTTTGCCAAGTACTCAAGCCATCTCACTCTCCCTCCCACCATCACCATCATTTGGATATACTCAGCTTGTCCATGTAATTCCTAAAGTATAGTGCCCAGAACTTCCTGGAGAAAAGAATATGAGGTGGACATTACAGCTGTCTTCCATTATTAGAAGAGTTATCATGAAAAAGAAGAAAACATGAAGCTTCTCCAGCTCATTTCCAGAACCACAAATGAAAGTTACAAAAAGGTAGATTTAGCCATGATCTCTGGAAAAAATTTCCTAACAATTGAAGTAGAATAGGCTGCTTTGGGAGGTAGATGGCTTCCCTTCATTAGAGATCTTTAAGGAAAAAGTGGATGATCACTTGTCAGATTTCTTCAGGCATCTGTTGACCTTAATGACAATCAACTAATCAGTCAAAAAACATTTATTAAGCTCCTTCTATGTGCCAGGCACATTGCTAAGCATTGGAGATACAAAAAGGCAAAAGATAGTCCCTGCTGTCAAGGAACTTACAACCAAATGAGGTATATGGTCTTTACAATACTAGGACTCGGCAATCCTGAAACAGTTCCTTTAACTGGTGGGCTCCTTGGTCCTCTCTCCATCCCTCTTGTCCTCTTCTGAATAGAATCCATCTTATCTATGTCTTTTCCTTAAAAAAAAAAAAATATTGCCCAGGGCTACACATAGTATTATTTGGCCTGACTAGTGCAAGATATAGTAGAACTATTTCCTCTCTTGTTCTTGATGCTATGGGATAGCCTGGAAAAGCATTAGCTTTTTAGCGGCCATATTGATTCCTATTGAGCTAAAAGTAGGCTGAAACCCTCAAATCTTTTTGCACAAGAACTGTTGCATAGCCACCCTGGCTTTTTTCAAATCCCAGCTGTAATCCCACTTTCTACAGGAATCTTTTTGCAATCTCTCTAAATTCTAGTGCCTTCATTCTGTCCATTTATCCTGTATATAACTTGTTTGTACACAGTCTTTTCATGTTGTCACCCCCAATAGACTGTGAGCTCCTTGAGGTCAGGGATTTTTTTGACATCTCTTTGTATCTCTAGCACTTAACAGAGTGCCTGGCACATAGTAGGCACTTAATAAAAGTTTCTTGACTGATACTTATCCCAGCTTGTACTTGTGAAGCTGCCCTTTTGAAACCAAGTAGAAAACTTTAAATTTGTTCACATTTAACGTTCTTTGATTTTCCTCACTTTCTAACCTGTGGAGATGGTTTTTGTATTCAGATGCTATCATGCAAGTTGCTAGCTATCTAACCAATCTTTGTGTCCACTGCAGATTGGACAAGTCAAAAGCCTCCTACGTTTTCATTCCAGTCTTTAATAAAACTGTTGAACAGCACAGGTCTAAGGACGGATAACACTGGAGACTTCTCTCCAAGTTGATATTAACCCCGTTAGTGCCTATTATTTGAACTAATAAACCAGGACTTTGTCAGCATCAAGACTCCAAGGAAGTTAACTTTAAACCAAAAAGGGGGTTAGCACGATGTATGCACAAGGAACAAAGGCATCTACATTGAATTCCACATTCACTCAACAAACATTTACTAGGAAGAGACACAAAGATAGGCAAAGAGAAAGAAGTGACATTTTCCTGGTGGTTTAAGGTTTACAAAATGCTTTCATACACTATCTTTTTTCATAGAACATAATTAAATCTGCTTCCCTGTCCTCCATATGATTAAGTGTAATAGAGAAGAATATACATAATAGTATTTCACATTTATACTCTACACCTTACCCTAAAGTGTAGTTCAAGCTTAAACAAAATGTAGGCCCAGAATGCATCTGCAGAGCCTACACAAGTAAATTGAGAGAGACCCAGCGCCTTGAGACTGACAACAAAGCAAGAGATTTTTACTTTTTTTTAACCATAATAACTCATGAATGGGCAGCTAGGTAGAGCAGTGGATACAGTGCTGGGCCTGGAGTCAAGAGGATTCATTTTCCTGAGTTCAAATCTGGCCTCAGATACTACCTGTGTGCTCCTGGGCAAGTCACTTAACCTGTTTGTCTCAATTTCCTCATCTGTAAAACAAGCTGGAGAAGGAAATGGAAAATTACTTCAGTATTTTTGCCAAGAAAACCTCAAATGAGATCATGAAGAGTTGGATATGAATGAAACAACTAAACAACAATAACAATAATTCATGAAGACCATCAGCAGAGAGTTAATGATAGACACTGGTGAAGGGCTTATCCATCCATAACAATGAAATAACATGTCCTTAAAGTATTCAATTATTTAGAGTTGCAAAGTGCTTTTTCATACATTAGCTCATTCCATCCTCACATTCATGTAAGGAAGGTAGGATCTTACCTGCTTTATTTCCCATTACTCCATTTCATATGGTTTCCAGCCAAACTGACCCTCTAGTGTTTCACGTGAGATGGACTCCGACAGCTCACAGAGGTTATCTCTCATGCCTAGACTCTGGCCACGTGTCCATCTGTTGGCATCATTCTCTTTCTTCAAGACCTAGCTTAGCAGTCAACTATTCCATGTTGCTTTTTCATGATAGAATGTAAGTTACCTAAGGGCAGAAATTATTTTATTTTTATCTGTTTCACTGGCACTTACTGAAGTAATTTGACATATAGTTAGTCCTTAATATGTTTGTTGATCAATTAGTTGGTAAATTGGTTAATTGCTTCCTTGATGCCCCAGCTAGAAGTGATCTACCCCTCTCCAACCTCTCACACTTTTCCTCTCTTTTTGACCTTTTCTGTACACCCATATTTGAGGGGCTGGGGGATACAGACTTGTGATTTCATATAAAGAATTCCTAGTGTGGAAACCCCCTTCAGAGAGGCAATATCATAGTTTATCTATAACTTAGAAGTGATCTGCCCCTCTCCAATCTCTCAGACTTTTCTTTTTTGGCCTCTTCTCTATATTCATATTTTGGGGCCTGAGGGATACAGACTCATGTAAGGAAGTCCCAGTGTGGAAACTCCCTTCACAGATGCCACAGAGCCATAGTTCATCTGTAACTTATAATCTTAGTCACTGGGACACTGAGAGGTAAATGACTTGTCCATAGTCACGCAGCTACTACATGTGTCATGTAGACAGAATTTAAGAGCTGATGTCTTCCTTGCTCCAAGCCTGACCCCTCTATGCATTATGTAAAACTGTTTCCCTTCTAGCATATTATACATATGTGTATAATATGTATTTCAATGTGAGTTCCTAAAAGAGCAAAGACTCTTGTCTCTTTGTCTGTTTCCTCAGCACCTGTCCCTGATACATTTGCAAATATGCAAGAAATGCTCATTTATTTTCATTAATTTTATTAACAAATACTTATTGTTTTGAATTTATTTTAATTAAATTTCTGTTTTACAGATGATAAAGCTGATACAGAAAAGTGATATTACTGCTCTCTTAAGGATTCACCTAAAAGAGAAGGTATGTATTTCTTCATAAAAACACTAAAATTAAGCGTATCTAACTTAGGTGGAACAAATCAACCAAATTAATGAAATAATATAGTTTGCATTTTTTCAGACCTTTTCTTAAAATACTAGAAGGACTGAAATTTAAGAACATTTCAAAGGACCAAGTTGTGCCAATTCACACAGCACACTTTTTTTAAATCATAAAGCAAAGAAAATAGAGATGGTCAGATAAAAATTTGTATTTCAAAGTAAAATTATAATATATGCTTGTAAGTATTTAAAGTGCATTTACACAGATGAGAGAAATGATAGTAAACAATTAGTGAATTAATATAGTAAGTAATTAGGGATGGCTAGGTGGTGCAGTGAATAGAGCACTGGCCCTGGAGTCAGGAAGACCTGAGTTCAAATCTGGCCTCAGACACTTGACATACTTACTAGCCGTGTGACTTTGGGCAAGTCACTTAACCCCAACTGCCCTCCAAAAAGCAAAATATGTATATATATATATATATAGTAATTAATAATTATTTAAATTAATAATCAGTTTAAATGTTAAAAACTTTTTAATTCCATCAATTGATATGATTGGTCCTTTGGCAACAAGTTGAAGACTGGCATGGGATCATGAATTCACTTTCTAATACATCAGCAAATACTCATCTGTCAAATTAGTCAGTAACATCTGGACTTAATTCAACTCAATAATATGGATGTGAAATTATCTCCAACCATAATTACTCATTCCTATAACACTTTAAGACTTACAAAGGGATTCATTATAGAAACTATGTAACTGATAGTACAAGTATTATGCCCATTTTAGAGATGATGACATTGAAGCTCAAAGAGATTAAGTGGCATGCTCTACATTCTACATCGATGGCAAGTGACCCTTACAAGGTCACACACCTCCTACCTCCAAGAGCAAGGACTTGAATTCAGGTCTTTGGATTTCAAGGTCAGTGTCATTACCACTATATCAGACTGCCTCCTTTCTCTCAGAATAAGAAGCTAAAGGATTTGATATTCCCCTGGCAATTTCTAAACTGTCTCTTTTATCTTCCATGAATGTGAAATCAGTAAAAAAAAAAAAAAAAACACTTTTTTATTCTCTGATGGAAGGCCAAAGACACAGGATTCAGACTGGAGTTAACAAAATAAACTTTGACTGGATCAATGTAAAATCATGGGATCACAGATATGAAGCTGGTAGGGATGTCAGAGGTCATCTAGTTCATTCTGTGAATGAGTAAATTGAGGTCTGATTAAGTCAGCAAGCATTTTAGGAGCCAGACATAGGGGATGGGTATTCAATGACATAAGCTTTCAAGAAAGCTTACAGTCTAGCCAGGGAGACAACATGAACGCAGATAGGTGAACTCAAAATATGTAGAAAAGAGATTCAAGGTAATGTGGGAGGGAGGTCACTGATAACTGGGAAGAATCAGGATTCCATCTGCATGAGAGCTCTTCCCCAGCTCTTCCTCACTAAATAATAATATAGATCACAGGACAAGTATTCCCACTTGTATACGTGCTTCCTTCACGACAACTCCATGAGAGGAGTTATATTAGGGTATTATTATCTCACTTTTACAGAGGAAGACATTAAGGCTCAGAGACATAAAGCAACTTGCCTGAGGTCACACAGCTACTTGAGGACAGAGGAAAGATCCAAACTCAGGTCATCTGATTTCAAGTCTAGCATTCTTTCTGTGAGTTCATCAGAGAAAGCTTTCCACGCCCTAAGTGAATCTCAAGCTCTTCATGTCCCATCACTAAGTGTATACTAGTGTTAAAAAGTTTTTAACATTTGAACTAATTATTAATTTAAAGAATTATTAATTTTACTAATTATTATATTAATTCACTAATTGTTTACTATCATTTCTCTCATCTGTGTAAATTCTTTGTCCCTAAACTTTTCCTACAGCTCCCCCAAACTGTGGTCATAAAGTTCAGGGGATGGTGGAGTGGAGGCCCTCAGGTATCTGAGAAAGCCCCCAAAGTTTTCAGTACAAGGACAGAGGATTACTCAGAAAGATAAGCCCTGGAGAAGTTCACTAGGCAAAGAAGGATGAATTTATCAGAACACAGAACAAAGCCAACAGAAGAAAAATTCAGTACACACAGCAAGGTAAATAGTTCAAACTGGGTTTCCATTCACTGTAAATTCCCTTTGTAAATTTCTCTTGCTTTCTCCTTGTGCTGGGCCATTGTTACCTTCCCCAGACTTTTCAAAGCTTATCTTGATTAAAAAAATGTTAAACTCTCTGAGTCAACTGGCTCCAGTGTCCAGGGCTGTTGGTTCAGTGTTTTCTCAGGCCGATAGGGAGCCTGTCTGTGATATTATTTAGAAAAGTCTGTAAGCTGCAGTTTGGGGAAAAGGTCTGCCTGGCCAGCCAGATGGAATTCTGAAAAGAATGTGTCAGTGTCAGGAAGACTAAAAGTGGGGCTTGAGGGTTGACATGACCTTTTCTGAAGGTCTTTTGATTGTTGTACAGTAAAAATCTACTAAATACATAACCTCAATGTAGTCAAAATGCCTTCTTTCAGGTTTTCTCAGTGAAGAATGGGGACTTGCTTCTCTCTCTCTCTCTCTCTTTCTCTCTCTCTTTCTCTCTCTCTTTCTCATTCATTCAAAAAATAGTTATTTTGTAGCACATGTAAAGCTCTCTGCTAAGTGATGGGGAAGAAATGTATTTTAGATAGGATGTGGTCCCCGCTCTCATGGAGCCTGCAGTCTAATAGGTAATTATGTTTCAGTCATGCTGGACTTATTTCTCATTCCTCATAGACAATGTGCCATCTCTGCTTCTGTGGTTTTTGCATAGGCTATCCTCCATTTTTAGAATGTTTTCTCTCCTTAACTTTCATCTCTTGGAATCCCTACTTCCATCCAAGGTTCAGCTAAATGAAATTGTCTCTATACAAGGCCTTTCTCGATCCCTCATCCTTAGTACTTCCTTTCCTTCCTCCCCAATTACTTTGTATTTACTTATCAACATACATGTTGCTTTCCCTCAGTAGATCCTTGAGGGTAGCAACTATTTTCTCCATTCGTCTGTATGCCCGGCCTCCCAGCACAATGCCCAACACATAGTAGGTCTTAAATAAATGTTTCTTGAATCTAATTAAATTGAAAAAGCTATCAATCCAATTACCAATTTGTTTTGCAGATCTTTAGGTCACTTAGCATGTGTATTATATAGAATAACTATTCAAGATCTGAGCAGAAAAGCTAAGGAATGGGAAAAGGCTTCATGAAGGAAATCGTATTTTCCAGAAGGGAGAGAGAATTATTCCTGTGACAGATTCCTACTTTGTTTCACTGAATAAGGTGTAACTTCAATGAATTTGTACTCATTTCTGTGACAGTCTTTGATTAATCCCGTAGGGGTCTTCAGAGGATATTTTGAGTAGGTCTGTACCACAAATGACTTTGAAAAGATCGTCATTATATTTTTCAAAGAAGAGGAAAGGATATGTGTGTAATGTTGGAGAGAAAGGAAGAAGTATGTTTTCAATTCCAAGTAAAGCAAATTCACAACCTAAGATGCTATGAAAGGCCTGAGATTTACTCTGTTCAAGTCCTTTGTTATAGTTGTCAGATTTCATGCTCAATATTTCTGTAGCCAAGTCAACTGAAAGTCTAAGGCATCAGGGTCAGTTCTCTGGAGTGAATTAAGATAACTGTTAGGTTTTATATAGAAAAGATTCATGCTGGATTTAAATTAAGTGGACCTGGGTTCAAAATCTGACTCTTCCATCTCATTTCCATGTGACAGTGGACAAGGTACCAACTTCCCCAGCCTCCTGTGAAATGAGAGGTTTGAACTGGATGACCTCAAGGGTCACTTCTGGCTCTAAATCCTATGAACCTATGACTTCCTAGAAATGGAAGCCATATATATCCAACTATGTTAGTGCTTAAAATAACCTGAGCAGAACACTATTCATATCCCCTCTCCACCTCCAACTCTCCCACAGACACAGAGTTTACTCCCCTTCTGACCTCTCTGATATGGCACTTTTCCCTTTACACAGTAGATGTTTAATCAACATTTGTTTTGATTGTTCCATACTCATAAAAAGGATCTCTGCAGAATTTGTTTTGTTGGACTCCATATTTTGTTACAGGGGTTTGGCATTTTCCCTCCACACCGTGGCAGGGAGATAGAAAATAAATGCTTGTTAATTGAAAATTTAAATTTAATTTTTTATGGACTAAGAGGCCACCTGGAGAAGCCAGATTCTAACTCTAGAACGCCCAGATGCTCTGGATGTTAACAGACTCCAAGGAGACAAGAAAGCTGTGCTGTGCTCTTCATGGCTCCAGTGCCACTTCTGATCAGTTACATTTCAGAGTTTTCTTTTCTGTAGATTCTGCAATAGGGGCAGCTTTTTTTATTTTAGTTTTTATTCCATTTTGTTTTCAGTTTCATATTCTTTTCCTCCTCCATCCTCCTCTTCCACCCATTGAGAAAGCAAGAAAAACATAAGACCATTTCAAGTATGTATGGACATGCAAAACAAATATTTGCATTATCCATGTTCCAAGAAAAAAGAAAGGAATAGAAGAAAATATACTTCAATCTGCATCCCAGATTTTTCAGTTCTCTTTGCAAAGTGGTTAGCATTTTTCATCATGAGTCCATTGGAACTGTGGTGGGTTATTGTGTTGATTAGGTTATTGTCTTTGAGATTTTATTATCTTTACAATGTTGCTGCTACTGTGTAGATTGTTTGGATTCTGCTCACTTTACTTTGCATTAGTTCAATTAAGATCTTCTCAGGTTTTTCTAAAATCATTCTCTGCATCATTTCTTATAACACCATAGTATTTTATCATATTCATTCATCATAACTTCTTCTGCCATTCCCCAGTCAATGAACATTTCCTATTCCCTTTTCTTTGCCACCACCAAAAAAGAAATGCTAGAAATATTATTGTACATATGCACCCTTTTCCTCTTTGATCTCTTTGGGGTATGGATCTAGTAGTAGTATTTCTGGATCAAAAGGTATGTACAGTCTAGTAGCTTTGGGAGCATAGTTCCAAATTACTTTCCAGAACAGTCAGATTAGTTTGCAACTCCACCAATAGTACATTATAATAAACCTGTTTTCCCACATCTAGAGGCAGTTTTTAACCCCTGCCTCATTAAGGCCCAGTTGCCCTCAGAAACTCTCTTATCAAGGCAGTGGTAGGAGAACTGTATTGGATGACATGGCATTGCTAACAATGAGAGTGAGGTCATAAACAACTAGATTTTAAGTGCCTGAAAGACCATCTTCCATTTCCTTTGTGCCTCTTCCAGCCCAACTTACTCATCCATTGGCAGGTTGTAATTCCTGTTTTCTCTTCAATAAAAGTGATAGATCTTCATCCAACTGTAGGGAAGAAAATTTTAGTCCTGGAGCTACAGAATCATAGAATACCAGTACTAGATGAGAGATCAGAGATCTGTAACCCAACCTCTTCATTTTACAGGTAAAGAAATTCAGGCTTAACAAGGGGAAGTAATTTGCTCAACCACTGGCAGAACTGAGATGAGAACTAAAGATCCCTGACTTGCAATCTAGAGTCTTTCTTCAACTTTCCTGTTTCCTGTAATAATGATATTTTAAAGATTTCAATAAAATGACACCAAAAATTTTAAACCTTTTGAAAAAGCATAAAGAGTAGGGTTTATTAAATAATGAAAATGAAAGACAGCTTGTGTTGGGGAGATGCATTGGAACCCTCAAGATATATACATAAATAAGAATATATTATTTACATAATATGTAAACAAATATGTAATAAAATATATACATATATGTATGTGTGTCTATACATGCATACACACATGTATGTATGTAGATCCCCACCCTTACCCACAGGATGCTAACTACTTGGCTGGATAGTTCCTCTATAGGAAGTCCATGAGCTAAGAATTTGGAAATGCATGGATGGGCTACATTCTATATCAGTAGAAAGAATGTTTATAAGGATGAAATTACAAATTTAATTCAATTAAACAAATACTAAATCACTGTTTCATGCAAAGTCTTGTCTCAAAAGTAGGCAAAGAAAGATTTTTGTGACATATATCCTGGTCTTATATAGCTCCCCAGTAAGGAAAAATGGCAAGTACAAAAAATAATTATAATATGAAGGAGAATGAGATGGATGGAAAGGAAAGATTTAGGCCAAGAGCTATGAGAAATACAGAGAGAAAACACTTTTAGTTGAGATGGGGGCAGGTTGAGGTACTTGAGCTGGGTCTTGAAAGAAGGAGAGAGCTCCAGCCTATGGATGTGACAAGGCAGCTAGATGAAACGGGGATTATAACACTACCCACCTCCCAGAATTTTTGTGAAGAACCAGTGAGATGATATTTGTGAAGTACTTTGCAAACCTTAAAGTACTATATAAAAGTTACTATTATCGTCATATCAAAGCAAGGGGTTCCAGGGATGGGGTGGGGAGGTAAGACTGAGAAAAGACAGGGATATAAGAGAGGTCAAAAGCAGGAAAAGTATAGAGAAGAGTCCAATTTGACATGAGTCTGTGAAGGGGAATAGTATAGTATAGTATAGTACAGTGTAGTGTAGTGTAGTGTAGCGTAGCATAGGGCAGAAGATGCTAGTCAATCTACTAAGGCATGGATGTGCTCACAGTCTTACTAAAAGAAATAATATATATGTGCAACAATTGAAAGACTTTTGAAAAAACTAACCCGTGACTTCATTGGCACTGGAAATTCCCAGGGAAGAAGCTCCCTCTCTCAGTGCGCACCAGCACTTTTATAGCTTATTTGAAAGTCAGAAACTTTGAAAGTTGCCGGGGGCATTGAGAAGTTGAGTGACTTGCCCAGGGTCCCACAGTCAATCGGTAAACATTTATTAAGTACCTACTGTACTAAATGTTGAGGTTACAAGAAAAGCTAAAAAATGATCCCTGCTCATAGTCTAATAAGGGAGAGAACATGCCAACAACTATGTACAAACAAGTTATATCCCAGATAAATTGAAAATAATCAATGGAATTCACTAAAATTAAGAAGCATTGAAAAAAGCTTCCTGTAGAAGGCAAGACTTTAGCCAGGTCTTGGAAGAAGCCAGTAAGCAGGAGTGAGGAAAGGAAGAAGAGGGGAACAAGCATTTATGAGGCACCTCCTCTGTGGCAGGCACTGTGCTAAGTGCTTCACAAATAACTTATTTGATCCTTACCACATCCCTAGGAGGTAGATATCATTATCTCCACTTTACAGTTGAGGAGAGACTGAGTCATGCAGAAGTTGAAATGGCTTACCTAGGGACACACAGCTAGTGAATGACTGAAGCAGGATTTGAACTTGCTCTTCCTGACTTCCTGACTCTCAGCCCATTCTCTATTCACTGTACCACCGGGTTGGCTAAAGGCTGAGGAGGGAGAGGGTTCCAGGCATAGGGGACTTTTCACAACCAGTGAAAATGCCCAGAGTTGGAATATCTTACTCAAGGAACAAGAAGGAGGCCAGTGTCTCTGGATTAAAAATATTTAAGAACACCAGTGTAGATAAGGATGTGTAAGATGTAGGAAGACTTACTGGAAAGGTGGAAGAAGGAATGGCATAAAGAGCACTGAATGCCAAGCAGAGGATTTTACAGTTGACTCTCGAGGTGGTAGAGAGCCACTGGAGTGTACTGAGTTGGGGGTGAGAGGTGGAGTGCAGAATGACATGGTCAGCCTTGTGTTTTAGGAGGTTAATTTAACAGTGAATGGAGGATGGACTGGAATGGGGAAAGACTTTGAGGCAGGCAGACTCACCAGCAGGCTATGGCAAAAACCCAGGTGTAACATGATGAGAACCTGAATCAAGGTGGCGGCCATGTCAGAAGAGAGAAGGGAGTGCATTTGAGATATGTTTCAAAGATAAAAATCAACAGACCTTGGCAACAGATTGGATCCGAGGGATGAGAGTGAGGAGTCAAGGATGTTGAATCAGAGACAAGTCTTCAACACAAATCTTCCAGACTCTTAGATACTCCATTCATTGCCTCATGCTGCCTCTCTATACAAAACATTTCATTATCAAGTGTGGGATTAAATAGATTAGAAAGTACAAAAAAGGAATTTGTTGCTTCTGATTCTTCGTGACCCCATTTGAGGTTTTCTTGGCAAAGATACTGGAGAGGTTTGCCATTTCTGCCTCTAGCTCATTTTAGAGATTGGGAAACTGAGGTAAACAGGGTTAAGTGACTTGCCCAGTCACACAGCTAGAAAGTGTGCGAGTCCAGATTTGAACTCAGATCTTCTTGACTCCAGGCCCAGCATTCTATGCACTTCATTACCTAAGAGTTAGGAAGGAGTTAATTTTTTTTTCCTTAATGCACAACCAGGAGATAGAAAAATGCTGGACATGAGAAGAAATGAGATTGTATTCTCGAGAATTAGCTCTCTGAGTCAATCAATAGCCATTGTAGCCTTGTGTGTAGGGAGTATTAGGGAGTGACCCCTGAAGTCAGGTCAGACCCTGGTCAGCTCCCAAAGAGAGACCTAGAGAAAGCCCGCATTCCCATCCTCTGGGCTTATCTGCCTATGGGCGGTGGGGAATGAAGGGAAAGAAAAAAGGGAGGGGACAGGCAAGGACCTGATAGGGACAGGCTAGGGAAGTTAACTCCCAAGGACAGACTTGGCAGGGTCACCATTGGGTCATTAATTAATACCTTTCGAGGTGACAGGACAAGATGAGAGAGTAGATTAAATACCACAAACCTGGTTTCAAAGCTTCTGTCTTCACTTGCTGTTTAGTCAGAAAGCAACCCCATTCAACACAGCCTCATTTGGAGGTTGCTGTTCCGCACGTAGCCTGTAAGACAGTAGAAAGAGCCCTGGCCATGGTTTCAGATCCAAGCCCTGTCATATACAAACTGTATCACTTTGGGCAAGTCACTTAATGTTTCTCAATCTGTTTTCTTGTCCATAAAATGAAAAATTTGAACTAAATGAACTTTGCAGTCTTTTCTAGCTCTGATTCTACAGACCTACCTGGAAATGAATCCACATGCTTTGATTCTAGGTCCATTGCTCTTTCCACTATGTCATGCTTGAAACCCTGCCTCTGCCACTCTATCTAGGCCTTTGCCTTTCAGTAAAATGAGTTTGTTAGACATTATAAATTCTGAGGTACCTTCCATACCTAACAATCTGCAAAGAGCAATCAGGAGTCAGCTGGTACAGCATGTACTCCTGTGTGTGCTTTTTTGTGTGTCTGTTGAGGAGATGGGAAGACAGAGAGACAGAGACAGACAGAGACAGGGGGGAGAGAGAGAGAGAGAGAGAGAAAGAAAGTAGGGTGGGAGGGTCAGGCTTCCATCACAGGTTTCCTTACACATTTAAAGAAAAAAAGGGAAACATATGTTATATTCCCTATATCTCCTCCTCAGTAAAATGTGAGCTACTTTCAGGACAAACACCAGTTTTCTTTTTACCTTGGCGTCCCAGACACCTAACATGGAAATTTGCATTCCCACTCACCCCACAATTGTACTTCTCTTACTGACTTCACCATCCTAACTCAGCTGTCTTCTGACTGAAACTTCTTTCCAAGCCTGGTGCCTTCTCACCCTGAGCATCCATCTGCCATCATGCTGGCCCACTTCTCCCACTGGTATGTTTCTTCTGTAGACCTCCAGTTTAGAGTCAGGCCCTCCTTTGCTCCCCTGCTGGCTGTGCTTCTGACTCTGTAGACTCTGACACCATACCCCATCTCAAGAACTGTCTCACCTCCTCCCTTTTCAGCTACCTTTGATGTGTAGTCATTTCTCATTAGAACATAATTTCTTGGAGGATAAGGATTATCTTTCTTTTTGTTTGTATTTATTGTTCCAGCACTTAGAACAGCCTGGTACATTATAAACCCCAGATAAATGCTTCTTGCCTTGACTTGCCTTATACATAATAGGAGATTAATAAATTTTTTTTGCATTTGATAGAGTAAGTTGGCACTGTATTGTCGAAATCACAGACAGTCCCACTGTGCTATGGGTGCTGTGCTGACTGGTCTCTCACTTGCTTCATCTGCACAACAAAGTTTTGCTCTCACCTCCCCCAAAGCAGCTTCCAAGGATACTTTTGGAGGACTTTGGTTCATTTAGTTTGGTGGTAATGATTTCAACTATCTGCAGGAACAACCAGCTGGGTTGCTGCGGGCAAGGGGGTTGCATGTCATCCTACCCACAGAGGCTGGCCCTGAGTTTGGTCCTGTGAAGGAAGAAAAGTGCCTATCTCAACTCAAAAGTCCTCTGTAGACTTTGGACTTGCAGTCCATCTGGTTGTCAGTTTTTTGGGTGGATTCTAAAGCGCATAAAAAGCTCAGTGAATTTTGTCTTCTGCCCAAAAGAAACAAAGCCAACGGAAAGTGATTTCGCCTCCTGCTGGCTTAGGAAGAGGCACGTGACCATGCCTGCACAAAGGAGAGAGTCCCTTTGTCAGTCTGCTCATTTCATTCCATCCAATTCATCCCCAGAAACTTTCCAGCTGTGGTGGCAAGAAGTTCCAAGAAAATTCTTTGCATATGACAAGCAGGGTCAGTGATTTCAGTGTGAGGCTGCCTTGACCTGGGATTTCTGAAGCAATAAAGGTGCCCTGCCTCTGGACTGCAGCTATGGACAGCGCCCTCTCCCAAGGTCCCAATTTCATGTCCTCCAGTTTAGGACCAAGAGAAGCAAACAGAGCAAGAAGCAGGGAGACTCAGTGTTTTGTTGTTGCTGTTGTTGTTGTTTTCCTGATAGGTACATTTGTTTAAAAAAAATAGGAATATAAAAAGCAACCCTCAAGACATATGAATCAACTTTATTTATACAAAATCCAAACATTATAAATCTATTGCTAGATGTTGACCAATTTTGATTAATAAGCAATCAACCATTTTAAAGTATCTATTATTTGCTAGGGACCATGGATACAAAAACAAAAATGAAATAGTTCTTGTCCTCAAAAAGCTTCCATTCTACCAGAAAGGGAAAAAATAAAAAATAAAAAAGATGTAAACCTATAAACAAATAGGACACATATACAAGGTAATTACGAGGCAGCTAGGCGGTTTCATAAATTGTGCATCAGGTCTGAAGTCAGAAAGACCCGAGTTCAAATCTAGCTTTAAACATTTACCAGCAGTGTCACCCTGAGCAAGCTACTCAACCTCAGTTTCCTCATTTGTAATATGAGGATAATAGTAGCACCTATACCCCAAAGGTGTTATGAGGATCAAATGAGATAATATTGTAAAGCACTTAGCAGTATCTGGCACATAGTAAGGACGACTTAAATATTAGCTATTGTTATTAACAAAATGGTGAGGAGACCCTCATAACCTGGGGAGTCAGGAAAGAGCTCATGAGGGAGGAAGTTCTTTGAAGAGAGCAGGAGACTCTAAGAAGCAGACGTCAGGAGGGAATGTGTTCCAGGTATGAGGCACAGCCTGTGCAAAACTTTGGAGATGGGAGATGGAGGATTTTGTATTGGTTTGTAAACAAGTCAAATTGTTTGTTTGTTTTTAAGTTTTATTGATGTGCTTTGTTTTTTTCATTACAAACACAGATTACTCCCACTTTGTGAGAGTTCTATTATAATGAAATAAAACAGTTGAGAAAAATTATCAGTCAATAAACATTGATTAAGCATTCACTATGTGCCAGGTACTATTTTAAGAACCAGAAATATAAATACAAATAAGACAGTCCCTGTCCTCAAGAAGCTTATAGTCTAATGGGGGAAGACAGCACACAAAAAGAAGATGAAAAAAAGGGGAAAAAAAGGTACCCGACACAAGAGCATGATGGAGAAGTCCTGGAAGGAAATGAGGAGAAGACTGTGATGCCCATGCCCTTAAATGGAAGTTCTGGAGTTCATGGTTCTGCCCTCATCAGAGTGTGCAATCAGAGGGCCAAAGGGTACTGATGAGATGTGAACACTAAGCCAGGATAACAAGATTTTCCCAAACATAAATTGGGAGGGTCGGGGTGAGACATGAATGTATGAATGAAAAGTCCAAAGAAGCCCCAAATCCGTCCAACTAGTGAGAAATGGAAAAAAGATTATGCTTAACCCCCTCCTTAAATGGAGGGGATATAATAATAATACAGTGACCTCATCTGAAAGTACACATCTGTAGCACTCCCCATCTTTTTTTTTCAGATCAACAGAAATCCTGCCCCATCCCTATTGAAATTTTAAAAAAGAAGAACAACTACTTATAATAAGTTGCAAAATCAGGCCCAAAAGTATTCTCAATGTCTAAATACAGAAATATACAGGTCTCATTCTACACCCTATATTGATCACCTCTCTGTAATGAATAGCATATTTCATCATCAGTCTTCTGAAATCATGAATGGCCATTATATTGAGGAGAGATCTAACAGTTTTCAAAATTGTCTGTTTTACAGTGTTGCTATTATATAAATTGTTCTGGTTCTGCTCATTTTATTCTTCATCAGTTTATAGAAGCCCTCAAAATTATTCATTTTTATAATATTAATGTTATAAGTTGTTCTACTGGTTCTGCTTACTTTACTCTATACCAGCTCATATAGGTCTTTCTATGTCTTTTTGAAATCATATATTTCCACATTTCTTACAGCACAATAGTACTCCATCATATTCATATACCACAACTACTTATTCAGCTATTCCTCAGTTGATGGGCATCCTCTTACTTTGTCATTCTTTGCCGAAAAGAACTGCTATAAGTATGTTTGTCTCATTCATAAAGGACCTTGTCTTCTTTGATTTCTTTTGGCTATAGGCCTAGCAGTGGTCTAGCTGGGTCAAAAGAAATGAACTGTTTAGTAATTTGGGGGGCATAATTCCAAATTGCTTTCCAGAATGATCGCACCCCTTCGTAGGTCCACTAACAGTACATCAATATGCCTGTTTTCCCACAACCCCTCCAATATTTATGATTTTCTTTTTTGTCATCTTTTCTACTATAACTATGAGCTAGAATATCTTTAATTTGTAATTTTGCATATGGCTATGGTAGCCTGAGTTTCTTCTCTTGAAAACTGTCTATTCATATCCTTAGACCATTTATCAAATGAGGAATGGATCTTATTCTTAGAAATCTGAATCAATTCCCTATATATCTTTGAAATCAGATCTTAATTGGAGATTTTTCCCCAGTCAATTGTATCCCTTTTTATTTTAGCTTTATTAAATTTGCTAGTACAAAAACTTTTTAATTCTATGTAATCAAAGTTATTCATTTTATAGTCTGTGATATTCTCAATTCCTTGTTTAGTTATGAAGTTTTCTTCTATCTAAACTATGCCTAATAATTTTTTTCATGTTTCTCTAATTTGTTTATGATGTGACATTTTATATCTCGTTATCTGTGACCTGTGTAGACCTATACATACCCACTTGGAGCATATCTTCATATAAGGTCTTAGTTATTAGTCTAAGTCTAATTTCTTCCAAATTGCTGTCTAATCTGATCAACAGTTTTTGTCAAATATAGAGTCCTTATCCTAGTAGCCAATATCTCAGTGCTTATTGATTAATAGAGTATTAAATATATTTGCTTCTCTATGTCATATTTAATCTGGTCCTCTGATTAATCTCTATTTTTTAAGAAGACTTATTAGACTGAAGTATAAAGCACATAAAAGGAAACATTCAAAAATAAATACAGTAAAGGGAGCTACAACATGAGAACGCCAATGTGTAACAAACCTAGCTTTCCTATGTAAGGGATCATCACGGGGGTACTTCTCAATTGTGACCAGATTTATATTGGAGATGGTAGCTCCTTTTTACTTTTGGTAGCTGTGATGAAAGAGAACATACCTTCACAGTACCAGGGGAACCCAAACATTGCCCATGGTTTAGCCATAGAAACAGGAATGCCAGATCCTACTGACCTGCCAGTCCATGTGTGCTTGCTAACTAAACTGAACTAAACTAAAAAAATAAAAGTTAAAAAACAAACACTTTTGCTACAAATCTTAGGTATGGAACCCTCCACATTAAGATAGACCACCTTCTTGAAGGAAGGAAGGGACAAAGCAGAAAACCCTAAAAATTTTCTTTCTGCTGATGCTTGAAGTTTTCCTGATGATTTCACAACTTTTCCAATCCATGAATTGCAAATTAACAGACAATTAGCAAACTCCTTCCAGGCCATGCCCACCTGGTAGTTCTGATTAAGGAAAGAGCTATCTTGTCTCTTAACTTAATCCTGTCTTTTCAATCAGGGGTTCAGGTTAAGGAATTTTGCAGTATTTTCAAGACCTAAGTTACAGAAGAAATCAGACCATTTAAGGGAACATCTTAAGGATGTTCATTAAAGACCAAGCAATTACAGGTTCTCTCTGCTTCCTGTCAGGCACTCCCTGCCAAATGCAATTCTAAAGGCCTCATCTACTAGAGAACATAGTAAGTAAATCCCTTTCTGCCTCTCCCATCAATCGTTCCATAAGTAAAATGGGAGAAAGAAAAAGAAGAGATTGGACTAAATGATCTTTTTCAACTCAAAACTTGTATGAATCTAGGAGCTAATGAATTAATGAATGGATCCTACTTGATTGAAAAAATATTCCTGATAAATTAATCTAAAGTCAATTGTATGAACAATCATTCCCAAAAAAAGTAGGAAGTCCCTATTGAGACAGCTAGATGGGAGCCTGGAGTCATAAAACCCGAATTCAAATGCAGCCTCAGATACTTGCTAGCTGTGTCACCTTGGACAAGTCACTTAACTTCTGTCTGCCTCAGTTCTCTCATCTGCAAAAAGAGGATAATAACAGTATCTCCCTCCTCCCCCAGGCATGTGAGGATCAAATGTGACATTTTTTAAAGCTCTTAGCATAGTGCCTGCACATAGTAGTGCTATATAAATGTTATGTTATTATTCTATCAGGCACAGCTCAGTTCCAAGGAATCCTTTTTTAGGCTATGACCTTTAAAGCTCTGAGCAAAGAAAACCCAGGTTAGAATTCCTACTCTGGCATGATAGGAACCCTTCCTGGACTCCTGACCCTAGAGGCCATGGCTCCTTCTGTTTTCTGGGAAAGGGGTTCATAGATCATCGCATCAAAGCTGGAAGGAACCTCAAAGACCATCTAATTCAAACCCCTTATTTTGCTGAGAAGAAATCGGAGGCCTGGAGAGCTCAAGTGATTTGCCCACTGTCACCCAGGCAGTAAATTTAAGAGTCAAGATTTAAAGCCAGGTTCTCTGACTCCAGAGCCAGTGCTCTGTTTTGCTGTATCAGAGGCAGCTGCTGACGCAGTGGATAGAGCACGGGGGCTACAATCTGAGAGATCTGAATTCAAATGCAACCTCAGACACATTGGCTGTGTGACACAGGGCAAGTCACTAAACTTCGCTGGGCCTCAGATTCCTCATCTATAAAATGAGAAGGCTGAGCTTGATGATCCCTAAGGTCCCTTGCCATTTTAAATCTATGATCCAATAATCAGGTCCCAGAATGAGATTGTCTATTGGCCAGGTGAGAGAGAGAGAAGGAGAGAAAGAATGAGAAAAAGAAAGAGAATGGGGGGGAGAGAAAGGGAAAGAATATAGGAGAAAGAGGAGAAGGAGGATGGGAGAGAGAAAAAAAGGGAGGGGAGATGAGAGACACAGAGACAGAGACAGAGAGAGACAGAGACAGAGAGAAACAGAGACAGAGAGAGAGAGAGAGAAACAGAGACAGAGAGAGAGAGAGAGAAACAGAGACAGAGACAGAGAGAATGCCAAATAATCAGACCTGGGATACACTTTTTTTTTTTTTACATACTTCCTCCAAGGTCAGTCAGACAGTAAGCCAAAAGTTAGCCCCAAGAGAAGCAAGTTTAGGGAGAAAAACTTTATAGTTCTATGGGAAAACTACATTCTCTCCCAAATTCCTACCACCTCTTGACTATGTCTATTATTAGAAAAAAGGATCTCCTGGTACAAACCAGTAAGAGGAGTTCTAACTACTGGGGCAAAGTCCCAGGAGACTGTGGATTTCGGATTTTGAAGAGAAAGAATTCACAGCTACACGGTTCAGCTTTAAGTGTCTCCACATAAGCAGGATTCAACAACAAGGAGGGGGTTCAGTGTTTACTCCAGCCCAGAGAATGTCTTCCAAGTCTGTACATTGCCTCACTCAATCAAATCTCACCTGTTTTGCATTTTCTATTCTAATGTAGTCATTTTAAGCATTTGTTTCGTTTTTTTGCTCCTGTATGTTTCTAATCCACAGAGTCCTTGTTTTCAGAGGGAGCTCTATCCCTTACTCCCTGTGTGACCCTGGACAAGTTGCCTCATCTCTCTGGGTCTCAGTTTCCTCACATGTAAAATCAGGGCATGGGTCTAGATGACCTATAAGGTCTCTTCCAGCTCTAAGTCTGTGATTCTTTTGACACTGAAATACTGTCATTAAGCAGAATATGTTAAATCTATGTCAGAGCCTGGTAAAGGCACACTGGGAGATAATTAATTCTGTGATCAGATCCGGTTTTTTTTAAGGCCATAAGTATAAAATGATGTTTAGTACATGTGTGGAGGAACGAATTGAATTTAGGATTGGTTCCTTAGCAGCCTAAGATCCAGAATCATAAAACCTGGATTCAAATATTGACTCTATTATAGCATGTTTTATATCACATATGAAAGGCCCCACTGAGGTTCTTTTTCTTTTGTTTATCAATCCAGGAAATGCATACCTGTGTGACAATGAGACAAAGTGGCTTCATCTCTCTGGGCCTCAGTTTCCCTATCTGTAAAATGAGGGAAGTGGAGTCCAGCTCTAATCCTGAATTTTTTCTCACCAGCAGAAGAGAAACTGTGTTCACCAGGCATTCCATTTATGGGCTTCTTTGTGGTGATTGACAAAGATGGTGTATCTGAGGAGAGATTCCTGACAGCCACAGCCAAGGGAGTTATCTGTCAAGCTAGCTTTGTGCTCTTCTTCCCAATCATTTGTACTAATATATATAGCTGCCTAGAAATCATGTTCTTTTTTTTTATACATTTTTATTGTATCTTAAAACATGTTTTCTCTTATCCTGGTTGGGAAGGCTGGTGGTTAAAGCCCAAGTAATTTGCTAAAAGTCCCGTTCACCTTGAGAAGAGAACCAAGTTCCCCTGGAGTTTCTGGTCTAAGGCCGAAGTGCTAGGCTGACTCCCAGAAGGTTTTGTCTTGTGTCTTTCATCCAACACTTTCAGGTCAGGCCATCACTTATATGCTTCAGGCCCATCAGGCAATGGCTGAGTTAAGAATCCGGAGTTCAAAGTGAACCGTAAACCTTCGTCTATCCAATAAATCATACAAATCACTTTACCAAAATAGAGCATTGGGGGAAAGGGGTTATCATGTTACCTCTAGTTTACATCTTTAATGACTGTAAGTTCTCAAATGTGTTCTGTCAAGAATATAAACTTTGCTTTTATTGTAAAGAGGACAGATATTGCTGGTAGCTTACAATATCGTTAGTGGTTAGCATACAATGTTGTTATCAGAGAATAGAAGAGGCAAAATGGAACTTTTCCCCTTATATCATGCATTTTGTAACATCCTTTTTTCTTCTTCTTCTTAGTTGATTTCCTGTCAGCACGAGTGTCAGCATTTGATTTATATTAAAATTTCTTCATATACATGTATTTAAAACATCATTCTCTCAATTGAAATTGTCATTCCAATTAGAAAAACAATTCCCCACCTTCTGAGTTCAAAACTGGATTGCTGGCCATGTGTCTGTCCACAGTCCTCCTCACCCTCTGAATGAAACATAATTTAACACTAGATTTAAACCACAATTGGAGCATAACCATCAGCAAATTGTGACATTTTGACACTGGCTCCATGCACTGCTGGGTAAATCACTTAGGCCTGGGTAAGCTAGTTGCTTATCAAATGCATATAAATCAGTGGGGTTTTGTTTCTAATGTGGGGACTAAGAACCCAAGGCTCCATCCTGCTCTCAGATCCTTGCTGCAAATCTTTGAAATGGGAGGTTATTTATGTGATTCCAGTTGAAGGGCTTGGTCTGCAGGTATCTGCTATCCTCTATAAACTTCCCTTCTCCCAATCTGTCTCTGTCCCGTGCCTCAAGTGGCAGTTTGCTTAAAGGGGAGAGTGCAGGGAGGGGGTGAGGCCGGGAACCCATAAATCCCTCCTTCCCCTGTTGTTCTCTAACTTAGGCAAGAGCAGGAGACAGGGTAGGCAGAGGAAACTCCTCCCAGGCTCCTTCCAGGATAATTTACACCCTTGGGGCAACCCCATGCTGGGGCCCAGAGGGATGGGGCAGCTCCTGGAGCTTGCTTGCTTGGGTGCTTCAGCTCCCTCCATGATCCAGTCCTGTTGAGGGATGGGGGAGGCAACATGCTTGAGATGTTGCCAGGGAGGCTTGGGGTCTGTATTAATGGTTCATATTCATCCACAGCCATTGCTCTTTCCTGTTCCTAGAGCAGTATGGGCCCAAGTCAATGTTCCCCTTGAACCTTATTTTTCTTCCATTTCATGATTACCCCCTCCTCCTCATAATTTATTACTGCACTGGAGAGAATTACACCTCTTTATTCTTCACTTGGCTCTTTTGAGGGGTATATTGCCAGATGGCTCTGGAGAGTAATGAGCCCTTTGCCAAAAGGTCATTGGATTGATTCAGATATGGGTCAGAAGTAACCGTGTGATGCTGTGTGCCCAGGCCCAGACCCACAATCAGGAAGAGGTCAGGGACCTCATAGGTCAGAGCCCACATAAGCCAGAGGCCTTTCTACCCAAGGCCAGGGGCTTGTTCTTCTGCTTCTCATGAATCCCCTGCCCCTTTCTAACAACTAGCAGAAGACTAAATACATAGTAGGTGTTTGTTAATAGACTCAGGCTGAAATTTTGATTAAATTATTAAATCTTATATAGTATCTGCCCTGCTGAGACTTAGAAAATCAGATATGAAAGAGGCAAAAACATAAATTGAAGTATAAAGAGGAAGGCCTTTCAGATGCAAAGTAATCATTGCATATCTTAGAAAGAGACAGCTTTGAATAGCACAATTGCCTATGAAGAGAACATTTAAGACAATGAACTTGCCCCATGGCACAGACCTCATCAGAAACCTTGTCCCTAGATATTCATCTGCCTAAAAACCAATAGAAATCTGGGAAGTATAACTGGGATGAGCATCATAGGTAAAGTTGGCCTCTTATTAATGGAAGCCATTTCTAAACCAAGAATAATTGTTAAAAAGGAAAGGCTAGACCTCTCCCACCTCCTTCCTCAGGCTGATAAATCTCACTATACTGGCTCTGAGGAAGCCAGACTCCAACTGAAAGGAATACTGTAAGATGCAGAGGCTGGAGATGGTGAAGACTATAAGCTGCTAATTGAAGAGTGACTCCAAGAAGTCCTGTGAATTGGACGGCCAAGCAGCAACACTAGAACCTGAGAAGAGCCCAGTGGCTGAGCAATTGCCATGCTGAGACTGGCAGCTGCTGCCACAGTCCAGCCCAGCCCAATGGCAGGATGATCAGTGGACAAGCAACCTGTGTGACCTATCCCAGGAGCAACAGAGCTCAAAGGAGCTAGTCGGCAGCCATGCAAGGCTTGACCTAGGCTAGAAGCAGAGTGACATGTGCAGCCATGATACCTTTCCCTTATTGGAGAAAGCCCAGTTGAGCCACCCATCCAACAAACATGCCAAGTCCTGTGAGAAAGAAGTAGAATGGAAGAACAACTCATCCATGACAAGCACTAATCACCCCATCCAACAGTCCAC
Source organism: Pseudochirops corinnae (assembly GCA_028646515.1). Lineage (NCBI taxonomy): Eukaryota > Metazoa > Chordata > Mammalia > Diprotodontia > Pseudocheiridae > Pseudochirops > Pseudochirops corinnae. Next base: position 200,511,729 of record CM053585.1, on the reverse strand, counting down.
TAACTACCTGGAAGAAAAAGGACATTGAGGTCCTAAAATTCCAGTTATATTCCCTACTGATGTGCCTCACTACCATTAAACTTTAAATTTGTGCCCCATGTTTTGATAACAGAGTTCATGTATATTTGTAGGAGAGTGTTCCAAGATTGGAAAGATATCAGTTAATTAATCAATCAACAAACATTTATTTATTAAGCATCTTCTATCTGACTGGCACTGTGCTAAGTGCTGGATTTGTTTTGTAACTATCATTCTTGGTATGCCATTTGAGTAAATGCCTTTTGCTCAAACCTTACTGACTACTGGCTCAGTTAATAGGAAAAACATTAGTTGAAGCTCATGGACAATAGTGTTAGGCAGGCAGCTCCCTCTACGGTAGCCTACTTCTAGAACCCTAGTAGCAGCCTCCCTTCTGGGAATCTGAACTTCAAGCCCAGAAGGAATGCTACACATAGGGTCATAGAAATAGAACAGGACCTCAGAGGTCAAGTCGTCCAACCCTCTTATTTTACAGGTAAGGATGCTAAAGATCAGAGTAGCGGGTTACTAATAATCATAGAAGTAGCAAGTGTCAGAAATGGGATTTTAACCCAGGTCTAATGACTCCCAAGTTCACTACTTTGTCCACTGAATGAGCTACCTCTGCTAGCCAGGCTTAAAGTGATAGGTTCCTAAGCATAAGGCTTGTCAGTCTATGTTCCAGTAGCACATTCCTTAAATTTCATTCATGTCAACAAATTAAGGAGGTGCCAAGGGAAGAGTCTTAAACTAAGCACTGAAGATTCAGAGGAGAATATGACATAACCCTTCCCTCAAGACATTTATAACCTAGTACAGTAGGAGTGAAAATGACTCCAGAGTCAGAATTTGTGAGTTCCAACCCAAACTCTGATGGTTGCTACTTCAATGACCTCACATAAGTCATTTAACGTTCCTGGGCCTCAGTTTCCTCACCTCTAAAAAGAAAGGTTGGCTTCTGAGGTCACTTCCAGGTCTAAATCTATGATCTCAGTGAGGGAGATATGTTATGTATGAGATAACTATTCCAGAGAATATGTGGAGGGCAGAGTGCCATAACAATGGGGATCCAGAGAAAGGTGAGCTCTAGGGCACACACATAGTAGATCCTTAATAAATGTTTATGGAATGAATGAGATCATGTTTTCTGGGAGGATCAGGGAAGGCTACAAACTTCCCCAAATGGAATCATTTTGACTCCCCTATCTGAGGTAGTGAAGATTATTTACCAATAAATTTGAATAAAATAAATGTTGAATAAAAGAACTATCTCTCCTTCATATAAAGCAACCTGAGGTTGTTGCTTCTCTGGCCAACCTTTCTGCTATTGTCTTGTAGGAAAATAAATTGATAGTTACCTGGGGAAAAGCTTTAGTCCACACACCACCCTCCATCTCTACTCAGCATTCCTCTCCTTACCGACCCATGCTGTACATTTTTGTCCCTCCCCTTCCCCCACTTTAGGGAGTGCTATTCCTGGGATGGGATCTGCCAAGCCCTCTGGATCTAACAGAGAGGCCCTGGAGGGATGATTTCATGGTCAGAAAAGAGCTGTAGACACAGGTCCAAAATGACAGGCCACTCACATGGAAGACTACAGTTGAAGGAATCTCAGCTGGAACAGCCCTGTCCATAGGCAGATACCTAGGCACAGACAAGTAGCATGCAGAGAGCAAATCATTAGGCACAGAGTTTGTGGCTCTGACTGGTCTGTTTATGGTGTATGCGTGCGCACGCGCAAACACACACACACACACACACACACACCAACATTTTTATCTGCTACATAGCCCCTTCCACAGCGGCATTATTGGGCTGCATGAGGAAGTTGTACAAGAGCTTGGAATGATGACAGTCCTTCCTCCTCATCACTGTCCTTTCTCTCAACTTCTTCATTCCAAACTTCTCCTCTGCAACTCCACCTCTATTTCTACCTTAGCCCCACCCCCAAATTCCAAATTAGTTTTAAACTTAGATAGCATCTGAACCTTAGAAATGTGTGGTTTTCTGAGGGGGAAAGTATTTTTTTTCCTAATAATTAATAGCATTTCTGACCTCTTTTTCTCTGCCCCTGGCATCTTCCCAACTTGAAATGGTATGAACTTGTAGAGTCAGTTATCCAGTCCATCCATCAATCAAACAGTATATATTGGGTGATCAGTCCTGTGCTAACTCTGTCCTCCAAAAGCTAGTTCAGCGGGAAGTTAGGATTTGGGGTTTGTTTTTTGTCTTTTTATCTTCAATGCCTGATACATAAAGGAGAATAAATACTGGTTAACTGTCTAATTGTCAATGAGAAGCACACAAATTGGGACTTATAGGCTAGAGCATTAGGAGGATAGTCACCCACAGGGATTACAGCGGGGAAAGGGAGCCAGGTTAGGGTTTCACTGGTATAGAAAACCCCAAGTGAGATAATGCCCTCTACCAATGGAGATCAGGGCCCACTTGGCAACCTGTAGCTTTACATAGTTGCCTTGAACACTGAAATTTCATGACTTGCCCAAGGTGGCACAGTCACTGTATGTCAAAGACCAGACTTGAATTGAAATTTTCCTGACTCTGAAACCAGCTCTCTTACTAATTTTTCCACATTGCTTTGGTTAAATGGACAAAATTTAAAGTGGAAGGGAAAAATTCCTGGTTCAAGCCAAAGTCATAACTAGGGAAGAGTGCGTAATTTGTCCCAAGATGCTGAGTTGAGAAGGTCTTCAATTTAGAAGGCATTGATAAAACTTGCAGCCTTTCAATAGCAAGGAAAGAACAGAATTCAGTACCTAATTAGCAAGAGATAACATGGCACAGTAAACAGAGACCTGGCTTTGCCATCAGGAAGAACTGAGTTCAGATTCTACCTCTTATGTATATCAGGTCTAAAGTGAACTTCTCTGAGACTCTAAGCCACAGGAGATTTGTTCGTGTGCTTATTTGGGGGAGTCATTCATTGGGAGTTGCCTATGGCAATGAAATTACAATTCTATTTTTTTAAGAATTAAAATAGGGAGTTCCCAGACAAGGGTCAACTCTTCTCCTGTCTTGCCCTACCCACCTCATCCCACTCCCAACTGAGGGCTGATTTGTGCCAATGTACCTTGGGTATGATGTTGCCAATGTACCTTGGATATGATATATGGTGCTTGCCTTGAGTGCAAAAATTCCTAGTCATGACCCTGATTGTATACGGTTGTTCATGATTTGTCAAAGAGGATCAAGACATCAGAGAGATTATGACGTGACTTGCAACTGACTTTGATTTGAGCAAGTGAAGACTGCAAAATCACCAGCCTCACTTTCTCCTCCAGAGCCGTCTAGGTCCAGTGACCAGGTATGGGATCATGATGACTGAAGATGCACCAAGATACGATGGGAGACCTTGGCCCTTTTAAGCTAAGGTCTTTTCAGATTCTCACTTTGAGTGAGGCAACACTCATTCACTGAATAGGCCTCTTTAAGAAGTGAGTCAAGGGATGGCCCCTTTAATTAAAAAAAAAAATCAAACTTGGAGGGAAAGACCCTATGGGTTGCTGGACAAAGGAGAAACAGTTACCTAATATTGACATTCACTCTGAGCCAGGAGGGCCCAAAAAATAACCATTAAGTGGTGCTTGGGCAGGGACCTATTGTTGTCCAGTCCATGAAACCTAGTTAACTTGGGGTTTACTGCCTAGATTTCTTTCTCAAAGACAAAGCCTTAAACCCAATTCACTCGGGATCTCACAGATTGGACAACAATAGGTCACTGCCTTGCCCAAGCACCACTTGATGGTTATTTTTTGGGCCCTCTTGGCTCAGCATAAGTGTAAATAGTAACTGTTTCTCTTTTGGCCAGCAACCCTGAGGGTTTTCCCCTCCCAATTGTTTTTTTTTTTTTTTTTAATTAAAGGGGCCATCCCTTGACTCACCTCTTAAAGAGGCCTATTCAGTGAATGGGTGTTGCTTCACTCAAAGTAAGAACCTGAAAAGACTTTAACTTAAAAGGGCCAAGGTCTCCCACTTCATCCTGGGCCATCTCCTGTTGTCTTGATCTATATCATGACCCTGATACAAAGCGAGGGCAGATGTGACTAAAAAGGTCCCTAAACATCCAATTTGCAAAAGGATAACACAGAGAAAGAGCTAAGACCAGGAAGATTGAAGCCTCAACAGTAGGGAGTAGAAGGGGAGGGAGTCTGGTGCCTCAAAATGGCAATAAGTTTTGTATGGGGTATGGGGACCCCAAAAATCCCCTACCCAAGAAAAATCAAAAGTCAGAAGCATCTTGAGGAAGGAACAGGAAGTTTTATTCTCTTCCCCCACAGGAAGAGGGAGGTGCTCTCCATGGCAGGGATCAAGGAGAGGAGGCATGTTACAAAAGGCAGAATAAAAATTTATACCCTAACTAGTCAAGCTCCATCCCCCTGGCTTTCCCTTCTCCCATTGGCTAGGAGGTGGGCTCTCAGTCTTGGTGAGAAATCTAACCCAATGGCAGATAACAAAGAAGCCCACCACTATCTCCTATTGGCAGGGAGGTGGGACAGGGAGCCGAGGTATCATCCATGGCCTTGTTTGGTAAATGCCAAAGCAAGGGAGGGAAAAAGGTCACAAGCAAGGGTGGAGGTCTAAAACTCCTGAAAGGAGCCTAATGCTGATGACAGCAAGGGAAGGGGGGAAGAGTCCTAGGTTGTGTAAACCCAGGACTCAGGTCTGTCCAGTCTTACAAAAATCTGTCTCTGGTTTCTAGATAGTTTCTCTCCCTTCTCATTCTGAGGAGTCTTCATAGAGGGTACAGAGAGTGTATGTACCCCACTCAGTTCCCTGATTCCTTCTCTGTTTAACAAGTTAATGTGAAGTCACCAAAAGAGAAGAAAAAATGGGCCCAAATTCTTCCATTCAGCCTTAATCTTCCTCCTCCTGACCATTGGCTAACTTTCCATTCAACTTCAAAGAGTTCTCACTCCATCATTTTCCTCTCCCAAACAAGGAGAAGGTGGGGTGGGGTGAGAGAGCCCCAGGGGGAGAGATTTCCAGAAAGGATTTTATCAGTTTTATTTAGGAACATACGGGTGCGATTTCCTTACACGGAGGCTGACATAACTGCCAATTATCAGTAATGATAATTCAGTGGGAAGGGTCCAGGACAATGTGGTTAGTGTCAAAGTACTGTCAGATGCCTGTTTCTGGCCTGCTCCTCTATTCCTTTCCCTTAAGAATAAAAGGACTAAACATTGACTTTTCCATCACATCTGACAAGTTAGTAAAATAATTATATTATTTTGGAAACTGGAAGAAGTGAAAGGAAAGGGAAGAAAAACAGAGAAACTTCAATGTGTTTTTACCCTTTCCTTCTACATTATGAATATTACTGGGAGTTTCTTATAAAACTGGGCCAAATAAATATTGTATTCATGATTTCTTTTTTTTTAATTCTCTTTATCATCATGAGATTAGTAGTCATTTAACAAAAATAAACACTTGAAACACAAAGAGAGCATAAGAAACTGTGGATTTCTACTATTTAGTTTTGAAGCAAGTGCACATATATACGTACATATACACACTTGTATACATACATATGGTTTAACAAAAAAAAGACAGTTGCTTCATTTGTGAGTCCTTCTGCACTTCATTTTTTCTTCTCTGAATCTAAAAATTGTATCAATGTTCTTTTTTTTAATCAATTTTATCAGTGCCCTTTTTTTTCTTCCTCACCCCCCCTCCCCCCAGATCTCTCACCAGCAGCTCTGAGAAGTCCTTTGGAGCATGGGGATAAGGGGAAAACCATGAGACAGATTAGACTAGACAGTGGACTGAGCTAAGATATACCTTTCCTGGGTATTTAATTCTTAGAACCTCTGTTTCTTCACCTGTAAATGAAGGTGTTGGACTGAAATTGTATGAATCCATATGTCATGTACGTCAAAGTCCACATATGTCAAAGTACTTTGAAAATTATAAACTCTGTCACATATAAGGCATTCCTTTTACCAAGAAAGAAAAGGTTAAATATCTCTGAATCTCCAACCTAACCCTCCCTACCAGGCTCACCTAATTGAAAATAGTGGAACCCCCTATCATGACCCATGTCCTTTTTTGCCATCTTCTTTTCTAGAAAGGCCTCTTAGGAAAGTGGAACTGGCACTGGTTTAGAGTCAGAAGACCTGGGTGTGAAAGCTGGCTCTGATACTTGCTCGCTGTGTAACCTTACGAAAGGCATTGAACTCTCTGAACTTCAGTTGCATCATCAAGCAAATTGGTGCTTGCACTACCTACCATGCAAGGTTATTATGAAGAAAAGGCTTGCTTTTAAGTGTAAACCTTACAGTGCTACAGAAATAGCAGCTAGAGCACAAGTCTTGGGATTAGGAGGGTGTGGGTTATGGCCCTCATGAGTACAAGCAAGTCCCTTAATGAGTTTCCTTATTTGTAAAATAGGGGCTTGTGGTATCTCACTTACATTTGTGAGACCCAAGTGAGAGGTTCAAGTATGTAAAACACTTTGCAAATTTTAAAGCACTAACAAATATCAATGATTATGATTCAGTAAAATGTAACTGCCTTGAGAACAAGGACTATTTTCTTGTGGCTAAATTTTTGTTTGTATTAGGTTGCTGGTTTTTTTTAAATGTCTGATACCTTACATATAGTAGATGCTTGATAGATCTTCATTTTGTGGTATCGAATTTTGGGTCATTGTAGTAATAGTAGTTAAGCCCCATTCATTTCTCCCTTTTCTGACTTCTCATAGACCACACCCCACTATTCCTTCAGGACTGATCACAAACGGCCCTGGCTTGTTCTCTAAATATTCCTCGAGTGTGAGTCTGCATCTCACACGCTAGTCTATGAATTCTGGGGTCAAGGATCCCAACCTCCCCATCTCTTAATTTTACAGTGCTTAACACAGGAGCAGCTTGATAAAAATGTATTGAGAGATTAATTGAGTCTCATTTTCTGATACTCCAACTTCATTGTTGGAGTGCCAAATTTCAGTGGAGATGTGGATGACCGAGCAGTAGTGGTATAGTGCCTGGGTTCAGACTCAGACTTCATTCTTTGATAATACCTCCCTCACAGGTTTGTTGCAAAATCCAAATGAGATAGAATAGTAAAATGCTTCACAAGCCTTAATGGACTCTATAAATTCGTGCTATCAGCACTTTTACTATCTCTGTGGCCTTGGGCAACTAGCTTCCCCTCTTGGCTTCCTTAGGGGAAAAGCCCTGTAAGTTTCCTCCCAGCTCCACCATTCTATGACCTCATGTTTCCTCTTTGAAAAGGGATGCTATTATTTCCAACCCTTTGCAGTCATAAACTCAGAAACTGGGGGTGAAGAGGGGGGGGCTGGAGAATAAGGATAGAATTGACCTTGGGTCAGTTACCTGCCTGAATGGAGGGAAGATAATGGGAAAGGACAGGGATTTGCTGCTGTTCACATTAAATAATAAAGTCTAGAGAGGTTATTCTGAGAATGTCACCTAGTGAGAGTTCTGTGACATCTCATCGCATTAAATAACAATCACGATGGGAAAGAGAACTGGATTATTTGAATGAGTGGGCCGTTAGGTTTTTAAATGCAAGACAATATTCACACAAAATCAGAATATAGCCTTACCAACAGTAACAGTTTTCTCAGTATGGTTTCAAGACCCTTCACTATCCAAAGTCTAAATCAGTGACCAGGCAACATTGGTATAGTGGAAACCGTGTGGGAGGCTGAGTTGGGAAAACTGGTTCAAATCTTGACAGTGATACTTATTGGCCGTTTAACCTCAAAGAAAAGACTTCTCCTCATGAGACCTCAATTTCCTTATCTGCAGAATGAGAAGATTGGATTAATTAATCTATAAATTCTTTTTCAGATCTAAAATTATCTACAATGACAAAGAACTCATTACCTCACCAGACAGTCCATTCTGCTGTTAGATCTCTCTAGTTCGTTTGAAAAAAAAAAGTTCTTCTTTGTGTTGAATTAAAATCTGCTTCCTTAGAATTTCCACCCATTAGTCTTAATTCTGTCCCTTGACCTCTTGGACAATGCCTAATAAGTTGAATCCCTCTGGTCCATGTCAACCCTTTAAATTTTTGAGAACAAGTACTATAGCCCTCCTAAATTTCTTCTCCCAGCACTTTCTTGGAAACACTATAATTTGTCAATTCTCATCTGAAGATATGGTGGCCAAAAAATGTTCATAACATGTCTTGTTTGGATAACAAAGAACTGGAACCAAAATAGATATCTTTCTTTTGGTAAATGACTAAACAGATTGTATTATATGATTGTAATAGAATATTATTTTGTTGTTCTGAGGTACCACCTCACACCTATCAGATTGGCTAATATGACAGAAAAGGGAAGTGAAAAAATACTGGAGAAGATGTGGGAAAATTGGGACACTAATACATTGTTGGCGATCCATTTTCTGTAGAGCAATTTGTAACTATGCCCAAAAGGATATAAAACTGTGTATACCCTTTCATCCAGCAATACCACTTCTAAGTGTGCATCTCAGAGAGATCACAAAAAAGAGGAAAAGACCTACTTGTACCAAAATATTTATATCAGCTCTTTGTGGTGGCAAAGAATTGGAAACTGAGGGAATGCCCCATTTTAATTGAGGAATAACTGAACAAGTTGTGGTATATGAATGTGATAGAATACTATTGTGCTATAAAATATGGTGAGCAGGTAGATTTCAAAAAAATCTGGAAGGACTTACATGAACTGATGCTGAGTGAAGTGAACAGAACCAGGAGAATGTTGTACACAGTTAACAGCAACGGTTCGTGATGATTAACTATAATAGACTTAGCTCTTCTCAGCAATACAATGATCCAAGACAATTCCAAAAGACTCATGATGGAAAATGCTATCCACATCCAGAGAAAGAACTATAGAGTCTGAATGCAGATCAAAGAATACTATTTTCATTTTTTTCTTATTGTTGTTTTTTGTTTTTGTGGTTTTTCCCTTTTGTTCTGTTTCTTCTTTCACAACATGACTAATGTGGAAATACGTTTAACATGATTGCACATGTGTAACCTGTATTAGATTGCTTGCTGTCTCTGGGGAGGAGGGAGAAAAAAGAGGGAGGGAGAAAAATTTGAAAGTCAAAATCATATAAAAAATAAATGTTGAAAATTTTACGTGTAATTGGAAAAAATAAAATACTATTTACATGAAAAAGAATATTATTGTGTTCTAGGAAAATATTAACATGAATCATTGAAGCATATTTTAAAAGGCATAAAAGGGAGCATAAAGAAGTTCAGAGTGAAATACAGGCAAGAAGGAGAGTTTTGACAATAACATACTGAATTTATTATATATTCCCCTCCCAAAAGCAAGCTACACATAATCTTCTCAGTTTCACATAAAATCATCTTTTTATGTTCTACTTTACAAATAGAAATATTCTCTTTGGGGGGGTGGGGTTCATTAAAGTTAAAAATGCTTTTAACTTTAAATTAAAAATGAATATGAGAAATTGAGAAAACCATAGGAAGTCTTGTATGAACTGATACAGAGTGAGGTAAAGAAAATCTGAAGAATAACATATACAATGACCACAACAAAGTAAAAGATAGAACAATGACGACAACAACACAGAACACTTCGTAATTATGATAAACAGGTATGTCCCCAGAGGATGGTTGAGAAAATAACCCTTCTCCTTTCTTTACAAAGGTGGGAGATTATGAGCATATCTTATATATAGTATAAAGCTCCTTTAGAGTGTTCATTAGTTTTGCCAAACTGCCTTTTTTTAAAATAAATTCTTTGTTATAGAAATTACTTACTTGGTAGTTGAAGACAAAAGATATATTTGGAAATGAAGGTGATATAAAAACTAAATATTACAATTAAGAATGTAGTAGCCAGAACAAAGTATAATTTTCCACATGTAGTCTCACTCATCTGGATCTCAGTTTATTCATCGGTAAAATGAGAATAATTCTTGTCTTATTTATCTCATTGAGCTGTTGTAAGGATTAAATTATATAATAATATAGGTAAGGTTCTTTAAAATTCATCAAGTTTTATATAAATATAATTACCATTAAATTTATTTCAAAGTCAAAACAATAATCCAGCCCACTTCTAAATTTCTTAACACAATCAAGAAGTCAGGCAAGATTAATGATGGCCAATGAGGGCTCAATCCCTGGAACATTCACACATTTGCCAGTCCTGCTGAGTTACACAGAGCATGCTTATATATTACCTTCCTGATTCCAATCCAACGTGTAGAATTTTAGGGATCTGGTTTCCAGACACAAGTGATTGAGGAATTGGTACAATATGATGACAGAAAAGTCTTCTAATTGGCTTTAAAGCCAGAAGAACCAATGATTCAGGAGATCCTAAGCTAGAATAGAGTTTGAATACAAAAGTCTCTTCCTTCCCCACAGCTAATGAGGAAGAATTGTTGTGAGTTGACAAGTGAGAGGCCAGCAGTAAGTTGCATTTCCTTATCCAACTAACACTTTTTGGTGAGCACATGGCAACTCCATTTTTTTCCCTGCTTGTCTTTCATTGGTTTTAGGCCATCCAGAGGTAGAATTGAACAGGTTTCTACCTTTTGAACTTTGAAAGGGCAAAGAACCCTCAGCGATCCTATCTGTAACCAGAGCTGGTAACAAAGTCCACTTAGTGGTCACATCTAACAACAGAGAAAGTGGATACAGACAGATGTAGAAAAATAGTCATCTGAGCATACGAACCACTTCAGGGATCATAACCCTTCAAGAGAAATTTGAAGTTGACTCCAGAAAGGCACCAATACACAGAGTTTAGCAGGAAACAATACTGAAGGGGAATTTCATGAGGACATCAGAAAGGAGAATGGGAGCCCCGCCGGCCAGGAGTTTTAAGATACCTGTTGATCCCATGTGGTGTGAACCTGTATGCTTCACTACCCTCATACTTTAAGTTTGAGCCCACACTCCAGAGAGACCCCAGATGTACAAAGAGAAAGTGTCTCCTTGTATGGCATGGGGACAAGAGTCATGGTAGGTGTGGTGTTTTTGCAACTTCTACACTTTCTATAGCTTCTAAGTCAATCCCTTTCCTGGTTGCTTAATAATGGAGACCACACTGGATGAGGGCTTAAGAACTACAGTGTTAGAAACCCAGTTATCTAAAGGTTATCTCTAGAACCCCAAGGAGATTAATAGTAAACTGCGTTCCTCAAGATCTAGCCTGCCAGTTCATGAGGGGTAGCAGGGTTGGGATAGTGAACCCAGAAGGGGTGAGACTTGAACGACATTGTCTAGTTTCTGTATCGAGTATTTTTCTCCCTTATAATTTCCATTCACTTGTACTCTTCCTATATCTCAGCTGCCACTAAAAACAGAAAGGGCTGATATGATAGTTATGAGATGCACCTGAGCTGGACTCTACACACCAACTCTCTTTTTTTTTTTTTTTTTTTTTTTTTTGGTTTTTGGAAGGGGGAAGGCAGGGCAATTGGGATTAAGTGACTTGCCAGCTGGGGTTAAGTGGCTAGTAAGTGTTAAGTGTCTGAGATCAAATTTGAACTCAGGTCCTCCTGACTCCATTGCCAGTACTCTATTCAGTGCGCCATCTAGCCTCCCCAAAAGCAACTCTTTTAAGGTAACATCAGTTTGCCAGTGCCTTTGAACCAATTGGTCAGAAAGAGGCAACCATTTAGGCAGAAGGAACAGGGAGTTTACACGGAAGTCACTTTTCTGACTATTCCTCAGATGCCACCATGATGGGATAAAAATGACCCTAGATTTTCAAAAGTTATGCCAATGGAGCACAATCTCTAGCATTTCCAACTAATCAGAAAAGACTTGAATAGGTGATTTCAAAGCAGGCTATATATCTATACTCCAGGGAATGGTGCTAAAAAGTTCACCCCAAAAAAGTTAATGATGTAGACAAAGAAAAAATTTTTTTAAATCACAGCAACTAATGCTACACAGGAAAGAGTCAAGAATTTATAGTTAGAGGACTGCCTTATGACACTGGGTGGGTCACTCCACTCCTTTGGGTCTCAGTTTCCTTAATTGTAAAAATAGAGATTGGACTCAGTGACCTCTAAGATCCCTTCCAACTCTAAATCTATGACTCTATGAAGACTGTCTACCAACATATGAAGAAGTAATGGCGATGGGAGTGGGGAGAGAAACAGGCACACTCACATCCATGAAAGCATGGATCTTTTGAAGTATTGGAGGTTTTTTTTTTCCTTCTTCTTGACTAGCTGGAGTGAACAACATTTACCAGAGCTAAAGAGGTTGGGAGGGAGTGTGATCTGAGCGAACTGCAGAAAGCAAGGTTCCCCCGTAATTTTTAAGTACCAGCCAGCCTGGGGAGTAATTTTGGATCTCATTTTTTAAAAATAAAGGACTGTAATTTCATGAGATGACATATGGTTTGCATTCTTAATCTGCTCTGGAAAGGAGGGGGAACCACAGCTACAGAAGACTGAGTAACCAAGCAGATTTAGTTCAAGGTTAGTCTCAAGAAGGCTTATCTGATCTCGGACAGTAATTTATCACACACAACCCATCATTAGTGTCAAGCTGTTTTATTACCCACCAACTTAACGCTGTTTTACTAAGAGTCAAGTGTGATGTCACTCACGTTGGAGTAATTCACAGCTAATTGATTTCGGGTAGGAGTGTAGGCTTTCTTTTCAGGTTGAAGATGTTAAAGCTCAACTTATTTTCTCTAGAAGGCTAAAGAGATAATATTAAAGGCTTAGACAAGACAAAGAGCCCACTCGCTTCCTGATCCCTTCTTTTCAAATGATGAAAAATTCTTCATGGTTCTTTTAGCTATCCTCATAATATGAATATCAATCTTTTTCTTTCTTTTCTCTCTACCTCCATTTATTTCTCCCCAATCTGTGTCTTTCTTCTCTTTATATTCCTCCCTTGTCTATCTCTTCCTATTGTTTCTTTCTCACATCTCCTCTCTCTCTCTCTCACTTTTTCTCTCTCTCTCTTTCTCTCTCTCTTTCTCTTTCTCTTCCTCCCTCTATTCTGCTGGTTTTTTCCTGTGGCTCTCCCTCTCCCTCCTCCCAGTCTTCTTTTCCCCCCTTCTATGCATCTCTCCCTCTCCGTCATCTTTCTGTTTGTCTGTTTCCCTCTCTTCTCTCATCTCATTGATTCTTAACACACACATCCCCACACACACATGCACACACACACACACACACATACACACACACACACTCACAGACTCATTCTCTACTCTGCTCTCTCTCTTCCCTGTCTCTGTCTGTGTGTCTCTCTCTAACGCTATGTGTGTCTCTGTCTCTCTTTTTCTCTCAGTGAATGCTGTGCACTGAAATCATTCACAGGCCCTAGGAGACAAGCCATAAATCTTCCTCCACATGTGACAGGAAATTTGTTAATGCTCCAGTCATGTAGCACACTTCTGCAAATTGGGAAGATAAAATCCAATGTCGACTATGATTACTTACTCCCCCAAAACAAACTTGCTTTGATTCGCTCCTGAAAAACACTTTTTAAAAGAGAATTGGACGATCTGGCCCAAGATTTCTTGCCATTTGTAATGCTGTAGAGAGTGACAGGCGGCCTTTGAAAATAGATTTGGTTACAAGAAATGCTTCAGCTGCATTTGGAACTTTGTTTTCTTTTCCAGTTTTCCTTTTCTCTCTCGCCAATTCTATGCAATGGCTGGGTCATCCATAGTGCAGCCTGGTTTTATGAGAGGATGCATTTCCCATTTGTGAGCACTTGCTGTCTCTTCTAATGAAATCCCTTTGCTAACTACTTGTTATCTCCTGGACTGGGCTGGGCTGGGCTAAAATGGAATAGGATAATCAAGGCGGGCTTACCTGGACTGCTCTAGGCTTATATGGATTGGGATAGGATGACCCATGCTGGACTGAGCTAGGTTAGTCTAGGTTAAACTGGGTTGGGCTGGGTTGAACTAGGCTGTGCTAGATTGAATGAACCTGGGCTATAATAGACTGGACTAGAATTGGATGACCTAAACTGAGTTGATTTAGACTGGACTGCATTGAAATGGGCTGGGTTATACTGAAATGGAGCAGACTATGCTAAACTGCCCTGGGGATGAATGGGACTAGGATGACCTAAACTCAGTTGAACTGAGTTGGATTTAACTGAGCTGAGCTCAGTTCTGAACTCAGTTGAGTACTGAACTAATCTGGCCTGGAAGAGGTGGACTGGGATAGGATGGTTTGAATTGGGCTGGGCTGGGTAGACTAGGCTGATTGAGGCTAGACTCAAATGCTAGGTGGCACAGTGGATAGAAAACCAGGTCTTGAGTTAGGAAGACCTAAATTCAAATCCAGTCTCAAACACTCACTAGTTATGTGACCTTAGGCAAGTCACTTAACTATATTTGCCTCAGTTTCCTCATCTGTAAAATGAGCTGGAAAAGGAAATGGCAAGCCACTGTGTTTCTCCCTGCCATTCCCTCAGTTAGGGATTGCCTGCATCCCAGCTACTAAAATTGTTCATCCTAGATATTTGATTAACTCCTGACCATCCTGTGTGCCCTTTTATTTTCTATGGTCTAGTCTCAACCCCAGAATCACTATTTCCTTATTTTCTCATTCTTCCTAATTCCAGTAGCTTTTTCCTCTATTCTTTCCCTTCTGATAGTCTCCCATTTCCAATTCTTGGGAATTCTGTAGAATCATCACTCCATACTCACTCCTACTAGTGCTCTCCTCTCCATCCCTCCTGATCCTACCCAGAATTCAGTTCAGTTCCTATCACCTTCATAAAGCCTGGAAATAGTCAAACTTAGGCTGATCTTTGCCTCTGCTAAATTATTGCAGCATTTATGTGCTTTATACTCAATCCAACTATCCACCTGGATGACAAAGCCTGGCCAATCCATGCATCTACCATATGCTCTTCATATGAAGGCTAGGCTATACCTAACATCTGATTTCCATATCTTCCTCTGACTCTAGCAACAATAATCAAATCAATACTACCATCGCTACTGGAAAAGATATAATACTTGACTACTTTATGACTCCACTCACAATCCCTGATTGTCTACACCAACTCTTTTCCCTGGTCACCAATTCCTATATGTATTGCATCCTCAGTTAGAATGTAAGTTCCTTGAAGGCAAGAAATTTCTCACTTGTGAATCTGTGTCCTCCATGCCTAACATAGTTTATTAAGCACCTACTATGTGCCAGGCACTGTGATAAGTGCTGGGGATACGATTAATAAAACAAAATAGAGTCCTTACCCTCAAGGAGCTTACAAGCTAAAGGAAGAGACAATGCACAAAAGAAGGGAGGAAAACAGTGGTGGGGAAGGTTCAGGGTGCAGACACAAGGGAGTACCCAGAACAGGTGCATCTTGTTCTTCAAAGTTGAAACTAGGCAGAGCAGCAGATGTAAAGTGGAGTGAGCTGAGTCCAGTCTCTGCCTTCTGTAAAAGAAGACATTGGGAGGATTTTGGTACTCCACTCTCCAGATCTCCAAAGAGAAGGGAGAAGTGGCTTCAGCCAAGACTTCAGTTAGCTGCACAATGGCTGAGTTTAAAAGTGTTGGGCTTAATGTGAGAGGATAATTCCACAGAATTGAAACCAGGAAGATGCAAAATAGAGATCCTTAATAATCAATGATGGGTGAGTCTTCATAATACTGCAGTCGGGAGACCATATACAATTGAGGGAGCTCTGAATTAAGAATGATCAAGATCCAGGTTCCCACTCTGCAGCTTGTTACCTATGTGACCTCAGGCAAACAATTTAATCTCTTTAGACTTCAGTTTCCTCATATGTAACATGAGGGAATCAGGCTAAAAACCATTAATGTCCCTTCTAGCTCTAAATCTATGCTCCTATGATGCTAGATTGTTAGGTCTTCCAGAGCAGAGAATGTCTTCTCTTTCTAAATCTTCTTTATCAATTACCGTAGTGCTAGGCCATTATAAATATTCCCAAAATACTCTATACTTGACTGCCCTGTTGGCTGTTCCCTGATCATTCATTCATTTCTAATATTCTAGGCTCCTTGGGCATGATATCAAGGAGCATACTCTCCCCTATCTCAACATATAGATCTGATTCCATAGCCTTTGTATCCAGGATACAAAAATGTTTCTCCCCCTGACCTCCCATCAATGGCAGAGTACGCACTTTGCATCTCTGGCAATGCAGATGAACTGAACTGAGTCATACATACTTTGCCTCCCACTCTAAAATGTGAAAGAAAATCTGTGTTTTCAATCAATCAATCAACAATCATTTATTAAGCCCCTACTACATGCCAGGCACTGTGGCACTATTTTCAAGGCAACTGGCTAAGATTCGGGATGAGAAACAGGACAAACAACAGAATGATAGCAGTTTTGACAATAACATCTACCTTCTCTTAGCAATTAAGATCCTTACTAGTGGAGGCCCCCAGAAGTTTGGAGTGTTTGGTTTTGCCACCTGGACTTCAACTGTCACTCAGTTTCATGGACAAGCATTTATTAATTACCTATTTTGTGTCAGGCATTTTGCTATAAAAAGAAAATAAATAAGTCCATTCCATTAAGGAGCTTGCATCCTAATGGGTCAATATAACATGCACATATAAGTAAGTACACAATAATTTGAGGAGGGAGACTGCATTAATCACTAGAGAACTTCAGGGAAGTCTTTGGAAGGGAGGCAGCATCACATAGGTATCATACAGACAAGCAAACAACAAAATTTCATGGATTGCATTTTTCATTTTAAGTGAGTCATGATAATTTAGATTAGACATTGACGGAGGTAGTTTTCTGAAACTTAGCCTGTTACACTTACTCTAGTACTGTGTGCTAGGGAAATGTCCACCTTTAGGGGGAAAATAGAAGAAATAATGAATGTGAACACAGATTGCAACAGATGTGGTTGATTTACTGCTCCAGAGATATACACTGTCAAGCATGTTGGAAAGTATTTACAGGGGGGAAAAAAGCCAAGGAGAAGACTAATAAAGTCTCTCAAAAGTCTCTCAAAGTCTCTCTCTCTCTCTCTCTCTCTCTCTCTCTCTCTTTCTTTTTCTCTCTCTTTCTGTCTCTGTCTCTGTCTCTCTGTCTCTCTCCTCCTTCTTCTTCCTCTTTTCCCCTCTACTTCCCCTCACTTTTCTCTTCCTTGTCTTCCTCTCTCTCTTTCTCTCCCCTCTTCTTCCTTCTCTAATTTTTCTTCTTTCCTCTTTCTCTCTCTTTCCTTTTCTCATTCTTCCTTTCTCTTTTCATCCTTCTCTATCTCTCTTCCTCCTTCCTCTCCACTTCCTGGAAAATTTGAGAGTTGACTACAATGATATTAGTTCTATTGATCTCAGAACCTTAGGTTAAGGCTAAGGGGTCACTCTCAGCTAGGAAAAAAAATAACTCCAATTTCTATAGCATTTCCTTCTAACAAGCCTGTAATAAGGTAGTGAAAAATATAAAAATTCTATATTATTATTTTACAGATGATGGACCTAAGGCTTTGAGAACTTAAGTGACTCGTCTATCCTCTAATGGCTAGTATCCAAGTTAGGAGTTGAAACTAGAAACTCAAGCCTCTTGAGGTCATCTCCAGAGTTTTATCCACTATGCTAAGGGAGACTCTTCAGACTGGTTTTCTCATGCCAGGCATTTGTATGCAACCATCACCCTGAGAATAATTCCCAGGCTTTTGCCAAAACATTCCACTGGTTGTCCCAGTTCTCTGCTTTGCTCAAAAGGACTGGCTTTGGTGGTAATCTAGAAAGAGGATCCCTAACTATGGAAATTGGGTGGATGGGGGATAATACAGTGGAGAACATTCAAGACCTGAGTCTGTGAACACTCCTCCAGTAATCTGCCTCTCCTCCCCCCACCCCCCACTCCAGGTGGTTGGACCAGTTATGAGGTCCTCAAACATGATCATGAAGACATAGCCAAGAATTTTAAGTAACAAGAATCACTGACATTTAGAACACACACTTATTTGCTCCCTTAGAATTCTGTGAGATGGGAGTTACTCTTCCCATTTTCCAGATATGGTAAGGAAAGTCATAAAGTTTAAATAACTTGCTTAAGGTTAAATCCCTGAGCACTGGAGGAGATGGGATTTGGACCCCAAAATGCTACTGCCTCAGGTCTAGTGCCCTTTCCAATACACTACCCTCCGCATTGAAATCAGAGCTGGTCCTAATGAGGTTACATAATGGTTGAAATCCTCACAAACCCAAAACAATGAAGAACCGTTCCTTTTTTTCCCACCAATAAATTTGTCTGAGTTAACTGTTCCCAAGCTCTAAGAGCCCCAGGCTGGGGCTGAGAGAGAACTTACTGCTGCTGCCGATAGAAAAGTGACAATCTGAAAAGAAATGCAGAGCCAACAGGCAGGGGAGGCAGGCAGACCGGAGCCTGGCCTTCTCCCTTCGAGATTACTCAGACTCCAGCTGCTCAGGCCCTCGCATTCCCCAAAATCCTAGCAACAAAGTGCTGTCGCTCAGCCTGCCATGAATCATGTGAATGTAACCTTTTCACCTGGCCACCAGAAGGTTAATTCAGCAAAATAGATGTCTTTATTTATTGCCTCTGTGTAGGGTGGGGATGGGGTGGGGGTGGGAGCATGCTAAGAAGAAGCTAGCCTCTGAAATACATACTTACACACACACACACACACACACACACACACACACACACACACTCCAAACTCAGGCCCACCCATCTCCTTAGGGACTCCTCAGCTGGCTTAGCTTCCCACGTGCTCAGTAATTGACATTTCTGTTTGAACCCAATCTAGGAAACCTTCCTGAGACGGTGCTGCCAGTCACAACACAATTACACAGAGAGAGACAATGAAGTTCTCCTCCCAAAACATGTATGCATAGCATTACCTTAATGCTTGGCCACACACCCATCCTCTCCTTCTTTCCATGTATCATAGCATAGTTAGTTGGCACCGTCCACAGAGTATAAAATTGTAAGCTCCTTGAGGGCAGGAACTGTCTTTTGCCTCTTTTAATATCCCCAACACTTAGCACGGTATCTGGCATAGGTTGTTGTTGTTTTTCCGTTGTATCTGACTTCCTGACCCCCCTGGAACAGCACTCCAATGCTGTCCCTGGGATTTTCTTAGCAAAGTTAAGTAATTTGCCATTTCCTTCTCTGGCGGATTAAGGCAAGTAGATGTTAAGTGACTTGTCCAGAGTCACACAACTAGTAAGTGTCTGAAGTCAAATTTGAACTCAGGTCTTCCTGACTCAAGATTCAACGCTCTATTCACTAAGCCATTTATTCAGCTGCCTCATCTGACACATAGTAGATACTCACAAAATGTTTATTGATTGATTGATGTGCTATTGGGAAGACCTGAGTTCAAATTCCACTTCCAATATTTACTAGCTATGAGACGGTAGGCAAAATCACTGAATCTCTTTCAACACCAGTTTTCTCATATGGGAATAAAGTATAAAATAGGAATAATACTAGAACCTACCTTCCAAGACTGTTGCAAGTATCAAATAAAATAAGATAGTGTATGTTAAGCTGTAAAAATACATCTTAAAGTTCTAACTAAATAAATGTTAGTTCTTATTATCCTTCCTCACAGGTGTCCCCTACTCACCCACATGTATCCACCACCCCCCTACTTCCCTCAGATTCCTTCCCTGTCTCTCTCACTCTCTTCTCTCTCCTCTTGCAGCCCCAGCAGTAGCTGGTAGAAGGTCCAAGGTCAAAAGAATCAGATTCATATAAGGAATGTACTGAATTGGAATATTGTTATGACCTGAAAAGTCCAAATGGAGACACTGGCCAGGATAATGGTAATCTTCAAAGACATGGCTATATTTTAGTCCAATTCACAGCTCTCCTACAGTGTCTCCTCCAAGTGGTCATCCAGTCTCCACCTTAGGAATTCCAGTGATGGGTAATTCACTATCTCCAGAGACAGCCCATTCAACTTAGAGGTATCTCAAATGATTAGGAAGTTTTTCTACATATCAAGATGAAACTTCTGCAAATTCCATTGCTCTCCTCTGAGACCAAACAAAACTAATTCACCTTTCACATAACAGCCCTTCAAACATGGCAGTTATATAGTCCCTTAAGTGTCTTCTCTAAACTAAATATCTCTAGTTCCTTTAAGCAATCTTCCTATGATGTGGTCTCCAGTACTCTCAAGATTGATACTTTTTCTCATGATCTTTCAGATGTTATCCACATAATAAAAGGATCTAGGATTTCATGCTATGGGACACTACCATTTTGGGGACACCTTCCCCCAAAACAGACCCAGGTATGATTTCAAGAAGCCCTGGGGAGTTGCCTGAGGCCCAGAGAGGTTCAAATGCCTTACCTATGGTCACAAAGCTAGTGAGCCTCAGGAGGAAGCATCTGTACCAGCGCTTGCTGACTCTAATCCCAGTAATCTATTCACTACATACCACTACTTCTAAGGTTCTGGTGCTATTTACTAGTTGGGTCATTGTTTGCCAAATATTATTCTAATTGTAACTCATAATCATAATTCTGATCTTGTTGGGCTAGTAATCATGGAATTTTAGTATAGGTTTCCTGCTTTGTGACTGAAATTAATTGAAAAATATTACTGATATTATCTCATTTTATTTAATTTAATAAAAAATATATTAAATCATGAAAGGCAATGATCTGGCCTTGGAGCTAGAAAAATTCAGGTTCGAGTCTTGCCTATGATACATATTGTCTGTGTGACTTTGGACAAGTCATTTAACTTCTAAGTGCTCTAGGGCACTTCCTAAGCCTGTAAGTTGCAAAGAAGATGCCAAATGCATTGCTAAAAAGAATTTCTTCATCAGGGAGTCCCCTACATCAATGAATTTATAGGTCCAGTCCCTATTTCTATTATTAAATTATTATGGGCAGAGCAATCTGCTATATGCCTGGAATACAAAGACAAAAATGAAACAGTCCTGGCTATCTACATTCTGCTAGGGAGAGGGGGGGGAAATCACATCAAGCAGAAAGTATCATATTAGTTTTTTTTTATTTTTATTGATATATTCTCTTTTTGCGTTACCTTCATTCCCTAATATATCCCTTCCCTTTCCCTTATAACCAAAAAAAAAAACCACCTTAAAGGAGAAAAAGTATCATTTCAGCAAAACCAATCACTATATGAATGTATATAATGCTACATACTATTAGCATTAATATAGTATATTAGTATATAATATAGCATATAACACTATATAAAAATATTCCATACCTGCAGACCTCCCAGCTCGGCAAAGAGGAAAAGAGAGAGCACATTTATATCACACTTTGAGGTATGTGTTGGAGACTGAATTTTAATTCAGATCTCATCTTACAGGCATGGTTTCTTTCCAGACACCACTTTGCTACAGAGATCACTTTCTACCATGATGGGGCAGGGCAGTGAATATAAAATGAATTTTCATGCTGATAGAAGAAGATTCCACACAGAGGTACACAGAACCCTGCCTCTGACTTATAGACTAAAGCCTGAGAAGTCGATTGAAGCATGTAAAGGTGGTGACAAAGACACAACAGATTGAGTCAACAAGTAACACTTGAACTCAGGTCATACAGACTGCCCAGAATTCTATCTAGCAAATTCCTCATTGATATTTGTTTCCAGAATTCACCAATATCTCTGTGGACAATTGGATAATGAATGAAGGTAAGTATATTGACTGATCCTCCGGTTACAAGATTCCCTTTGGCTTCTGAGTTCTCAATTCATCCCACCCCAATCTGCTTTCCTAAACATCCAGGACTCTGCCTCCCCTCATCACTACCCCTACTAACTAGGGTATATGTCCCTGACCCAAGGTTTGACCCTTTCAGAGTCACTGCCCCTAGCTGAAAAGAAAGAGAAGGAGACCAAAGAGTCTATCTAGGGAGACAAAAGCAAGCTGAGACTGGAGCCAGTTTGGGCAGACTGGATAAGGGAGAAGTAAAGAATCATAGGATTGTCAATGTGAAAAATATCTGAAACTTTGCAACCCTCTCTTTTTTCAGATAAAGAAACAAAAACCCAGGGAAGTACAACTTGCCCAAGGTCACACAAGTGGCAAACGACTGAGCCTAGGTACAAAGCTATTTCTTCAGCCATCAGATCTAGTGAGCTCTACACTAGGACAAAGGGGAAATCCAGGGAAAGTCAGAGCCTCCCTCCACTGCAGCTTCTTCTACAACCCCTGGAACATGGAACCCCAAGTTAGAGTAGGAGTTTCTCTTCTCAATCTTTGAGGTCAGGAAGCATGTCTTTGCCTTGCTTAGCACTGTGCCTGGAACATAGTAGATGCTTATACTAGCTAAAACTGACTGATGTGGTTGGGGGCTGGGTTATTAAATCCTGGTCCTTCTGTTCTGCTCAAGTGGTTATCAATTCAGAACATCTGATTCTCAATGATTCTTCTTTTAGGGGTTCCTCCACTCCATTTCCCACCCAAGACACCCTCCCTACCACTATAGATCTATCATTTGACCTTCCTGTCTGAGAGAACTTTGCATTAGGCTCATGAAACCATAGGTCAGTAGAAAACTTTCCGTTCAGCCTCCCTGCAGAAATCTCTCTGCAGGAGCATTTGGCTCTTCAGTCATATACTAAATCTGAAAAGAGTCCATGAGAGGTGGATTTTTACTGGGTAGAAGGCTGGCTTTGAAATCAAGAAGATCAGGATTCAAGTACTGCCTCGAACATGCCTTGGCTGCTAAGTACAAATTATAACCTCTCTATTCCTCCAAATGACCCTTTAAGCATATACATTCCAGGCCATTCGCCTTAGTGGAAACTCCAAAGAAAGGTTAAGTTCAAATTATATCCCACTTCTCCTTGTCCTTTCCCCCCACCCACAGGGGAACCTACTGCAGCTGAAGTATAACCAGATCAATTGGTAGGTGAGCAAGCTGAATGTATTTGTGTCCAAGTCTGTGATATGACTATGCATATAGTCATATAGAGAGCAGCTTAGGGTAGGGAGTCATTCTGGGTATAGCCCAAAGACTCAGTTTCCTTTCTCCCACATTTGCTAGCTTTGGTGGCTTTAAGCATGTCATTTTTACATCTCTGAGTCACAATTTCTCCTCAATAAAATAATGATACAGCTAATGGCTGATTTATGTATTGAAATGATGTATGTGAAAGACTTATGGAGCATATGTAAGTGCTAGCTCTTATTATGAAACTGGGTTCTTGTGAGGGGTGTGTGTAATTTGTTAAGCATACAGAACATCTGTGATGCTGTATGGTATAACTGACTGTTATTGTCTAAATTTATCAAGTTTGGTGCAAAGGCTGGGGTTCCTATGTGTTCCTATCCTCTTGGTTTAGGGAAATATTTCCATTTTCTGCTTGAAAGACATGAAGAGTTTTGGGGAGAGGATAACTGACTGGACACTACAGCAGCATACTAAAAAAGTAATAGATACATTACCACCAAGTTGGATTTCTACCAGGAATAAAAGTTTGGTTCAAGAGAAAGAAAATCAGGGGCAGCTTGGTGCTGTAGTAAATAGAGCACTGGCCCTGGAGTCAGGAGGATCTGAGTTCAAATTTGACCTCGCACACTTGACACATACTAGCTGTGTGACCTTGGGCAAGTGACTTAATCCTTGCCTTTCCCCCTCAAAAAAAAAAAAGAGAAAGAAAGTTGTAAAATCACTGTTTAGTTACACCTTTAAATTTAGCAAAGCACTTAGGAGATGTATATTCTAATTTGACTCCCACAACAACCCTGTAAGGCAGGTTGTGCAGGTATTCTTATCCCGGTTTTACAGGGGAGGAAACTGAGGTTCGGAGAGGTTAAAGTCCGGGCACCACCAAACGTCATTGACACACAATTGTCAGAGGAGGAATCAAAGGAAGCTCTTCACTGACTCCAATTCGACAACACTTTCCACTACACTGGGGATCAGGCAAGAGTGAGGGTTTTTGTTTTCCTTCCTCTGGAGGTAATTTTAAGCCTTAAAGGCTTGAGGCATCGCCAAAAAGAGACTTTCGCACTTGATTGCATTCATTTCCTAGACAAGTCTTGGGGCTTTATAGTATCAAAGTTGTGACTGTGTAGCTGACTCACTCTCAGTCTCTCTCTCTCTCTCTCTCTCTCTCTCTCTCTCTCTCTCTCTCTCTCTCTCGTGTGTGTGTGTGTGTGTGTGTGTGTGTGTGTGTGTGTGTGTGTACACAGGTAGCTGAACCTTCCCCTCCCGGCCTGTGTCTAAATGTACGGGGACAATCTCTCCCTTCCCGGAGCTGGGGCAGGGCCCCGCTGGGATGTAGGATGGCTGCAGAACGAAAGGAGCAGGTGGGGGGCAAGGGAAATCCGAGGAGGGGGGGGGGGAGGGAGGTGGGGAGAAGCCGGCAGGGAGCAGATGGCACTGCTCCCCAAAGAAGATCCAAACCAAGGTCTGGGAAGATCAAACGAAATGAGATATTTCCACCTTGCAAATTATTTGGGGAGCAAGGAGAAACAGAAATTTCTTCTGGTAGGTAAGCGTAAGAAAGGAGTCAAAGGCTCCAGGCAAGATACCCTGGCCTCGAATTTGGGTTTTACACAGCGCAAATGCTTATTGGGGAACCCCGATCCGAGACCACCAAAGCCGTGAGAAATCCGAGATGCCTCCAAGTGTCAGCCCAGTGTTCTGCGGTTCAGGACCAGGCTGACACATTCTCTTTCCTGCCCTTTCTGGGGATCCTGAAAGGATCGATCTCTACTGCCGAAACCGAGAAAGGAGACTTTTATGTTAGATGCAGGACTCATAAACTTCTCCCAGTGCTTACCGATATCATTCGGGATCTTGCCTCACTTATCTGTTTGCTTTGGCGGTGGAGACAAAAAAAAATCGCATAAATACCTTGTAAACCTTCTTCCAGTTTTCTTTACCATGCTTCCCTTCCCACCCCCAACGTAATCAGTAACCTTAGAGACTCAGTGTCTTGAAACCCACACTATTCCCAACCTGAGCTCTGGCTGACGCCAAACCCGCACAAAGCGAACGCCTGCCTGGGAGGAGGTGTGTGTACACGAGCCTTTCCCTACACCCAGTCTCGCCCTTATCTTCGTCTTCTTTCTCCACTTTCCCACGTCCTCTTCTTCGACTCTGGGATCTATAGCCTTGTATTGGAAGCTAATACAGATCAATTCCTGTTCCCCGAACGAAAGCCAAGCTATAGTTTCAGTCCCTGAAGCATCTCTCTTAGCCTCCCGCAAAGAGCAGTGGAAAACCTCAAAGTGGGTCTCAGCGAACCAGCAGTTGGCTCACCCACAGCCTCCACCCGCTATCTCCTAATCCAGGGCTCATTCCTTAAAGCTATTTTAATGCCTGACCCGGGTAGCAAAGTCACATAAACCCGTGCTTTAGGCATCTTGACCGGCCCAGTCCCTCAGATCTTGTTTAGAACACACACCTGCACACCTCGAAATCGGACCTGGTCCGATTCAACCTCCGGGTCAAAGTTGATCTTATTTTCCAGCCCTGGCTCCAGTCCCTTGAAACGGGCCTGGCCCCCTGCTCCCTCAGTCTCCCGTGGGACCTCCTCCCTGCCCCCAAATTTTGTAGGTGACTGTGGAGTTGCGAGGCTGGAGGAGACTGCACAATGTAATTGAGAGCTGGGGTTGGAAGAAACTGGTCGTTGTCTGGATGGGACGGGATGGGACGAGATGGGACGGACCAAGCCAGCCTGCTCACTGCAAGATCGCCAAGAAAGTAGTTGAAACAAGTGTTCCCACCCAAACAGGGTTCCATTGGCCGAAGGAACTGACCCAGAGAGCCAGAGAGTGGGAGGAGGTGCAGGATTATCCTCTGCTCTCTTCCTGACTCCTGAATTTCCCCGACAATCAGCTTCAGAGTTAGCAGACTCAGCAGAATCCTAAAACCCAGGATGGAAACGGTGAATCTTCCACGGCTGAGATGTGTTGAATAATACCTGCCCAGCCCAGCACCTGGGAAATGTGCCCTGGTCTCCCGAGTAGGAACATGAACTACTTCGTGAGTGAGGAATAACAAAACATTAATATGCCCTCCCTTGGAGCCCCATCACAAAATATAGTAATACCTCAATATTTCAAGGGTCTGCAGTTTCATTAATGTGGAGTATTCCTTCCACCAAAGCAGTTCATAATCCTTCTACCATTTAGAAGATGGTTCTCAAAAGTGTCCTCGACTCAAAAATTCCTCTCCTTCCAACCAACCTAGGCACAAATCTCTCCAAACCTACCTAGTCTGATCCTTGGACAACAGACTCAACAGGCTTTCGTTTCATTGAATCACACTAAAAACTCTCCCGCTGACTGGGTACAATCTGATGCTTCTCTCCTAGCCTTTGAGAAACCAGGGCCCCCTCCTTGCCTGGATGAGAATTTGGATTAGGACTTTCCTGGAGAAAGATAGAGGGAGATATAGATTGTATAAATACAATCTATAATTACATATATATATATATATATATATATATATATATATATATATATATACCTTCGATACTCTTGTATTTCACATATATGTACAATACATATTTTGTGGAAAATTCATAACCATACATGTAAGAGATATGTGATCCAATATATAATCATATATGTGTGTATCCACATGATTGAAATCACAAATACACATATTTGGAGGGCAGTCTGAATTGGGAGCTAAGCTTGGAGTCAGGATGACATGGGTCAGTCTCTAACACATCCTGACAGTGTGAGATTGAAAAAGTCACAACCTAAATGTAGACAGTGAAGAGCAGGAGGAGGAGGAGGAGAAAGAGAAAGAGGAGAAGGAAGAGGAGGATGAAAATAGATTTGTATATTCATATATACACACACACATCCATTTACACAGGTATACATACACCTATCTGTTGTGTCTTATTGGAATAAGATAGAAATACACACGTACATCCATCTATGGATGTTTGATGGGTTTGGAGTGCTAGCCTCTCATTTCCTCCTTCTGTGTGTGACTGGTCAAGTCATTTCAAATGTGAGTCTCCTTTTTTTAGTTTGTAAAACTGTAACAGGTTTTTTGTAGGGAAGATTGTGTGAGATATCTTTTTTAAAGTGAAAGACAGAGCATCTGATATATTACTGAGCAAGTGATGGGGAATGTTATAGTAGAATATCCATCAGTTCTATAAAATATATCCCTTAGGGCAAAAGATAATAAAATATCATGTTTATGTATCTACACGTGTATGTGTGTATATATATATTAAGCCTTATGTGTACCATGCTTCATAGAGCAAGAGAGCAGAATTTATAACAAATCATGCCAGCTCCTAGCACAAAAAAATATGATAACCTTATGAATAACATCTTATGACACGAAATATCCTTATGCTCCATATTTTCCATCCACTACAGGACACCAGCACGTCATGTTATGCCTTGCAGACGTTTCTGTCCCGGAGAGATATGATCCCAGCATTCGATCTTTAAACCACTTGGTTTCTGCGGAGTCCCAGCTCCAGATGGTTGCCAGGTCAGGGCTTCAAGCTTTACCAAGTTGGACTTTCTCCACCGCCTTCCTCGCAGTTACGGGAACCACTTTGCCCTCTTATGTTTTAGGAACAATTTGAGCCGAACTCCCCGTACCCCAAGGAATTTTTGGCAGCTTAGCCAGGGGCGCTTTTAGTGAATTTGAAAAAGGCCTTCCCAGGAACAATAGTGGAAGTGGGGAACCCGGAGCTCTAGAATTGGGTTGGGGATCGGGTCGACATAAAGGCATTCCTCGCAATACAAAAACGCTGGACGTGGAATTGGAAGAAAACCTTTCGATTCCTGGCTTGAACACTTAATAAATTAGCGAGCGACCATGTCCAAGACAGTTAAGGATGTTTTACCGTCTGTAAAATGAGGTGAGGAGTATGGGGGAGTAATACTTGTACTATCTCACAGGTAGTTCTTAACAATTGTGAAGGAAGTGCTTTGTAAACCTTAACTTGTTGCTGTTAGTATTAATCCTGTGTCAACTTTAGGAACCCGAGTGCTGGATTCATTCCTTCAGTAGAGAAGGCTGCTTGGGGCTTCTGGACCCCCAGTAGCTAGTGGATGACGTGGAGACTTAACCATCAGACCTGACATTTGGCTGCTTTCGTTGACTTTAAAATGTCTTCACTAGACCTGACGCGGCTGTTGGCAGGCGCTAGGGATAGGGAGTACAACCGCTGGAGAGAGACTTCAGCAAACTGTCCAGGCCCTTCTCCATCAGCTGGGTCCCAGTACTGAAGAGCAACCTGGGCTTACGAGATGGTTCTTCTTTAAATTTGAGACCCAGAATACGAAATTTTTGCCTAGGGGCTGAGGGTCCTATCGGTGTTCCTCTTCAAACACGTATACACAACATCTCTTTCTCCAAAAATCCACCTCTAATATCCACCCCCCACCCCCAAGGCTTTTGCTGGGGGCCAGATTTGCTAGTTTTTCCACTTGTTTTATGGTTCAAAAAATCCCACCCTGGTGTAGACAAGAACACATAAGCACGTTCTGTTTTGGGGCACATAATTCCAACTTCATCGGGTCAGGTGTCTTAAAGCTTTCGAGTACGTGTGTGTTGTTTGTTGGGGATAACAAACATCGGACTTGGACTCACCCTCCACCCGTCCAGGCTTCGACTGGCTTCCGGGTCAGACAGGCCGAGAGGTTCGAGATCCAGCTTGGCTCTCAAAGTCACTGCTTGACCCACTGGGTGGGCTGTGTGAGGGACTTTGAGGCGGGCAAGACACGGGGGACATAGCTTTCGTTTGAATTTAGAATAAATAATCAACCTATTCATCTCTTAGTTGCCCTCTGGTCCAAATTTGGGAGACTGGGCCAGAAGACCCGGTCCTGAAAAATGAGAGTTTTGCCCACCACACCATTCAGGCCCCTGCCAAAGGAGCCTGGGATTTCTCCTGCTTCGCTCCAGCCTAAAGCCAAATTCCCAGAGAAAGCCGTGCAGGGTCACGTGGTCCCTCGGGCCAGAGCCCCGGCGCTGACCCGGGCTGGGGGCTCAGAGCTGCCTGGAGCCCCCCCAGGAGGGCGCCGGGAGATGGGGCGGGCCAACTCGGGCGGGGCCGGCGCTGACCTTTGGAGAAGCTTAGCGACAGGGGGTGGGTTCGAGAGGAGGGTATGGGAGGGGCTGGGGCCGGCCCGGCCCTCGGCGGGATTCCCTGCGGCGCAGCCTCTGGCTCCCAGTTGCTCGTCCGCTTCGGCCGCTGCCCCCTCCCCTCCACGCCACAGTGAGTATGATGTCTCTGCCCACCTTTTATCTGCCCGCCCGGCCTTATCTGGTACGTGGGCCGCCCGGCGCCCGTGCGAATGCGGGCTCCCGGTGGAAACAACTCTCCCAGAGGCCCCCCACCCCCACCCCAGCCCGGTTCCCGCCTCCCTCTCCCTGCCCGAGCCCTGGGCCCTTCAGGCTGTTGCAGGGGTCTCTGAGACGCATCTGGCCCTGCTGGTCTATTTCAAGGCAAGAGTTTGTCATCCCGTTAGGCCTTGATGGTGCCAGCCTAGGCACTTCCCGCGGGCCTACACTTAGTCCCCGGGGGCCCTACTGCTCCTTGGGCGCGACAAGAACCAGCGACTCCCTTCACCTCCTGAGTCCTCAAATGCTGTCCTGTGACAAGTTGAGGAATTAGGTCTAATGGGTGAACCCAAAGACTACCCTCCCACTCGCCGTTTTCTCTTTCCCCTCCCTTCTCCTCTCCCGTGGAATCCAGCTCCCTGGAGACACTCTCCTCTGCTGGTTCTTCCCTTATTCTTCGTAGGGTCCTAATCCTAGAAATTTAGCTTCCCGGAGTCGGTTCAATGCATTGGGTTTCTAAGATTAGTGATGGTTTGGTGGTTCAATTTTTCGCAAGTCTAATCCACTTCAGGGTCCCAATCTCGGAAAATCTTGGCTCAACTTTTCTTCTCTGGAGGGAACCGGATCCCTGAAGCCTGGGTGGGGGTAGATGCGTGTAGGTGGAATAAGTGGAACCGAAGGCTGATTATCTCTATCGTCTTTGCTTCTGTCCCCCTCCTCCGGAGGGGGAAAAAAGTGCTGAAAAAAGAACTTGTCTTTGGTTTAAGACATTTGCCAGGGTTTTAATCAGAAGCGAGTCCGGAAACGTAGTACCCGGGTTACAATAATCACCTGATCAATGACTCTGGCTTTTCTTGGGAAATGGAGTTCCTAGGTAACTGGGAGTTGGGTAAGAGATGAAGAAGGAGTATTGAAAATTAGCTATGTTGAGAGCTGTCTTCAGCCAGGCCCTTGCAGTCCCCCAATCTCCGAACTTCTTTCACGTTTCGAGGGAGCCGGGTATATTGCCTCTAGTATCAGCCAAGCACTCTGGGAAGTGTGGAGGGCTTAGCATATTGAACCAGCCGAACTAAATGGAAAGTGAATCTTCCATTGGTGTTCGAGATCTGGTTGGGGTTTCTCCAGGATAAAGCAGGATGGATCTACCAGAGGTTGAGGAAGGAAACAGGGAGACGACTCAAACGCAAAGGGCAGGTGTAATCCCGAAAGCTGCTGGAGTGTTTGGGGGAGGAGGGTGATTTGGAGGTTCAGACAAAAATTCTGGGTTCACAAACAAAAAAGACCAAACTGATGGTCTTGTTTCTCTTTTTCATCTCCCTCCAGGTAACGTCCTTTCCTGGCAACATCTGGATACCAGTCCCCTAAATCGACCCAGATAGCCAGCCAGATAAGGGAGAGAAAAGCACTCAAATCAGACACGGGGGGAAGATAGAACCGAATCCTAACACTTTCTTCCTTGGTATCAGCACCTCGTTCCTGTTGTGCCCCTCCAGCTAAGCTTCCAGCTTTAATCACATCTCCAGCGGTCACTTTCTGGACCAGGAACAACGAGGCCTACTTAGAGATGTATCAAAGTTTGGCCCTTGCTTCGAACCCCGGTCAGGCTCCCTATGCCCATGACTCCAGTAGCTTCCTACACTCGCCAGCTGCCAGTTCCCCGGTATATGTGCCCACAACTCGGGTGCCCTCCATGCTACCCACGATGCCCTACCTAGCAGGTTGTGAGGCTGCACACCAGAGCCATCCACTGAGCAGTCACCCAAGTTGGGCCCAGGCAAGCGGTGAGGCCTCGGCCTTTAATCCCGGCAGCCCCCACCCGCCGTCTGGTTTTTCCTACTCTCACAGCCCTCCTGGGGGCAGCGGCGGGGGACGGGATGGGACCTACCAGAGCCCGCTGATCCTGGGCAGTGGCGCCAGGGAGCAGTACACCAACCCCTTGGTGCGTTCAGTCAGTGGATCCTATTCCAACGCCTACCCAGCCTATGTAAGCCCGGACATGGCCCCCTCCTGGACCGCAGGCCACTTCGAAAGCAGCGTTCTACACAGCCTACAGAGTCGCCAAGCTGGCCTTCCCGGCAGGAGGTCCACCTTTGGTGAGTTCTTTTCTCCTTCAGTCAGCTGGTGCCTCTCACCATTTTTTCCCGTGTCTCAAGGCTGTATTCCTTGTCATTCTTTCTATCCATATCTTTGAGACCCAACCAGAATTGTCTTTGTTGCTCCTGGGCTGGAGTGGGGAGGATGGGAAGAACAGAATGGGAGGGTGGGGAGTGAGTACTTGAGAGGGTAGAAGGGGAAAACTTGCTTCTCTTCTTTATCCTTATTTTGAAGCAAATTATATTTTTATTTTTCCGAAGAGACAAGTCCTGGTCACCTGCCCCCCTTTTCTGAAATGTCTTACTGCCTGAGGTCAGGTTCAGAAGCCCACAATTAGTCTAGCGGAGTTCCCATCCCCACCCTTCACCCCCAGTCTCTAGGGGATTAGGTTCCAGTGTCTTTGAGATATGAGGTTTCCCTTGAATCTTTGCCCTTAAGAAGAGAGGGGGGATTAGAATAGGGATCGTTTCTTTCAGGGACAGGTACTTTACCCTTTCTACTCTACTCTAATCCAAAATCTCACAGGTTTCTGAAAGGGTTGCACAGATTCTCAGCTGTTAGCCTTTCCTATACAAAGGAAGTATGGAGTTGTTAAATTGAGAGATTCATTATTTGTTTGTTTAAATCAATTGAAACACTCACCCCAATTCAAAAAATGCAAAAAAATAGTAAAAACTTCCCCCCTAAAAACTCCCTTTTCATCAATAAGAGGAACTTGGAGATGAATTATCCTCATAATTATTCTGAGCACACCTTTATAGTCAGGCATAACCTACAAGCCATCCCAAACCTTCTCATGAATCTGAAAATTAGGAAAGGGGTTTTTAGTCTAGGTGGAGCTCTGTCCTGGCTCAGTAGAGGAAAACTCTTTTGAAACAGTCTGTAAGCTCCAAGGTTTCCATCTGAGCCCTTCAACCAAAGCCAGCCTCTCCAGGATCCTTTTCTTTGCACTCACCTGGGTTCAGTGACCCCTATCCACTGAGCTGAAGGCCCAATGTTTAAGCCAGAGGAACATATTTACAGGGTTTTAATATTTTAAGTAATTTATTGAGGTAAATTAGTTTATATCTGAATAGACTTTTGGTCTCTAAATTCAGCTTCTTCCAAACAATTGCCAAGTTGCCTTGTTCTCCCTCTTCCAAGGAGATAGTGAAACTCCATCAGGCAGTGGTCATTAAAAGCCACTTGGGGTGAGAACCATTTTATCACATTCTTTAAGCCACTCTTCTTCACACACACAAACACACACACACACACACACACACACACACACACACACTCCCCTATCACCCTTTTGCTAGGTAGCCTTTCCAGGACTAAGCTGCTGCATCTTTCCCTGTAGTGTTCAAGAAGACTTTTTCTGTAATCACCAAAGTTCTTCATTCTCCTCTCCCCTCTGTTTCTTTTCCTCCTTCTTCTTCTCTCCTCTCCTCTCCTCTCCCTCTCCCTGTTCTTTCCTTCTCTGTCTTTTTTCACATCCTTTCCTTTCTTCACACTTAAAACTTAGTATCTCCCTTTCTCGTTCTTGCATCTAGCTCTCCTTTACCTTTCCCTTCCTCTATATTTACAACTGTCCTGTCAGTCCTCTCCCACCTCTCCTTTCTCTCCACCCCTCTCCTCTACTGTCCTGTCTCTTCCAACCCTTTCCTATATGAAATCCCCAATTCCACCCCCTCCAAACTTTATGTTTTGTTTTGAAAAGCACTTCTACCCTCTGCAGTTATCTCCTTCCCCACCACCCT
This sequence comes from Pseudochirops corinnae, assembly GCA_028646515.1. Classification (NCBI taxonomy): domain Eukaryota; kingdom Metazoa; phylum Chordata; class Mammalia; order Diprotodontia; family Pseudocheiridae; genus Pseudochirops; species Pseudochirops corinnae. The sequence continues at coordinate 200,478,670 of CM053585.1, read as the reverse complement.
CCCTCTCCACCCCGCATCAACTTCATGCCTGTCCTCTGGGGAGCTTATCTCTACAGAGAACAAAGTCAGCAAAGAGAATAGGGTGTGAGATCTCCGCCTTCTCTACCCCTCCTCCCCTACAATTGCAGGCCTCCCAACCTAAATTGGGAAAATATTCCGTCCCCTCTCCCCTAGTCATAGACCAGCTCTACACCTCTCAATTCAATGGATAATTTAGATACACCAACTCACTTCCAAAACCCAAAGAATCGTTCAAATAGACAATTGCAGGAAAGCCGATATAGCTTGCAGTTTCTCTTCTGGTTTGTGCTGTATGGGCTACTCTGAAGATCACCTCGGGGTAGAAGGAAAGTGGAGTTTGGGGATAAAGGAGCATGATAATGGAGAAACCTTTGGCTTAAGATCCTGGAGCTGAAAAGCTGAGCCTTTCTCACTCACTAACCAACACCAGCTTCCCCAGTTGAATCTGGCTTTTCATAATGGCTTACCTATTTATTTGGTTACTTTCCACCACAGATTCCCAGTGCCTCTCCTCTCCTAGAGGAGTGGATTGTCTAAGAACTGGAAAGGCTGTCAGTCAGCTACAGGGAAAAGGGAGCAATTGGTCTGGAACATTCCAAATCCCATTTATCTGGGGGAATAGCAGTGAAGAACTAGCCTACTTCTAGACTCCCTCCTTGGAGCCCTTTGGATGACTGTTGCTTTCTTTCCAAAGCAGTAAGGTCTAGAGTTGGAAGAGATCTTAGAATATAAAATGTCAAGTTCTGGAATGGGCTTGCAAACAGAATGACAGACTGGAAGGGACATTAGAACATTTATTGTTAGAGCTGGGGGGAGGGGGGGAAGAAGAAGGGACCTAAGATATCTTAGTCAAAACTTTCATTGTACATATGGAGAAATAGAGACGCAGATGCGGAGGAAGGGAAGTGAGTGACTTGCTCAAGGTCACACATGTAGTAGGAAGCCAAAATGGCCAGAATGGAAAACTATAACATACTGTGCTCCTGAATAATTAGATTAGTTAGCGAGTTTGAGTTTTGGGGAGTTTATCCATCACCTTGCTTGGGTGGCATTTACTGGAGGGATTGGGGAGATGCTTCGGAACTGGAGAACACAAGGGAGATGAGAGTTTCGATTTTTCAAAAGGAAGTAATCCAGCTCCAAAAATTTATGCTTATGGCCTCTAACTGCTACTAGTAAGAAGACAAAACGGAGCGAGCTAACCCCTAGGCCTCCTCATTCTCAGCCCTGTTCTGATCCTAGTTCTAGGGTCTTCGGTCCCCGGTCCAGTCCCGCCTCCAATCCACCCCCTGCCCCCACCCTGGCGCGGCTCCTCTGTCTGTCCGTGGCAGCCCGACCCGAGGTGTGATTGATCCTGCGTCACCTCCCC
>CM053585.1:200443451-200476780 GCA_028646515.1 Pseudochirops corinnae | reverse complement strand
CCGCCTTTAATCGCCTTACAATAACATCGCTTCTGGGCCCTGTTTAGACAACCCGGCCAGTGGGCCAGTTTGTCCGCGGTGCGGGCCTCAAAGCCCAGCCGGCCCGTGGGACGCGCGGAGGCCAAGGGCTGGGCTTAGACTGCCAGGGCTCCGGCCTTGGGAGAAAAGAAGGCAAAAACCTCAACATTAACACCCCAAGCTGGGGGTGGGGAAAGCAGCAGGGATAGAGAGAGGAAGGACGGAAAGGAAGACGGGAGGGAGAGAGTGCGTGGGTGTAAGGAATAAAATCAAACTTCTTCGCTCGAGGCCCAGGAAGGTTAAGTAGAAACGAAAACTGGGGGACCTGGCTAGGCTTTGGTTAGCAAATGAGTTCGAACTTCCACTCCCCCCACCCCAGTGGCCCGGAGCTTTGTAGATTTCCTAAGACCTCGACCTAGAGGGAGGGGCAAGGATGCTTAGCTGCGTGAACTAGGGAAGAAAAGACTAGCTCAGTAAAAAGCAAGGAAAGATATCGGTCCCAGTGGTTCTTCAGTGCTGTAGACATTCCTTCCCTAAGCGACTCTGGGACCAAAGAAAGCCGATAGGAGAGAAACTTGTCAGGATATTACAGACAACCCAGAACCCGGGTTTCTTGAAGTTCCATTTTAGAATCCCCATTCTGATACTCACTGCCAGACCCTGGACAGCCAAAATGTAGTGGTAAGATCTTGGGCAAGTCGCTTGACCTTCTTGAGGTCTCAGCTTTCCGAGATGGTAACATGAGGTCCTTGGACTACATGATCTCTCAGTTCATTTCAGCTCTGGATTCTGTACTTGGGGAAGTTGGTTTGGGATTCCACCAGGAAGAAGGTGGGCATGATGGCACTGAATTCTCTTTTGAATTTCCCTGTTCCTTGTGTTAAAATGTGAAGTCACAAACCTGGAGCCAAGGCTTACAAAAGCCGAAGCTTTGGGCCCTTAGAATCCTAGGTGTTTGGTGCAGTTGTTAACACACAATGCATTCAACTTTTCCTTCTTCCTTTCCAATGAGAAACACCAAAACCTATCATCCCCTATACTCTTCCCTATCTACATCTCCTTCGCCCCCCGCCCCCCCCCCAATAAATTCAAAAGCCTGGCAATTAGGTCAGTCTTCTGTCCCTGGGGATTGAGATCTTAGATGTAGGGAGAGACATTAAGGGAGAGGAAAGAGCACTGGATTTTTAAGTCGAAAGGCGGATTTGATATTGAATCCTGACTGCATTAACTGAGTAATCTTAGATGAGTCACTTTACCGCCCTGCACTCAGTTTCCCCATCTGCAAAGTAATGAGTATGGACTAGATGATCTCAGAAGTCTTTTCTAACCCTCAGTACTCTGATGTGGAGAGCAAAGCCTCCGCGGCTCTGCGCATGCAGGATTGCCCCTTCTCTGAAGACCGATCCTGAAACCCTTTCCTCTTTGCTTAGTTTCAGAATTCCTGGAAGAGTTCCCGGGTGAGGGCCGAGAGTGCGTTAATTGTGGGGCTATGTCCACGCCACTGTGGAGGCGAGACGGCACAGGCCACTACCTCTGCAACGCCTGTGGCCTCTACCACAAAATGAATGGCATCAATCGGCCGCTCATCAAGCCCCAGAAGAGGCTGGTAAGTCAGAGCTTGGGAAAATCTGTCCTTGTGCTGAGACCCAGGAAAGAGACTAGGTCTCCACCCTGAAACTAGGAGCTGTGGGGATTATACGAGTGAGGTTAACAAAAGCAGTATTTTTCTATGTCCTTGAAGTACCTGGGAAATTCACTCCGGAGTCTGTTCTGACTTGGAGACCCTGAATATTGAATCGGAAGATCTCCAGGGAGAGGAGTGGAAGAGGTGGAGGAAGGGGGGAGGGTACAAGAAAGGAGCTGCATCCTCAAATCGAGGCCTGCTAGGTGAGCTTTCTGTCCAACCCCAGACAGGGGCAGAACTAGTGAACTAGGGTCAACCCCTTGGGATGGGGGCGGTGGACTGTGCAGTTTGATAGAGTACCTCTTCCCCTGCCTCCCATCTCCCACCACCACCACCTTGGTAAAGCAGCTGGGCCAAGAACTATGTTCACGTCAAGCAAACCATAACAGAGCTGGATGGGACATAAGAGGCCATCTAGTAGTCCAAAACCCCTCATTTTACAGATAAGGAAACTGAGACCTAAGGATGTTAAGCAACTTGCCCGAGGTCACACAGAGAATAACCATCAGAGGCGAGATTTGAACACAGGTCCCCTGACTTCCCTTTCTGCTGCCCAAAGGTTGGTTTCTGCTCAGGCCAAGGGAGTGCCTGCCTATTACAGAGATCTAGAAAACAAAAACAAAAACAGGGAACTTTTACTTGACTCTTTTTCCACTCAAGTTAGGGCAAATGGGCGTAAGACTTAACCTGTCAGTGACTCCTGCTTCATCTCTCCCGCCTTCCTCACGCTTTCAGACTAAAACCTAATTGAGAAGGGTCAGGGTTTTTTCCCTTTTATTTGACGACTTGCACTTTTCGAATTCACCAGTTCAGGATAGACTAACCAGCCGGACTGTTTTCGCGAAACGTAGTCCAGGGCTTTCAGAGCGAGGCTGAGCTTGAAGCAGGATGCTCACAGCTGCCTATGCTTGGAGCCTGTCCCACAGCCGCGGGGGAATTCACAGCTTTTAGAGAATTTCTCGGTTTGGCTGATTAAGGATTTGCCCACTTTCCCCTTTGGAAGGGAAAAAAATTAATAAATAAACTATTTTTAAAAGACGCTTTCCTACCGTATGAAGTTGATCTTTCTGGATTTTGCCTGCGGACCATAAGAATCAGTTGTTAAGAAATATATTCAAACAAAATTCGTAAAGCTCCGGGAGGAGGCTCCCAGCTGACATTGTACCTTGGTGAGGGGTTTTAAACCCGGCTGTATCTACTTCCTCCTAAAGCAAATTCTCTGTGATCACTGAGCAAAGAGTTGAGCAATCTGGGGCTGACCATATGGGGAAAAAGACATTCCGAAATACCATATCCCCAGAGTCAGTCGGAAATCATACTTGATGTTCTAATTAAGATATTAACATCCTTCTTCTCTGCAACTAAGAAGCTAGTTAGTGAGGTGCAAAAACAAAAATAAAATTTGGAATTCTTGAACATGATGACAAGTTTTACACTCTCTGAGTGTAACAACTAAGGTTCCCCGATGAGCACTTCTCAGTTTGACTCACACCTGCCAAAAGGTACTTCTTAAGACCTTATATAGAAATATAAAATTATTCTTCCGGAGAAAGGAGGGAAATATTCGTAGAAACAGAATTAAAATGTTCCAGCCAAACTAAGAAATTCTCTAATACCTCTTGCATAGTTTAAGCTACTGGAAGGCTCCAAAAAAAAAAAAAAAAGCCTAAATGAAGTGCTTTTCTAAATTCTTTAGTAATTAGACATTTTTAACAGTATTAGAAATCTGGTTGCTTTTTAATTTTTTCATCTAATCATTTAGTCTTTTTCTAGGAGTATATGCCTTTAAACAGAAGCCCCAGGGCAAGTGGCTGAATTTTCTTTTCTTAATTTGGACTATTTATGTGGGTTTCTATCTGGGCTTTCCATTTGTTTTAAAACATTTAACCCCTCCTGAGAGTATGGAAAGCCTAAGAGAACTGGGGAGAGAAACAGGAATTGTCCTAAACTTCTAGTTGGTTGACATTGATCAGAGACCACTGGCCTCAGAGGGATAAGGAAGCTATTTGACTTTTTGAATTTAAAATGTGGTTACCTTTGGAATTGGGCTGGGCTGAATCTAAAATAGTTTCTCTTGTATAGGACTTGGGACTAGATCCTCTTTGTATGGCAGTTTGTGAGTTGGCTATATGGTTTGGGAGTAGGCATATATCTACTTCATCTTTAGAATATATTTGAGACATTTCCACAATTGAATCAGATTTGTGTTCACTTTTCCTGGCAGGGTGCTGAATCCAATGTTCTCAAGTCCTCAGCTAAGATCAAATAACCATGTTTAATGCTTGCTGTCATACACCAAGATATACATTTATATTTACATATTTTATATAATAAAAGTAAATATGGAGGGGGAGTATAGAAATTAATATGCAATTTAAAAAATATTTATCTTGGTCATTTTCACTATCATGAGGATCAATTGAGAAAATATATGTAAAGTACTTTGCAAACCTTCTAATTGACTTCCTAAAATGATCTGACCATATCTTTCTCTCTCTCTCTCTCTCTCTCTCTCTCTCTCTCTCACACACACACACACACACACACACACACACACACCAGTGATTCCCTGCCAGCTCCATTCTCAAAAACAAAACCCTTAACCCCCCCCTTCATGCTAGTGTCCCTTTGTTGTTTATCTCCAATTTATCCTATATACATCTTCTTTTTGTGTACTGTTTTCACTCCCATTGGACTGTAAGCTTCTTGAGGGCAAAATCTGGGTTTGGTTTGATTTGGTTTGGTTTTGTGTTTTGTGTTTTTGCACACTGTAGACACTTAAACAAGAAGGACCAGAATTTAAGAATGCCTTGAAAAGGACCAAGCTATATCAATTGACCCAGCACATTTTTTTTAATCCATACGGCAAAGAAAAGAGATAAGATAAAAATGTTTATTTCGGTTTCAGATTATAATAAAAATGTTGGTGTCAGTTGATGATCCTGGTCCTTCTTGTATTAATAAATATTTGTTGACTGATTATTAAGTACTGACTATATGTCAGGCATTGTGCTAAATGATGGGCTGTAAATACAAGGGAAAAGATAGTACAGGCCCTCAAAGAGCCTAATTCTAATTAATGAAGGAAGACAGAAAACCAGGGATGGGATGGTACCATGGAGGTCTGGTGCTCAGAAGCAGTCAGGAGACCTGGGATGAAAGGTAGAGCTGGGCCCCTCCCCCAAATAGAGGCCTGCTCACTGAGGGGGAGAGGGCTATTCCGGGTTGAGAAAGCCATAAGGACTGAGGGAAATTCCAGGGGGAGAAGGGAACTGAGGCATGGTGTTAAAGTTTATGGAGTCAGAAGCCAAACCATGAGCTGAATGAAGTAAAAATATTTTAAAGCATATTTTTAAACCAAGCTTTTAGTAATGATAGCACCTTAGATGTTTATTACTTAACTACTAGTATTGGTGGCATTAATGAAAATTTACTAATACTTAATGATCTTTAGTGATAATGGTACTTCAGTAAGACTCAATAGTAATTGGTTGCAGCAACTCTTGAAGAAAGTTCAATTATACCTCCTAAATTATAGAAGGATTAGAACCTTGATGAAATTACAAATCTTTGATGTCTTAATGTACTAATATAGAATGTCCCCAAAGTCTTAGTGTCTTCACAGTTTAATATTAAAATGAAAACTTAAACTTTAAGACCTTAAAGCTGCCCTGAGACCTTAGGGACCCTCTTTAAGAGACTACCATTAAACCAAATTTGATTTGATTAAAAACAAATCTGGTTTGAATTATCATCTATTCACCAGCTGATTTTGTTAGAAAATAATTAAATGGTGAAAATCTAGTTAGTTCCAAGCCTTTTTATGTTTTGTTATTTCTTGCATTTTTCATTTTGCTTTAGTAATAATAACTGATATTTATACAGTGTCCCAAAAAACTTAGTTGTTTTCAGCTTTAATAGTTTAAAACTGCACTAAGGGAAGGGAATAAGCATTTGCCAAGTGCTACTCCATGCCAGGCACTATGCTATAAGATCTTTACAAATAGTAGCTCATTTTATTCTTACAATAGCCCTAGGAAATGGGTGTTATTAATATCCCCACTTTACAGTTAAGGAAACTGAGGCAGAGAGCGGTTAAGTGACTTGGCCAGAGTCACATAGCTAGGAAGTATCTAAAGCTGAATTTGAACTCAAGTCTTCCTGATTCTGGATCCAGCACTCCAGCCATTGTACCACTTAACTGTCTCAAGCATTTAGGGATACTCTCCCTATATAGACCTTTAAAGTTTTTTTTTTTTAAAGCAAATTGTAGTCATCTTATCAAGTCTCACAAAACTCTATGAAGAGGGTACTAAAGTTGTTATTAGTCCCACTTTTCAGATGAGGAGACTGAGGCTCAGAGAAGTTAAATGACTTACCCATGATGACTAGGCTAGTTATTCTTTGATGAAATTTTATTGAACACCAAGGCTGAAAATTAAGGTTCAAAATTAAGGCTGTTAAGCAACTCACCTAAGGGGTTTTTTCACTCCTTATCACCCTGAAAAAAAGTAAATAAGCCCAATGTTCTGGGTCAAGAGTAAGGTGAGAAGATTTAGGATAGGATTAGAAATAGAGAAGTCCTAGATGAGACTCAGCACAGTTAAATTTAGGTATATCATTAAGTGTTCTCAGATGAAACATTCAGATAGTGTCTATACAGGGTTTCCATATTAGCCATTTGACTGAATCTGGCAGCCAATTTGGCCCAGTAACTGATTTTTGAAAACTGAATCCAGTGTTTGCTCTAGAATTCTATAGACTTTCCCATTAAAATAATTTCAGGTAATAGGGGAATTCTGACTGGGGATTGGGGATGGTTTGGTGCAGAGAATAGCTAGCTAGGCTTAGAGTCAAGAAAACCTAGCCTAGGGGTGGGGAACCTGTTGCCTCAAGGCCACATATGGCCCTCTAGCTTCTCATACTTCTAGTTTGGATTCAGTCAAAGGACTTCGCTTGAGAACCTAGAAGGCTACTTGCGACCTGGTGGCTCCAAGTTTCCCACCCCTGGCCTGGGTTTTCTTCCTCTAACAATTGAAAGGTTAGTTTCTTAACCTCCATGACATTCATTTTCCTCATCTCAGGGGGATACCAATATTTGTAGTACCTACCTCAATGGGGATAATTCAGATAAAAGTCTTTGTAATACACACACACATTCACACACACATATATGTGTATGTACAGATAGATATATAGGTATCAGCTATTACTCATCTAAATCTACTGAAATCCCTCAGTAAAGTCTTTCCAATGGTGGGGGCAAAGGGTCATTGTCCTGCAGAAAAGCTTTTTTTATAATTGTATTTTGGGGTGGCTAGGTGGCACAGTGAATAGAGCACTGGCCCTGGAGTCAGGAGGACCTGAGTTCAAATCTGACCTAAGACACGTAACACCAAAAAAAAAAAACTAGCCAGGTGACCTTGGGCAAGTCACTTAACCCCAATTGCCCTCCCAAAAAAAGGCCAAAAAAATTGTATTTTAAAAATAAGGATCTTAGAGATGGAAAAAACCATATGAGGTCCAGTCATGTCATTATAAGATATCAGAGTTGGAAGAGGTCAAGTGGTCTAACCTCATTTTCTGGAGAAAGCTAAAGTTCAGATAGGGTAATCGACATATCCATGTCACACAGTAAGTCACACTCACAAAGACCAAAAATAGCAACCCCAAGAACCTGGGTATCATGACTGGTGATGCATTTAAATTTTCTGTAGTACCACTTTTGGAGGGAGGATGGGGACTCTGCTCCAGGGGGCTCACTATATTTGTGCCATAGTTAGTGTGACACCTCAATCAACTTTGGCCCTATATGATCAACTTTAGCTCAGAACTCCTGAATTCAGATGATTCATTAGCCTGAAGGCTCCCCAGTAGAAGGTATTATAGGCACGTGCCACCATGATTACTTACTCCTTTTGGAAGAATGGATATGACTGATGGGGTCATTTGTCATCTTGCACAGTAAAGAAAAATTTCCACTTGACAACCTACTTTTAAAGATCCTGAACTAGATGCAGAGATTCTGCCTAACACTTCTGACCAGCAAAAAGAAAAAACCCAAAGGTCATTATTTAATAATATGGAGGAAAGCTTTAGTATTATTTAGAAGAGAATGAGGTAGGGATGACTTCTAAGGTACAATGGTTTTCTGTTTTGCATTATCTGATAATGTGAAGGAATATTTATCTTATTTATGATTGAGCCCAAGAACTTAGGGGATGAATATAATATAGTACAGTGTAGCCTGATCATTACTAACTTCCTTCTTGATGGATGGCAAGAGAATTCTGCATCTTTTCTTCCTCTTTCTGGTCCCATCCTATGCCACCCTTCAAGAGAACAAGGAAAGGGACTCCTCCTCCTCCACACCATGGTAGCTTCATGTTTCTCTCTTCTTTCTCATTCAGTATCTTCCCGGTCTTCCTTTCTAAGACCCTGGGGTCTCACCTCTGACCTGTTGTGGAGCAGCTGGAGTTCAACTTGATTTTTCATCTCCATTCTTACAAGGCTCTCACTTTAGGTCCTAGACTTTCCTGGCTCAGAAGCCACAAGGCTCATTTAATATGTGATATCTTCCAATTACGGAGTTAGTGATATGATCCTCAATACTAACACTTAAAAATCCACAATTAAAGAAACAAAGGAAGAGACCATTATTCAAAATTAGCATTTCCTAGTCAAGGAAATGTGTGTGTGATTCAAGTGATTCAAGTCTCAGAATCTCTCAAACAGGTAGAGAGGTAAGTGGAAGCAGGGGAAATAGTAAAGGGTGGTGTTGGTGTTATAGTTGCATTTTTAAGCTCAAACACATCTCAGTGTATCTATCTCTGGGTGAAGAAAATTCCTCAGTTCTGTATATAAGGCTAGGAACTTTGGTTCACATAAGGAGTATACTCTCAAGGTTAGGCTCAGAGCATCCAGAGAACATTATTAGAGATGACATTGAAGGCTAGGTGACTTCTTCTTGACATTCATAATATTTTTTTAATATCTCTAAGCTTTTGGGCATAGTTTGGAATTTCATAGCTCTGAGTCAGGTACATCCCAACCACATTGACAAGTTAAAGTCAAGGAAAAACTAGATCACATCAATGGTGATGATGGCATCAATCAGTCAACCAACAAACATTTATTAAATACCTACTGTATGCCAAGCACTGTTCTAAGCACTGGGGGTATCAGCAATAATATTCCAGCCTCATACAATTATTGGAGTCTCCCAGTACTCAACTTCTCCAGCCTGCCAACCCCAACAGCAGTTCCAAAGGTAAATCGCCTAGTATGAACACTGCAATCATTCATTCATACATGCATGTATGTATGAGTTTACTTACTCCCCCCCCCAACATTAATTCATTGCTTGTTGTATGCAGAGCCCTGTGCTAGTCTTTGGAGAAGAGACAAAGATTAAATAAGATAGGGTCCCTGGTCTTATGAAGTTCATTCTCTACTATTAGGCTGTGGTGCAGATAGATACAATATACCGTATTACATGATAAGTACCGTAGAAAGGGGGCAGTACAAAGTGCTCTGTGATGTCTGAAGGGGAAGATCATCACTGACCAGGGCCACTTCACTGGGGCTCTGCAGTGGAAATCCCCAGCCTAAGGAACTGATCTCCTCACTCACCTAACAAGGATGTCTTCAGACATGTTCCTAGGATCAAACTATCACTTTGTGGAGGGAAATACACCCCAGATTTCTCTGTGCTATTTCAACTATGCTAGCCATATTTTGTAATGATAAACAAGTTCCTCACCCTCCAAGTTAAAGAGGTTCGTTTCTATCATTACTTATAATTGAAGTTCTGTTGGCTTCTCTACTATCTTTGCAAGCGTTGTTAAAAGAAAAGCAGTCAAAGGTCATAGTCCTCAAAGACCTGTCCCACTGACTCATAGAGGGAATGTTCACCATTCTGTAAACACAAGCCATTTTCTCTTCTATTCCCCAAGAGTATTTCATTGGGGAAAGACTTCATTTGTTCATTCATTCATAAAGCAACTAGTAGCATGGTAAAGAGAGCACTGGGCCTAGAATCAGAAAGACCTGAGTTCAAACCTAACCTTAGACAATAACTAACCACATGATCCAAGGCAACTCTCTTAACCTCTATTTGCCTCAGTGTCCTCATCTGTAAAATGGGGATGAAAATAATAGCACCTACATCCCAGTATTATTTCGAGGATTAAATGAGATTATTTTTGTAAAACATTTGGCAAAGTTTATAGTGATATATAAATGATAACTATTGAAATGGCCATGATATAAGCTGATTTTTCTTTTTATGGTGCTACTGATGAGCAATATTGTAAGAACAGAGGATCACCGTAGTTGATACCAATAAAGTAGAGGGTGTAGAAGACACTGAGACTGGGGTTTATGGCCCTCTCAGGCCTCCAGTTTAGGAGAAACTTGTAGTCATTATCCTTGGGCAATTCTGGCACTGGGTGCAAGCAGTACCCATAGCACCAGGCATGCCCTAAAATCATCTTTCATGATGTGAAAAGAATACAGGAAGTAATTCAGATGCATTCAGTTGAATTGGAAGAATTAAATGCTCACTGATTACCATATCTGGTAGCTTCCTTTTAATGGCTTGTTTTTATTAGTTAGATCTTCAGGTCAGGTGTTTTTAGATGTGTGTTATGAGCCCTCTAAATTTTAGTGTCAGTAGGCAAAGTCCCCATGGCCACACCCTAGTTATGGTTTTGTCTCAGCTAAGTGAACTGAGGGCCCTGAGCCCTCTCATTTCTCTAGTAATACATTTGTGCTTAAGTAATCACAGGAACTCAGGGAAAGCCAGCCTGAATTATAGTAGTATCCTATTATACATAATTGCCCAGTTACAGGTATTTATCCAAAGAGGCAGGGAACATTCACAGTCCCTAAATCACAATGTCCATGGCAAAAATCTTAGAAAAGTGGTTAGTTATTCAAATAGGCCTCCATCCTAGCTCAAATTGGGCTGGTATTAGATATCAGAAAATGTCTCCTGATCTCTCTGATGCATCATCCTACATTGTGCAAGGTCCCCTAACCTGAGATATGGAAGTCTGAATTACTTATTATCTTAGGAATTTTGTATCAGTCTAAATTATATTGAGCCTCAGTTTCCACATCCCTAAAATGGAGTTAGACAAGAGGATTTCTAACATCCCTTCAATTACTCAAATGCCATGATCACATGACAACCAACCTGGTTAACTTAGCATTGTCCCATTAATACAACCACTCCACCCCTAGCCCAGCTTCTTCCTCCCAACAAATAAACAACCTAAATCTTTTTTTCACTCAGTTAAGTTTTCCCTTAATTATATGGATGATTATCTCAATTCTCTACCTCATCTTACCTGTGTGATCACAAACACAATTCTGTTACCTAGACCTTATAAACACTTCTACTTAAAAACTTCCAACAGTATCCTATCACTGAGATCTGGTGCCTTGCACAAAGTAAGTGCTAAATTTATGTTTATCAAATGAATAAGAAAGTGGGAGAGAATCAGTATTTATATAACAGTTAGTGATACAGTGGATAGAGTGAGCACAGGGGCTGAAGTCAAGAAGACCTGAATTCAAATCTGGCCTCAGACCCTTATTAGCTGCGTGACCCTGGACAAGCCACTTAACCCTGTTTGCCTCAGTTTCCTTATCTATAAAATGAGCTGGAGAAGGAAACGGCAAATCACTCCAGTATCTTTGCCAAGTAAACCCCAAATGGGGGTCACATAGAGTCTAGCATGACTGAAATGACTGAACAGCAACAAATATGTCAGGCACTGTCCTGGCACTTTTTAGAAATATTACCTCATTTAATCCTCATAACAACTGTAGGTGCTATTATTATCCTGATTTTACAGGTGAGGAAAGTGAGGTAAGCAAAGGTTAAGTGACTTGCTCAGGATCACACATTTAGTAAGTACCTGAGGCCAATTGAAACTCAGATCTTCCTGACTCCAAGTACAATTCTTGATCTACTAGCTGCTGAATGAATGAATGAATGAATGAATGCATGAATGAACAAATGAAATACTTCCCTAAGACAACTGCCCAAGGAAAATCAATGACAATAAGTTTTATATGACTCTCTGATCTGTTTATGAAACCTAGACATTCACCATGAGGATGATATACAAAAGAGAGCCCTGGACTTGGATTTGAGTCCTGGCTCTTCTTTTATCTATAAGACCTTTGGTAGATTCCTTCACTAATCTGTGCCTCAGTTTCCTCACCCCTAAAATGGGAATAATACCTGTTCTGTCTACCCCACAGAATTGTTATGAGGTTCAAATGAGTCAATAGATATACAGACATTTAGAAAGTAATTCCATGTTTGTGGAATTGAGTAACGCTATTGTGTTGGCTTCATACAGCACTTTGCAGCTCACAATGTGCTATGTCGTATACTAGGTGCTGGGGTTGGAAAGAAATGCTATAATGTATAGTGTCCTCCCTCCTAAGGCTCCTAGTTTGATTATATATTGATTATATTGAATATATTGATTGATTATATTGATATATATTGAATATATATTAATATATATTGATTATATATATTAAATCATGATTATAATGATATTCCTCCCATCAAAGAAGGGGCTTGCAGAGGAAAGATCTGAGAAGCAGATGTCCCAACTCCCCTTAGAGCTGGTCTTGCTAGAGTTTTACATTCCAAGTCTTATCCCAAAGCATCTGATCCCAGAAAGGAAGAGGAGACCCTCCTACAATAACTGAATTAGAGAAACATGCTATGTGAAGTCATTCCTAACCAAGGCACCTTCCTTCACCAGGGCTCTGACGTGAAAGGCCTCAAAGATAGAATCTCCTCACCTAACACTGCCACAAACAGCGAGGTACAGATATTTTCTGATGCATTGCCTCTCAAGGCAGTATCACAGAAGGCTGTCACTAGTACTGCAAACCCTAAGCTTTAATGGGATTTTGGTGGTTTATCAGTTACACATGGTGTTGGAGGAGGGGTAGGGGAGGGGAGGCAGAGGGATGCTATCTGATTGCTAGCTACATTTTGAAAAAAAATAAACATTTGAGTACAATGTTGAAGGCAGCAGCTTCTTAGACAAGGTCATAGTGTGAAAGAGGGGATCTGAAGGAGGGGAAGTTGGCCCAGGGGCCCTGCCTTTGGAGAAAGCTGCTGGTAAATTCAAAATAACATATTATGCTATTTGTCCTTCAGTGAGCAAAATTGTAGCCTTGGCAGTAGTTCCCGCCTCCCTCAGGATGATGAATCCCAGCAGAGAAAACAAAAATAGGTTGGAACGAGGCCTTTTAGTCCAAGGGTGATGATACCTCTTTAATTTCTTCAGACTGCAAATTCAGGTTTCATGACATATGAAAATCCCAGATTTTCATTGAATTCAAAGTTGAAGGAACGCTTCTCCCTCAATCTTTATAACTAAGAGGATTCCCATCAGAAATTCATAACTGTTTCAAATTTAAAAAGACAAGAAATGAAGAGTTCTTTCAATTTTTCAGTCTAATGATTCATACACTTCAGTATTGTATAACACAGGCCCATTTTGGATTCTAACTTGTTATTTTTTTACATTTTTTACTTAGCAATGTTCATTGTATCTCAAGAAATGATATACTATGTACTTTTAGAGCAATAAAATATCATTTCTCTTTTTAAAAAATTTCCCCTAACTGGGGGTATAATATAATAGAAGAATACATACATATTTATTTTCAGCATCCTCACAACAGCACTGTTAGGGAAGTTAACAGTGTATGTCATTATGCTCATTTTGTAGGTATAGTGGGAAGGGGATTCGGTTGGACTTGGAGTCGTTGGACTTGGAGTCATATTCCAGTGTGAACTTTGCCTTTTGGGCTAAATATTCCACCTCTCTGTATCTCCATTTCCTGATCAGTCAAATGGAGACATAATAGCTTCCTTTTCTCCCATGGGGGTAAGGTAGAGGTGAAGAAAGGGATGAAAAAATGTGAAGTGCTATGAAAGAGAGCCAGGATAATTACATTTATTAATTTACTGTCTTTGTGAGGGAAAGGAAAGGAACAAGTATTTATTGTACCTTCAATGTTTCCAGGTAGTGTGCTAAGCACTTTTTACAAATGCAATCTCATTTGATCCTAACGACAACACTGTGACATAGGTGCTATTATTATCTCCATTTACAGCTGAGGAAACTGAGGCAAAAACAGAGGTTAAGTGTCTTGTCCAGGGTCATACAGCTAGTAACTGTCTGAGGTTGGGTTTGAACTCACCTTACCAATTCCAGGTCCAACATTCCATCCACTGTACCACCTAGCTGTCCCTTTGGGGTGACTATCCTTGGATCTAAAATATATTTAGCAACATATCTCTCAGCTGTTTCTCTCTCAGTTTGTCTCTCTCTCACACACACACACACACACACACACACACACACACACACACACACACACCCCTTCTTAGTGTTGTTTGCTTATTTGTTTGGTTGGGGTTTTTTTTTAAATAACTGTTATAGCACACTAAAATGGAAATATCCCTGAACCAGGAGTCAGGAGAACTGGTTTCTAGTTCAAATTCTACTGGGTCACTAGGAAAGTTACTTCATTCTTTAGCCATAAAATAGGGGTACTACTGCAGCACTCTGCCACCTACTATTAGTACTACTCATGGTGATAATACACGTTCTCTTCCTCTTAAAAGTACTTTGCACAACTTTGTGTGTGCTTTTATGTATTTGTGCATACATTGTACTCTTCCTCCACCAGTTGCATGTAATCTCCTGGAGGGTAGGAATCTTACTCTTTTTTCTCATTGTGTCTCCAACAACAAGCACAGTATCTTGCACATAATTTAATAAATGTACCACCCACCTACTTCACAAGGCTGTTGTAAAGATAGAGGATAAATGCACATTTAATTTATTTCCACAAATGTGTATTAATGTACATGGTAACATGGAGTGGTGGTTAGAGACCAGGCTTCAGTGAGGAAGACCTGGATCCTGATCCTTTTTTGGACTAATTGGGTAACCCTGAGCTTGATTCTGAAGCTCTTAGTGCCCCCAAGGCAAGTCTCTAAAAACTATAAATTGCAAAGCCTGAGTTGATCAGCACCCAATAGAGGAAGTTTCCTCTCTAAGAATTTCCTACGTGCCATGTATGAAATCACAGGTACAGACTACATGCAAGATTAGCTCTGTTCTGGAGCTCTGCCAAAAAAAAAAAAAAAAAGACATTTCCACCCTTAGGGAGGCTTATGTTCTACTAAAATAAACTGAAAGTGCTTTGTGAAGTAAAAAGAACTTTTGAAATGAGGTGATATTAGAACCAAAGGGCTACTTCCAGTACAAGTTAGAAGGGGATCTCCTAAAGCATTATCTGGTCCAATCATCTTATTTTACAGAAAACTGAAGTTCAGAAACAGAAAGTGACAGAACAGAGAATGGACCTCACTTCTTCTGATTCTCTACCTAGTGTCCTCTCCTAGGTATATTACTGCATGTTGTTTTGGTTTTGGTTTTTCTTGTTATACAAGAAATGAAATTAAAATCCTCTTCTGAGTAAAGTAGATATGTTCCACCTTCCTTCTTTCAAACCTAAACCCATATGTCAAAGGAATTATAACCCTCCTTCACTCCCCTTTTTGTGTTATTTTTGAGATGTAAAATTGCCCTAGGTACAGTTAACTAGAATGGGACCTTCTATCTGCCTTTGTGAATTACTCTCATCTTTACCAGGCTCCTGGCCTTCCTATTTCCTTCCTCTTCAGTCCATTTATCATTTGGCCCTGGGGGCTAGGATGATGTGGCGTCAGTCTGGAAAAGTAAACAGGGATGGAATTCTTGTAAGCATGCCTCATTTCTTGCCCAGTCACTGGGATAGGCCTGGGGAGCCCAAGAGGAGGAGGAGGCATTCTGGAATGGGTTTTAGGGTTTTATGAATTTTTTTTAGGTAGGGACTGAAGAATATCACTCCAACACCTAAGTGGAAAGATAGCTCACACTCTGCAATGTGACTCAGAGATACACGGACACTCATTCCAGGCTCCCATTAACATTGCTTAGATGCCTTTGGTCCCCAGGCATTAATAGGAAACACCGCAAGTGCTGGAGTTGACAGGTGAAGGTTAGAGAAAGAGCGGGCAGCCCCATGAATGCAGGAATAGGGGAGAAGAATGGGGGAGGGGGAAAGAAGGGGTCCTCTTCTCTCAGAAGAAATTCATAGCAGGATACACCAAGCAGAATTTTGGTATTTTTATTAGAATCAGAAAGAGCCAGAGTTGAGAGAACTTTTAGAGATCATCTATTCTCACCTTTGTCAGAAAACAGGCCCACGGAGTGACTAACCCAATGTCACTGACTAGAAGGGTACAGCAAGAAGCAGAACCCAGGAAAAACTTTCCAAAGGATATGCACCTTGAGATAAGCCTTGAAAAACAGTGGGGAGGGGGCAAGAATCTCAAATTCTTAGATCTTTAATTTGTCTTTTGATATCACTCCTAAGTGAGTTAGTGGCATAGGGTCAAGAATGCCTGAGTGTGAATTCTGACTCAGTTACTTACTAGCTGTATGACTCTGGACAAGTCACTTAACCTTCCTCAGCCTCAATTCATCTTCCATAAAATGAAAATAATATAGCACCTGTCTCATAGGATTGTTGTGAGAATCAAATACAATAATAAATATAAAATGCTTTGCAAACCTTTAAGCTAATATATAAAGATTAGCTCTTATTATTATTAGTTTTTTTAAATTATTTTAGCATTTCTAAGGGGGAGGTGGTATTAAATGGGAACTTTTACCAAGAATGAACTGAAGTACCCTGTGTTCCTAATACTGTTTCTTGTGCTCTGGTCATGGAAGGTAGGTCTGATCAGTCCTGCAGACAACCTACCTATAATCAGGTCATATTACCAGATAACTGGCTAGAATAGAGGTTTCCTGCTAAGACTGTCCTCAAAAAAGGCTGTCAACTCTTTAAATTCTCTCTCTCCATCCTCCCACCTACCCCAAAGAAGGAGATATTTTACACACACACACACACACACACACACACACACACACACACACACTCTTCTTGGTCATCCACTCCTATGTCTCAAAATCTTTTTGCTAGAAAATACAGCCCAAATTCTAGCCTGGTTCTCTACTTCTACATTTGTTAGGAAATCAACATAGGAACCTTTGGAAAGGGAGTGGGGTTTGGACCCTAACACTCATTTGAATGTCTCTGGTTCCAGCCAGTTCCAGGCACTTAAGGGCCCTCCCCACTTCTCTTCTCTCCGTTATGAAATATGAATGTGACAGCCAGAGCCCATCCATTCTCAGGCAGAGACGCATTAGGAATCTGGCCAGGTTTATCAGCTTTAATGAAAGGGCTCTGGGGATGAGGGTGATCTCAGACACAGGCTATGCCTTTCATCGGCTCTTTATCTCTTTCCTGACCCTTTCCAACGTTTTCTTCTCCTAGGAGAAAGTCATGGGGCACTGAAGTTCAGTGGGCAAAGAAATCCCTCTTGTTGGAATCAGGCTCACCCTCTCTCTTGCTCTTGTTTAGTCCTCAACTCGACGGGCTGGACTTTGCTGCACTAATTGCCACACAACCAACACCACCCTGTGGAGGAGAAATGCAGAAGGGGAGCCAGTGTGTAATGCCTGTGGGCTCTATATGAAGCTTCATGGGGTAAGTGGGACCTTGGGGCAAGAACTTGGTTATAGGTGAGTGTGAAAAGGGGGCTGTATAGCCAGAGAGGTGAGATGAGTATTCCATGCCCTGCTGAGGCTTTCATTCTTATCTAATGACTCTCCCAAACTAACACTCTCTTTAAAGACCTTCCTGCATATTTCACAAAGACTCCATCACAACCTTCAAAGGAGGGAGTGAAAGGATGGCTCTGGTCCCTTAATAATCACAGACTATTGGGCGGCTAGGTGGTACAGTCCTGGAGTCAGGAGGACCTGAGTTCAAATGTGGCCTCAGACACTTAACACAAAACTAGCTGTGTGACCTTGGGCAAGTCACTTAACCCCAAATGCCCTACCTTCCCCCCTCAAAGAAGCAAAAAAAAAAAAAGAATTAAAAAAAATAATAACAGACTATCAGGTCTGAATAGGACTTCAGACACCATCTACTCCAGCAGTTCTCAAAGTCTAATCTGAGGTTCCCTGGGATAAAAACTGTTTTTACTAGAATACTATATTAATTGCCTTTTAAAATCTTCTTCCATTTTCTAGCTATATATCTGTGTGAAGCCAGATTTTCTTCACCCATTTTAACCAAGACAATCTATTGAAACAGACTGAATGCATAAGCAGATGTGAGAATCCAGCTTCTGTTTAGCTAGACATTAGAAAAAGAAATATGTAAAGTAATGCCACTTCTTACTAAATGTTGGGGATTTTTGGAAAATGCAGAGATTTTCATTAAAATATGTTATTTCTGGGGTGGCCAGATGGTACAGTGAATAGAGCACCAGCCCTGGAATCAGGAGGATCTGAGTTCAAATCCAGCCTCAGACACTCAACACTAACTAGCTGTGTGACCTTGGGCATGTCACTTAACTCCAATTGCCATTCCTTCCCCCCTCCAAAAAAAAATATTATTTCTATTAACATGCAATAGGTTTATTGTGTGTTTTAAATTAACTAATGGATATTTTAAGCATTTATTGATTATAATTATAATATGATAAATATGGATAGATATGGCATACATTTAAAGAAAAGTTCTTTGGGGTTCCTAATAATTTTTAAGAGTAGAAAGGATTCCTGAGACCAAAAAGTTTGAGAACTGCCAATCTTGTCCCAATGAATGGGGAAACTGAGACCCAAATAGGAAAAATTACTTGCTACCCTTTAGAGTTATTACTAGTTCATAAATCTGTTCAACAAATATTTGCCAGTCACATACTGGGTGCCCAGCTATGGGAGAAACATGTCCAAGAAAAGATACCATTTCATGATAAAACAGGAAAAATCTTTTAGAAAAGTCTTAGTTTGTTGAGGACAGGAACTTGATTTTCTGTTTATATGCCCAGTGCTTAGCACTGGTCTTGATACATTGTATTTAATGCTTTTTCATTTAAAAAAAAAAAGATACAGTGTGTGCCCTTGGGAATCTCACATTTTAACGCTCACATTCTGAGCAATCCATACTAGGACTTAGTGTATATGACTGAGTACTGAATTATGACATCAGAAAACAGCAAGAGAGGAGGGGGAGTGATTGGAGAAGGCTTCTTGGGGAAATGAGGGAGAGTGTAAATCCTGATTATAAATGATGAAAAGAGGCCTGTGAGGAAGGAGAAATTGAGAGGAACCACCACCGTTGTGGGAAGGACACATGCTCAAGCCTCAGATTACTCCCAATCTCAGTCTAGAGTAACAACAATGGTCCAAGGACTAAAGACCTTGACCCTCAGAGGCAAGGAAGCCCCCATGGAGGCTAAAGGCAGTGTACTAGGGGTCTCAAAACAAAACAGAACTCATTATCTTTCCCCAAAAATCCTCTCTTTTTTCTCACTCCCCTTTACTTTTGAGGGACCACTGTCCTCCCAAACTGAGGCTCTGTCATCCTCAACTCCTCACTCTTTCTCACCTCTCCCTTATAAATTACCAGTCATCAAATCTTGTCATTTTTACCTTTGTAACATTTCTCATAATGCTCCCCTGCCTCTTTCCACTGACACTGCCACCACTTTGATTCAGGTCCTCATCATTTCACATCTAAACTATTGAAATAGCCTGCCCATTGGTTTCCCAACCTCAAGTCTCTCCCCAGTCTGATACATTTTCCACTGAGCTGTCAAACTGTTCTTCCTAAGTTTGACCATGTTGCCACCCTCCATTCAATAAACTCTAATGGTTCCCTATCACCTCCAAGATCAAATATAATTTCCCTCTTTGGCTTCTAAAGCTAAGCCTGGCTCCTTCCTACATTTCCAAAGTCTTCTTATCTTTTATTTCCCATACTCTTCAATCTAGAGACGCTGAGCTCCTCATTGTCCCACAAACACAACACTTCATCTCCTGACTCTAGGCATTTTCATTGGCTATCCCCAATGCCTTCTCATCTCTGCCTCCTAACTTCCCTGGCTTCCTTCATGTCTCACCTAAAGTCTCCCATCTTTTACAAGAAACCTTTCCTAGACCTCTTAATCTTAGTGCCTTTCCTCCAAGATTACTCCCTCCCAATTTTGTAGAATTGTTTGTATACTGTCTTCTCCATCATACTGTGAGCTTCTTGAGAAGAAGAACTGGAATTTTTTATCTTTCCTTGTATCCAAAAAGTATTTAGCACAGTGCTCGATAAAGGCTTATTGTTGTTGACTGTTACTGATGCCTCTGTGTTCCTGTTAAGGTGCCTCGTCCCCTTGCCATGAAGAAGGAGAGCATCCAGACAAGGAAACGGAAGCCCAAAAACATTGCCAAAGCCAAGAGCTCCACAGGTAACCATGGCTTGAGCTGGGCCAATGGACCTGGGATGGGCCATCTCTAATACTGTGGGGAGGAAGCTTCATGCACTGTGGGGGGAGGTGGGGTGGGTTGAGGGCAGTACCGAGGGGTGAGAATAGGCTCAGTATGCAGGAGAGAGGCTCAGCTCCAGGCCAAATCTCTTATACCCTATTTCACATTAGGGTTCCTTAGAGAGTATGTTTTTCCAAGTAGGGAGGGACTTCTGGTTAGGCAGAGGATGTGACTGCCTGTCCAAAGTGATGGGATTAGCATCAAGAGCAGTGATCCAAAATATTTCCTGACCTACCTAAAGTCCCACCATCATAGTTTCATTTTTTTATTTGTTTATATTTTGAACAAGTGTTTTTCTCTTAAAAGGTACATATCCCTGGGAAGGGTAACCCACTTAATCTCCAAAACTTCAGTAGAAATGAGGCTTTTCAGAATTTCAGAATCCAGAACCAGATGCAAGCTCTTGGGACAAGAGATTTAAAGCCAGGAAAGGTTCCAAAAGGAGAAAGTGGAGGGGCCCCAGAAAAAAGCATCACAATCCTGTCCTGGTACAGCATAAGTAGAAAAGGTGGAGGAGGAATGAGGCAAGATGGAGAGGAGTTGAACAAGGCTTTTACATTGTGCAAGGACCTGTAATCCAGTACTCAAAGGGGACTGTATGAGAGTTGAAAGTCTAATAGAAAAAAATACAGGAGTTACCATGACCTTAAACAAGTCACTTAATTTCTCTATGGCCCAGTTTATCCTAGAGGAAGAAAATGTGCTAGTTGGACCCTGGATCCATGGGCCCTCATATAGAGTACTTTCCTAGGCATATATATATCTTCAGGAAATTTGTAATTATCTCTCTCCAGGGTCAACAGCCTCAGCCACAAACTCCCCATCTTCCATCACCAACTCTGACAGCACTGCCACTTTAAAGTCTGAGCCAAACCTGACATCCCCTCAGTACCCAGGGCAGACCATCGTTTCTCAGGTAAGACCAGGAGGGAATAAAGGGTTCAGGGAGAACAGACCAGAGCAGTCAGGAGCAAAAACTTTCACAGTGTAGTCAGTTCAGGGGATCTAGGCAGGCACTCCCCAAGAGCTTTCTCTGAAGTGAGGTATAGGGGAAGAGCGAAGGTAACTTTCACAGGGAGAGTTCACAGGGAGGACCTCTCCAACATGGGCTCTTTGTGGAAGGTCATACTTGCTTAGAAGTGGGCAAAAGAAATTACCTAATAACCGTTCTCAGTCACAGGTTGGCCCAGTATGGAAATAAATTTGAAGTAAACACAGTGCCTTCTGTACCTCTCCAGTCTCAAACCCAGGCCAAGTCATATCCTCCCCCCCCCCCCCCATCCTAATTTTTTTCCCAGGGGCGTAGGGGTGGCAGGAGACAGGGTGAGGATGGAATGTCAAGTGGACACATCTCTGAACTCATTATCTCTATTAACTGTATGTGGCTTATCCACAGATTTCTCTCCCACTCCCTTTCAAAGAGGACCCCAGTGCTACTCACTGTTAAGATTTTGTAGATTCCTGTACTCTTACCTCTTTAGACTTCACTTTTCCAGGTTTAAAATGTCAGACTTAATTTGTCATCATTATGGCCCTGTCCTGCTTCACCTAGTTGTAAAGCAAGTCTGGAACCTTCAGTATAAGATGCAGCAAATTTATATATGATGGAACCATTGGCCCATAGGAAGGCAGGACTCTACCTGTCCATTAAGACTGAATCATAGAAGCTAACCAGGCCTTTGCATGATCCAACCTTTGGAGTTTTACGTGTGACATGTAAATCAGAATCCTAGGTCAAAGAGAGGCCTATTCCCAGTACAATGTACCTGCCCTCGAATGCAAACTTCTTATCCCCACAGCAGGGTCCTAGTCCAGCAGAAGACCCCCTGGGTCCCAGCCACTCAGAGTTCAAGTTTGAGCCTGAAGATTATACTTTCCCTTCCTCTGTGACCTCCCAGTCAGGACTCAGCGTGCCTCTCCGCCAGGACTCATGGTGTGCTCTGGCCTTGGCTTAAATCCCCGGGCTCCCTGAAAACATCCTTTTTGGACCAACCTTCCTACCTGTCCCTCTGATGGATGACAGAGAGGCCAGATGACAGCCAATGACCTGACAATTTGCTTATGCACAAGACCAATGAGAGACTGAGAGACCCTGGGGACACATGGCCGATTTCTGCCTTCACCACCCACCCTGCTTGGTTCTATCAACTTTAACTCAGCAGGAGCAAATTGGACATACCTCCTGGGAGCAGGAGGGATAGGTTTGTTTGAGAAAACCCCATACTGTCCCCCAATGCTGGCACAGAAGTCCCTAAATCATATGTTTATTCCCAGTGATTTCTTCCTCCTCTGACTACATGGAGTACAATTTGTCCCACTTCTCAATAAAGACTGATTATGTGGCACCACCTAATTTAATGCTTTTATAAACAGAGTAGCCATCAGTTCATCTAAAAACACAACCTGTTACTTTAAAACTTTACTGTATTATATTGAAAACAATCATCTCTAGAGTATTAGCTTCTGAAGCATGTATATGCTCACCCTGAAAAGTCACTGGAGATACAGGCATTGCCCTTTCTAGCCTACTTCCAAAAGATTTTTATAAAAATGATGAGCAACACAGCCAAACACGCCTGAAGAATTTGGAGAAATAAAAATTTTGAAATCCAGTCTTCTTTGCTTCATTGAGCCATGGGAATTTTCTGGGACAGTTTCCATCTCCTTCAGTGTTTCCACAATAAAGAGGTTCATTCATCATTCCCTTTCATTCTACCCCCCACATTCAGAAATCATTCCCCCAACAGATTTGATTGTTTCAGTATAAATGAGCTGGAATCCAGTTATGAGGAATAGACATAGGGAGAGAGACACTTTTTTTAGGCCAGAGTCCCTTGAGGAAAGATCAGAGAACAATGAGATTAATTCTTCTCTGGTTCCATGCAAGGTCACTCTTGACATCAAGGTGTGCTAGGTGAAGAGACTATTACTTATGAAGAAACATACAAAAATGAAAGCAGCTGGAAGGTCAACCAGTGGACTTGGAATTCAGGTGCAGTTGGAAGATACAGAACTTGGATGGTGGGGACTAAAAATAAGGTGGAGGGAGGAATATCAAGAGCAGGAGCTACACATGGCTTTTTCTATCTCTAAGCTTTGTATGCGCTAATTCCCAAAATGGGTTTCTCCTAACTGTGTCTTCAGAGAACATTTTATCTCCTTCAACACAACAAAATCAGTTCAAAAAGCACATTTATAGAGCTTTAAGAAATAATGTAAAGGGCACTGTGTAGAATGTAGGGTGCAACAATAATAGCTAATATTTATCTAATGCCTTAAGGTTTTTAAATGACTTTGCACATATTAACCTAGTTTTCACAACAATCTTATGAAGTCAGTCCTATTATTATCCCCATTTTTCAGATGAGAAAACTGAGACTAAGCCAGAGACATACAGCTAATAAGGGTCTGGAACAGGATTTGAACCCAGGTGTTCTTGATTCTAACTCCAGCACCCCATCCCCAGTCCTGACCTTAGGTAGCCCTGAGAGACAGTAAAGGGAAAGCACTGGGCTAAGGAGTCAGGCGACTAGTGTCAGCTCTGTTACTTGCCAACTTTGTAGCTTTGACTAGGTCAATGACCTCTGGATAGAACCCATTCATCTATAAAATGAAGAAGTTGCACTCTCTCATTCCTTCCAGCTTTAATAGTCTATAAGTTAAGTGGAGATTTGGCAGTTACAGTGTTAATCTAATATGTTTAATATGTTCATTTTGTTTTTCTTCTAGGGATATGCTGGTAAATGTTTAACAATTAGCCCTCCAGAGGGAGAAAATGTTCACATAATACATTTTTAATGGTATTTTATTTTTTTTCCAATTACACATAAAGACAATTTTTAACATTCATTTTTTTTTATTTTGAGTTTCAAATTTTTCTCCCTCCCTTCCTCTCTCCTTCCTCTCTCCCTCTTCACCCCGCTCCCTAAAATTGTAAGCAATTTTATATAGGTAATATATGTGCAATCATGTAAAACATTTCCATATTAGTCATACATGATACATTTTAAGGTTTAATCTTCATTATTAATACATTTTAAGTCTAAACAATCAACAAAACAACAGATGTAGCCCTAATTTGCAACTTTTGCTGATTTCTGAGGAATCCACATTCACAATGAAAATTTAATATCTGTTTACAGCAGACCTTATCCTCTTCCCTTTACCCCATACAAAGTCTACTTGACCTCCAAGAATATCCAGCTCAGGTTCTGCCCATGAGCATCCTTCCCTGTCCTGTATTAGCCACACTGAGCTCCCCATCTCTCAATTCCTAGGATGCCTGCTGACTAGTTCTGTAAAATGAGGCAGTCAAACTAAATGACTTCTAAGGTCCCTTCCAACTCTAAACCTATGTTTTCTATTCCAGAATCTCATGCCTTATGAGTACTGTTTTCCCTCCCACATCACAGGGGTTAGGGGTGCAGTGCCCCCAGGATCTGGAAAATCCATGTAAAAATTTTTAGCCCTTCTTTCATACGAGAGAAGAAGTCTGAATTATTATGGTATTAAAAGATAAAAATATGTTGATATATTACACAATACTATCCATATATTTTATGCATTTCTGAGTTTCTAAACTTTTGTCTGTTGGCCATCATGTGTCATCTGCAGCTTTTTGTAAAACTCCCCAAAATTTCTCATTTAATTTCTTATGCCAACCTGCTATATATCAAAACCAAACCTTAATGGGGAAAGTCGTGACATGCAAGGGATAACTGTGGTACTCAGTAATTTAAGACTGACTTGTCAGTATAGATAACCAATCCATGTATTTCAGATTATACAATGACAAAAATGTGCCCCAGTCCCACAACAACTATTGCTATTACTCCCAACGAGTCCAGTTTGGAGGCCAAGAGGCAGCCTGGTACAAGAACACTTCACAAGCTGCCAAGATAGGTGTGTTCTAGTCTAGTTCCTGTCATTTATTCATGGTGAGACCTTGGGCAAGTCCCTTGAATTTTAAGTCTTTGGTTTCATATCTATAACATGAAGATAATAAACCTACTTTGTCTTCCTCACTGGGATAGTAAAAAGGTTAAAGCAGATAGTACATGTGGAAGTACTTTGGAAAGCACAATGTATTTGAGGAAGTGAAGATTTGTTATTACAGCATCATCTCCAGGATCTGGAACCCTGGAGCAATATATTCTTGAACAATGAGCTTTCTAGATAACTTATAGATAATTAATGATGTGTGTTGGGGGGGGGGGGGGCGGGAATATTTTGTTTTGTTTTGTTTTGTTTTGTTTTTTAATTTGGAACAAACAGCCTGAGGGCCTTGTGCAGCTTGCAACACTTTTGAGTATGGCCTGCACCAGATTAAAATGTAATTGGGCAATATTTAACAAAATAAATAGAAATACCAGAAAACATAACATTTTAACATTACATTTTAAAATTGTCAGTATGCTGCCCACAGGGATTAGTAGCCCCCATTTCTATTTGAATTTGATATCAATAATCAATTCCAGTCCCTCATCTCCCATCCCCATTTCATGAATGAGAAAACTGAGAACTCAAGAAGGGAATTGCCTTGCTAAAGTTCACAAGGTAAAAGTAAAGCTAAGAACTAAACCCCAATGTTCAGATTCCGAGACCAAAGCTCTTTGCACAGTTGGGATGGATTTTTTTTCTAACATGTCACACACTTTTTCTTGACTTCTTAACCAGAGGACACCAAACAGAATTTACCCTTTTCTTGATGACTCAGGGTTATCATCATCAATATGAATTATTGCACTGTATGATAATGCCCTCACATTATATTAATGTATGTAAACTGCATTCCCTGACGCTAAATGTTTCTTTCCTTCTGTGGCTTTTTAGTTCTTCTGCCAGCTTTTTATACTCTACTTCCCCCCCCTCCTTTCAATGTTTCATTGTTACTTCCCATAACAGTTTCTTTCCCCCTTCTAATTTGTTGCTTCTAATCTGCTGAGGGCAGGTTAACCAGAAAGCCAAGTTCATTTTTCTTAAAGTGTATAAAGTAAGAATAAATCACTTCTTAGTTTATCTGTGAAGTAAAGGGGAAGGAGGGTTTTCTGTGATTGGAGCTTTAGATTGGATTGCATTTATTTTGGCTCTTTAGAGTATTTTCTATTTTAGCTGAATTCCAACTAGGCAAGGGGTTCCTGTATGATCATGGGATCACAAAATGTTTGAGTTGGAAGGAATTTAGAAGAAATCTAGTCCAAACCTTTCATTATGCTAATGAAGAAGTTCAAGCCTGGTAATTGTGACTTATTCAAGGTCCCATAACTAGTGAGTGGTAGAGCCAGGTTTTGAATCTTGATCCTTTGACCCCAAATTCAACCTTTGTTCTCTTCCTAAAGAGCAAGTTGGACCATGTCATTCCCCCTACACACACACACACACACACACACACACACACACACACACACACACTCAATAAACTCCAGTGTCTTCCTATCACCTCCAGAATCAAAATATAATACCTTTGGTATTCGAAGTCCTTAATATTCTTCCCCCCATCCCTGTTCCTAATCTTTTTTTTTTGAGAGGGGAATAAAGAGCAATTGGGGTTAAGAGACTTGTCCAAAGTCACACAGCCGGTAAGTGTTAAGTGTCTGAGGCCAGATTTGAATTCAGGTCCTCTTCACTCCAGAGCCAGTGCCCTATTCACTGTGCCACCTAGGTGCCCCTCCTAATCTTCTTACACCTCCCCACCTGCTCCCCATGTACTCAGTGATCCAATGACTTTGACTTCCTCCTTTTTCCTTCAACACGACACTTCAGTCTCCTAACTCTAGGTATTTTCCAAGGCTGTGCCCCTAAGCCAGGAATGCTCTGCTTTCCCATGCCTACCTCTTGGCTTCCCTGATTTCGTTCCAGCCCAGCTAAAATGCCACCTTCTACAGGAAGCCTTTCCCAAGCCTCCTTAATTCTAGTTCCTTCCCTCTGTTGCCTATCTCCAATGGATCCTGTATATAATTTGTTTGTACATGTGCATATTGTCTTTCCCTCTCCCGCCCCCCATCCCATTAAACTCTAGTGCTGGTACTGTCTTTTGCCTTTCTTTGTGTCCTAAAAACTTAGCAGTGCTTAACATATATTAGGTGCTTGATAAATGTTTAGTGACTGACAGGCCCAGGTAAAAGAAAAGCTTTGTTGCTTTAGGCAAGGATGGAAAGTTTTAGTCTTATTTTCCCTCTTCTTCCCAGCAAGAACCACCAAGGGGAAGATTTCCCATGATCTGGCCAGATAGAGAGAGTAGGCTTAGTAATCAGTGTCATTTGGCTAAACAATATTGGAGCTCATCTGTATCATAAAGTGCCCTCGCTCTTTATTATTGGCTCACAGGTAATCAGGAATGTTGTTCTTTCTAAAGTGTAAATAAAAAAGGCTGTCAATAAAATTCAACAGATATTTTTAAGCACCTACTTTGAACAGGGTTTTGTGCCAAGGGCTTTGTTTGTATTTCTTTTGCACATTCATCATGTATCATTTTATACTATAATTGGATCCTTCTATTAAGCTATAAACTCCATGAGGGCAAGGTTTATGATCCATTTAAGATTAAAGAAGATACTGTCCCTTCTGTCATGGAATCTAGATAAATGTTATCCTCTCTTACCTCTATTACTGCCATGATAAAATACAAACTCCTCAGTCAAATACTTAAAGTATCCTACAATCTAGTTCCAGCTACTTTTTTCAGATTTATCTTATAATATTCTCCTTCACAAACTCTACATTCCAGAATTTGTACCCTCACCAAACCAGTCCATACCAAACTGAACTCTTAGCAGTTCCCTGAAGTCAGCATTCCTTCTATGCCATAAGTGAATCAGCCATTCATGATGTCTCACAGAAATCTATTAGCATCCCCCACCTCTACCTCTTGTTTCTGAGAATCCTTAACTTCCTTCAAGGCTCAGATCATAGTCTACTTCCTCTAGGAAGGCTTTTCTGATCCCTTTTAGATGTAGGTGCTCTCTCCCTCCAAAAATTACCTCGTGTTTACTGACATGTACATTTTGTATTCTGCCCTCTTCTCCTCCCAGTAGAATAGAAGCTTCTTGAGGACAAGGACTGATTTGTTTTCTGTCTTTAAATACCCTTGCCTCACACATACAAGGCACTTAAGATTACGGAACTGAAATGCAAACAGTTATAATTTTAAAATAGTTGGTGATAAACATATAAAAGAAGTAATAAAAAGTGCTACGTGAAGTCTGAGAAGGGAAAGATAATCCCCAGCTAGGAGGATTAAGGGCAACCTCGGAGAGGAAGTGACATTTCAATTAGACTTTGACAGTCTGTTAGAATTTCAGCAAGCAAAAATGGGGTGAAGGTTGTGGGAATCTGCAAGAATAAAGAATGGCACCAGAACCTCCTGGAAGAAGGACAAGAAAGCCTGGAATCTAGACCAAGGCACAAGTCAGCTCAGGGCATGTCATTGCTTACAACTTTGAAAAGAAGTCCTTGGGTTGTTTTTTATTTGTTTGCTTGTTTGTTTTAAACCTTTGCTTTGGGGTGCTGCTACAAAGTGAAAAAAGTAACTCAGCTATGTGGGTTACAAGTGAATTTTTTGCTCCTTTGAATTATAACCACCACTCTAAAGGGCAAAGTTCTCTTTCCATTCCTTTGCTTTAGGAGATAAAAGGCGCAGCTCAAATGGTCAAGTTAGCAATGAAGGAACACCAAAGTGTGTTCCTCCCTCCAAGTAATAGAAAAGTTCAATGCGCTTTTCCTGCAGCCCTTTGGGGATCCCAGTAGCTCACAGACAGTCACAGAAGGTCATGGCAGTCCATAGATTTAACATTCATACTAAATTCTAAATTTCACTGGATTCCATGATCCCTTCACGGGTGGTCTCATTCTTTCACTTGATGCAAAGCACAAGCCAAACATGTCTTCTCATCCTGTGTGATTCTTGCCCATTTCTTTTTATAAATCTTGTACAAAGTCTCCACCTCACTCATAAAAGCCTTCTTCTGTGACACGCTTAATATTTCAGGGACACCAGTGCAACACTTGGACAATCAAAGCAGCTATATGGCAGAGTGGACGGGGCACTGAGCCTGGAGCCAGTAAGATCTGAGTTCAGATTTAGCCTCAGACACTTACTAGCTATGTGACCCTGGGCAAATCATTTAAACTCTGTTTGCCTCAACTATAAAATGGGAACAACAGCCCCTTCCTTAAAGAGTTTTTTGTGAGGATCAAATGAGATAGTATTTGTAAGGTGCCTGGCACATAGTGGGTGTTTTTCTCTCTCTTTTCCTTTTCTTCCCCCTCCCCCAAGCCCTGTAACGTCTGTCATCCCTCATTCTTGCTACCTGACTGTCCTATTTCTTCTTTTTGATATTCACATACTGAAAAGTATCTTTTATAATATTTCTTATGCATGCCAAAGTTATCATTGGGAAGAAACATGGTACAATTGAGAAGAATCATGGTACTTTGCTCAAAGAATCTCAGTTTAAATTCAAATTATTATCTGTGTGAGCTACCTTGGGTACGCTTGATCTCTCTAGGCCTCAGTTTCCTTCCTCTATCTGTAACAGAGGTAGTTGTGAATATTGCTGTAGAGAGTGTGACTGACCAGCCAATATGTATCACCTTGCCTCCACACACCCTTTGTCTGCCCAGGTTTAATCTGTAACACCATTTTATAACAATTAGCTCATTTTTTTAGGTTAGGAACAATATAAAGTTCCCTCAGGTTCAAGTGGTCCCCTCCTCCGTTTCTTTATGGAATTTATATTAAGCAAAAAGCTTAAAGTATAATCACCCTAGCTCAGTTAGGAAAATCCCTAATATTTAGATTCTAACGAGGCTAAACATAAATTCAGAGATGTTTGGCTCTCTGCCTCTTTATGGTTGAGGCAAAAAAAATCAGATTACCAGAAACACCAGGATAAAGAAATGAATCTAGCATTTTATGTGTCTTTTAGTGGATAAGCATCAAGAAGGAAAATTCAAGAAGAATAGATCTTTTCTTAGAACTTCCCTTAGTCCTTGAAGAGATAAATACAACTAGTAGCTTCTGATGCAGTAGTCTGCTCCAAGACATCCTTGAGGGGCGGTTGGCCCTCCTCATTCTCTCTCTTTGCTACCAAAACTCAGCTCTACTTTCTCTTTCTTTCTTTGCTTGTTTCCCCAGTGCTGCTGAGGTATGGAGATCTTCCTCCAATGTGCCTCTCAAAGACTGTGTCTCTTTAAGAACTCCAGAGTGTGACTCAATTCCACCTCCTGATTCAAAGATAGCAATAATTCTCCATTGCACTAAAGACTGAGAAGGAAATACCCATCCCTCTGAAATATAAATCTCAAGATGCCAGGCACTCCTCAAACCTGTGTTGTATATAAAATTAATGAATTACAGCACTAACTCTGTGATTCTATGACCACAAATCTTTACATTGCCCTTTGGGTGATCTGCTATTGTGATTCTTCTGAGATAATAGTAATGAGTGATTTTCAGCCATAGAGCATCACAGGGACAACATTAATGTTAAAAACAGAAGAGCAGCTTAGGAGCATTGAAGGCACAGTAATGTTTCTTGAATGTAATTCAGCACATTCTCCATTTCCCATTCAGTTCTGGTCCCAGATCATGGTCCATCTCCAGTCTGCAATAGATTGAAGATGAGTTACTGGACATACAGAGTGAAATTCATAAATAAGGTGAAGGGAAAAGTAGATCATTTAAAATGAGAGACTTGATTAGAGAAATAACTGGAATTAGGGATTCAGATTAGGAAGGGACCTAATCATATCTGAATCTGAGGTGTGAATTAGGAAGAGATTTTAGAGAACATCTAATCCAGGGGTGGGGAACATGTGGCCTTCTAGGTCCTTGGGTGCAGCATTTTGACTGAGTCAAAGTTTTACAGAACAAATCCTTTTATTAAGTGGATTTGTTCTGTGAAGTTTGGATTCAGTCAAAGGGTTGCACTTAAGGACCTAGAGGGCCACAAATGACCTCAAGGTTGCAAATTCTCCACTCCTGAATTCTAATCCAATGCCTCCCCCACCTTCTATAGGTCTCCATGAGTCAAAACAGTTGTTGGTAACAAAGCTAGTAAGTCAAAAGGCTGAAGTTTAAGCCCAGAGACTCTGATATTAAATTCAACATTCTTCCTTTCAGACCCACTCTCTTCTGGATTCCCACACTGACCCTCAGGAAGTACTTCCCTTCTTTCTGCCTTCTCTGTCTTTGAGATAAAGATGGGATATGATTCCTATAGGGCCTCACTCATTTGGATTTATTCAGGGGAAGGTGAGACTAATTTGGTGACTAGTCAGAGCTGCACAATATTCTCAGAGATGAAGTCATGTTTCCTTCAAGAACTACACACAGACTGAGTCAGTACAGCAGGCTACAATACTCTGGCTATAGCAGAGTCCTCAGGGAACCTACTTAATGATGATTTGTAAATAAGCTATCAATTGTTTCTTTGTGAATGGTCCCTCCTGAAGGGCATGGAAACTGTTCACTCTCTTCGATCAGTTCCATTTGATTCAATTCCATCCAGCAAACATCTTTATTAAGCCCAATTATCTGTAATTGCTGTGTGCATCCTAGAGGTATCATCAAACCTTGGATTAGACATAAGTATAAAAGTGAGTGCATAAGAGAGGTGACAGTAATGTTCTATGCCACATCTGAGAAGAGAATGCCCATTTATGGGAGTTGGAGGAGAATCAGGGAAGGTCCCCTAGGAGTATTTTGGGGTAGAATATGAGTTAGATTTTAAAGGAGGGGTAGGAATTCAACAGGCAGAGAAGGGGGAGGCTAAATGTACCCTATGGAATTATCTCACTCTCCATTTATTTACAAATGTAATGAGGAAAGTCCCCTCTATTACACATGCTCAGTCACAAGTTTGCCCAGCTATATTCTATCCCTTACATGATACCAATCCATGTATTTACATAAAGATAAATGTCAGGCTAGCCTATTCCAACTTCTTGAAATTACCAATTAAAAGTGTCTGAAGGAACATAAGCTGGCTGCCCTCATGATTAACTGGATGAAGAAGAGACAAACAGAAAGAGGGAGTAGACACTTGAAGATGTAAATGAATCTTCAGTGAGGTACCTAGTCTTCATTTCCTCTAAAAGAAAAAAAAAACATACACAAAGAAATGGGTTTAATTTGCAACAAGGAGTCAGGTTGAACATCAATTTAATTTAGGAAACATTCTTAATTTTAGGGAGCAAAACATAGGAAAACAACATTTCTTGAGGGTATAATATGGGCTCGATCCTGTTCTAGGCATTAGAGAAGAGGGGTAAGGAGAGTTCAAAGATGTATAGAACACAGTTCCTGCCCTTGAGGTGCTTACAACTTAGTTGGAGGAAAAGACATGTACATATTTTTAAAAACTGGTGATTTCAGTGTGGAGGTAACCCTAATATCAGTGCATATCACAGACCCTTTCTGCCTTAGTAGACTATTTCATGAGTTTTAGTGGTCAAAAAAATGTATCATTGTCTTGCAGCAAAACCCTCTATTTCAGAGCATCTCCTCATTTAAATTGCCTGGTCCTTGGACAACTGTCAATAGAGTCATATCTGAAGCCTTTTCAATTTGGCAGGACTTGTGCCAAGCTTATGTTCAACATGCCTAGTTTTCATGACCCAAGAGTCACTTCCATACCATGATGAGGTATCAGAAAAAACTCATGGATGAAATGTTTTTGTTGTTTTTCAAAATGGATTTTATGGATATCCTTTGTTTTTATATCTCCTACATTTCCCTGTTTCCTGCCCCCTACCCCTATAGCCATCCTTTCTAACAAAAACTTTTAAAAGAAGAAGAGAAAAATCAGCAAAAAATCAACCCTACAAAGAAGTCTGACATTTCATACAATGGTCTCCATTCACAGATTCCAAGCTCTGCAAAGAAGCAAGAGGAAGTATCATCTCATCTCTCCTCTCCTTGGGAGTCAATTTCACAACATTCAGTTTTGATCATTTTGTGGATGTGATTTTTTTTTATTAATTTACTTATTTTCTTGTTTATATCATTCATTTCCACGAGATTTTGAGTTACAAATTGTCTCCCCATCTTTCCCCCACCCACCACCTCAAAACAGCCATCCCACTGTGTAACCCCTCCCCCAATCTGCTCTCTCCTATATCCTCCC
>CM053585.1:200421985-200442951 GCA_028646515.1 Pseudochirops corinnae | reverse complement strand
ACATTCTCTGATCCAAGAGAAGGCTATATATACCCTGATGGGAGTTTTTTGCTTTGGGGTTCACTTTGGAAAGAGTTGTGTGATTTGGCCAGACAAGACTCTGGGAAGCTGTTGAGCCCCCCAGCTTTGAAAAACCCAGATGTTGGTACTTCCCTCTCTGGTAACTGACTAGGTAGGTATGGATGTAATGGTCAGATGGTTGGAAGCCCGTCTGCAGATCTGTTTCTTTGTCTGCTTGTAACTTCTGTTTGTATTATCTGAAGTTCAGGGTGCTGACTTTTCCCCCTGAACTAGATAAATGATATATGTTTGATTGATTAAAGTAAGATCGTTAACTCATTTTGAGTTGCTTTCCTTTAGAAAAGCGGATCTAAGAACCTGTGCTAGCAGCTGCCCTGGGTATGCTAAGGGGGTGTTTGCTGATACAAGAACATATAATCAGACAAAATGAAAAAAAGAGAAAGAAAACAAAAGAGAATGGAGAAAAGAGAGAGAAGAAAAACTTAATAAGATGAGAGATGGATGGTGAAACAATAGAGGTAGAAAGGGACAGATAAGGAAAGAGAGAGACAAAAGAGAGAAATAAGAAAAGGGAATAAGGAAGTAAGAAGACAAAATAGAAGAGAGGAGAAGACAAAAGAGATGAAAGGTTTAGGGCTGGAAGGGATCTTAGAGGTCTTCAAATACAACTCCCTCATTTTACAAATGAGCCAAATGAGGCCCAGAAAAGTGATGTGACTTGCCCTAGGTAAACACAAGGAGTGAATGACAGAAATAAAATTTGAATCCACGTTCTCTGACTGAAGATCCTTTATTCTTTCTTCTCTACCATACTGAGTAAGTAGGGTGAAGAAGAGGAAATTAGCATTCAGAATTATGGGGCTGAATTTCCTCACCTAAAAATGAAAAGAGTCCTCTAAGCAACAGCTTCTGAAGTCATGATGAGCTGCTAAGCTTCTGTGGAAATTCAAGGAATCAGAGCCTTAGAGTTGAGAGGGACCTCAGAGGCCATCTAGTTCTGAACAAGAATCCCCACCATAAAGTACCAGACATGTGCTCATTCAGCTTTTGCCTTAAGACTTCTGATAAGGATCATTCTGCTGCCTCCTTTGGAAGCCCATTATATGTCTGACCAATTCTAATGGTTAGGAAGCATTTCTTGGGGCCTAAATATACCTGTGCAACTTCCCATTACTCCTAGTTCTTACTCTCTGGGACTGAACAGATTAAGGTTAATCTCTCTTTTAATTCGCAGTTTTAAAAAATATTTCAACATCATTACTACCCTTCCCCAGCAGTCTTCCTGTATAAATATTCCTTTTAACAAATCTTTTCATAACATTATATAGCTTCATATAGGAAGGAGGACTAGTATCTCTGCTGTGAGGGTTTGTCAAGCACTTTTCAGGATTGCTCATCCATTTATGGTGTCCACCTTAACCTGACTCTTACCTGTGGCTTCAAGAAGCTATAGCAGCGCAGTGGCCACACCCTAGTAAACTATCTAGGCAGACAGGCTAATCTGGGTGGAGGGTAACCAACAGGCCTCAAACCTGTCAGTGAGTTAGGGGGATGTCCACCCCAAACATCAGATGACTTTTCTCGGTGAAATAGGCAGATGAAAACAATTTGTTCCAATGTCCCTGAAGGCTGATGAAGTAGATGCTATGGAGTGCTTAGAGCTTAGTTAGACATCAAAGATGTCAAGGTCATCCGCTGCATCCCAGGCAATGGCTAGTAGTCTTGACTTGTGTTTTGCCATTAGACTTTGGTGACTCTGAAAGAGAGAGTAAGGCCACCGACTTTGTGCAACTCTGCCTCACAAATTCGATTCATGAGCAAGTCAAGAGATCACCCCATGGTGTCATTGGTCCTCTTTGAAAATGAAGGATGAACAATGACACATAGTGCTAATTGGAAGCTTGTTCTCAGTCAACACTGAAATTCAGAGCTTTTCCTCTGCCTCCTCTAGTAGTAATCCCTAGAGATCCCAGCAAAACTTTGACTATAAAGCCCTATAAGGGCCTGACTCCCCAGTAGCACCTAAACCTGAGGATGGCGAGACTTAAAAATAAAACATTTTCTCTTCTTTGTAAAAAACTTCTTATTAATAATAGCAATACCTTAGATTTATTTGCATAAAGCACCTTCACAGATCTGAACTAATTTGATCCTCAAAACAACTCTTCAAAATCCAGAAGGTAGTGTTTGGAATCCCCATTTTACACATGAAGTAAGGCCCAGAAAAATTAAATGATTTGTCCCAGGTCAGTGGCAGATTCAATACTAGAAGTCTGGTCTCCTGATTATGAGCATGTTTTAATGAAGGGACTTTTAACTTGGTGGTTGTGATTGTTTAAAAAAAATTTTGTTCCTGGATTTCAGCATAATTGGTTTCCTTTGATAGCCTGTGTATACTGACTGCACATCACTTCATTATTTGAGTCTTAGTTTCCTCATCCACAAAACAAGGGAGTTGGGTGAGATTGCCTTCCAGGTCAAAGATTCTATGAGTCCATGATTCTATTATCATAATATAACTTCTAATAGGCAAAGGGTACCTTTGTCCCTTTGTTTAACAAGCTGAATACTATAGGGAAGGCAAGAGGAACATATAGAGTCTCTGCCCTCTGGGAGTGTGAGTCTCAGGCCATTCTTTGTGTGATGTAGGCCAAAAATAGATACTCTAAAAAATATAGTGAATATATCAATAGTATCTATGACATATTATAAACATAGGATTTTTTTTTTTTTTTGCTTTTTGGAGGGGGGAAGGCAGGGCAATTGGGGTTAAGTGAGTTGCCCAAGGTCACATGGCTAGTAAGTGTTAAGTGTCTGAGGCTGGGTTTGAGCTCAGGTCCCACTGACTCCAAGGCTCATGCTCTATTCACTGCACCAACTAGCCACCCAAAACATAGGATTTTTTCAATGAATGAGCCCAAACTTTTCTATTTCTGTTAGAGGGAACATCATCTATCTAGTCAACTAGATTGGTAAACTTGGGGTGATCCTTAACTTGACTTACCTCACCTTCACTTTCTATATTTAATCAGTTACCAAGTCTTCCCATTTCTACCTCCATGATCTCTTCCACATCTGTCCTTTTCAATTAGATGGCCACCACCCTTGTTCAAGGTCTCCTCAGCTTTTACCTGGGCTATTGTAACAACCTCCTAATTACATCTCCCTGCCTACAGTTTATCGCCTTTGCCATTGATTCTCATAACAACCCTGGAAGCTAGGTACTATTATTATCCCCATTTTATAGATGGGCAGACAGAGGTTAAATAACTTGCCCAGCATCACTCAGCTAGTAATGTCTGAGGTTAGATTTGAACTCTTTCTGCCTCTAGGTCTAGTACTCTGGCGGCTTTACCACCCAGCTGCCTCTGTGATCTGACCGTATCACTTGCCTAATCCCAACTCTGCAGTAGTTCCCTATTGTTTCTGTGATAAAATGCATACTTCTCAGCCTGGCATTTAAAGCCCTCCATAGTCTTGCTCCTACCTAAGTTTCCACCCTTTTCCCATGCTGTTCCTTTTAAAGTGCTCTATATTCCAGTCAAAGCAGATTGAACTTGACATTTCATCTCTGGCTCTTATACATCCCCAGTCCCTCAGAATGCATTTCCCCTCATTTCTGCTTGTCAGCATCCTTATCTTCCCTTAAAGCTCAGTTCATGTGCTGCCTCCTCAGTGGAGTCTAACTTGCCCCACTACAATAGCTCGTCTTCTCTTTTACCTTAGTTTACCCTATATTTACTTGATAGTTTTATTCTTCCAGTAAGATGCAAGCTGTTAAGAGTGAGAATAATTATATTTTTATTTTTGGATTCCCCAAATAGAGCACAGTGCCTACACAAGGTATCCCCAAAATCTCAGGGCAGTTTTGAATGTTATTAGCTTTTAGAACCTTAAAATTGCCCTAAAACTTTGGAGACACACTGTACTAAGCACCTAGTAGGTGTGTAATACATGCTTGTGGTTAAATGACCTTAGAATTAGAAGAAACCTGCCTCCAGGTATAAACTCAGCTTTGTTTGTTGTGCAGTGGCTGACCTTCCCAGAGCATCCATTCACAGAGTTTCCACTAGCAAATTCTTTCTGTGTGTGTTTTAATGTTTTTTTTTTTAACTGGATTTAATTGTAAGAAGTAATAAATTAGGTATCTGGAAAAACATCCCCTTGTCCTACCAAAGGACATTTGTGTCCTCGGATGACTAACAACCCTGAATTAACATTATTTAGTATTTATAACTTCCGATTCTACAAAAACTTACTTACAAATGTTGCTGGTAAATTCCTGCCTTCAGGATATTTTTAGTGGCTATTGTCTGCTCTGACAATGTATCTTTGCTAACTAGAAGGGCAGGGAATTCATTCATTTTAGCAGAGAGAGAATTTGGAGGTTTTCCCTGGAGACTGACTGGCTTTAAAAAATTGTAGAGCTCAGAGAGTAACAATCTCTTTGGTGCTGAAGGAGGCCACTGGGAGACTTGAAGTATACAGAGTCACAGTAGGAGGGGGAGAGAAAGAAAAAGGAAGGAAGGGAGAAAAGAGAATCAATCAATCTACCCATCAATAAACACTTATAGAGGATCTACTTGGATTAGAAGATTCAATTCCATTTCAATTCAATTCAATTTAACAAACATTTATTAAGCATCTACTATTAAGCACAATAGTAGGCAGATATCAAAGTAAAAAAAAAACACCCAAATCTTACCGTCTAAGGGTTCATATTCCATTGGGGAGGTAGATACAAAATGTATATAAGCAAATAAATGCAAAGCTTATACAAAGTAATTTCAGTATGTACTAATGGGTGGTCTGGGGATCTGGAGAGGACTGCTATATGTGCTACCACCTGACTCTGTGCTTTGAAGGAAGTTACAGTTTGTGCCAGGTGGAGGTGAGTAGATACTTCAGATCACTTGGGCAAGGTCATGAGGCCTGGGGGTGGAATGTTGGGTAGCAGGAACAAATCTCAGGTCAGTTTGACTGGAACAAAGGGTGAAAAAAAGGGGAGAAATAGGAAGAAAGGCTGAAAAAGTAGGTGGTGGGAGCCAGGTTTTGATGGGGGAAGCTGGATGAATATTTCATCCTGGAGATGATCAGGTGCCATTGGAGATTTTTTTGAGTAGGGGAGCATTTGGGGGTCCTTTTAGTTTTAAATCCTATGAATCATGCTGTGTTGTCCAGTGCAGCACCAGGAGCTTCAGAGGATATATGGAGAAGGAGAAATGATTCTTGTACTCTCATAGGTTCTGAATATAGTTGGGAAGACAAAAGTATAATGCAGCATATCAGAAAACAAGGAGGTGCTAGGCTGTGGTACCTTTCTGTAATTCAGTCATTCAGGTACTAGGTCTGAGCTTGCTTACATGCAGGACTGGGGAGTTCCGTCTGCGCTGTCCCAATTCATTAGGAGCTTACTTTGAGATTTCATGAGGTGGGCGTGTCTCCCCCCAAACTAGCGCATCCTCAGGGGCAGGAACCCTTAAATGAAAAACGCTGTTGTGGAAGGGAGTGTAGGGAGGGCCCTCTGCTGAAGCCATACACTGATCTGCTTCTCTTGACCATAAATTCTCTTTAAGGGTTTCTGCAAAGAGGACAAGAAAATTTAAGAGGCTGGTAAGCTTCTGGCAAGGAGATGTACAACTTTATTTGAGTATTTAATTTCCTCTTTCATTCATAAAATAAACATCGTTGATTTATCTGAAAGAGGCTGTAAACTCATTCAGTGTTTTCTTAAAGGAGTCCATAGGACAAGCAGCATGGTAAATTGCCTTGGAGAACTTGACCTGCAAATGTGCCTGCTTTTAAATTATACACATCCAGGAAATGGTTGAATTCAACATTTTAGTTAGAAAGGTTAACATGTTTGGGCTTGATTGTCTTAAATCTTTCACCAGAAAATCCTGTAGGAAGCAGGACGTTGAAGGAAGGGGACCATGGATTCTCAGTGTCTAGGAAAAGCTCCCAGACTTTCAAAGGAAAACATCCATTAATCATGGAGGAACTACTCAATCTAATAAAAGTTGTTGTTAAAATAAGAGAGACTGGTAAGTAAGTGTTTTCTCTATTTAGTTTATAATCTTAAAGAAAAACTCATTATCTTCTGCCTGCTCTCCCCTTTCCCCCAAATTGAATGATTGAAATTGTTCTCCCTTGGCTAGTTTCAGTTGCTATTTGGCAAAGCAGGAAATTTTTAGTGTGCAGTGTAAAATGGAAAAGAAATGAAGAACACTGTGGTTATCAGGAAACTGTCCCCCAGGAAGTGCTGAAGA
Organism: Pseudochirops corinnae; assembly: GCA_028646515.1. Classification (NCBI taxonomy): domain Eukaryota; kingdom Metazoa; phylum Chordata; class Mammalia; order Diprotodontia; family Pseudocheiridae; genus Pseudochirops; species Pseudochirops corinnae. The sequence continues at coordinate 200,436,661 of CM053585.1, read as the reverse complement.
GTGCCTTCTTGCATTTGCTTCTTGGAGGCAAGAATTTTTAGGAGAAGGAAGATCCTGGACTTCTGAATGGGCTGGGCACCATGTTAGCTGAGGAACACTGCTGGTGTTGGCAAAGTGGTAGCCAGATGCTACTCTCCCCATCCCCAAATCCCTGCTACAATCAGTGTGGGCCTCAATCTGCTGGGTACTGAAGGAGAGGCTAGCCACTCCATCGCCATTCATCACAGCTAATCCTATCTAGTTAGCAGTCAGAGGAGCCACTTTGGTTTTAATTTAGCTAAATTGAAGGAAATTACAACTATCCATTTGTGAATAGGGACCAGACATTTTGAAAACTTTCCTGTTTCTTTCCTCTCCTTCTGCTCTCCCAAATTCATGGCATCCTCTCCCCAAGAAGTTGAGCCAAATTCAAGCTGTATATCATCAACTTGAAGATGAAAGCACTTATGGGAGATGGCGCCTCTGCTCAAGTCCTTGGAGTTCAGTTTCCTAAAAATCTGGAGGATTTTAAAGGTAGATTCAGTCCTAGGAAACTTCTAGAGACTTTGAATGGTGCAGTTACTAGTTATGACTTCAAGCAACTTCCAAGTGCCCACAGTCCTTCAGGATCAGCCTTACGAAGACTGTCACCAGACATGGGAGACCAGAATGGATTATGTCTGCAAAGGGAGTCAACTTGTCTTACCCTGACCTGGGGCATTCCACAGACAAGATGTGGGGCACATTGAGCTGTGTTTTTGGAGGTGCCTTAGTTCTGTTTTTCTTCTCTGGCCTGTTAGACAGAGCTGTTCTTCCTAGCAATACCAAGTCCATTGTTTTCTCTTTTGATTTCTACCCATGTGAGCACTAAAATGACTTTGCAAGCCATTAGAAATATACAGCTTGGAGGAAAGAGGATTGAGTGTTGTAGGGAAAAGAACCCTGCACTGGGAATCAGGAAACCTTCTCTACCACATATTGGGCATATGACTTTGGGCAAGTCACAACTCTTTAAAGTTCAGTTTCCTTTGGGAAGACATCTGTAAGATAGAGCTGATCATCCTGTCCCATTTTTATTAACGAGTTATTAAGAAGTTGACGGGTACAGCATGAAGGCATGTGAAAAAGCAGAGTTCAATAGCAAATGGAACGCTGGACTAGGAATAGGAGGACCTTGGGTTCAAAAGCTGCTGCCTCTGACAGCATTCTAAAATGTGGCTACTAGATCTCTCTGATCAGTTCACTTACCTTCTAAGCTTCAATTTCGTCATTGATAAAATGGAGGTAATAGTATCACCACCTCAAAGAATCATTTTGAGACCTAAAAGAGATAATGTATGTAAAGCATTCTGCAAACTCTAAAGTTTCAGCTCTTAATGTAAATTTGTCCCACCAAGTCAACGAGCGCTTATTAAATGCTTGTTGTATGTCAGACACTGTGCTAAATTCCAGGGATACAAAGACAAAAGTTAAGCAATTGCTGTCCTACAAAAACATATTCTAATGAGGGAGAAAATACGCAAAATGACACAGGGTACTTATGGAAGGAGGGCACCAGCAGCTGTGGTGAGGGAGAAACAGGAAAGGTTCATAAAAGAAATTGCTACCCAAATCTCCTTGATTTTCTTTCTGTGGTTGTATGCATTTCTTGTCTCCCTTATTAGCTTGCAAGTTCATGGATGGCGTCTTCTATTTTCCCACAATATTGAGCATCAGTATTGGGTATGTGGTAGGTCCCTATAACTGCTTACTTAAGGGACCCATTCCCAGAAGGATACTTCATTCCTCAATAACTACCGGTTGTGTTTATTTTGTATATATTCTATAGATAGATAACATGTGCATATACTTATACATATATGTATACACACACACACGCTTTCTCCCCTATTAGAATACAAGATTTTTGTTTAGAATAGTACTTGGTATATAATAGGTGCTTAATAAATTCTTATTGATTGATGGGTAGCCATAATACCAATAATATGACCTTTAGTGAATTGAAAGTATTAATGGATATGAAGACAGAAATTCCCAAAGAATTCATGGAATTATCTTCTGATGTCATTCATCAGATAAGGACAATAATGAGAGGATGGTCAATATGAACCCTGCTTCTGGAGCACAAGACTATTACTTGTCCCGTGATCCAGCAAACTCTAATTGTCGTGCACCTCTCTCCTAGGCTGACCTCACCCATAGAGAGAACCAAAGAATTTATTAAGCTCCTGCTATCTGTCAGGTACTATGCTAAATGCTTTACGGCTGTTATCTCGTTTGGTCCTCACAACAACCCTGTGATGTAAGGGCTATTATTTTCCCCATTTGGCAGATGAGAAACTGAGTCAGGCAGAGGTCAAGTGACTTGTCTAGTTAAGAAGTGTCTGAAACTGGATTTAAACTCAATCTTGGCTCATCTGGCACTGGGGTTCATTCACTGTACCACCTAGCTGTCAGCTCTGTCAAAAAGATACCTAAACAAGAGGGCCTCATCAGGTTTGCAAAGAGATGGAATCCTCCAGAGACTTCTGCTTGGTCAGATCTTTAGGATGCTTTGCCAATGAGTCACTAATTACATTCAATTTCTGATATGCCACCATGCTATCTCCCTATTTTTCCTGCAGGCACAATAAAAGACATTCCCCTAGTAAGACTATAAATTCTTTGAAGTCAGGGATCATATTTTATGTTTTTTTTATGATGCCCACTTAACCAAGTCTAGAGGTAAAATTGTTCAGTAGTTGCTCAGTGCACAAGTGGTGAACTGAATTGAGCTGAGTAGGCCTGTGAGAGTCATAGACTTAGGATTTTGGAGGAGATCTTCTGGAGAAGCCATAGATCTTTCCATCCTAGAGGGAATTCTACCTACAGCAACCCTGATAGGAGGAGACCTAATCTCTGCTTGAATATATCTGGTGGCAGGAGTAGGAAGGTAGAAACCTAAGAGACTTTTCAGGTTCTTTTTCATTCTATGATGCAAAGAAGTAACACATTAATTCTATTCTTGATAGTTCTACTTGTTAACAAGTCCTTCCTAATATTGAGGTACAATCTGCAAGTATCACCCATTGGTCTTTGCTCTGCCCTTTGGATCGACACAGAATGAGTCTTTGCCAGGTGAAACTCTTTCTGCTCTTCCACAGGGGAGTTTGGAAAAAAAAAAAACCAAAGCCCATTGTTTAATCTCCATGCTTCTGGACCCCTCTTCCTGACAGGATCTCTTATTTTATTCGCATTTATTCCTCTGCAAACAATTTCCTAGCACAACAACCTGTCTGTTCCACTTCTCCATTCTGGGGTGATCTGCTTGAGAAATCTTCCTTCCTTGGTCCCCAGGGAGATTGTGGTCTGGGAAGGACTAAGCATGGACAGATACTGGATCTGGGACCCACTGGGAGGCTGCCAAATGCCTTTGAACCACCAGGAGACCAAGTTCCCATTCCCCTGAGCCAATTTCCAGTAGTGCTGGGAGGCTGAATCAAGTCCTCAAGCAGTGTTTATTTTTAAACAACCTCAATGTTAAGAATAGCACCCCCCTCTCACGGGAGGGGGAGGAAAGAAGGAAGGAGGGAGGAGGAGAGAGAGAGAGAGAGAGACAGAGAAAGAGGCAGAGAGAGAGAGAGACAGACAGAAAAAGAGAAACAGAGACAGAGAGTGAGACAAAGAGAGAAAATGACTCTGGTTAGACTCCAGAGGGGCCTTTTGTGTTGTGATTTCCTTGTCACATAGATACAGCATGGAGGTGCCAGTTGGCTTATGAAAAATACCAGCACGTGGGATACTCGTGACCAGCCAAGTCTTTCCAAGAACAAACAGAAAGGACTTTGAACTTGACCCACCCTTCAAAAGCCATAGATTATGGTGAGCCTTAAATGTCAGGCTAAGGGGTTTGTTGGGTTTTTTTCCCCAGATGTGATGTAAAGCCACTGAAGGTCTTTGTGGTCTAGTCAGACCTGTGCTTTCGACGGGTGATTTTGGCAGCTGTGTTGAAGATGGATTGGAGAGTGGAATGGAAACCAACTGACAGTTGCACTAAGCTTGGTCTCAAAGGATGGGCAGTACTTGAATAATCAGAAGGAAGAGTTTGGTCATGTTCTCCAAGGGAAGCATCTATATACACGGTGCAGTTCAGGTTGGGCAAATGCTATTCTCATTCCTGTAATTTATGATGTCACCTTTGGCAGGTGGAACTGAGAAAGGTATCCCATAGGATGTTAGAAGCTGGACTGATGCTCCCAGATCCCTCTTCCTGACAGGATCTCTTGCTTTATTTGCATTTATTCCTCTGCAAATAATTTCCTAGCACAACAACCTGTCTGTCCCATTCTTTCATAAAAGTGACAGCCTATTAGCTTCCTCAGGGTGTAAAGGTCCTGGGGCAGCTGCTGCCTCTTCTGTCCTCTGTGATCCCTCTGGGGAGGCCATCAGGCTTGTAGCCTGCCATTAGTAGAGTCATAAATCAGGATTGGGGGTATTTGTGAGGGTGGGGGACTGGACTGAACTTCTGGTGTAAAGGGCAAGGTAGGGAAGGGAAGGCCAGGAGGAATTGTTGCAGCGGGGCAGGCTGTAAAATCACCTGGCCCAGTGATCTTTGAGCCTGCGTTTTCTGGAACAGCTGGACAATAGTAAAGGTGCCAGCAATTGAAATAGGCCCCACGTTTTATGGGAGACATTGACAAGCTGAAGGAAGCACAAAGGCAGAATAGGAGAACCTGAAATCAATTTAGGCCATTGTCGATAGCAGAAACTGGGGATATTTAACTTGTAGAAGACACTTAGCAGCAGTGGGGATTCAGGAATTCACAATAACTGTCTTTAGAAATTTGAAAGGTTACTCCAGAGTTCCCAGGTCGTGGAGAAAATATTACAAGCAATCAGGAAGAAACAATTTGAGTATTGTGGAAACACAATCAGGATAACACAAAATCTAGCAGCTTCTACATTAGAAGAGCAAAGGACTTGGAATAAGAAATTTGAAGGGTTGTTATACAGAATAGGAATTAAATTTGCTTTATTTGACCACAGAAGGCCAGATCCATCAGAACACCAGAATTTTAGAGTAGATAGAGCACTTGGGTCTAGAGTCAGGAAAACCTGAGTTCAAATCCAGCCTCAGACACTTGGTGTGAGCCTGAAATTAACTTTGTCTTGTTCCAAGGTTTGTGAAGCTCTTGGCAACAGGGCCTTGAGTATATTAGGTGCTTAATAAATGCTCATCCCTCTTTGGCCATATATCTAATACATATCCCCCAAAGAATCTTTACTAGGAGATCCCAAACAAATGGTCATCTGGTTTTTTCTGGAAGACCTCTTGCTCTCTCCCAAGGCAGTCCATTAAATTCTTGGATAACTAGGATTGTTGGGAAGTTTTTCCTGACATTAAGGTTCAATTTGCTTCCTTTCAAATTCTCCTTATTGCTCTGAGTTCTGCTCTCTCAGGCTGAAAAATACATGTGGAAATCCCTCTTCCATAGGGAAGTGTTTCAAAAACTTGAAACAGTAATCATGATCTCTTGCTCTCCTCCCCCTCCTCCTTTAGTCTTTTTCTTTTTTTTTTTTTGGCTTTTTCAAGAGGGAAAGGCAGGGCAACTGGGGTTAAGTGACTTGCCCAAGGTCACATGGCTAGTGATTGTTAAGTGTCTGAGGCCAAATTTGAACTCAGGTTCTCCTGACTCCAGGGCTGGTGCTCTATTCACTGCGCCACTTAGCCTCCCCAGAGACAATTGTTAAAAGTGCGTAGTACGGTCCCTGGCACGGAGTAGGCACTATAAATATTAGCTATTGTTATTGGTCTTTTGGAGTTGTGGTTGGTTGTTGCATTGATCAGAATTCTTAAGTCTTTGAACATTGTTTTTCTTTACAATGTTGTAGCCGTTGTATACATGATTGTCTTGATTTTGTCTACTTTACTCTGCATCATTCAAGTCTTTTTGGATTTCTCTGAATCCATCCCTATCAACATTTCTTGAGGGGCCATAATGTTCCATTACGTTCATATACCATAATTTCTTCATCCTATTCCCCAATTGATGAGCACCCTGTTTAGTTTTCAGTTCTGTGCTACAAGAAAAAGTATTACTATGAATGTTTATGTACACGTGAGTCTTTTCCTTTTTCTTTCATCACTTTAGGATATGTGCTTGGGCCCCAGGGAATGCATAGTCTAGTGCTTTTGGGTATATAGCTACAAATTATTTTCCGGAGTAGCTGAACCAACTCCCAGTTGCACCCATAGTGTTTTCACTATTCAATTAGTGTTTTCACTATTCAAAATCCTACAACATCATACAGACAAGCAAATACAAAGTAATTTCTCTGGCCAGGACACTAGCAGCTATGGTGGGAAGGGGTAGGGAGATCAGACTAGTCCACATGTAGGAAGTAGCTCTTGAGCTGAGCCTTGAAAGAAGATAAAAATTCTATGACACAACGATGAAGAGGCAGTGTACTTCCAGGCAGGGAAGACAGCCTGTATATAGATGTGAAGACAGGAGATGGGATCTCCTATATGGGATATGTGGGAAATTATAAATTTTTCTAGGCATCTCAACTGATAACTCAAACTCTCATGAAACTGATTTCTTCTTCCCTAAAACCATCCTTCCTCCAAACTTACCTATTTATGGGGGGGATATCACTAGCTTCATGGTGGTCTGGGCTTGGAATTATATTAGACTCTTCTCTTTCCATCATCCTCTACAACTGGTTGCCAAGTCTTGTTAATTCTATGTTGATGACATCTTCCATATCATGTTCCCTTCTCTCTGCTCACATCATCCTTGTTCAATCCCTCATCATTTCTTCCTGAACTACTTTAACAGACTCTTAATTTATTTCTTATCTTCTGATGTTTCCTCTCTTTCATTTATTTCCTATATAGCTGCCAAAATAATATTTCCAGGATGCAGATCTGACCATGTCACTCTTCTGCCCCCAAAACCTCAGTGGCTCCCCACTCAACTTAAAAAAAAAAAAGAAAACTCTTCAGTCTGGCCTTTAAAATTCTCCACAAGCTGCCTTCAATTTACCTTTCCAGCATTATTTCATATACTTTGCATTCTAGCCAGACTGGGCTACTAACTATTCCCTATACTTGGCATTGCATCTCCAACCTCCCTTGGCGAGAGCTCAGTTTCCTCATTTGTAAAATGAAGCAGCTGGACTTGGGGATTTCTAAAGTCCCATTTGAAGTATGTGTCATATGAAAACTATCAGATCCAGAGAGGGACATGGCCTTCTAGTGGCACATGGGATTGTCCCTAGTGGATCTTCAAACTGGTGGAATTTCACTGAAATTTAATCTGATCCCTTGTTTGTAGTTAGTTGTGGAGAGGAGCAGGAGGGGGAGTTTCTGCTTTGTGAGGGCTATGAGAGGAAGAGAAGCTGGGAGGACCTCGTAACTAACTGGGCCGATAAGATCAATACAAGGTTTCTTCCTCTGTATGACCTTGGACAAATCATTTCCCTTTCCTGGACTTTCATTTTCTCTTTTGAAAATTGAGGGAGGGAGTGGTGACTAGATGAGCTTTAAGGCTCCATCTTTGAGTCTTAGGATCATGCACCAATATGAACAGGAAAGATAGGGATTGGACCTGCTATTTCATTGATATTAATGGGACTTGGGTGAGAAAATTCCTCTTAGTGGTATCTTCTTTGCAACTTAATGTGAATGGTATAGACAGTAAATGCTATGGGAAATTTTTTTATAAATATATTTCTAATTAGCAAATCTATTTTTCTCCTTCCCACTTCCCACCTAAATGGAAAAGAAAAGAAAAGAAAAGAAAAATGCACTGTTTGTGGGCCCGTGAATGAGTACAACCACACAATTCTGGAAATCAATTTGGAATTATACATTTAAAGTTGTTATACAGTGAATGCCCTTTGACCTAGCTATACCACTGCTAAATCCAGAAAAGAGCAAAGACAGAGGAAAAGGTCCTATATATACAAAAATATTTATAGCAGCTCTTTTTATGGTGGCAAAAAAACCCAAACAAACAAACCCAAACCTGGAAACGAAGGGGATACACATCAGATGGGGAATGCCTGAACAAATTGGGGTATATTCATGTAAAGCAATACTATTGTACTCTAAGAAGTGAGAAAAAAAGATTATTTCAAAGAGACATGGAAAGAATTGTATGCACTGATATAGTAAGCAGAACCAGCAGCACAATTTATGTATTATCAATAGCATTCTAAATAATAATAATAGCATTTATATCATGCTAGGTACAGAAACTGTTAAGCACTTTACAATTATTACCTCATTGGATCCCCACAACAACCCTGGGAAGAAAGCGCTATTATTATCTTAATTTTACAGATGAGGAAACTGAGGCAAACAGATGTTAAATTACTTGCCCAAGGCCGCACAGCCAAGAAACATCTGACTCTGGATTTGAACTCAGGTCTTTCTGACTCCAGGCCTAGCACTCTATCCACGGCATCACCTTTGAATACTGTTAGAATTCTGAGCAACGTAATAATGACCATGCATAATTCCAGAGGACTGATGAAAGCACACTATTCCCCTGACGACAGATAGAGAGGTGATAGATTCATGGTGCAGAAAGGGACATCTGTTATTTAAACATAGCCAATGAATGTATTTGCTTTGCTTGACAATGTTATAGGAATTTAGAGGACAATCATTGAACTGGAGTCATATTCTCCATAAAGGCTTCCTGGATAAGCTCATGGTACATGAGCTGGTACTTGAAGGTTGGGTAAGATTTAGGGAGGTGGAAAGACTGGGTGGGAAGGGGTTGGAGGAGGTATGTGTGTCTGGGTAAAGATGTAGAGCTGGGAAAGGATGTGATATGTTCAGAAGGCAGGAAAGAGATGTGCTTGGCTGGAGCTGAGGTTCTAATCTGGGAAAAGGGGGAGATTTGAGGCAATGGGGAAGATGGGAAAGGTGCCAAAAAGTGGAAAAGGTCTGTCCCTTCTCCAGAGGAAAGCCTTGCAGTGCTCTGCTAGTGAAGGAGGTACCACCATAGCTAGGGGTGTTGGGGGAGGAGGTGTGAGAGGACTTTTAACAAGTTGATAGAAGGGAGGTTCCTCCCATCCCTTGGTCTTTCAGTCTAGGCCCCAGCCAGGCCAGACTGACTGTCCAAGGGAGCCTAGCTGAAGGCACTTAATCAGATAATAAATAAGGCAGCTGGAGCCATCAGTGTCAACATCTTGGCATGTTTGCCTTGAGCAGCCTGATTTGACCATTTCCCAGCATTTTCCTGGCCCTGCTGCCACTGCCATCACCCCTCCCTTCTTCAAGGACTGCTCCCTTTCAGCCCTCAAGAGAATCAGGGGCTTTAATGCTTTTGTTAGTCATATCAGAAAGTGAGCTTCAGAGCCTCCATACCCAGAAGTTTGACTATGGGCCGGCCCTCTCTGAGTCTCAGCTGTGCCCTTTAACGAGATGGGAACAAGAGTCCTGGTCTAGCTTCCTTCACAGGTGTGCATAGGACAGAATGTCCATCAGCGTTTTGACATCCCGACAGGAGGCCTATTGTTATGATTGTTACATCAGTATCACCCAGGAACACTTGGCCCATCCAAGAGACAGCCTGGCCTTTTGCCTGGAGCACAAGCGATGCTCGTCCTTTTTCTGAGTTGGGCCAGTGGCCTGAGCTACAGTTGCAATATAGAGATGCTGGCTCAGCTTCTGGCAAAGGTGAAGGACTTATGTGTGGGCTGTGGGATGGGGGGCATGGAAAACTCAGGGGGTAGCAGCAACAGCAGGTCCAGGGAGGATTCCATTTATATTGCTGGCTTTCTATATCTCAGCTGCTTATTGCTGATCTGTCTCTTCATAGATTCATAGAATGTTCACATTGGAAAAGATCATAGGGATCTTTCAATCCAGTATTTTCCAGACTAATTTGACCACGGAACATTTTGGAGCTTGAAATATACTGACAAAAGAAATGAACATTCATTTATTAATGAATAAGAGGGATACAAATCAAAACAACTTGGAGATTTCATCTCATATTCATTACAGTGGCAAAGATAATCAAAGATTGGTACAATCAATGCTGGAGAGACTGTTGGAATATGGGTTCACTGTTGGTGAAGCTTTGAATATGTCTAATTGTTATAGAAAAATGACATGGAATTATGTAAGAAAAGTCATTAAAATTTCTACCCTTTAGTCTAGCAATCTCACCACTATGCTTCTATTCCAAAGTGACCAAAGACACAAAGAAATGTTCCTTATAGAGAGCACTAAAATATTCACAGGAGCACTTTTTGCAGTAACAAAAAGCAAGAATCACAGTGGAAGCTCACTGACAGCAGGATGGCTAAATAAATTTTGGTAAGTGAATGTAATGGAATATGATTATATCTTAAATATAAATATATACCATATTACATATCTAGATTACAACTTTATATATATCTATATATATAAAAATACATATATATGAAATTCAGAAAAACATCGGAAAACTTTCATAGACTGATGAAGAATGGAGTAGGCACACCTAGAATAATAACATATGCAGTGACTATAAGCAGCCTAACTCAGGTGAATTCCAATAAATAATCAAGGTCTTGTAGAAAGGACGTTTGTTTTTTTTTTGATAAGGGACTACAAATATTGAATGTTGTACATGATGCCAGAGTGTTGTTTTGTTGGTTTACTGTTTTAATAAGGTGCAAAAGAAGGTTCAATGGTGGAAAAAGAGAATATATTTGGGAATAACTGTTGTAAACAAAAAAGACATTGATAAAATAAAAAACAAATACATGTATTACAAACACATATGTATATGAGTTTATGTATATATATATGTGTGTGTATATATATATATATATATATATATATATATATATATATATGTATATACACACATACCCACACACCCACATACTATGTCCTAACCTTGGGGAAGTCACTTCTCCTTTGGGTACCTTTTGTAAAATAAGGAGGTTTAATTTGATGACCTTTGATGTCCTTCCCAATTTTAATTTTCTATGAGTCTATAATTTAGAAATGTTGGTCCAGGGAGCCTGGGAGGATAAAATGTACCTTTCTGTCTTTATTTCCCTGAGACAGAGAGGAGGTTCAGGAAAATTTTTGGGGACAAATAGGAAAGCTAAGCTTATTTACATACTGAAAAAACTGCCACTTGCAATAAGCTTGTTTAGTGTATACATACACAAATATATGCACACATATATCTATATATAATAGATATCATATATAAAAACATGCATACAATTTCAGGCTTAATATTTTACTGGGGAAAATTGAACAAGTCCTAAAATGATCTCACTGAACCTAAACTCACATGGAAAAGCAGGAACTTAACTTGGAAACCACTGCTTTCCTCTGACTCTTCTGTGGAGGAAGAAACTGAGGTCCAGAGAGCAGAATTCACCAAGGTTACAAAGTAAAAGGAGAAAGAGAGGGAGGGAGGGAGGGACAGAGAGACAGAAACACACACAGAGACAGACAGAGATACATACAGAGGCAGAGGGAGAAACTGGAACAGATTTAATTATACTTGACAGCCTTTGATTTGGATAACGGACACCTGGGCTGAAATCTGATTCTGCCACTTATTAGTTGGGTGACCTTGAGGAAACCACTTAATTTTTCATTATTTTCTTTATAAAAAGGAGTTTGGTTAGATGATTTCCAAATCCCCCTTCCTGCTCTAATCCCATGGTCACATAATTTTTCTACCATACCTTGAGGTTAAGGAAATTTATGCTGTAGAATGCCAGGGGAAAGTCCACTCAGAATTGAAAGTCCTCATGGGGGTGTCCTGATGTTACGGCGCTCTGCAAGAATGGGGGTGTGTCCTGTACTTGCACGGGACTAACCTGAACCTCTGGATTTCTTCTGTAACATACGATTGTTATTACTTGTCCATTCCCCCATACCTTGGTGATGTTGCTAGCTTTGCAAGGTACAGTAGGAAAAGGATAGGACTCAGAATAAGACAAGACCTGGATTTGAATCTTGCCTGTGACACTGTGTGACCTTGGGCAAATAATTTAACCTCATTTAGCCTCAGTTTTATCATCTGTAAAATGGAGCTAATGATTGTTGTAGTACTTACTCCGAAGAGTTGTTGTGAGGATCAAATGAGATCAACTGAGATAGTGTTTACAGGGTGCTTTGCAAACCTTTAAGCACTGCACAAGTAGCAGTTATTTAACAATAATAATTATTATTAATTTCTTCCATCCTCTACCCTAGATCTCTCAGGTGAGCAAGAGCATTCAGGTTCCTTTGCAACATCCTCCTTTTGCTTCTATTTCTCCCATTTAGCGCCAAGCAGACATAGATTCAAATCCTAGCTCTGAAATTTGTTATTTGTGAAACTTTTAGCTACAGAGTTTGCTTCTCTGGGCCTCAACTTTCCCACTTGAAAAATGGGAGGATTGTGCTAGATCACTGGTATCAAACTCAAGTAGAAACAGTATATAAGGATCACTATAGGTCTCATATTTACTTAGTTTTAAGATGTATTATCCATGATGTATAGCATTTCTATTATTTTGTTAAATATTGGTGAATTATATTTTAATCTGGTTTGGACTGTACTCAGGAGTGTTGTGGGCCACAAGCAACCCGTATTTGACACCTTTGTACTAAATCAAATTTAGAGCTGGAAGGCACTTTAGACACAGTCATCAACTCCAATTTATATTATTTTTAACTTGGAGTCCATGAACTCCCCCCAAGGGCGTCTGTAGATCAGGGGGTCTGTGAAGTGAATGGGGAAAAATTTACATCTTTATCTTTATTAACATCTCACTAAACTTTAGCACTTTCTATAATTATGAATTTAGGCAACAAAACTGAGACGTTATTCTGAGAAAAGACCCAAAGATACCACCAAACTGTCATGATGGAAAAAAAATAAAAAATCTCTGTTCTAGGATCTCCCTCACATGCAAATCCTATTCTCCTAAATCTAATGCTTCCAGACAGATCTTAAGCTTGTAGGGTCATAAAAATGTGGATGTGAAGCTTTCAGTTCAGAATGAATCTTTGCCCATTTTAGCCTGTGGTTCTTTGACTCCGCCAGTGATTTCCTTGCTCCTTCAGCATTCTCATTATCCCCTCTCTTGGTCTCCAAATTTGTCAGGCCTCTGAAGGACTATTTGCTTTAGAGGCTCTGAGCTTGGGAGTGTAATGTTAATGGGATATAAGATCTTCCTGCCCATTAATAGCCCTCACGTGGAGCCCATTAAGGGAAGTTTGCTTAGGGGATTCTTGCTTGTAGGAAGGCTTTCACACCTTTTGCTAATTTCTAATTAGGCACTGAGTCATGAGGTTTGTGATGCTGCCTGACTCTAAAAAGGGTATATACACTCTGAGGTTAGCATTTTGCTTTGGGGCTCACTCATTGGAAGAGTGCTCTTGTGATTTGACCACATGAGACTCTGGGTAGTTGTTAAGGAATCCCCCTCCCCCTATTTTGAAAAACCCAGATGTTGGTGCTTTTCTCTCTGGTAATTATGTATGTATTGCCTTGGTCAGACAGTTGGATCTATCTGTTGATCTGTGCCCTGTCTGTTAGTCTTTATTTCTCTGCTTGGATTTTTTCTATTTTCTTTGTTTGTATTTTCTCTGAGTTCAGGGTGCTGACTTTTCCCCTGAACTGATGAATATAATTGAAAAGATTGTTGACACCTTAATCAGCTATCCTTCCTAGTAAAACAGATCTAAGAAGCTGTGCTAGCAGCCATCCTGGGTATGCCAGTGTGGTTGCCACTACAGGGAGGTGGAAAATGAATCTGGAAATTGGGAGAGGAGGTGGACAGGGGGTGAACTGATTCATTTGCCATACTTGCTGCATTTGATTTGTCCTATTAGGTGGCAGTAGAGCAAAACTATTATTTTAGCAAAGAACAAGGGGAAAACATATGAAAAGAAAGAAGTTGGATTTGGTTTTTTATAACTCAGTTTTGCATTTGATATTTTGAATTAGTCAGCAAGGTTCTTGGAAACACATTAGTAAGTAATTCACCTGTTAAATAATCAATACAGAGATAGCAAGAAGAATGTCGTCAAAGGTGAGAGAGGGGTGGGGGAATGGCGGATTGGAGGAGTAAGGGGGGTGAGTGGGGAGGGGCAGGCTAGGGGTCTCAAGGCTCTCCAGCTTGGCTCTGCTTGACTTCCTGTATTTATTCTTTTGGGGATCTTTTTCAAGAGGTGATTGGTAGATTCTTTCAAGTTCTGTTTTGTCCTCTGGTTCTAAAATATCAGGGCAATTTTCCTTGAGAATTTCTTGAAGGATGCTTTCTAAGTTTTTTTTTTTTGATCATGGCTTTCAGGTAGTCCAATAATTTTTAGACTGTCTCTCTTGGATCTGTTTTCCAGGTCAGTGGTTTTTGCAAGGAGATATTTCATATTGCCTTCTATTTTTTCATTTGTTTGGATCTGTTTGATAGCATCTTGATTTCTGATAAAGTCATTTGTTTCCATTTGCTCCACTCTAATTTTGAAGGAGTTATTCTCTTCAGAATGCTTTTGAGATTCTTTTTCCATCTGGCAAAGTCGACTTTTTCAGGCATTCTTCTCCTCAATGGCTTTTTGGGCCTCTTTTGTCATTTGAGTTAATCTATTTTTTAAGGTATTAATTTCTTCAGTCAGGTTGTTGACTCTCTTTTCATGATTTTCTTGCATCATTCTTATTTCTCTTGCCAATTTTTCTTCTGCCTCTCTCA
>CM053585.1:200322794-200414527 GCA_028646515.1 Pseudochirops corinnae | reverse complement strand
GTTAATAACAATCTGGAAGATTAAAACAGCAGGCAGTCCTAGGGAAGTGGTAACTGAGGGAAGAGTGAGCCGAGGTTCTGGAGGGCTCCCAGGCGCTCGGCAGAAGGCCCTTCCCAAACATAAACAACTGGGGGGAGGGGGGTGAGGGGGAGGCTTTAAAAATAAGCAGAAGCAACTTAAAAGCATAAATAAAGACACAAATGCAAATAGCAGCCATCGTCATAAAAGATCTGTTTCAACCAAATAGCAATTAAGAAGCCCAGGAGATTTCTCCGGGGAAAAAAAATGGAAGGTGTGAGGGATTCCTGGCTGAGAAACGGGCCCTGGGCCCTCAGCATCCCAGGAATCAGCCTCTTCTCTGAGCTGCCCAGAGGAGCCCTGCCTCCTGGCCCCGCTCCTCCATGGGGAGATCACTGACTGGGGTTAGCATTCCCGGCCCAAGCCTGCACAAAGCGGGTGACAGCTCCCACTTCTCCAGGACTTTCATGCTGAGTGAGAACCTTCTCCACAATAACCCTACGAGGCAGGACTGAGCAGGCATTGTCCTCACTCCACAGAAGAGAAAGCTGCAGGGCTATACAGCTAAGTGACTTGATGGAATCATATAGTCCGTAAGTGAAGAGGCACATAGTGACGAGAGTCCTGAGTAAGGGAGCCTGGGTTCAAATCCTGACTCTGTTATGACTGCCATGATTTTGGGCAAGTCATTGATAATCTCATTAGGCCTCAGTTTCTTCTTCTTCCATGAAACAAGAAATTTGTACAATATGACCTCCCTCCTCATTCTAAATCCTATGATCCTCTATGTCTCAGGATTCAAATTTCTTCTCATTTCAAGGAGAAAGCTCTGTCTGCTACAGAGCACTGTATCTTAGTATCCTGCCTCTGGACCCCAGTCCTGTTTTCTTCTCTGTGCCCCTACTACATATTCCAGATCACAAATGTGTTTATATTTCATAGATTATCTATTTACTAAGGGAAAGAGCATTTATAAGACTAGCAATAATAAAGTCTATGTGATCTCCAGTGTGAAAAAAAGAATTCTACCCAGCAATCAGACTACAGGGCTGTTACCATTGTTAAACCATCCTCCCTAGTAGAATTCCTCCTAAAGTTCCATAGCAACCAGATCCTACCTGATCCAGAAAGACAACTGAGTTCTTTGTTTATGGCATAATCCTATCCCCAATAAGACCTGACCAGGTAATCTGGCGCTTTCCTTCAGACTGTAATGTGGCACTTTAAATTCTACAACTATACCTTCCCACTAAATTACTATCTACCTAGGTAACCACTATGACCTTTTCCACAAATGAGAGCATCACATGATCTAAACATTGTGGTTCTCAACCTGTGGGTCGCGACTCCTTTGGGGGTCAAATGGGGTCTCCTAAGACCATCGGAAAACACGTATTTCCGATGGTCTTAGAACCAAGACACCGCTCCTCTATTCATCTCCAGGTGGGTCCGCCCACATGTAGATACACCCACATATGAGTATTAAAGGATCGTGGCATTAGGAAGGTTGAGAACCACTGAACTAGAATATTGTTGTTCATCCTTCATTCTCAAAAAGTTTTTCAGAAAATGAAGATACCTAATTCCAAGGTTATAGAGATGCTTCCCAAGACATTATAAGGATCCTCTCTTTTTCATCACAGAATTGGCAGAACAGAAGGGAAACAGTTGTTGGATTAAATCAACCAACCAACAAGCATTTATTAAGGGCCTTCTGTGTGCCAGGCATTGTGCCAAGCTGTGGGGATAGAAAGTAAAAAATGAAGCACCCCCTGCCCTCCAGTTGCTTATCTTCTAAAGCAAGATTCTTAAACTGATTTCAACAGGTCTATGAACTTGGATGGGGAAAAAAAGTTGGATCTTTATTTCAATATAATTTGTTTCCTTTGTAAACCTACATACTTTATTTTATGCATTTAAAAATATTATTCCCAGAAGGGATTAATAGGTTTCACCAGACTGCCAAAGGGGTTGCATAATCCCCAAAAGACTAAAAACTCCTCATCTAAAGGTGGAGAAGATTAAATATATACAATTGTCTCATGTTCCCCTCCCACACACCCTGGTATGGAGAGGTTGAGGTTTATGAGAGGATGGGCTGTATCATGTTTTTTGCCCACTGGTTATCAATTCAACTCCTTTATTCAGCACATACATGCAAGGCCCTACACATGACATGGTGGGAGAAGCAAAGAATTAAAGATATCAAAGTATCTTAGTGACCTCAATTTGGTCTCTGCCATAAAGGCACTCACAGTATAAGAGGGAGTATAAGATAGGTTCTCAAATAATTAATATAGTCTAAACAGACCCCTGCAAAGATTCCCTGTGGGAATTTCCTTGTGTGAGAATTCCCCACCAGCACTGTACTTGAAGTTAGAAGACACACCTGGGTTGAAATCCTGCTCCTCATAATTACTATTTGGGTAACTGAAGGCAGGTTATTTTACTTCTCTGGGATTCATTTTCCTCATATGTAACATGGAGTTAATAACTCTAATACCCACCTTACAAGAGTATGGTAAGGATCAAATAAGATAATGTATTAGAGTGCTTTGTAAACTTCAAACCTCTATATACTGTAAATGCCAGTTACTGTCATTATGAAAGTCCTATTTAGATCTTTAGTAGGTAACATAATGACATTTGAAAAAATCCAACTGAAAGTCTATATAATGCGTACATGCTTTTTCACTGCCCTGATTAATCCCTCTCTCAGTCTTTTATAGGAGAGAAATCTCACTCCATCTCTGTCCCCAGAGATTCCTTCTCTTTCTTCTACCCCTATGCCCTCACTGATACCCTCCTGGTCGAACCAGCCAGAGTCACATCCCAACCTCCCCATACAAGATACAGTCTTCTGAATCTTCTGGAAGTTCAGCACCATCCCTTTGTCAGTGCTATTCTGGTTCTGCACTCACATCTTGGACTTCTTGGAGCTGGTACCACAATGTCAGACCTTGGTGTCACTTTTGTTTCTTGTTCCAAATTCATCCCAAATAGCAACCTTTGGGAAATTGTGTCCCAGGAGGGAAGAAGAAAATCAAATCACTTCCGAGCCAACTAAAATTAATTAGACTCTTAATTGAGAATCCAAATTTTAATTTTACCTCTCTTTGGTGCCCCTCATCAGAGAGCTAGTTGCCTTTGAGTAGGAAAGAGTGACTAGTTATCCCATCAATATTGTGCCTGGGCTACGCCTTGGACCACGTTTTGATTCAACTCAACAAGCATCTGTTAGACCTTCACAACATTGGAGGCATCATACAATACTCTGGAGCAAAGACAAATTGAAAAGCAATCCCTGTCCTCAAAGAATTAACATCCTACTTGGGGAGGGGAGAAGATGGGTGACATTTACACAGATAGCAAATACAATATAATATGAGATAGAATCAAGCACTAACAACTATGACGTTCAGAAAAAGTTTCTAGTCTATGGTGGCAATTGAAATGAACCTTAAGGGAATCTTAGGAGTCTAAGAGGTAGTAGTGAGGAGGAAGGGAATTCTTGGCATTTGTAAAAGTCAGTATAAAGACAAAGAAGCCAAAGATGCAATTTCAAATTTGGAGAACAGCAAGTGGCTTATTTGGTTGAAATCTAGTGTACCCAGAGGGGAATAATGTGAAATCAGTTTGGAAAGGTAGATAGAAGTCAGACCATGAGGGGGCTCTAAAAGACAAACTGAGGATTTTGTATTCCCATGTAGCTGGATCAATCCAGTTATTCAAAAGTTTTTCCTTAAATCAAATCTAAATTTGCTTCCTTATTACTTCAACCCATTTCTCCTCATTCTGCCTTTCAGGGTCCAACATAACAAATCTAATCCTTGATCCATAATACAGCCCTTCAGATACTTGAAGACAGCTGTCACCACCACCACCACCCCCATCACTATCCTCAAGGGTTCTCCAGGACAAATGTTCCCAATTTCTTCAACAGATCCTCATGGCATGACCTAGAGAATATTCACTATCCTGATTACCTCCTTTTCTGTATACTCTTTAACTTATCAATGTCCTTCCTAAAATATGACCTCCAGAACTGAATACAGTACTGCAGATGCTGCCTGACTAAGGCACAGTATAGCAAGAAGATCAATACAATAGATTATTATCAATTCTATAGTCCTGGGGTGCTATTCCTCTCTTCATGTGGCTTAACATTGCATTATCTTTCCAAGGTGAGCTGGGTCCACATAATCACATGCTTGACTGGTCTAAAGTCAGACAAGACCCAAACAACTAGATGTCCAAATTAATGTAAGCCCATACAAAAGCTATATTTTCCAGTTTGGCTTATTCAATGAGTGACTTTTGTGCTTCCACTGTTTCAGGACCAAGACGGTCTCCCTACTGTCTAAACAAGATTCAGCTGTGGACAGCTCCAGCCACCTCTGCAGTCAAGCATCAGGGTCTCTTCATTGTAGGTCTTACCTTTTTATTAAGTCAGAAGGTCTACAGCAGGCTACAGAGAAAGGGACACCCTTTTATCAAAGGGTATTGACATACTGGCAGTGGATTACAGAAGTGTTACTTGAACAAATCTTCTTTTAAAGATGTATTTTCATAGTACTGAGAGTTCAAAAATACCTTGGAAAATCATCTAATAAAATGAGTTTCACGTCATTTTAAAGAGGAAGAAACTGAGCCTTAGAGAAGTTTTTTTTAAATAACTTTCCTGAGATCACAAAGATGATTGGACCAATATTTGAAGCTAGTACAATAGATTTAAAGCCAGAAAGGACCTTAGCAATTTGCATCTAGCCAATCCCCTCATTTTATAGATGGGGAAACTGAGGTACAGAATAAAAGGTGCTGCCTCCTTTCTATAAAATTAGGCTGGGTGTTAATTCTGATTTTAGAGCTGCCACCCACTCTGCTCTATGATCTTAAGCAAATGACTTAGACATCTTAGGTGCCTCCTCAGCTTGTTCACCCCAATCAATATAGGGGTGATACCATACGGACACCTTTGTGCAGAATAACTCATAAAAGTGAATATATATATATATAGCCTTGCACAAATAGGATCAAGAGAAATAACAAGACTATAACTCTCATAACCTTCCCCTAACATGTCCTTTGTTTGAGGAATTGATTCCTAGGGGATTGATTTCACTGTATTCTAGGTCAATTAATCAATGAGATCTTTGAGGACCTCAATCTCCCAAAGATCTCCTAGCAACTCATCTTCTTGCCTAGGCCATTACACTTCAATTTTGAATCAATTTAGGAAACCTGCATTTTTGAGGTAGACCTCAGGTCAGAAGATAAAGAAACAAGTAGGATGGTTACGTTGTTATCCCAGTAAGACATCTTGGTGTGGTTGAAAAGAAGTCACAAAACCTTACTTTGAGTCCCAGCTTCAACATTTACCCTCTGTGTAAACATAAGCAACTTAATTATGAGGTCTCTGAGCCTCATTTTCATTCCTGTTAAAGAGGGATTCTAATATTTCCATCTCCTGCTGGGAGAGTCATGCTAGGTGGCTCAGTGGATAGAGTGCTAGACCAATGGTCAAGAAGACATGAGTTCAAATCTTGCCTCATACACTTACTAACTTTGTGTCCCTGGGTAAGTCACTTAACCTCATATGCTTCAGTTTCCTCATGTGTAAAGTTGGGGACAATAATGATAGCATCTACTTCTCAGGGTGATTGTGAGGATAAAATGAGATCACATTTGGAAAATACTTTGAAAAACTTAAAAGCACCATATAAATGCTAACTGCTATTATCCATGATTTCATCTAAGCAGACAGTCCCCTCTACCAGTGCAATTCATGGGGCTTCCAAGTTGCCCTGGTAACACATGCACACACACACACACACACACACACCACATATGTGTGTTTCCATATCTGCATGTGTACACACGTATATTCATATAGACACACATGTGTATATATCTGTGTGTGTTATTGCTGTACAGTTTGCCAACCATCTAGAAATAATTGTGTCTACTTTTAACTAGGTTGGTCTTCAAATGACAGACACACAATTCAATTAATGATTCACATGATTGTGAACCAGGAAAACTGGCTAGGAAGGTACAGTGCCCCTCGAAAAATGACAGGCCTGTCTAGCAGAACAGGGGATGAGTTGGAATGGCAGCTCCTTGTCTCTGCTCTGGGCCTACTACTTGCCCTTCTGTATCAAACCACCACTCAGGACCTAGTGAAATGCCTGTGGGGTGCTTCTACGACCTGAATATGAAGGAATTTAAGGGCAGAAAGGGGAAACACTGGAGAATGATCCAAAGAAAGCTCAAGGATGGAACGTAGGAGAGCACTGCATATATGCCCAGGTCCACTGGTAAATAATCAAATGGCTCTATTTTAAAAGCCACTAACTCAGAATCTTACTAAACTCACCTTGAATTGCTAGCATTCTAAATAGAAAAGTATAATGCACGTATTCCTAAAATTCCAGATTTTCATTCAGTTGTGTCCTACTCTTTGTGACCCCATTATGGGGTTTTCTTGGCAAAGACACTGAAGTGGTCTTGCCATCTCCTTCTCTAGAGGTTAAGAGACTTGCCCAGAGTCAGACAGTTAGTAAGTATCTGAAGTCAGATTTGAACTCAGGTCTTCCTGACTCCAGGTACAGCACTCTATCCACTGGGTCACCTAGCTGCCAAAATTATAGGCCATAATCACATAATTCCAAAGAACAATCTTAAAATTCTAGAATAGATTCCAGTCTAGAGGTAGGGAACCTGTGGCCTCAAGGTCACATGTGGCCCTCTAGGTCCTCAAGTATGATCCAGTCAAAGGGCCCACTCTTGAAGACCCAGAGGGCCACATGTGGCCTCGAGGCCACAGATTCCCCACCCCTACTCCAGTCATTCTAGAAGGCATTCCTGGTATGCTGAGGTAGGCTCCTGTGATTCTAGCACCTGTCCCCTCTGAAGTTCTAGAATAGCACCCTATAGTTATAGGGCACACCAGTGAAATTTTAGAACAGAATCCCATAGTGCATCCTTGGTATTCTAGAGTTCTATGGTTCTAGAGTGCACTCCTGGAATTATAGGGTCCTGTAGTTCTAGAATGTGGCCTTAAAATTCTAGAATATCTTGCCTAGAAACCTAGGATAATATCCTACCATCATATCACTATCCAGCACTGGGATCCAAGAGTCAGAGGCCTTGAGAAGTCACCTTCCCAAAATCCAAGATTTCAGGAATATGTGCTTCATTTCACCCAAAGAGGGACAGTTATCTAATATCTTCTTAAAGGCCAGTCAATTATTCTTACCATCTCGAGGGCACACAGCTCATCTTTTCCAGTTTGGAGCCATTTTAACCAAACTTTCCCTTCAAAGGAGGGAGCCCAAGCTGCACTTCCACTCTGAAGGAGAAGAGGAAAGCAGATGAACAGCTGGTGTGTGCACATTTGGACAGCTCTGACAATGCATCCCTTCTCAAGGTGACAGGAACATGCAGCTGCCTAATGGGTACAGAAGTGTCTATTCTTTCTCTGTGACATTTATTGTGAAATAGCTGAGTGGGACTGAGAGACATGCAAGGCTTTCTCCCTCCTTATCTGGTGACCCTGGTCAGTGTCCTGCTGTCAAGGACTAGAATAATTTATGTCAGAGCTTCGAGTGTTTACTTATCAGGCTCAAAGACTGGGCTGGCCAAAAAATCAGCCAGACTGGCTCCTTTGGACCCCTCTCCCTCCCTCTGCAGTCTTTTCCTGCCAGTGGGGAAAAAATGAGCTCAGGGTGTTGCTTACACTCCACTAGGCAACGACATCAGAAACAGCAACAGAGAAGGTGTAAGGGCTGGTGCCATATTTTGGGCAGGCTGTGCCCCTCAGCTCAACTCCCACCAATCTGAGAATGCCACGAATCTTTCAGGAGCATTTCCCATCCATGCAAAGAGCCCTAGAGAATACAGAGTGGCTACTCAGTGAGTATATACTCTGTGTGAGACATACATACTATATGTGAGACACTCAGTTGTCCAAATAAATGTTCTCTCTCTGAGGTACACATCCTAAGGACACTAAAGGTCAATATACTTAATGAATAGATAATAAATAGATGGAAAGAGCACTAGGCTGAGAGTCAGGAAGAGCTGAGTTCAAATCTGACTTCATATGCTTACTAGCTGTGTGACCCTGGGCAAGTCACTTGACCTCCATTTGCCTTTATCTATTGGAGAAGGAAATGACAAACCACTCCAATGTCTTTGTCAAGAAAACCTCATCAACAGTGTGGGCACACTATAGATCACGGGGTCGCAAAGAATTGGACACAACCAAATGACTGAGCAACAACAGCTATAACTTAATAAATGCTTATAAATTGATTGATTGAAAAATCCTTTTTACTCTTCATTTGGCAAGACAGACTTGAATTTTAACAAAAAAATTTTACAGAGAAACTAACAGAAAACAAAACAAATAAAAACATGCACTAAATACAGAAGAAATGCGTCGAGTATATTACTCCCATTTCCATCACTTTTGTCTTTCTCTCAACTTTACCTTTCTCTTTCTACCACTCTTCCCCTTCTTGCTGTCTCTTTTTTCTTTAACTTCAACAAGTAACTATTTTGTGTCTAGACATTTTGTGTCGGCATCTGCCTTGCCCTCCTCCATGATGTTCCTCCTAAAACTGTTCCTGGACTGTTCCTTAGATTCAGAGTTCTATAATTTCACGGTTGGACATAGTCTCAGGATACCTAGTCTAATCTATTCCTGAGCAGCAATCTCTGCTATAACACCCCTGATGAGTATTCATCCAGCCTTTGCATGAAGACCTCCAGTGTAAGGTAGCTCCCAAGGGAGCCTATTATATTTTGAGAAAGCCCTAATCAGACGGAACGCTTCTTGGGCAGACACCAGTTGCTTTGGTCTCCATAAGTTGGCCTTGATGGATCTGCTGCAGGCTCATCTTCCAGCCTCGACGCACTTTGGCCTGAATCTAATGCATGAGCTCTAGAACTGATGAGGTGAGTGTGAGAGGTAGGCACAGAGCCCAGAGAAATCACCACTAGTCGTTCTGGTTAGGCAGTATAAGTGAAGGGAAAGCATTCTGGCTTGAGAGTCCAGAGACCTGGGCTCAAATCCCAGTTCTGACTCTCAGCAGCTGTGTGATCTTCGTTAAGTAACTTTGCCATTCTGAGCCTCAGTTTCTTCCTTTGCAAAATGGAGATAACCTTCGTACTCTGGAAAGAGAAATAAAAAAAACCATTCTTGGGATCGTAACCTTTTAATAAATGCTTGTTCTCTCTTGCCTCTGTCTCTCTTCTCTTTTCTTTTATTTTTCCTCCCCCTCCTGCTGCTCCCCTCATCCTCCTTCTCCCCTCCTTATCCTACTCCTCTTTTCCTCCTCTTACTCTTCCTCCTTCTCCCCTCCTCCTCTTCCTCTTCCTCCTCTTCCCTTCCTCCTCCTCCTTCTTCTTCCTCTCTCTCAATTTGAACTCTTATGCAGAGAAGATGTTTCTTGATTTGGTTTTGGTTTTCAGGTGGTGTTGTATAGTGCAAGGAGCACTAAATTTGGGAACCTAAAACTTGCAGGTCAGATGCCACCTCTTCTCTTTCTGGGCTGTATGACCTTGGGTGAGTCATTGAACCTCTGCACCTCAGTTTCTTCATGTGTAAAATAAAAGGGTCAGACCAGATGGCCAAGACCCCATTAAGCTCTAAATCTGTGATCTTCCAATGAAAGCATAAGGAGAAAAATGCCTTGAAGGCCTTAAAATGCTATAAACATATGAGTTATTATTATTATTCCTGCATGATGCCATGTCCTTGACACAGACCCGCTCCATGGTTCCTAAATTCAACACTTTCAGAATTTAGCTAGTGTTCTCCGTTGTTTCCCAGGGTTGAAGTCAAACTCAAGCTGCTCCTTGAATCCTGTTTCACTCTCTAAATTTTCCCAAAAGGATGGATTAAGGTTAGGGGAACAGGATAGTACTCAGGGGATTGATGGCAACAATCTAACTTCTCTTTCTTCTCCTCTGTCTCATGTACCCTGCCCCTGGTGTGGTGGCCATTACTCAGCCTGGCTAGGGGCTAAAAATACTAGTCCAGAGTTAGTGGGAAAAATTGTTTCTAATCACCTAGTTGATGGTGATCCCCTATACGACCCCTATTAAAATCATAATCCCCCTCTCAGATGGCCTGGGGAGAATTATTGAGGTTGAGTCATTTTAAGTGGAGGGTTATCTTATCTATCACTACATATACAACTCACACACACACACACACACACACACACACACACACACACACCACACCACATCTACAATCTGCCTTAAGAATGAAAAATAGCCTCTCAATGCTTCAGCTGCCTGGTTGTACAGTGACAGCCCCCTTGAGGAGGACCTGTACCAGCCACTTTAACCAGTGGATAGACTTTAGTTAGGTTTGGGTCAGATACCTGTGACCCTGATACTCATTTCACCGTTCTGTGTTTGGTTAGGGTTTGTTGTTGCCGCTGCTTCTGTTTTGATTTGGTTTGGTTTGGTTACTTTTAGTTTCTTTTTGAAAAAGCCCAACCCTATCTTAGCCAAATTAAGAGGAAAAAGGAATTTCCCATCAATTGCCAAGTATTTATTAATTATCTAGTATATACCAGGCACTGTGCTAGGTTCTGGTAATACAAACACAAAAAACTACAAATTACTACTCCCAAGGAGTTTACATTCAAATGGGAGAGGTGGCAGCTACATATATAAGTAAATACAGAATGGACATGAAGAAGGATAAATACACATAAATATAAGGTACCTGGGAAGAGACAGCAGCGGTAGCTAGAAGAAGTGATGAAGATTTGTGTCGATAGTGATTTTAAGCTGGGACGTGAAGGAAGAGATTCCATGAGGTGGAGATGAGGGAGTATGATCCAGACGTGAAGAATAGCCAGTCCTAAGGTATAGAGATAAAGCAAGTGTAAGGAACAAAGAGTAAGCCAGAAGGGAAGCACCTCAAATATTATGGAGGGAGCGCAGTAGGGACCTAGTGGGATGAGAAGCGGGGGAATAGTACCTAGCCTAAAACAGATCCAGATGTTTGGATTACTCAGGTGAACTGGGATAAGGAAAGCAGGAAACCAGGAGGGCAAATTGGGGGATTGGGGTCCTTGGCTCCTCCCCAGCCGGGCTAGTCCTTCATGACCCATTATGATCACTCATGAGATATCAGCACTAATAGCATCTCAACTGCTTTTCTATGGGTTGAATGTAGACGGAACTGAGTATTTTGAGTCAGGGACCCAATGATATTTCTGTGTTTATCTTCTACAGTTCCTTACACAAGACTTTGTACTAGGGGCTTAACAGATCCTTATTGACTTTCATGCCAGTTTTGAAAAAAGGTTCAAGACAAAATCTATTGGATGCCTGAAATCCCCATCATTTTTCTCAGGTCAGCAGAGGCAATGTCAAGAAATCACCAAGATGAGAGGACCAGGAAGTAGCAGAGTAGGGCAAGCATTTTCACAAAACTACAGAATCTCAGTATTGAAAGAGACTCAGAGGCATCTAGTCCAATACACAGCTGAATAGGAAACCCTTCTACACTATCCTCAACCTTAATTTAGAAAGTCCACGGTCATCCACTGCATCCTAGGTCATCATGACTTTTGTCTTGCCACTGGACTCCAATGACTTTGGAGGAGAATGTGAGACTGAACACTGCACGGCTCTGCCTCACCTCAATCCAATTCACGTACAAGACGTCAGCCTTGTGATATCAATGGTCCTCTTCAAGAACGAAGGATGAACAACAAAAATGTGTTCCTCTAGCCTTTGCTTGAAGGAGGAACCCACTATCTCTCAGGTAGCCCATTCTTTTTTTTGGATAGCTCAAATGGTTAGAAAGCCTTTCTTTATATCAAACCTAAATCTGCTTATTTGTCACTTCTAACCACTGCTTCCCAGCCCTACCCTCTTGGACCAAGAAGAAATCAAATCCCTTTTGTTCATTTCAGTCAGGTAGCATGCCCTCTGATAAGTTTTCTCTTCTTCATGTTACACATCTTCACTTCCTTCAACTTCTCCTCAAAGACTCTTCATCATCCCGGATACTTGTCTTTGGACACTCTCCAGCTTATCAGTGTCCTTATTAAAATGTAGCACCCAAAAGTGAACACAATGTCCAAGGAGTAGCTTCACCAGGATGGACTGCAGCTTGAGTATCACCTCCATAGTTCTGCATTCTACATCTCTCTTAGCCTAATATTTTAAGGGTTCTTCAGGGTCTCATGTGTCTTCTAGGCATCTTTCCTCCTCAATTCTACCTGTCCCAAGCCCTTCCCCACACACACACCCCTTACCCACATATACATAGCTCCTCTCCTAGGACAGACATTCTTAAGCTGGGGTCCAGGAATTTTTTAAAAATGTTTTAGCGTCTATATTTCAACATAATTGTTTCCTTGGTCATCCAATGTATTTTATTTTACTCATTTTTAAACATTCTAAAAAAGGATTCATAGCATTATAGAGACTGCCAAAGGGATCCATGACATACACAAAAAAAGATAAGAACCTCTTCCCTAAGCTTTATATGGCATAAAATCCTTTAAAGTTTTCCTCTGATTCCTCTTTGTGCCTTTGAGGAGACCCTGGGTTCCAAAAGGCTATTTACTTCATTGGAATGTCAGTCCTGTCAAGGTAGAAAAGCCTCAAGAATGGGCCAGTGACAGACTCAGTTGAGCCAGTCTTTAGATTGCAGACACACAATGAAGATAAAGGAGACTGGCCATCAGGTGATGAAATTTGTCAATCCCAGTAATTCATAAAGGCTATCAACTTAGACTTGGAAGGTATGGAATCTGCATGAAAGAGAGGGTCCAAGCTGGTGAAGTCATGGATCCTCAAAGCATTGCAGAAAGGCCATAGGGCTAGCATTTAAAGTTAATGGCACTGGTGGCGATTTCTAAGAGGAAATGGGCATCAGGATTCTAAAATTATTTTAATGAGAAAAACAGAGTCAACTAACATCATTCTGACTCTTCCAAGAAGGTGACCCACCATAAGGTTGAAGACTGCCTATCTTGTGAAGCTCTTGGCAGATGCAATATGCATTACAAATGGGGAACAAGTGAGTATGAGAGAGAGAGAAAGAGAAAGAGAGAGACAGAGAGAAAAAGAGAGAGAGAGAGAGTGTGTGTGTGTGTGTGTGTGTGTTTCTAAGCTATGAAGGTCAGACCAAGTTACAACATCTGGTTCTGAAACTGCAAACACATCCTGTAAGTTTGCAACCCCAGTTGACACACTTTCTAAAATGAGCCTTGAGGCCTGGCCAGGGTTCTCATGAGAGAATGAACAGAGAAATTAATGTCTTGTCCTCAAACAGGGCCTAACCCAGTATTCTTCCTGAAGGAAAGATAATATGAACCCACAGGGAGAGAGGAAGCTCCATTCTGGACACTCTCTCTCTTTCCTTCTTCTCTGGCTCCAGGATATGGGACCCAGCTGGAGAATTCCCCTCTCAGTAAATAGAATGGTTGTTATCACTACAGCATCAAGTCAGGAAACCTTTGGCCACTGGAATCTCTATGAATAATAGGTGAAATGAATGGGAAATCACTGTGATATAGTGAATGAAGTATTAAATTTGGAGTTCGTAAGACCCGAGTTCAAATTTCACCCTGGACATTTACTAACCACATGATCATGAGCAAGTTAATTTCTCTGAGTCTCAGTTTCCCCATCTCTAAAACATGAAAAATAATCATAGCTGTACCTACGTGGCAGGGCTACTGTGAGAGCCAAATAAGCTTACATATAGAAATTTCTGCAAACGTTTTAAAGGGTTATGTAAATGTCAGTTATAATTATCTGACCTTGCTCCTTCACAGCAGTTATTTTAAGCTCCATTCCTTCCTGAAATAGGGTTGAGTGAGGTGGGAGGGAGTGGAGGGATGGGTAGCAGGTAGGAGAGCCACTTCACCCTGATATCATTGTGTTCCATACCAGAGTTCTTGTAATTTTCCCTTACTTCATCTACACAGGGATCATCCAGCCTGAGACACACGATGACCAAGAAGAAGATACCAAGAGAATGCAGTATTCAGAGTTCTACTTCAGGTGGTAGTAGGAGAGAGAAGTTGTGGGAAGCAATCAGATGTAGCTGGATCTAATTATTCCCCCATCATCACCCTTAGGCCTGAGATGACTCAATCAATAACTTATCAAGTGCCTATTGCTGGGCTAGGGGCTTCAGTGAACAGTCATCTGTGTGCTTATATCTTATCCTCCTGTAAACTCCTCAAAGAAAACAATTGTCTTATTTCATCTTTATATCCTTCCCCCTTCCCTCCCTCAACCTGGCCTGGGGCTCTGAACACAGTAGACACTGAATTAATGTTTGTTCAGTGCATCATCGAATCTCAGAGTGAGAAGGCATACAGCTGAAAATGTACTCCTGCAATAATTCCAATAAGGAGTCGTTCAGACTCCACTTTCATGAGAGAAGACTCATTGCCTCCTGAGATAGCCCATCCCACTTCTGCAGAGTTCTGATGATTAGAAACTTGCCCCCTATATCAAACTGAAATCTGATTCTCTAGATGAAATATTTCCAGCTACTACAATTAGTCTGTATAAAACAATACATTGTTAATTACTATTAACATCACAATAATTAATAATAATAATATTAATCTGTATATAGCATGGTAGCCATTCCTCTCCCCATCACAGTCACTTGTCTTCGGATATATGT
Source organism: Pseudochirops corinnae (assembly GCA_028646515.1). Taxonomy (NCBI): domain Eukaryota; kingdom Metazoa; phylum Chordata; class Mammalia; order Diprotodontia; family Pseudocheiridae; genus Pseudochirops; species Pseudochirops corinnae. The sequence continues at coordinate 200,399,820 of CM053585.1, read as the reverse complement.
CAATTTGTCAATGTCCTTCTATAATGGTAATAGGAACTTGAAGATCTTCCCTGTCTCTTGATAGGCTTAGGTGAATTTGAGGACTTTCCTGATTTGAAAAATAAACTCTGCCCCCTAATAGGCTGAATGTGGTCATATGGAACCTGTGGTGAGAGGCTTGTTTTTTCAGGAGGCACAATTTTTGTTCCTTTGTAGTCAAGTGGGTCACACAGGTTGTGAGGTTCTCTGACCCTGGAGAAGGTTATATATACCTCTAAGGTGAGGTTTTACTTTGGGGCTCACTTACGGGAAGAGTTGTGTGATTTGACCAGATGAGATTCTGCAGAGCCATTGAGCCCCCTGGCTTTGAAAACCCACATGTTGGTGCTTCTCTCTCTGGTGACTAACCATATGTATGTGATGGTCAGACATCTAGAAGCCCTGTCTGTTGGTCTACTGAATTGTATTATTTTCTCTATCTGTATTTTTGTCTGCTTGTAACTTCTGTTTGTATTCTCTGAAGTTCGGGGTGCTAACTTTTTCCCCTGAACTAGATAAATGATATGTGTTCGATTGATTAAAGTAAGATTGTTGACCCTTTTTGCGTTGCTTTCCTTTAGAAAAGCAGATCTAAGAACTTGTGCTAACAGCTAGGGCTATGCTAGGGTGCCTGCTGCTACATCTTCCTAAACTGTGGTTCCCAGAACTAAATACAATGTTCCAACTCTGACATAAACAAGATGGAGGACATCAATAGAATTACCTCTCTATATACATCTATTAATGCAGATTATGATCAGAATTTCTTTTATGACTTCCACAAGATGCTGTTGTTGCACTGAATTAATATGAAAAATGTATATAAAGCAGGGAGGGAAAATCAGTCTAGAAAATTAACCCACTCGATTTAGAGTGAATGACAAGATGTTATCTCCTAATACCTTGACCAGGTAAGAACAAATCTCCTTTTTTAACTAGGTGGGAACGAGGCGTGGATACTTTCATCTAATCAAGAAATCATAAACTTTAGACTAAGTTTGAAAAGTCTTTGATCAATTAAAATGTCTTTGAAGAGCGCTGGATGACCTGGAGAAATGTTGTGCAGGAAGTCTATTTGGAGTGCTTAAGTCTATTTGAGGGGCTTGGGATTCAAGCATCGGGTAACTTAGGGTGAAAGCCTTCCAGCTAAGCCCCTGAGAAGGAAATGCTTGGGCAAGGAGGCAAGAACACAGACTTCAGCCTTGATCTGAGTCACTGCCCAACTTCCCTGGCCAGAGGAGGATCTCATGAAGTACCAGAATACTGGAGGATTTGGATTTTTTCATTGGTATCTTAGCTGTGTCCCCAGGACAGAATTGGCTGGTGATAGTGTCTGATTTAGGAGCCAAGGATAGACTGGACTCAGCAAGGAAAGACAAATTCAAGACTCTACAAGGAGCCTAGAAAAAAAAAAAAAAGATATATTGTATCCATAGGAAATATCTAGAGGACTCCAGCAAATGATTTTACAGAAACCATGAGTTACTCCCTTTGCCATATGTGTCTTCTAAACTTGAGCCTACTTAAGCTTAGCTTGAGTACTGGACTCTTTATGGGCTGGTAGGAACATGTGTTCCAATTGTTCCCACTATACCACCTTAGTAAATACTCCTAACAAAAGCTAATTAAGTTTTGGCTGGCTACTTTATTATCACTCATGAAGAGTAGAACTACGCCATTGGGGGCTTGTGAGCAACCTCATAACTCTTTAGTTACCCCTAGAACCCTGAGAAGGTATAGCAGTCAAGCTTTGGGGACTTCACCAGCTGGAGTGAATGGAGATTTCTAAAATTTGCTCCAGAGTCTACAAAACAACAGCCATCCCTCCAAAGGAGCTTATGGTCTGGGTTGGGAGATAAGTTTGCATGTGTGACAAGTAACTAGGGAACAAGTCTACTGTTCCCTATACACAGCAATCCATTTTCATTTCCAGGTTGTTGTACAAGTAATGCTATGGGTCTGGAATGCATTCCTAGGGACTTTTTGGAGCTCTACAGTTGGGAAATTTTACCCTTATGTCAAGCCCTTTTGCCCTTTTACCTCCTGGGGCCAAATAGAGCAAATCTAACTTCTTTGATGTGGTAAAATTGAGACCTAGAGAGAATGAGTGACTTGATCATGGCCAAAAAACCCAACCCAAAACAAAAACAAAAACCAGGTAGGGGAAGGGAATAAGCATCTATATAGTGCCTGGCTTCCTTCAGATTCTTAGCTTCTTTCGAAGTACAGTTTGGGGCGGCCATTCTTGATCCCCTTTGTTGCTACCATTCTTGCCATCTTGAAATTACTTTGTATCACTCTGTATTTTCTAACTCGCTATGTGTTTTCTCCATTCCTCTGCCCCCAAGTAGAATATCAGCTCCTTGCAAGCAGGAACTGTTTTTTTCGTTTGTTTACTTTTCTTTGTAGCCTGGCACTTTGCACAGTGTCTGGTACAAAGGAGGTGCTTAATAAATGTTTAATTCATTTGTGAAGCTATGTCATACCTGCTGGTTTTCCTTCTCAAAAGGCGAGGGGGAAGGGAGGAAGAAGAGAAAATAAATGCTTGTTAATTGAAAAAAATTAATGTAATTTTTAAAAAGATGATACATTTGCTTCTCATACCAACTAGAAAACAGAATAATAAACAATAAAGGACTGAATATTTTCTTTGGACAATAGGGACCATGGGAGATAAAGAAGGGACAGAGTGATGGTGGCACCCACCTGAGTGCCTACTTGTTATTCAGTGTGATCATTACAACTTAGAAATTATACATCATGATCTAATAGACTATTTTGTTCATTGTCTAGACTTAAGAAAGTGATGGAGAATGTGTTAATAATGCAGATTAAACTTTACAGTGCATTGTACGTACATTATTTTTCCTAGAGAACTGGTTGTTAAATACTTACTAGCACAGCCCTGCAAGCACCTCTAGAACTGAAGCCATAGACAGCTAGGTGGTACAATGGGTAGAGTACTAGATTTAGAGACAGGAAAACCCGAGCTTAAATCCTTCCTTGGACTCTTCTTAGCTGCATGACCCTGGGCAAACCTCTTAAATTTATTCAGACTCAGTTTCCTCATCTATAAAATGGGGATGATAACAGCATCTAGCTCATAGGGCTATGAGGGTCAGATGAGCTAGCATGGGGTAAAGTGATTTTCAGACCTTAAAGTTCTGAATTTTAGCAATTGCTAGCATTATTAGATAAAATGACATTTAAACTATGCCTAAATTGACTTTCCTGAAAATCTGGTATCAGAAAAATCTTTTGACAATCACAAGGACCTGCTGAGGGAACATCATGTGATAAAAAGAATACCCACCATGGATAGAGTTAATGATGTGGAAATCCTGTCTATGTTACTAATGTGCTGACTCAATGGATAGAGCAAGCCTGAAGTCAGGAAGTTCTGAGTTCAAATTCAACCTCCAACACTTACTAGTTGTGTGACCCTGGGAAAGTCACTTAACCCCTATCTGTCTCAGTTTCCTCAACTATAAAATGGGAATGATAATAACACCTATCTCACAGGGCTGTTGAGAGGATCAAATGAGATAATATTTGCAAAAGTGCTTAGCACAGTGGCTGGCATATAATAGGCACCATATAGATGCCTATTCCCTTCCCCTACCTGGTTTTGGGTTTGGGTCTGGGTTTTTTGGCCATGAGCAGGCCACTCTCCCTCTCTGGGTCTCAATTTCACAACATCAAAGAGGTTAAATTTGCTTTTTGACCCCAGGAGACAAAAGAGTAAATGGACTTTACATAAGGGGAAAACTTCCCAACCACGGAGTTTCAGAAAGGAATGGGATTCCTTGGGAATGGAACACGTGTCTCCTTGATGGAAGCCTTTAAGCCAGACCCAGATGGACAGTTGTTGAAAGCAATGAAGTAGTGATTCTTTTTTCATGTATGTTTGGACTAGATGGTCATTGATGTCCTTTCTAATTCTGAATTCCCATCAATCTTTGCTTGTTTGATCATCCAGGTCCTCTTCCCGCTCTAAATCTCCCACAGTACAGACAGGGAAACTGAGACCCAGGTGAAGTTAGGTGGTTTGTCCAAGGTCCACAGGTGGTAAACATCAGAGGAAGAATTCGAATCCAAGACCTCTGACTCCAGAGTCGATTCTCCTTCTGCATTACCACACAATGATTCTACATTAAACAAAAGATGAAAAAAATCCTTTTATCTACAGCACCCTAACACATCACCAGGGAAGGCATTATTTCTAAGTTTTCCCCCAATAAAAGTCATGACTCCTGAGTCTGAATTATTGCACACTCAAATTAGTGAGTCTTTTCTGCATTTAATATGCAAAATCTAAAGTGCACAAGCAGAAGTAAATTCACTTGGGGGGTAACAAGTGCTCCTGCAGGAGAAAGTCCAATAACAGGAGCTCTGGGGACAAGCAGTCTGGTTCAGAGAGCAAGGGAAGCAGGAAGTACCCCTACTCTGGTCCATTTATTCAGCTAGCAGTTGGTAGGCAGCCACTTTTCTTTCTTGAGGAGCTAGCAGGAGATGCAGCCTCTGTTCCATCACTGTAATCTAAAAATCTTATTCATTCTGAAAGATCGAGCTCAAAACTATTCCCTCGTGAAAGCCACTCTCCATTCTCCAAGGCAAAAACATTTTCCTGCCGCTCTTATGCGAGGAGCTGACATTCTACTTGCAGGGAGGGGAATGGAGAAAACACATTTTAAGGCACATTGTACCTTGATTCACCAGATTTCCTTAGGCTTTGATTCTATTCTGCACTAGGGTTTTTGTGGACTATTTCATAATTATGCTTCTCCTGCCAGACTCTAAAATCGAAGAGAGCAGGGGTTATATGTTCACTATCTTTGTATTTCTTCCAGCCCTTAAAAAAACGCTTTGCATCTCAGACATTTACTTGCAGTGTGACTCTGGCCCAAATATCTTAATTCCTCTGAACCTCAGTTTCCTCGTGAACTTCTGAAGCATCTTAATGGTACAATAAGTGGGTAGAGTGTTGGCCTTGGAGCATGGAAGACCTCATTTTGAATCCTGCCTCTGTAACTTAGTTATACCAGCCTAGACAAGTATTTAACCCTCTCTCGGACTCAGTTTCCTCATCTGTGAAATGGCTATAATAATAGCATATGCCTGACAGGATTGTTATGAAGATCAACTGAGATAGCGCATGTAAAGTGTTTAACAAACCTCAAAGGGCAGTATAAAAGCTAACTGTTATTGTCATTATCTGCAACATCAGGATTACAGTAGCACTTATCTCTCAGGATTGTTTTAAAGATCGAGTGAGATAATATGTGCAAAGCACCTTGTGAACTTTAAAGCTTTAAATAAATCCAAGTCATTATCATTATCGCAGACACTTCATTCAGATAGACTTAACAAATATTAAGTGCTTATTAAGTGATAGATTCTGCAGATCCAAGGAGAGAGAGGACGCAGGCATTGCTCTCAAGAGGCTTTCAGGGGAAAGACAAGTAGATAAATAAGAAGCAGGTAGTGACATAGTCATAGGGTGCCAGACTTGGAATTAGGGAGACCTGGCCTCAGACATATACTAGATGTGTGACCTTGAGCAAGTCATTTCACCTTGTTTGCCTCAGTTTCCTCATCTGAAAAATGAGCTAGAGAAGGAAATGGCATGCTACTCCAATATCTCTGTCAAGAAAACCCCAAATGGGGTCACAAAGAGTCACTGAACAACAACATCACCATTATCACCTATGACATGGAAGGCAGTGCATTACTATGGATGAAGAGCCACCTTAAGAACTAGAAGATCTGAGTTCAAATTCTGCCTCTGACACATACTGGCTATGTGTGACTTAACCTAGTCTAAGCAAGTCACTTAACCTCTAAGTGCTCTAGCAACTCTCTAAGACTTAACTGCAGAGAAGAAGCCAATGTGCATTGATAGAGGGAGTTCCCTAGGAAAGGCAACAAGCATCTATTAAGCTGCTAAGCTTAAAACAAATACAAACTGGAGATACAAATACGAACAAGAAGAATGATGATCTCTGCCCTCCATGAGTTTATAGTCAAATAGCAGAAGACAACACACAAAAGGGAGGGAGGGAGGAAGTACCACTGTAGGGACATAGTGTTTAGTCAAGAAATCAGGAGTAAACATTGGCTGGTGTGGGTCTCTCCCCAAAATGGAGACCCCTTGGGGGAATTCACCACTGGAATAAGGTGGCCAGCATGGATGAGGGCTGTTTCTGCTTGAGAAGGCTGCAGGGGAAGATGGATGTTCCCCAAGTAAGAAAGTCCCAAGCACTGAGGGAAGGGCAGCAGAGGCAGGGCAGCAAAGTCTGAAAAGTCAAAAGCAGGATCCAACAGGGTTAGAGCCAAGGAACGTCTCCCTGGTAGAAGTGGCATCAGAGCTGGGCCTTGAAGAAAGGAGGAGACCAACAGATGAAAATTCAGGGTGGAGAAGTATGTTCCACTCCTAAGAGAAAGAACAAAGTCATAGAGACAGGCTGGATGAGAATGGCAGGTGCAGAGCATGCTAGATTCAGGTTGTAAAAGGTCTTGAATTCCAAGATCAGAAGTAAATACTTTATTCGGTAGGCAACAGGGAGCCAGTGAAGGTTTTTGAGAAGAAGAGTGACATCATCAGAATAATGTGATTAGGGCAATGACTCAGGCAACCGCATGAATGGTGGACAAGAGAGAGAGACAGACTAGAATCAAGAAGACCTTTAGGAGGCCACTATAATAATCTAGACAAGAAGAAGAATCCATTGCTTTCTGTGGAATGTTCTCAACTTTCACTGTTGTTGTTGTTTTGTTTTGTTTTTTTACTAGAAGGGCTTATCGTGGTTATCAGCTTGGGGGCTAATCTGAACCTTGATCTTTTTTGTCTCAGGGACCCCTTCGCAAGCCTCAAGAAATCTATTGACCCCTTTTCAGGATATTGTTTTTAAATGCATTGAAATAAAATACATGGGATTACAAAGGAAGTCAATTATGTTGAAGTACAGTTATAAAAAGCCTTATCTCTCAAATATATAGAGAACTAAGCCAAATTTATAAAAATACAAGTCATTTCCCAATTTATAAATGGTCAAAGGATATGAACAGGTAGTTTTTAGAGGAAGAAATCAAAACTATCTATAGTCATGAAAAAATGCTCTAAATCACTATTGATTAGAGAAAATGTAAATTGGAACATTAATGCATCGTAGGTGGAGTTGTGAACTGATTCAACCATTCTGGAGTGCAATTTGGAACTATACCCCAAAGGCTATAAAATCCTATTAGCGATACCACTACTAAGTACCTCTACAAAGTGACCAAAGAAAAAGGAAGAGGTTTTATACATACAAAAAAAATTATAGCAGTTCTTTTTGCAGTGGCTAAGAATTAGAAAATGAAGGGATGCCCATCAACTGGGGAATGACTAAACAAATTGTGTTATGCAATTGTGATGGAATACTATTGTTCTATGAGAAATGTTTGGTTTCAGGAAAATCTGGGAAGACTCATATGAACTGATTCAAAGTGAAGTGAGCAGAGTCAGGAGATCATTGTACACAGTAATAGAAATATTGTATAACGATCAACTGTGAATGACTTAGCTATTCTCGGCAATACAATGATAGAAGACAATTCCAAAGGACTTGGGATGAAAAATGCTATCATCTCCAGAAAATGGACTGATAGAGTCTGAATGCAAATTGAAGCATATTTTTTTTAACTTTATTTTTTTTATTTTTGTTTTTGGTCTATGTTCTCTTTTGAAACACAGCTAATATGTTTTGCGTGCCTGCACATGCGTAATCCATTTCAAAGTATTTGCCTTCTCAAGGAGGGAGAAGGAGAAAGAGGGAAGAAATTTGGAACTAAAACATTATTTTAAAAGTGTTAAAATTATTTTTACAGATAATTGAGAAAAATAAAATAAAAACATTCTTTTAAAAATTTTAATTAAAAGTATTTTAAACAAGTTCATGGACCCAATGAATACCCAATCTAATTCAATCTCCTTATTTTATAGATGAAGATTCCCACCCCCCCCCCCAAAAAAAGGGGGAAATTACCTATCTAAGGTCATCTGAGTGCTTGAAGGAGCCAGGACTAGAGACTCCTCCCCTGGTGCCTATCTGGCTCCATACATACCACCCCATTTCTCAATAGTATATTGCAGAATCATTGACTTAGGACCCCATCAGTCCTCCCCGAGCTTTGGACAGAAGGTCCCACATTTACACAAGGACAAAAAAAATGAGTTTTCTTTTCCTTTTTCTTCTACTTAAAGAGGAAAAAAAAGAGATGTTTACTCTCGCCTTTGATGTTCCCTAAAAACACTGTGGCTCCTGCTCAGTGTCCTCCATGGCGCTGACAATTGTTTATTAGTTCTAAAATAGCTGAAATTCATGTCAAACATTCCGCATGTTAGAAAAATGTTTATGAAGTGTTATCATCGTTTATTTAACTGTGCATGTTTGGGAAGCCAGAGTAAAATATAATGGACCACACAGGGCTCCCTCACATTAGCTCACATGGAGGCCCTTCCTGCTGTGCATGGCACAAGTGGGAGCTGATGCCAGCCTCACCTGGGCCCACAGAGCAGGGAACTTGGACTTTGGCAGGGTACAAGGGGGAGAGTCAGAGGGTGCAAAAAAATGGTAGATCATCATAATACACACCAGCTTAATCATGGTCAAATTTTAGTGGAGAGGATACTGGAATAAGAGTCAGGAGAACTGACTCTTTATTTAATGTCTTTGTGTCTCAGTTTCCTCATCTGTAAAATTGGAGATTTAATCATAGCTTTTTGGGAAGATTCAATGGGATAATATATGTAGAATACTCTGTAAGGCTTAAAGCATTATGTAAATGCTTGCTGTTCTATTATTATTGCTTTTGTTTTTGTTGTTATCATTATTATTTCTACTGCAAAAATTTTCTAAGTCTTGGGCATTCACATTTAACCTCCCTGGAATCAGTTGATGTGAAGTGATCTCAGGACCCCTGGCCATTTGTCAGGTACAAAACCTTCCCTGATCCTCCTGTCACAGGAATTTGTCTCCCACCTTTGACCAGTAGCACTTTGCTCTGTACCTCTCTTTGCCCATGTCAATGACACTGTAAATTATAGTAATCTGTATTTGCATTTTATGCTCCCTTTGGATTATGAACCCAATGAGGACGGGATCCTGTCTTACTGACAGTTTGTATCTTCCCCAACATCTAGTACAGTAATTTATACAGAGCAGGCCCTTTAAAATGGTCAGTGGAATAAATGAGTGAACGGATTACTCAGGGTTTCCTTTTTTTCCAGACTCTATGTGAAAATCAGTGTCTCTGTCTTGATGTAGTTGAGCCAACTAAGACTCAGCATTCTGCTCTACTGTGATTGTGAACCTAAACCCCCAAAAGATATCTAAAGGGCCTTAACTCTGGCTCCAACCTCTCTCTGTCTTTCCCCACCTCCAGGCCATAGTTGCTCTTCTATTTGCCTTACATGGAACCTGATAAGTATGTGGAACACTATTAAGCATTTAATAAATGCTTGCTGATGGATTATTTCCTACAGCTTTTATTTTCAGGAGGAAATTGTTATAGAAATAACAAGAATAAAATTCAGCCAACCAATACCTCCCATTTCTATAACACTTTAGGGTTTTATAAAACTATTTCTCACAACAGCTCTGACAGGAAAATTGGATAAATATAATTATCTCCATTTTATATGAGGAAACTGAGGGTGGAGGAAGGTGACATGCTCAAGGTCACCAAGCTAGTAATGGTGAGAGCCCAGTTCTCCAGTGTCTAAGGCCCAAAAAGATTAAATAATTTGCCTAGAGCTGATTTTACAGATGGTGAGTGACAGAGCTGGGATTTGAATATAGGTCCTCAGGTTTATAAACCCCATGGTATCTAAAATGAGGTCTCTCACAAAAAGAGCATCTCAAAGAACTATCCCCTAGCAACCTCATTGACTCCTAAGGGATCTTCCCCGGCCCCTGGGAAGGGCATCACATGGCCTGTATACTACTGCACTACAGAGACAGACGGGTCATCCGCACTTCCAAAGCTGAAGTGATTTTGTCCCTCTGGTTTACCAAGACTCACCACCTGCTTCCTCTCACCAATTCATTACACCTACTTAATAGGTTTGTTGAGAATAGAGACAAGAGCTTTGCAAACTGAAAAAGTCAGGCCCTCATTGCTAAGCAGGTAGCATGTGAATAGAGCCTCCATTTATTCCCTTGTTGATGTCTTAGGTGTGAAAACAGGGAGGCAAAAAACTTAGCTATCAGTTCCTAGAAAAGTCCCAGGTTGATGGGGAAGGAGACATCCTCACAAAACTCAGGTGTCAACTCCCAATATTGCTAACTTCAGAACTCAGATGCTTCAAGGAAAACTTGGGGGAAAAAAATTGGGTTTGTAAAGCTGAGGACCTATATTCAAATCCCAACTCTGTTACTCACCATCTGTAAGTACAGCTCCGGGCAAACTATTTAATCTTTTGGGGGGTCAGTTTCCTCATCTGTAAAGTGAAGGATTTGGACTAGACAGTCTCTAAGGTCTTCTCCATCCTTAGTCTTTGCTCCAATAATAAATTATCATTTATAATATGGGGAAAATAGGTTGGTATTTTCTAACTAGCAAACACACACACACAAATATACAGCGCGAGCACACAATTTTTCTATTCTCAGACCACAAGGAGCTGTGCAGCATAGGATAGTGGACAGAGCACTCCCCTTAAACCCAGGAAGGCCTGGGTTCGAAATCTACTTCAGATACCTAGTAATCCTGAACAAGTTACTTTGACCTCTCTCATTCTCATTTTTCTTATTTATCAAATGGGAATATTAATATCTACAGCATTTACTTCACAAGCTTGTTGTAAGTATCAAGCAAATAATGTATAAAAAGCATTTTGCAAAACTTAAGGCACTATATAAATGTCATCATTATTCATAGAGCCACAAATTCCTTTCATTCCCCTGTTCCCATCCCCACCCCCACCTCAATTCGTGTGCAAAGCCCTAGGGAACAGCTGATTTATCCTTTCAGTAGAATTTCAGTAAGAGAAAGACTTCAGTTTTACAATTCAAATTGCTTTTTAAAAATCTATTTTATCCAACTTCATAAAAAATTAATTCACCACCACTGTATCAGTTGTTTTTGCTTAACTGTTTTTCTTTGTTACAGGAGAGGGTTCAATTCCCGGAGGGGGTGGATATCCAGAAATTACTGTGGTGTAAAAACAAAAGGCATCAATAAAACTTATTACAAAAAAATTAATTCACCAAGATTAATTTTATTACAGTGAAAACTAAGTGTGTCAGCATCCAGCGACCACTGACCATTTCTCCCCAGGGAATCCACATGTTACAATATAGCCTATTAAAGTCCTCATATTCAGGCTAGTAACTTCTAACAGGGGCGTTCTAATGAATGCACATCCCCTTATTTCTTTCCAGCCTTTCCCTTTAATTCCCCCTTTAATTTATTCCTATCGCCCTTGTTATAAGATTCTTTGCTGCAGGTAATCCAAGATGATCTATAAAATACAATATAAAAACCTAGCCTACAGTAAATTACTGTCTAATAAGGCGCGCACAGTAGCCAGAAAAGCTCTCCTGGTGAGAGAAGCACTCCATCAGCTTCTCAAGTTAAACAAGCTTGGGATTGATTCACAGAGCACACACATCTTTACACCAAGAAACAGAAGGCAGTACATTCAATGGTCTTTTTTTCCAGAGTGGTCATAGCTAACTATCAGAGAGAGAAGAGGCATTAGCAATTACCCACTCCAAACCCCTTGTTTTGCACATGGGGAAACTGGGGCTCAGAAAGGTAACATGATTTGCCAAAACCTCTGTGGTTTTCCCCATAGCTGGTAAATGGCAGAGTGACTATAGTGCTTGGTACATAGTAGGTGCTTTCATTCATCCATTCATCCATCCATCCATCCTTCCACTCATTCATCTCTACCTCAGTCTGGCTTGACACATAGTAGGTGCTTTCATTCATCCATCCATCCATCCACTCATTCATCTCTACTTCAGTCTGGCTTTTGGCCATAGGTATTTATTTAGACCCATGCCTCAGCCTCACTGATGACACCAACCAAGCCTTCCAGTTCTCTATAGCTGGTACAAGAAGCAAAAAGTTTCACTCAGATGCTGTGAGACAAACTTCGAGAGAAGACTGTTCCTCACTCAGAACACAGAGTTCACAGAGAGGACTGTCTTAAGGCATCCAAGTTCATTTCAAATGTGCACCCCCGCCCCCCACACTCCCATCCAGTATCTTGGGACCAATTCATGACAGATATTTTGTTCTCCCTTCCCATAGCCTCATAATTTCATGGGTTTTTTCCAAGATCATAAAATACTTACTTTTAATATTTTCAACTCTTGTTTCCCATAAAACAAAAATATTAGTAGATCTTAAAGACACATAGACCATTAATGGAGCTTTATGACGTGCACGTGATCTGTGGTGTATGGACGGTGACTTTTTGACATAGCCTCCTTGTCCACAGGGCATCTATTACAACATCTTATTTTGACACAGTCCTCTCATAAGCCGAATTAAGACATATTTTTATTATCTGTGATGTGCCAATAGACAGCAAAGGCTGAATGCCGCTGAGCAGCGTCTTCGGCTGTGACCTTTTTCCATCACTGGACGCCTCGCTCCCTTCTGCTGCTTCCCGCTCCTTCCCTCCTAAAAACATGGATCAAGTTATCCAGACTGACAGCAATTTACAATTCCCATTAATGGTCATATAAATTCCAGTAGATCAAGGAAACTTGGGTACATTATATTCAGACGCAGCTAATAGGTCTGGGAGAGCTGCCATCTCTTGTTTCTCTGTGATGACTGTTTATATCTGCAGTACAAGTAAGCAGTGAAACAATTCCTCAGCTTGCTGGAGGAGCCTGCATGGAGGCCATTAATTGCTTGCTGGACTTGCTATCAGAGGTCTAGAGGGGAAATCTACTTCCTAAACTTGGGGAGAACCAGTTTTGCCCAGGCTTCTAGCCTTCCAAAGAAAAGAGGGTTGGTTCGGTTTAGGGAGCCCTTCTTCTCACATTCAACCTGAGCCCCACAGGACGGCCTCATGGAACAGGAAGCACTGGAGGCACCTACAGCAGAAGACCATGGAGATGAGCCTTGACCCCTGGGAGCAGTTAGAGCCCTAGACCCCAACCTAGGTCTACTGCCCTGAAAGTTCCATGGTTAAAGATGTGAGGGAGAGGTGAGGATGGAGATTGTCAAGGGTTAGGGATGTAAACTGAACCCGATCTCCAGGTGGAGTTTAACTATCCACTGTTCACACTTTCCATTTGGAATCCTGTTCTAACTTTCTGCTGCCTTGCAGCATGACAGGGTCATTCATCTTCCCTACCTGTTGGTATTGCCTTGGAAAATATGAAGTGCTTTTAACATCAGCCTGAGCCAAACAGAATTAAGAAGACAAGTCTGCAGGGAAATATATATTATAATAAAAACTCAAATTTTTATAACAATTTATTTTTTTTAATTTATGAAATAAAACAAGTATTTCCATAACATAGTATAACAAAAAAAGATTATCATACATGAAACTGCAAATCAATTACATACAACTTTTTTTTTTTTGCATTTTGGAGGGGGGAAGGCAAAAAAAAAGTCCAAAGTCCACACAATTCTTGGATCTTCTGTACTGTTCCTCCTTTTAATCAAAGCTAGAATCCATTCAAATATAATGGATCATGGACTACACCTTTCATGACTATGAGTAGGAGATATATTCTTAACCAAACAGCAGATAGAGGTAATTATGAAAGATAAAATAGATTTTATTACATGAAACTGAAACGCTTCTGTATAAACAAAATGAATGTACCTAGAATAAGAAGGGAAGCAGTTGAATGTGAAAAAAATGTATCAAATTTCTCAGATAAAGTTTTAGTATCTAGGATATACAGACAACAAACTATATGTGTGTGTGTATACAATGCATATAAGTACATTCTATATAAACGTGTGTATATGTGTATATGTACATACTTCTGTGTGTATGTAACCAAAAGCCATTCCCCAATAGGTAATTAGTCAAAGGATATGAATATACAGTTTCCAAGAAGATTGCAAACTATTAACAACCACATGAAAGAATATTCCAAAGTCACTAATAATACAAAACATGCACATCACAAAAACTCTGTTTTACCTTATATCCAGCAAATTAGGAAAGATGACAAAAAATGTGAAAAGTCAATACTGTCCAGGTTATGGGAAAATAGGTACACTAGGGCATTGTTGGTGGAGCTGTGAGTCAGTACAACCATTTTGGAAAGCAATTTGGAATTATGCAAATAAAGTAACTGAAATGTGACCCTACTGACCCAGAGATACCAGGCATATACCTCAGGGAGATTATATAGCAAAAATCTGGAAAAGTAGATGCCCCTATATTGGAAAATGGTTAAAAAAATTATGTTACACTAATGTAGTAGAATATTACCATCCATAAAAAATGATGAATCTGATAAACACAGAGAAGTATGAGAAAACTTATATGAACTGATGTAGAGTGGGTTATAGGTCCCAGTTGTGGTAGTGGTGGTTGTGATTGTGTTTTTGTCCTTCCTTCTCCAAGAGGACCATGACATCAGGGAGATGATGACAAGACTTGCAATTGACTTTGATTTGAGAGAGGGAGGACTGTGCAAAGTCACCAGCCTCATTTTTCTCCCCCAGAGCCAGCTGTGTCCAGTGGCCAGATATTGATCATGAGGACTATAGATGACCCAGGATGCAGTGGGACACCTTGGCCCTTTTAAGCTAAGGCCTTTTCAAGTTCTCACTTCTAGTGAGGCAATACCCATTAAGTGAATAAGCCTCTTTAAATCAAGGGATTGCACATTTAATCCACACACACACACAAAAAAAAGTCAAATTGGGAGGGAAAGACCCTCAGGGTTGCTGGCCAAAAGAGAAACAGTCACTATTTACCTCTTTCACTCAGCCAGGGATGTAAAAGCAAAAGGTATCAATAAAATTTTATTTGAAAAAATTAAGAAAAAGACATCCCCCCCCCAAAATAAAAATACAAGATCCTCGAGAGTAAAGACTGTTTTGCTTTTGGTATCTTCAAGATCTAGCACAATGCCAGGCACATAGGTGCTTGATGAATTGCTTTTACTATAGCCCCAGAATATAGAAATGGAAAAAATCTTAAGAGATCATTCAATTCAATTTTCTCATTTGACAGGCAAGAAGATGAGGTTTAGACAGTAGAAATGACTTGCCCAACGCCACATAATTAATTAATAGAAGGATCAAGACTAGCACCCTTAGGCTCTCAGACACACTGAAATACTCCTGAAAGACACATAGGGAGCTATTTAATATATCCTTATTGATTGATTCCATGTGGGAAGGAAGACCAAAGAGAGATGGAGAGTGGATCATCATGGATCATTATGAGCATTCATCTAAGCTCATATTCTCACTTATTAAAGGACCTTAGGTCACTTTGTTTACTTAACCTCTCAGTTTACTCACCTGTAAAATGGGAGTATTTACCTTTTTCAATAGGAGTTTAGCTGAAGACTAATTGATGGTGCTTGCTCCTGAAACTTCTTTGTAAGAAGGAGATGAGAATCACTTGGGGAATTAGTAATCTCTTTCCAGATTAGTGGGATGAAGGATTCAGCTAGGCACATTGAGGGAAATGGACCAGAACACAAGAAAAAAAAATGCACCCTAAATGAACAGGTTCACATTTATAAAGACATTGCTATCACCCTCTTAGGTAAAGGTGCACTTTTCATTCATTCCATGATAAAATCAGATTTGGATTTTGCTTTACCAGTAAATGTCGGAAAGGCAATATGAGGAGAAAAGAGAGAGGGAGAGAAGGAGCATTTCTATGTTGCCTCCTATTTGCCAGGCACCGTGCTAAGCATTTTTTACAAATGTGATCTTATTTGATCCTCACAACAAATCTGAGATGTAGGCGCTATTATGTTTTTTCTCCACTTTTACAGATGAGGAAACTGAGGCAGATAGAGATTAAGTGACTTGCCTAGGCTTACACTGCTAGTAAGTGTCTGAGGCTGAATTTGAACCCAGGTCTTTCTGAATCCAGGCTCAACACTCTTTTCAGAGAAGCCAAGCCCTCTGGAGCAGCTTCCACATTTCAGAGGACTCATGAAGAAGGCAGGCCCTCTCCACAGGGGAGCTAGTTACTCAGTCTCCAGTCTCCCCTTAACCTTCCCCTCTCTGAGACACATATTTGTTTGCAATGGACCCCTTTAACACATGATCCTATCTATCCTGAACTGTTTTCTAATTATTTCATGTAAGTAAACCTTGTCTTTCCAGCCAGGAAATGAACTGGGAAAAACAGGGACTCTGTCTTCTCCATCTCTTGAATAGCGTCAGACCAGAACTGGGCACTCACATCAACTGAATCCCAGACTTGAAGAATTCCAGAGCTGGAAGAGACCTCAGTGATTATTTAGTCCAACCTTATTCTGCAGATGAGGAAACAGAAGATCAGAGACATGATTTAGTGATAACTGGCCCAGGGTAGGGGAGGCTTTAAGGGTTTGAAAAGCATATTAAATATATTTCTTCATTTAATCCTCCCAATAGTCCTATAGTCAGGTATTCTAATCCCCATGAGGTGGATGGAGGCCATGGAAGAAAGGGAAAGGATTTCATTCGTGATTTCATTAGTCAGAGAAACTCCCCAGTGGAAACGCCCTTCACCAGTACAGATGAGCAACTAGTTTGTAAGTTTGACTGAGACAGTGTAGTAACAAGCACCCTAGCACACCCAGGATGCCTGCTAGCACAGGTTCCTTGATCTGTTTTTCTAAAGGAAAGACAGCTTTAAAGGGGCTGATGATCTTACTTCAATTAACACACAGATAAGTACAGATAAGTAGAAAGAAATGAGTATCCAAGAAAGAATCTAAAAGACAGTCCTCCAACTGTCTAAACAGAATAATACAACCACCTACATACACCACCAGAACAGCAGAGCATCAACCTCTGAGTAGTCGGGAGACTCTTAACAAATGGCTACTCAGAGTCCCATCCAGGGAATCAAAAGGTCCTTCGAGCTCCCAAAGCAAAATACCTACTTCCCAGTATATATAGTTTTCAACTAATAGGCTTAGAGCCAGAAGGCACCACAACCCTCAGTGCCTAATTAGCTTAGGACCAAAGGGTGGGAAAGCCTTTCTACAAGCAAGTCTCCCCCTAAGCAAGCTCCTCTTTAGGCAATTTCCTCCCCCAATGGGATCTATGTAATTCAGGGTGTATCACAGCTGTGAAAGCAGCAAGATATCCATGATTGAAATACCTGTGTACCTTCAGACCTGGGGACACAGCTCCTGTTCCAAGGGAAAAGGGGACACATGTGGTTACATAGGCCTTTGAATAGACAGGGAAGATCTTCCTATTCCATTAATGTTACAGACAGTTGCTTGGGTTGCTGAGAGTTAATTGACTTGACCATTGAGGATGAAAGTCTCATCTAGTTCTAGACTCCTAGGCTAGCCTTCTATCCACTTGACCACAGATCCCCATTTTGCAAACATTGAGATGGGCCCTGAGAAACTGACATAGTCACACAGTTAATGGGTCTGAAGAAGCATTGAAATCCAGATTCTTCCTGACTATCAAATCAGTCTTCTTTCCAATATAACACACTGACTTTCAGGATAAAGAGCAACTTTGGAGAATTTTGCCAAGGAAAAACTTTCCAAGGTGAATTCAGACTAGCAGTCTTTAAATTAACAGGCAAGCCTTTCAACAGAGAACAACAAGCTTATTATGTTTGTTTGTTGATCAATGATAATAATAACTAGAATTTATATAGCATTTTATAAATATTGTTTCATTTTATTCTCACAGCAACCCTGGGAGGTGTTATTATTATCCCAATTTTACAAATGAGGAAACCAAGGCAGACAGATGTTAAGTGATTTACCCAAAGACATATAACTAATAGGTATCTGAAGCTGGATTTGAACTCAAGTCTTTCTAACTCCAGATTCATTGTTCTACCCACTGTGCCAAATAGCTACCTAATTGATGAGTAGTAACTTGATTTTCCAGTGAACAAGGCGACGAAGGCCATTTTCTGAGAGCTTAACTTAAGGGTAGGGAATTTACACATGCATTGCTAGATTGTCCAGCGTCATTGAAAATTGGAATACCCAAGCTTAGGGGGTTCTCCTAGGATGAACCTTAAACTCAGATGCACCAAGTCCCAACTCTGGACCAACAAGCAAATGCCAGAGAAAAGTGATATCCTCATTGGACGTAAATAGCAATATGTGTGTAGTCCAGAGGGCTATGCCTAGAATCAGAAAGATCCGAATTCAAATCAGGTCTCAGACACTTATTAATTGTGTAACCTTGGGAAGGCATTTAACCTCTACCTCAGTTTCATCATCCATAAAAAAGGGTTGATAATAATAGCATTAGTCTCACAGGGTTATTGTGAGGATCAAATGAAATGCTTGTAAAAGCACTTAGCACAGTGCCCAGAACATAGTAAGCATTGTACAAACATTAGTTTATTATTATTATTATTATTATTATTTAAACCTCAGTGTCTATTTCCTCGATTGTAAAATTCGGATAATGATAATAGCCCCTGCCCCCCAGAATTGTTATGAGGATTAAATGAGATATGTAAAATACTTAGCATAGCATCTGATACATAGTAGGTACTTTAAACATGTTTGTTTCATTGCCAGGAAAGAAATTTTGACTCCAAAGTTAAAAACTTGGGGAATCCAGACAAAGTTTCCTCCGACCACAGCGGGAAGGACAGGAAGTAACAGGGCCCCAGGTTTCCAGACTTTCCCTTCCCTCCCCCAGAGTTTATCATCCCACAGTTGGCAACAAGGACACAAACACACTTCTTGCTGAATGAATAACTCCTTGATGTGAGCAAGGTACCTTTCTCTTTTCCCACTGACTCTTCACTTTTTCAAAGACGAGCCAAAAAAAAAAAAAAAAGCACCCAGCAAGATTTTGTTTGATTTTATTTAATTTGGGCAAATGAAGCTGCAGGCTATTTTTTTTTTTTTTTGAAACCTCCCCTGCAGCATCTATAGGGCCTTTGCTTATCCCTACAGTTAGCAAAATACTAGGGTCAGCCCAACTGTAATTGGATTATGGCACAAATAAGCCTGACAAGGTTATCAGAGGCTGACGGGAGAAACAGAAAGTCCTCTTTGCCCCCCTTCAAAAAACTGGGACTCCATTGGTTAGCCCCTCTATAAACAAAGTTTACATTCCAAAGGAAAATGCCAAAAGTTGCCAGTCTTCATTCTGTGAAGTGAGAAGGGGACTTAGGGTAGATTTAAATTTTGGCTAGGATAATTATTCCTTATTAAAGTTAGCTAACATCTCCCCTCTCTGGGTCTCATCTTGCTCAACTGCAAAACTGGAGAGTCAGACTACATGACCTCTAAAATTCCAGCTCTTAATCCCAAACTCCAAAATTTAGAGTGCCTACTATGTGCTCACAATAGCTAAACGAATGCCTAATACACAGTCAATGCTTCAAGAAAACAATCTGTCAAAGATCACAGGCAGCCTCCGCCAGAAGGTAGCTATACTATGGAACGAGTGCCCAAAAAACCAGTCCCAGCAGCTAAAATATTCAGGGCTAGAGTTAGTCTCAGCTGCTCCCTACATCCTCCTCCCTAAATCCCTCCAAGGTTAATCCCATGACAATCCTCCCATTGTCAGAGCATTTGTTGCCCACCTATTCTCTTTCCCACCCTTTCCCCACCTCTGAGTTTCTCAAGTCCCAAAGTAACCAAAAGTCAGAGTGAAGGATGGGACAGGGCAAGGGAAAAGAAGAGGTCAGCCCATTTCCCAGAAAGGGCCATGAGGAGGGGTAGTTAATGTTCAGCTCTTTCAGGTAAGACAACCAGGTGTAATCTGACCCTAGCTTCAGGACGAGACCTCTTTTTAGTCTCACCATCCATCCCCCCAAACTTGTGCCCCATACCCCATTCCTCTAATTTGAGAAAGGAGAATCCCCAAGACAAGAACTGAAAAAGCACCTTTCTCCCTTTTTTGCAGAGGTGGGAGACTATGGGAACTTAACATTGTGTGTGTGTGTGTATATATATATATATATATCTGTCATATTTAGTTTTGCTGAATTGCTTTTTAAATCTCTTTTTATTCTTTATTATTGGAGACGACTCTGGGTGGACAAAGGGAAGGGAACAGAGCTAGAAATGAAGCTAAAAGTGCAACAGTGGCTATAGCGCTGACTGCTTTCAGGAAGAAGATCCTGAAAGATCCAGGAAGATCAAATCCTTCCTCAGAAAATAACTAGCTGTGTGATGATGGACAAGTCACTAAACCTTTTTGAGCCAAAAAGATGGGGTTGGACTTAATAAATTCTGAGGTCCTTTGTAGCTCTAAATCTATGATCCATTAAAAAAATAATTCAATAAAAATTTCATTTTGTATTATTTCACATATAATCTACACTGATAGCTCAGTGCACATGATCTATTCTCCCCCTAAAACCCCTATGAGAAGAATGGAAACTAACTGAGGGCAGATACTGTTTTTGTTTATTTTTAGGAGGGAGGAAGGCAGGGCAATTGGGGTTAAGTGACTTACTCAAGGTCACACAGCTAGTAAGTGTTAAGGTTGGATTTGAACTCAAGTCCTCCTGACTCCAGGGCTGGTGCTCTATTCACTATGCCACCTAGCCACCCCCACTGAGAGCAGATATTACTTCCCTTATGTCTGCAAATCTAGCATTTGGCACACTGTCTTGACCATGGTAGACATTTAATAAATGAGTATTTAAATGAGTTTTCCAATTTTACATTGTAATAAGTCACCTTTTAGAAGTAATTTTATGGGTTTTCATACTATTTATATCTAGTTGGTTGATTTATAGTGGATTTATTTATTATGGAAAGTCTACCTCTTCCAGGAAGGCTTCCCTGATCACTCCATCCAGAAACGAGTTCTTCCTCCTCTGAATTCCTTCAATATTTAACAGTCTGTAAGGTCAATGTATGGCACTTACAACTGAGTAGGACAGGAAAGACAGGACACAATGAATCACCCAAGACAGAATTTGTATCTCCCATATAACCTAATGTAGTGCTTAGTATAGAGTAGGTACTCCCTATATATTTGTCAAATTACTGTGAGAGAACATGAGGTTAGTGTCACAAGGGCTAGTTCCCATAATTCCCTTCAGTACCTCCATCAAAGACACCATCCTGGGTTGAGGGAGGGTCCAGGGAACAAAAATTCTTTTAATCCAGTGGGATGGAAACTGGACCTGTGATTCCATTTGTGTAAGAAACTCCTAAATGATGAGTAAGTCCCACCTCTACCAATCCAGGGCAGTACCTTTTTAGAAACTTAGAGACTTAGAAGATTGCCTAGAACACTGCAAAGTTAAATGACTTACCTAGGGTCACATAGACAAATGGAACTTGATCCCAAGTCTTCATAGTCATGAGGCCAGTTTTCTACCTCCTATGTCATACTGCCTCTCACTGATCCTGTGGGATGGATTCGATTTCTTATCTACCTAGTCTCCTACAAGAACCCAAGAGATCATGAAAAGGAACAAAGCAGAGTCACTGGGAAAGGACAAGAGGAGTACCTTCCCTTGGAATCCCTCCCCCCCTCCCCCATAAGGAAGAAAAACAGAGAAACAATGAATCATAGAGCGGAAAAGGGATCTCAAAAGGTCATATGGGCCAACATTACCCAGCCTTTATGAATAAGCTTGGTTATTGGTCTGGATTTCTTTCCCATGTTTATGCATAAATAATGATAGAACACTCTCATAACCTAAGTTTCCTGTTCTATAAAATGGGTATAGCTTGTTGAAATACAAAGAAACTTAAAAAACAACTTCAGCAGTTAAATTAGGTGGTGAGGGTCAAGTGTTAAAGAAAATAACTTCCTTCAATCTCTGAGTGAATAATAAACACTTTAGAAAAGTCTGCACTGTTCTCTTTCATACAGACTTTTTAAAAGCTGGTGTGACAGGGAAGAGGGTACTTCCGGACCAGGTCTGCCAGCCACCCCTCTTAAACACACTGATTTCAGCTTGAGGCCCCTGGAACCGGCCCCTCCTCTCAGTCTTTGGACTAAGAAATCAACTCTCACCAAAATTCAATGAATTTAGATTTTTAAAAATTTTTTTTGCAGTCTGATAAATTGATTTTTCACAGCAATAAAAGCTCCTGTAGACTCACAGTCCCAAACATGATAAACCTTTTACTACTCTTTGGAATGTGTATTTTTATTTCTAGACTTTTTCCCAGCTAAGGCCAGAGGGAAGATGCTTTATGTGCTGTTTTAGGAATCAATGGGATGTGTGTGTGTGTGTGTGTGTGTGTGTGTATTGTTTTGTATGAATGCCAAGAGAGGGGTCTCCAAATGTTGATGCCAACATATAATAAGAGTCAGAAAATGAATCATCTCTCTTAATTTAACAATTCCATTCCTAGGACTTCATGATATCTTTGACTAAATATATCATGAAAATATATTTTAAAATCTCAAATATTCAAATGTCTCTGTAATCATCAATGCAAACATTCCTTCTAATGACAAAGATGAGACTCTGTCCATGTCTGCCCATCCTGGATGGCCTTTATCTATGTCCTCATACAGGTTGCCCCGGGGAGTCTATTCAAGGGTCTTCCTCAATTTCTCTTTACATTAGTGTATACCATTGAGCTATCCATCCCTTTCTTCTCACAAGTTCAGTCTTTTCTGCCATGGTATCCTTTACCCTAGTTAACTTTTTCTGTCATTGGTTGCATCCTTCTCATACCTACAATACAGCTCTCCATTACACTGTGGGTTACTCATTTTTTATTTTTTTAAGACTGTTGTGTTCCATAATTTAATAGATTCAGGCATCATTCTGGTCTATTGAGATATCTTTGGATCCTTACTCTTTTATACAATTAATAATATCTGACCCCCTCCTGCCACCCCACACTGCTTTCCAGCTTCAGTGCTTTAAAAACCACCTATGTCCTCATCCAAGTCTTCCCAGTTTTCTCTGAAACCATCTCCTTCACAATTTCTTATAGCACAATAGTATTCTATCATATTTATATGCCATAACTTATTAAGCCATTTCCCAATTTATGGACACTCCCTCAGATTCCCATTTTTGCCACCCCAAAAAGACCTACAAATATTTTGTCCATCCTTAGTTAGAATTTACTTTGCTTAGGATCAATCCCCACCTTAATCTACCCTCACTCTAATTCCCCCTACTCCCTTTCCCCCTTTCCCTCCTATTTTCCAGTTGAGGGAAAGGGATTTCTACATCCAACTCTGTGTGTGTGTGTCTATGTGTGTGTCTGTGTATATGTGCACAAGTTCTTCCCTAGTTTAACTAGTTCAGATAAGAGTGAGGTTCATTGGATACATGTCTGCTTATATATCTTGATAATGTGATATATTTTTCCCTAACCTTCTCTTTCCTTCCATCGATAGTGTATGTTTCTTCCCATTCTTTTTTTAAGCTTATCAAAAGATAACAGAACTACCCCCCCACAAGCCTTGTCTAATTAGACTCTCTTTATGATCCCAGAAAATACTGAAGTTCAGATGGAACTATGTATTTTCTCCCCATCTTAGAATATAAACAGCTTATCATTGTTTGGTCCTCTATCATTATTTTTTCATATATACCTATTAATTTTCTCTTAACTCACATATTTGAATTTCAAAGTTTTCTACACAGCTCTCATCTTTTCACTAGGAATGCTCAGAAGTTCTCTAGTTCATGATCCATTTTTTCCCCTTTAGGATTATTCTGTTTCACAGGCTAAGTTATTCTTAGCTGTAAGCCCATACCCTTTGCTTTCTGGATTATCATATTCCAAACTCTTCACTACTTTATAATTGTTGTTGTTCAGTTGTTTCAGTCATGTCTGACTCTTCATGACCCCACTGGGGTTTTCTTGGCAAAGATACTAGAGTGGTTTGCCATTTCCTTCTCCAGCTCATTTTACAGATGAGAAAACTGAGGCAAATTGGGTTAAGTGACTTGCCCAGGGTCATATAGCTAATAAGGTCTGAGACCAGATTTGAACTCAGGAGGAAGAGCCTTCTAATTCCAAGCCCCACAACTCTTTCTACGGCACCAGCTCACTGCCCCCCTATGTCATAATGGTGGCTGCTAAAGTGTGTGTGATCCTAATTGGAATTTCTCGATACTTGGTACTTTTTTCTAAATGTTTGCTTTAAACAAACAAAAAAAAAAATATTTTTTCTTTGACCTGGAAGCTCCGAATTTTAGCTATAGTGTTCCTAGGAGTTTTCATATGGGGATTTCTCTCAGTAGGCAATTGGTAAGTTTCTTCTATTTCTACTTTACACTATGGTTCTATAAGATCAGGGAAGCTTTCTTTGAATATTTCTTGAAATACAATTTCTAGCTTCTTTCTTGGTCATGGAATTTGGATAATCCAATGATTCTTAAATTTTTTCTCCTTGATATGTTTTCTATTAGTTGTTTTTGCTATGAGAAACATTACATTTTCTTTTTTAGTCTTTTGACATTGTTTTAATATTTTTAATAATTAATTATTAAATACACTATTTAATAATTAATATAGGCCTGATGGAGTCATTGGATTCTATTTGGTTCATTTTAATTTTCATGGAGTATGTTGCTTGGGCAACATTTTGTACTTCTTGTACCAAATTGTTTATTCTCTTTCCAATTCTTTCTTCTATAATTCTCATTTCTTTTTCATTTTCCTCTAACACTCATTTTATTCATAAAAATATTTTAACTCTTTTTTATACTCTTGATTCATCCATTCTAGGAATTCTAATTTAGATTGTTTTAATGTCACTCTCTTCTTCTGGGTTAGTGTTTTAAGCATCCCTATCATCATAAAAGCTTTTATATGGTGAAATTTTTTTTTTCATTTCTTTGTTCATTCTTTCAATCTACTTCCTGACTTCAGACTTGATGCTAAGGTTAGACTCTACACCCTTATGGAGAGAAAATCTAGGGCTGATCCTGAAAAAGCACATGGTGGCTCAGTGGAGAGAGCACTGGACCCATAGTCAGGCAAGACCTGAGTTCAAATTCAGCCTCAGATATACTTACAAACTGTGTGACCCTGGAAAGTTACTTAGTCACTAGCTGCCTCAGTTTCTTCAACTACAAAATGAAGATAGTTTTACCACCTATATGCCAAAGTTGTCATGAAGATCAAATGAGATAATATTTATAAAAAGCACCTGGCATAGTGCCTGGCATATAGTGGGCACCTTAGAAAAGCTTATTCCCTTCCTTATTGCTGCTTTCTTGCTATTGAATATTGTGCTATTTCAGGTCCTCAGAAAGAGCTCAGGCTTGGGACCTGCAAGCGTTCGGTGTTCACAAGTGGTTTGATTTAGGCAAAGGCTGATCACTGGCCCAACCTGCAGGTTCCCAGCCTGGGTTTGGGTTTAAACTAGAGTAGATGGCTAATAGATTAAGCCAGCTGGAACATCTGCTGTTTCAGTAACAGAACAGCGGTTCCCCTTTGGTCTGGGATTCCAACCTGGATTATTCCTCACCAGTCTTTGGACCGTGTTAGAAGTTGAAATTGGAACTCTCTTCTATTCCAAGGATCTGAACTCCACTGCTGCTTGTTTCTTTCTGAGCTTGTTCTCTTTGTACACTGCCTAAGACCTTCCCCCAGAATGTCACCTCTAGATGAAGGTACCCTTCTCGATCCTCCCTAATCTATGACCAGAAACTGGGTAAAGGGTAACAAAGATGCCAGTTGGTACCTGTTCCCATCCTGGTGCCTTGTTTGGATCTGAGACCTCCTCTTGCCCTAATACATAAACTCTCTCTTGCACTGGAGTGGTCCAGGCAACACACTCCTGGCCAAACTCCTTCGCCAGTATCTATAGACCTCTCTGTCTGTCTCTCTATGTTGAACTGACCTGGAAAAGTCACAGAGTCCCTGTGACTTTCTCTTGGATTACCCCCATCAGGATTCAGTCTGGTGTGTTTTCTTGGTTGGTTTGCTTAGCCACTGATTTTCAAAGCCACCTTGTCCAGCCCTTGGCACAAGAACTACATGACTGATGATGCATTTACCTTGTCTATCCCATTAGATTATAAAATCCTGGAGGGTAGGAACTGTACATTGTTGTATCCTCTGGAGATATGAATATACATATATCTACATATACATGTATGTAATACACACAATGTATTATATATGTATATATAGATATATGTGCATATATATACATGTGTGTATTATATGAGTGTATGTAAATATATGCCTATGTATGCATACATAGTGTTATATATTAATATATAGATATATGTATATATAATACACACACACTCTATCCCCTAGAGCATTCAGCAAGAGTCTTACACAAAGTAAACACCCTATAAATACTTATTAAGGATAAATTGAGGTCCTACAGTAGGCAAGTGTATGCTTACAGAACTCCACAGACTTAGAGAATTTCAGAGTTGGAATGGATCTCAGAGGTCATCTGGTCCAATCATTTGTCCTCTTTGTCCCATATACACACACACACAGAGACAACTCCCCCAACTCCCCACTACAATATATCCAACAAGAGATCATTCACCTTTCACTGAAAACCTCAAGTGAGGGGGATCTCGTGAAATCCTGAGACAACCCATTTCACTTTGTGATAGCTCTAATTATTATGAAGTCTTTCCTCACAGAAAGCCTAAGTTTGGCTCTTTACAACTTTACCTTTGGTTCCTAGCTCTGACCTCTAGGGCCAAGCTGAACAAGTCCAACCAATCCCTCTTGTATATAACAGATTTTCAAATGCTTGAAGGATGTTATTTCCCTACTAAACCTTCTCTACTCCTGTCTAAACATTCTTAGTTCTTTCAATCAATCTTCCTATGTCCTGGAGTCAAAATCCCTCAATAGCCTGGTTATTCTCCTCCTCTGGACACCCTCCAGCTTATCAGCCAAGAGGACATATGGAACTGCCAATAGAAACAGGCTTGAGCAGAGTTTCAATGACAGACTTATTAATGAAGAAAGTTAAAAGCATTTGGGAAATTTGCCTCCCCTTCAGGTAATGAACTGAAAGATGACCATGGGCTCACAAAATGTCCCCAGTGCTCTTGTCGGGGTGGGGTTTGGGGCTGGAAGGACCAGAGTGCTAATCCATGAGCCATTTCTGAGAACTATCCTACCTAGCTTTAGGATTGAATGAAGAATTGAGCCATCTGGAGGAGACTGATAATGATGATAATGATGGCAATAGTGATGATGATGGTGAAAATAGCTAACATTTATATAGCACGTTAAGGTTTACAAAGTGCTTTACATACATTATCTCATTTGAATCAGTACAGCTTGTACTAAGTGTCCATTTCACCAAGAAAAGGCAAAGTAAATAACAAGAGGGATCTATATTAGCACCAATCAGACCCCTTGGTGTGATAGAAAGAGCATTCAATCTGGAATCAGAGGTCCTAGGTCCAAATCCAGGCTCTGTTACTTAGAGATTTTGTGGCTTTGGGCAAGTCACTTCCCCCCGGGGTCTCTGCATACTCATCCATAAAATGCTGGGCCAGATGATTTCTAATATTTCCTCCCATTCTATAATTTTACAAGGTTTTAACCTTGACAAAAAGAAGAGGAGTGGATCTGTGGATAAAGATAGAAACTATTCCACAACAGTTATCTTTCCTCCCTCATCCCCTGGAAATTTTCTTCAGAAAAATTAAGCAACATTGTTTCTGAAGGAGAGGGAAACATTCTTGTGTTTGCTCTACAAGGAAAATGGACTGCTTCTGAAGTTGCACGGAGTTTGGTGCCCATGGTACTCACTGAACAAATCTTTCTCTGAGTTAACTTCGCCTCTCCATATACTTTGGGACAGAGACAAATGCAAAAGAATTCATCAGAAAAAGGGGATCAGTTTTCTAGACATAACCTCTTAAGCCCCAACTACAACAATTAATCAGCAAACGTTCATTAAGACTTACTATGTCCAAGCACTGTGCTAAGCCCTGGGGATACAAAGAAAGGTAAAAATAGTCCCTGCCCTCAAGGAGTTTACATTCTAAAAGGGAAGGCAACCAGTAATTAGTTATATGCAAGATGCATACAGAATAGATATAGAGTGATCTTAGAAGGTAAAATTTTAGTTGTTGGGGGGAAAAGAGGGAAGGTTTGAGATCGACAAAATAGAGGAAGAAGAGAGGAAAAAAAGGGGAGAGGGGTGAACTTGTAGAAAGTTTGAAAATTGACCAGAAGGATATATAGCACAAGACAGTGCTTATGTTGCAGTGAAGTAAGAAACATATCAATATTTTTAAAGACTTAAATAATTATCCTTTCAAATGACATTTTTTGTAAATTTGTAGCTCTTATACTGAGGCAGGTAGATGGAGCGGTGGGTGGATAGAGGACTGGGGTCTAGAGTTGGGAAGACCTGAGGTCAAATCTGGCCTCAGACACTTACTAGCTGTGTGACCCTAGGCAAGTCACTTAACCCTGTCTGCCTCAGTTTCCTTATCTGTAAAATGAGCTGGAGGGGAAGAAATGGAAAACCGCTCCAGTATCTTTGCCAAGAAAACTCCAAGTGGGGTCAAGAAAAGTCAGACATGACTGAAACAACTGAACAGCAACAAAAAGTTTTTATACTTCTGAAGTTATTAAAGTTTAAAACTGCACTAAGACTTTTGGGACATGTGTAGGGTACATAGCTCCAGATCCAAAGAAATTCAGAGGAGAGGATAGAGTATTGGACTTGAAATCAGGAAGACTTGAATTCAAATCTAGATTTAGCTATTACTCTCTGTGTGACACTTGACCTCTCTGTCACTCAGTTTCTTCATCAGCAAAATTGGGGTGATAATAATCACTTTAATAATAATAAGATTTTTTTATGTCTATATCCCTAGTTCTTAGCATGGTGTCTGGCACAAAATAAGCTCTGAGTAAATTCTTTCTCATTCAGTTTACTCACTCACTCATTAAGTTAATGGATGTCAATACTGGATGGAAGCCCCATAGATTCTCTAAGTAGTACCCATAACCACTTTAGAGGAGGAAAGGGAACAAAGGCTGTGTAAATGCCTACTATGGACCAGGTACTGTGCTAAGCTCTTTACAAATATTATCTCATTTGATCCTCCCAGCAATCCTGGGAAGTAGGTGTTGTTATTATCCCCATTTTACAGATGAGAAAACTGAGACAGACAAAGGTTAAATGACTTGCCTGGGGTCACACAACTAATAAGTAAGACTGGATTTTAATTCAGGTCTTCCCGACTCCAGGCCAGTACTCTATCCAGTTTGCCACCTATATGAACAGAAGTTAAGTGACTTGCCAAGGGTCACATAGATAATAAGTGTCTGAGGCCCGAGTTGGTATTTTACTTTGGGGTCTCATCTGTGAGAAGGATCTTGTGATTCCCTAGTGGAGATTCTGAGTGGCCATATGTTCAGAGCTCCCTGACTGATCAGACGTAAAGGCTCTCTCAAGCCAGGGACCTATGTAAAGTGTATGGTTGAGTCAGGCAGTCAGAGTCCTTCCTGTCTGTTGGTCTTTATTTCTCTGCTTGTATTTTCTCTGTTTGTATTTTCTCTGAAATTCAGGGTGGTGACTTTTCCCTTGAACTAGTGAATGTAATTTTAAAAGACTGTTGACCCCTTGAACAGCTATCTTTCCTAGTAAAAAGAATCTAAGAACCTGTGCTAGCAGCCATCCTGGGGATGCCAGTGTGATTGCCGCTACCCTAGGACAGAGCACAACAAGGCTATAATCTCCCTCTTTCTGAACACTATTCCTCTGTTAATGTAACCTAAAATCATGATAACTTTTTCTAAAATTTTGCCTGCCATGTCACATTGATGCATGATGTCCAGCTTGTAGTCTATTATCTAGTCATGAATTACTCACCCTGTGGCTCTTTGTACGCTGAGGGAAGGAAGATTCATACTCATATAAGTCTGAGCCAAACATTCTGCCCTGAAGGGCAATGGACAATTGAGCTTTGGCTTCTGAAATACATATATTTCTGGAAAAGCTGTATGGAAAGCAGATTGTATTCTAAAGGAAAGGAGAGAAGAAAGAAGGAAACAAGCATTTATTAAGCACCTACTGTGTGCCAGGCACCATGCAAAGCACTTTACAATGATTACCTGAGATCTTTACAACAACTCCAGAAGGTGCTATTATTCTCATTCTACAGTTGAGAAAACTGAGGCAAACAGAGGTTATATGATTTATCCAGGTCATATAGGTAGTGTCTAAGGCAGAATTTGAACTCAGGTCTTGGTCCAGCACTGTATCCACTGTACCACCAAACTGCCTAGTGCCTAAGTGGTCCTAGGGAAGACAATTGTTGAGAATCAGAAAACACTGGAGCTGGCAGGAACATTACTATCCGAGCCTTGGCCGCGCTGAGGAGGGCCAGTGACAGAGCCAGCAAGTACCACCTCGACCAATCAAAGCAGGAGAGCATCAGAGAATAACTGCATCTACTATAAAGGGATGAAACTTAGGGAGAAGGACTGAATCAGACAAAGTCAGACCCCAGCACTCCTTCACGTTAGCTCCTGATCTGCTCTTAATTCCCTGGTCTGAGTCACTGCTCCTGAAACCAGTCTTCCACTCAAGCCTTTGGATTCAGGCGCTCCAAAGAAACTATAGTGTTCCACCTGCCCCTCAGGCCCTTTCATTTGACACTCATTTGGATCTCATTGAGCCCTACTGGGTTTCCCCAGCCCCTTGTGCAGTCACAACTGCCAGCATCTGTCAACCTTCTTGCTTGGCATATGACACTTGGAGACCATCAAGTCCAACTCTCTAAGTATGTGCAAGATGTAGAAACTGAGCGAGCAGGAGAAAAGGATTCACCAAGTTCAGGGCTTTTTCCATGTGCAATCCACTTTCCCCTTAATACAATACACTTGTAAAGCACTTTATATGTTTCAAAGCTTTTCCCAAAAATTGTTTACAATCATCCTCAACAGCTCTTGCTCTCACTCCCCATTGTCAACCAGGTCCCAAGTGCTGTTGATTCTACTCTCATAATATCTGTGTTATGTTCCCTGTGATACATAACACCATGCCTTTCACGGGACGTCCCCCGTGAATGGATTACTCCCCCTCCTCACTTCTATCTATAGCAGTGGTTCTCAACCTTCCTAATGCCTCGACCCTTTAATAGCCATATGTGGGTGTGTCTGCATATGGGCGGACCTACCTGGAGACGGATAGAGGAGGTTCCTAAGACCATCGGAAATATGTGTTTTCAAACGGTCTTAGGTCACCCCTGTGACCCCTGTGAAAGGGTCATTGACCCCAAAGGGGTCACGACCCACAGGTTGAGAACCACTGATCTGTAGGAAACCACCACCACCACCCCCCCAGCTCCTTTTAACATTCAGCCCAAGTGCCTTCTACTGTATGGGGCCTTTCTTGAGACTGACCTAGTTGTTTGGACTTCCCTTCACAAAATTACTTTGTATATTTTTTGGACTTAACTTATCTGAGAACCTATTGTTCCCCCACTGGGAAGACTGTAAGGTCCTTGAGGGTAGAGTCAGTTTCCTTTCTGTTTTTGTAACCCCAGTGCCTAACACAGTACCTGGAGCCTAGTAGGTGACTAACAAATGTATTGAGGAACTCTATAATGAAGCTTTTCTTTTGTTAAGTCAAGAATCCTTTCACAATGCAAATAATGGCCCCCTAATATTCCTCTGTGGAAAGTATGGATTTTCATACGTTTTATTTGCTTAAAAACAGAGTTCACTTGTACAGTGTAACATACCAGAAAATAACTCTCTAAACCACAGATTTGTCTATATTATAATTGTGGGTCACATCGATGTATTCACAGCACCTACAGCACGCTGATAAATCAGTTGTTAGCTACTTGGTGTCTAATTCCAAAAGCCAAGAGAAATTACTTTTGAGTTATTGGTAATTTGGAAATATTCATATCAGTGCTCTTTTACTCTAACCCACATGACTCTCTTATGTCTGAATTCCAAATTCACTTATCTGGGTCATACAATTTAACATTGGGTATTCCTCTGTTTCCCATAGGTGAGTTTTTTTCTACCAACTAGACCATAAACCCACCAGGGACAAGGATAATTTCCATCTTAGGGCAGAGAAGGCCTTGTATCTGGAGGTAAATTCCTTATCACTAGAGGTCTTTAAGCAGAGGATAGACGTTTTAGAGGTGATTCCTTGCTTCAGGTACACATGGGTTGGACTAAAAGATCTTTCAAGTCCTTTCTAGCTCTGAGAGTCTACTATTCTGGTCTTCCCCAGAGGGCCTACCACTGGGCTTGGGCATCTAGGCACAATATATAGACTGCTTGATTAAGCAGTCTTGAGAGGTAGAGATGGAAGGTGGGAAGGTAGAGACAGAAAGGAATAAATGTAAATCTGACACTTTGATTCAAAATTTACCTTAACAAATTAATGTCCAACCTGATGGGAGAAGTATGACTAGACAACAGTTAGCATGGGAAAAAAAAAATCCAGGGACGAGCCAAAAAATGAAAATTAAAAAAAAATTAACATGATCTTGGGCTTCATCAATTGAGCCCAATGGAAGCATGATGTCCAGAATCAGGGAAATGATGGTCTCTGTACCCTTCCCTGATCAGACTCTGTCTGGTGCTTTGTGTTTGATTCTGTGCACTACAATTTTAAAATTATAATAACAAATTGGGATTGGGTTCAGAGGAAAGCAGCCAGTAGAGTAAGAAGATTGGAGATCATAGACTTAGAGCTGGGAGGAACATTAAAAATTATCTAGTCCAATAGCCTAGGAAACCAAAACCCAGAGAGATGAGAGTTTGTCAGTCACACAGTTAGGAAAGAGCAGAACCAGAAGCTGAACTTAGATCCTCTGGGGCCCAATCCAAGATACTTGTCCCCATGATGCCTAGGAAGGTTTGACAGGACCTGGGTATGCTAAGCATAATGAAGAGAAAAAAAAACATAAAGGATCCTGAACAGCTGTCTTCAAACACTTGAAAAACTGTCATTGTAGACAGTTTAGACTTGTTCTGTCCAGCCCCAAAGGGTAGAACTAGGAGCAAGGAATGGAAGCCCTATAGATTTCAGCTCAATGTAAGGAAGAACTAGCAAGCCAACAATTAGGGCTACCGAAAAGTGAAATGAGCTATGTCAGAACAAATTGGGTTTCTCATTATTGGAGATCTTCAAGTGGAGATCGTAAGAAAACATCTTTGAATATATAAAGATGTTTTCTATTCAAGGAGAGGTCAAAGTAGCTGGACTCTCTAGCCCCTTCTCATTCTAAGATCACGAGATCCTGGAGTAGGAAACCTGCCCATTTCAGGTAGAAGAGCTCTGAGGATAGACTAGGCTTGATTTTCAGTTGGGTTCACTTGAAAGAGGTTGTTATAGCTAGAGATTTTTTGAGAAGAATCGGGACTCACTTAAAAATAAGGAAAACATATTGCTTCTCTGGTTCCCCAAAGCCTGGGAATCTTAGGAAAGAGGGTGGTATTTCAAGACAGGGTGTGGGAAGGAGTCCCTAAGGCCAAAGCTGTATAGCCAAGATTAGTCATAAAGGTGACAAAAACCACCCTCTAGTCCCCAGTCCATATTAATAAGTAATCCATTTTCCTGATAGGGATACAATGCCGTTTGGGTGTCTTGAGTTGGACTATAGTTCAGCAATACTCCTTTGTGTTATCTATCAATCAAGTAACACAAACATTTATGAAACTACATTTTGAAGGCTTTTAAAGGTGTATTTAAAGCGTGTTTTCTTTGAAGCCTTATCTCTGCCCGCTCTCCTCTACTGATAAAAGCCCAGTGGGGCTGCCTCTGCCCCAAGACGTTTCACTCACTAGTGCAGCCCTGCAAGGGCACATAAGGAGCCACCAGAGAGGGGAGCCGGCTTGTCCTCAGGGCTCTGCTGCTAGGTAGGGGCAAGGGCCAAGAAGGAGAATGGGCAGGGTTACGAGAGTAAAGGGAAGGGCTGGTCACCTAATAGAAGAACACCAGTTTCAGGCTGCAGTCTTTGGATTCACCATTGCTCACACCCCGAGGCCAAGCATAAAGTCCAGGTTACTGTCAGAGAAGCTGCTTCCTACCTCTTAGCTTCCCCATGAGCTTCCCTCACATGGCTCAGGACCAACACTCCCCGATCAGGAATTTGCAAAGTCAAAGAATGTTAGAGCTAGAAAAGCCCTTGGAGATCACCTAGCCTACCTCCCTTATTTTACAGAAAGAGAAACTGAAGCCCAGAGAGGTTAAGTGAATTGTCTAAGGTCATACAGCAAGTGAGTGGCACATCTGAAACCATAATTCAAGTCTCACAACTCCAAGAACATACACATCAGGGTAAAAAATGTATGTGTAGGCATCAATATTTACCCCTCATTAAATAGGTGGTAGAATTTGAAGTATTGGTTAAGAAGGATATTTGAGGCAAGGTTCTTTGTAGCAATCACTCTGTAAATCATACTAAATGTGCCACCTGTAAGTGAGGCTAATCTCACCAATGAGCAACCCAAACCACTCTAAGCAGTTTGACTTCAACAGGCCAACCAGTTCCCACCTCCACACCATTCATAAAGAAAAGTTCTGTCTAGGTAGGGCTTGAGAGACCAGGAAAAGAGATCTTCTTCCTTGCCCCAAGGAGCTTGATGAGGTTTGTCTGGGGAACAAGCAGGAGACAGTAGAGCAAGTCTTAGCCAAGTTTTCCTTGGAAAATATGAATATTGAATGATTGATCAACAAACGTGAAGTATGCCCTGGGTGGGGATGCAAAATTTTGATAAAACATAGTCCCTGCCTTCAATGGGCTTACAGTATGAATAAGACATATGCAGAAAACTGTAATGCAAAATAATATAAGGTGAATGTCTTCTTGGTATATGGGACAAAGTGCTACATGAAAGAACCCTGGGGGAGATAAGTCACTACAAAGCAGGAGAGAATCATAGAAAGATACACAAAGAAAGTGGGACTTGAATTGCGCTTTAGAGGATGCATAAAAATTTAGCAGGAAAATAGAGGGGAGAAAGGACATTTCAGGTCCGAGCAAAGAGTGAGGCAGGAAAGGGCATGAGCTAATCAAAGGAAAAATTTAGCCTCTGAATGCATTCTCCTCCAACAGCAGAGTGTTCAGTTTCTCTCCAAAAGCCCTATTGTGTTCATATAAACAATAAGAGAGTTAGACCAGATGGCTTTTAAGGCCTCTTTCATCTCTGATGTTCAATGATTTTACCTATAAAAGAGAGCATATGAATTAATGTGTGCAGACCAGGCATGAAACAATGGAAAGTACACTGGCTACGGAGTCTGAGGACCCACTCTGACCCTTACTACCTTTGTGGTGTGGGGAAGTCACTTAACTTCCATGGACTAGTAAAATGAGGCGATTCAACTAACAGTTTCTCTGAGGCCCTTTCCAATTCCAGATCTAAGATCAATCTCTAAAAGAGTGGAGGGAGAAGGGAATGGTGATTTCCCTAAAGAGTTAAGCCCTGGGAAAGACAGAATTGTCACACCCCAGCCCTGGCCTTCCATCTCACCCTGAAATCTACACCACCTCCTTCCTTACACATGCACACACTGACCCTGGCAGCCTTGGCTCCTGCTCTCAGCTCAGGAAACACTGTCCCAGACACGTTCATTCAATGCCAGGTTCTGTTGCCCTTCACTGGGGATTTTCATTCATTCTTTTTTTTTTCCTTCTTTCTTTAAAAAAAAAAAAAAGAACCAACCCTTTCCCCTCCTTCTTTCCAAAGTCATGGGGTCTGGCTTGCCTGAACACATATGCTGAAACTGATAAGCCCTTGGCAGGCTTGAGAACAAATTGCTTAATGAAAATGAAAGCATTTGAGTGAAGAGATAGAAGGAAACAGAAGGCAAGAGAGAAAACCACAGGCAGAGGAGAAGGCAGAGCCAAGCTTAGGCTGAGATTTGAGAGGGGTGAAGAACCCAGGAGATGCAAAAGGACCTAGGATGGTCTAGTCTCATCACTTTGGCAGATAAGGAAACTCATGCACAGAAAGGAGAACTGATTTGTCTGAGGTAGTAAGCGAGAAAGCTGAGATTCAAACCCATGTGGCCTGAATCCAGAGTCAGCTTTCTTTCTATCAGTGAACAAGATCTAATCATAGTATCCCTCCTAGGATCATAGCCTGGGAGCTAGAAGGATGGATCCACCAAGGTGAGCTCCTCACATCCCTCAGTAGGAGCCTGTCTGGGGAGTGGTGGCGCTTGTTGTGGCCTCATCTTATTTCTTTTTCTTTAAAAAAAAAAAAGAATCTAGTCATTTTCTAAAAATGACATCACTGATCTGGGAAAGCATCTGAAGTAAGGCAAAGGTGAGAAATAAAAAGATGCCCTGACTTAGCTGAGAAGGCAGTTGGTGACACAGTGAACAGAGCTCTGGGCCTAGAATCAGGAAGACCTGAGTTCAAATCTAGCCTCAGACACTCACTAGCTCTGTGACCCTGGCAAGTCAGGGTCTCATTATCTCCATTTCCTCCACTCTATAACTGGGATAATAACAGTACCTACTTTGCAGGGCTGTTATGAGGATTAAATGAGATAACAGTTCTAAAAACACTTAGCATAGGGCCTGACATAAAGTCGGTGCTATGCAAAGTTTACTTTTTTCCTCCCCTCACTTAGCTATAAGTATGCAATGGTTTCAAGGCACAATGACTGACCCCGCTCGTTCTCCGGGACATGTTCCAGTTCAACGGCAACCCTCCCAAAATATGGCCCTGGGAACAGGACACAATCGTCAGAGGACGCCTTTCTTTCTTCCATTAAACATCAGTTTCCTCCTCTTTAAAATGAAGGGGTTGAATTAAAATGATTTCTATTATTAGATGATCTCAAAGGTGTAGTCCAGCTACAAGTGCCATGATTTAAATAGGACTCCAGCCCCCAGGGCCTAGAACAAGGGCAGATATCAGGCTTCAGGAAAGGAAGAATGGTGTGATTCACTGGAAGCAAGACTAGATTTAGCCCCAGAATCCCTGAGTTCAAATGCTAACCCTGCTGGTTTTTGCTTGCGTAACCTTGGGCAAAGCACTTAGAAAAGACAGGGCCCCAGTTTCTTCATCTGTGAAATAAGGATGTTAGAGCATATGATCTCCAAGAGCCCCTTCCTCAATATGCCCATTACCCTGAAATTTAAACAACAACCTGCTATACTGTTGCTGTTGACACTTAGAGCCATCAGAGTCGTCAATATTAGGACCTTGGCAAATGTAGAAAACTCTGAATTACGTTTTGTGGGTAAGTCCTTTTGGACCAAGGTGTGGAACTAGACGGTAAGCCATTAATTTACTGAAGAGCTTCACCATCCTCCTTTCTGATGTCACAGACAGTTAATTTGGCAATACCTCTTTTTGCACTCAAAGAAACCAAAGGTTACAGAGGCAGACCTGTTTTCCAAAGATCTCACAAGACAGCAAGGATTAGAATTCTTCTGGGGGTTGTGCTGAGTTGGTGCCTCTCTGGAGTCACCTTCCCACCAAGGATTCCACTTATCTTGGTCTAGCA
Source organism: Pseudochirops corinnae (assembly GCA_028646515.1). Taxonomy (NCBI): domain Eukaryota; kingdom Metazoa; phylum Chordata; class Mammalia; order Diprotodontia; family Pseudocheiridae; genus Pseudochirops; species Pseudochirops corinnae. The sequence continues at coordinate 200,362,248 of CM053585.1, read as the reverse complement.
AATCAACATTGTTCATCATTTTAAAGAAATAGGCTCAAAGAGACTAAAAGGGACCTACGAGATCATCTAGTCCAATTCCCTTGTTTTAAAGATGAGGAAACTGAGTCACAGAGAGTCACATGATTTTTCTCAATGTCTCATAGCTCGTAAGTAGACGAATCAGGATTCAAACTCAAGTCTTTTGATACCATTTCCAACACCCTGTCATATAATTGCTTGTCATTTCTTCCTTGGATTTTCATGAATCACCAAATACACCATATGGCCTAGAGTTATTGGGAGCAAGGCTGTCCTTACAAGTAGATACAATGAGATTTTAACACTTATAGAGAAATCTATCAGTCAGAATCTAGCTTTTTCATTTTAGAGATGAGAATATTGAGGCCCAAAGAATTGTCCCCTCTTCCTTGAAGCTTTCACTGATACCCCAATCAAATCAATTATGCCTCCCTCCAGACCTTCTTAGTACTTTGTGTATTCCTTAGATGTTACTTATATTCTGCTTATTACTAAAGTAATTAAATTACCAAAAATTATTTTACTGAATTAGAAAAAATAATAACAAAATTCATTTGAAAGAAAAGTCAAGAATATCAAAGGAACTAATGAAAAAAAATGTAAAGAAAGGAGATTTAGCAGTACCAGATCTTAAACTATTTTATAAGGCAATAATTACCAAAATTGTCTTGTACTGGCTAAGAAATAGAAAAGTAGATCAATGGAGTGAAATATACATATAATTTATAGCAGCAAATAAATGTAATAACCTTGTATTTGACAAGCATAAAGACTTAAGATTTTGGTATAAGAATTCATTATTTGGGAAAACTAGAAAGCAGAATGGTAGAAACTAGGCATGGACCAATATCTTACATCATTTACCAAAACGACCTAGATATAAAGAGAGATGTTACAAGAAAATTGGAAGAACATGGAAGATATTACTTATCAGACTTATGAATAGGTGAACAATTTATGAATAAACAAGAGATAGAGAGTAAAGTCAGGTATAAAATGGATAATTTCAATTACATTAAATTTAAAGGGTTTTGTACAAATAAAAGAAAATTGTGGGAGCTGGGGAGGGGAACATTTTATAGACAGTTTCTCAGATAAAGGTCTCATATCTCAAATACATAAAGAACTTTGTCAAATATGTAAGAATACAAGTTATTCCCCAATTGATAAATGGTCAAAGGATATGAAAAGGCAATTTTCCAATGAATAAATCAAAACAGTTTATAGTCATTTGAAAAAATGTTCTAAATCATTATTGATAAGAGGAGTGCAAATTAAAACAACCTTGAGATATCTTTTACACCTAGTAGATTGGCTAAAATGATTGAAAGGGAAAGTGAAAAAATGTTGGAGGGAATATGGAAAAAATGGGACACTAATTCATTGTTGGTGGGGTTGTGAACTGATCCAATCATTTTGGAAAGCAATTTGAAATTATGCCCAAAGTGTTATTAAACTACCTATACCCTTTGACACAGCAATACCACAATTAAGTCTATTGTCAAAGATGACTAGGCAAAAAGAAAAAGAACCTATATATTCTAAAATGTTTATGGCAGCTCTCTTTGTAGTAGCAAAGAACTGGAAATTGCAGGAATACACATCAATTGGGGAATGGCTAAACAAATTGTGGTGTATGATTGTGATGGAATACTACTGTGCTATAAGAAATGAGCTCAATGGTCTTAGAAAAACATGGAAAGGCTTGCACTAAATAATGAAGAGCAAAATGAGCAGAACCAAGAGAATATTGTATACAGTACCAGCAATGTTGTTTTAAGAATGACTTTGAGTGAATAAGTCATTTTGACTATTATAAATGTCTAGAATTAACTTAGGACATACAAAAAAAAACACTATCTGCATCCAGAGGAAGAACTGATAAATAGAAGTATGTATAGAATAATTTTACATATATATATATATATATATATATATATATATGTGTGTGTGTGTGTGTACACATATATATGTATATATATATACCTATTTGTGGCTAATGGTAGCCATCTCTAGGGTAGAGGAGGAGGGAAGAAATAAAGGAAAAAGGTAAATTTACATGATAACTTTATTATATATGTGTATATAGATATATATAAATGAAAGGAATAGCAAGTTGTACATAATAGATTTGCAGTGTCATGTGCAATCATCATTTTTACTACACTATGTTATGGAAATGCTTTCTTTATTCCATAAATTAAAAATAAAATAAATGTTTTTAAAAACAACAAAAAAGAAATATATTAAACTAAGCTGGCTATGTAGTTTTTAATAAAGCAGGTTGCCTGTAATAAAAATTCACATTCTTACATATAAAAAATAAATACAGTTGTTTATGAGCCCATCAATTCTCCAACTAGATTGTAAGCAGAGTCCATGACTTATTTATCTTTGTCCCTCACATTGAACTTGGCGTAGGGCATGGTATTTAGTAGGTGCTGGGTGAAATGAATTCATTCACAGCCATAGTTGATATTAAGGCCTACACCAGTGCCTAGGGAAACAAGTCTCTGCTCTATGACTCTTTTCAGGGTACCAAGTCCCTTATAAGGTTATTACTGCACACTGTATGAAGGTTTGGTAAACAAATGGGGCAGGATGACCTTTGTTTTGTCCTAACCCTACCTCCTTCAAGCTTCAAAGCCCCTCCAGCCTACTTCTAATCCTTATGGCCCAGGACTTGATTATCAAGGCCAATGACATGTTCCCTCCCCTCCTTTTTTTTTCACAATTTAGAGACTGATCCCAGATCCTCCCCCACTTCCATCTTTCCAGATTAAAAAAGCCTCATTCTTTTACATCTACTCCAGACTTGCTGTTGGGAAAAGTTGCTGAGTCAGACCTCAAAAGGTCTTTGAGCTTTTGGAAAGATAAGGATTTTCTCCTTTATGAATTTATCAAATGAGCTGGACAGGACTTCAGATCATTTAACCCAACTGAGGAAACTATGTCTCTGAGGTTAATGATTTGTCCAAGATTACACAGGTAATAAGTAGCAGAACCAGAATTTTAATATTCATCCTCATACCCCAAATCCAAATTCTTCTCTCACACAGTGCTATTTTCAACTTTCCATCATTAGAGGGCTAAGGTGTTAATTATCATGCACCTCAGCCACTGTGGAGAAGCCCTTATCTGTGTACATTGTAGGACTGGATCCCATAGCAGACCCAGCTCATAATTCCTCAGCAGCTCCCCACTGTCCACAGAATAGAGCTCTCACTCCGTAGTTTGCTGTTTAAGGTCCACCATGATTTTGTCCCAATCTACCTTTCCCAGCTAATCCCTCACCGCCCCTCTACATGAACTACCCCCAGGACGAGATTGGTTTTCTCATTGTTCCCCACACAGACCAAAGCCTTTCCTTCCACCACACCTTTGTTCAAATCGTCCCCACCACCTGAAATGACATCCCAACCACCTTTCTATTCCTTTAACTGATTTTTATTCTTCAAAGCCAAATTCATGAGCAGCTAGGTAGCACAGTGTATAGAGTACAGGACCTGGAGTCAGGAAGATTGATCTTTCTGAGTTCAAATCCAGCCTCAGACACTAGCTGTGTGACTATGGGTAAGTCACTTAACCCTGTTTGCCTCAGTTTTCTCATCGTAAAATGAGTTGAAGAAGGAAATGGCAGATCACTCCAGTATCTTTGCCAAGAAACCCCCACATGGGGTCATGAAGAGTCAGACATGACTGAACAACAATAAACTCCAGCATCTTGAATGGTGCCTTGTACATTTTTTTAAGACCAGCCCTGTCAAGTCATTAATATGAGAAACTAGCAAGGAGGAAACTCCCTCCACCACCTCTATTCAACAACTTCTTGGTAACCACTTCTCTGGTCTTAGAGAGCACCTGGGGCAATGAGAGAAGTGACCTGCCCAGGGTCACATAGCCAGTGTGTGTCAGAAGAACCCCTCCTTCTGTCTCCTCTACAGCACCTAGCACAGGGTGTAGTCGGTAGCAAGAACCCAATAAATATTGACTGAAATGTCAAGTTGGAAGCCAGGCTGGGTGACTGTGCTGCCCTTCCCCCCATACCATGTCACTGGGTTGGGTATTAACTCCTGGAAAAGCAAATGGAAAAAACCCTGAGGACTGCAATGTTCTCCAACCTCCTTAATACACGGTCTCCTCCCTCCTTCTCTCCATTTCAGCACCATTTCAGATAGCTGCCCATTTAGTATGTGCCATAAATGCACAGATCAAGACAATAAGGCAACTGGTTAGAAACCACCTGAGACTGTGCTGAGGCTTCACTTCCTGCCCAGGTGCTGGCCAAAGGCAAGGCAGTGAGAGGTCTTCCTGCCTCACAAAGGCAAAGGCAGCTGGAGGCTGCTCTTCCTTGCTCCCTAGACCTCTGCACCAGGCAACTGGCTCTAAGTTTAACCAACAGAACAGATATCACAAAACATCATGGCAACATGTTAGGACTGGAAGGGACCTTGAAGGTCATCTAGTCCAAACCCTCTCCATTCATTTTACACGTGAGGAAACCAAGGGTAAAAGAGGAGAAGGGATGTATAGGATCGAGATCTGGAAGGCATCTGAGAGACTCTCTCTTCCAGATGTTCTTAACCTCATGGTAGATTTCAGGGATCCATGAACTTGCATGGGGAATTGGTTTTAATAATACAATGTATTTTACTTTATGCATTTTAAAGCATGACTCTGAGAAGGCGCCCAGAGTCTTCATCAGATTGCCAAAGTGGTCCATGACATAAAAAGGGTTAAGAACCTCTGATCTAATCCATTCTCTCATTTCACAAAAGAGAAAACTAAGGGTCAGAAGTAGGTAAGTGTAATAAGGAGAAACAGTTTTGGCTCTGGGATTGGAGGCAGCAGATTCAAATCCTGCCTCTGACTCTTAGTACCTATGGAATCTTGGACAATTCACTCACATCCCCCTAGGCTTCCATGTCTTGCTCTGTACAATGAGGCTGTGGATTAGATGGCCTCTGAGGTCCCTTCCATCTCATGACCCTATGATTTGCCTAATGTCACAAAGCTAGTGAGTAATTTGGTAGCTTTTTTCAGTCATTCTTCTTGACCTCTCTGCATCCTTTCTGTGGGATACTCTTTCCTCTCTTGGGTTTTTAGAACACTCTACTCCCCTGGTTCCCCTCCTAATTGCCTGACTTTTCCTTAACAGTCTCTTTTGCTGGATATGTCCTGGGTCCTGTCCTTTCTTCTTCCTCTGCATCCTCTCTTTTGGTAGTCTCATAGGTTCCAATGAGTTCAACTAATATCCTTATGATACATACATATATACACACATGCACACATATATTTATGTACACACATGCACATATGTATATATTAAATGTCATAGAAACACATAAACATATTATGTGTGTATTTTTACAAATGTGTGTGTATGTGTATATATTCATATGTGTATGTACATATACCTACATACATATATACATGCACATCTAAGTCATCTCTAATCCAATAAGCACCTACTATTTACAAAGCATTATGCTAGATGCTGGGATATAATGACAAAAGTAAATATAGTCCCTATCTTCCCAGAACTTACATTACCCTGGAGGGAAACAGCTCATAAACAGGTAAGTACATACATGATACTGTGAGGAAGGAGAGAGGACTAGCCAGTAAAGATATCTTTTGCCCTTCAATGCAAGGCAAGCCCTTCTCAGCATGAAACAAGTAGCTGGACCTCTATCTCAGATTCCATCAGTATCTCAAGCTCAACATGTCCAGAATCGGACTCATTTCCCTCCTATCCCCGCCTCCAGAACTCCCCATTTATTTTAAAGGCATCACCCTCTTTCTAGTCCCCTAGCTTCAGGATCATCTTGATTCTTCCCTCTCTCCCACCCTTCATATCCAATCAATTCTCAGACCTTGAAAGTTCAGTCTTCACCACATCTTTTCCATCCCATTCCTTTTCTCCACTCACACAGTCACTGGCTTAAAGACCTCATCACCTCTCACTTACAATAGCCTTCTAAAAGAACTCCCTGTTTCCAGCTCTTCTCCTTTCTAAATCCACCCTCTATGGATTAGAGGGTCAGCTGCCAAAATACTCTTCCTACAGTTCATAACTGAACATAATAACAGTCACCTGCTCAAGAATTTTTAATGAGTCTTTGGTAATTCTAGGATAAAATACAAATTCTTCAGCCTGGCATTTAATGCTCTTCACAAGAATTTGCATTTACTAGGAAGACTTACATGAACTAGTTGGGTGAGAAAGCAGATCCAAAAACACAATCCACATAATGATTTAAATAATGTAAACAACATTAAAAGTAATCTGAACTCTTTTCAGTGCAGTAACCAATCTTTGTCTCTCATAGTGAAAACATAGGGCCAAAGGAGGAATATATGTCAGATGGAGCCATAATGTTGGTTCCTTCTACTGCTTCGTTTGAAAACAAAGGTTCTATAGGAGGAAAAGGAATTAATACTGGAAAATTACATCAGTTTTTTAAAGCATCAAATAAACATTTATTTAGTGATTTTAAATTCTTTATAAATTGGCTCCTGTCTACTTTTCTAGATTTACTCTCTAGCCCTACCCTGACACAGTCAAACTGATTTACTTGCAATCTCCAAATTCAACATCCTATTTCCTGACTCTTGGTAGCTTTACAGAGACTGTTTGATCCACCTACAAAAGATACACTCTTTTTCTTAGCTTTCTCATTCTCTACATTCATATCCCCAGCACTCAGTGCAGGGTCTGACACATGGTAGGTGATTAATGAATGCTTGTTAGTTGATTCATTTATTAATCAGACTCTTCAGCTTCCTTCAAAATCCAAATGTCACCTCCTACAGGAAGTTTTTCTGATCCCTTTAGTTGTTGGTGCTCTCTTAAGGCAGCAGCTAACTGGCACCATAAGAAAACCTGAGTTCCAATTCAATCTCAGACACTTCCTAGGTGAGTGACCTTGTGAAAGTCATTTAACTACAGTTTGCCTCAGTTTCCTCATCTACAAAATGGGGATAATAATAATAGCACCTCCTTCTCATGGTTGTTGCGAGGATCAAATGAGATAATATTTTTAAAGCACTTAGCACAGGACCTGACACATAGTAGATGCTTTATAAATGCTTATTCCATCCCCTTCCCTCTTCCTTCTCCAATTACATTGTATCTATTTTTGTTTAAGTATTTTTTCTTCCCAGTAGAATGCGTCATATTTCCTTAGAATTGAGAATTGTTCATTAGCCAAATTTTGTCCCATGAAAGTAATGGGATATTACTGTGTTGTAAGAAACAGTAAACAGGGTGAATACAGAGAAGCATGGGAAGACTTATATGAACTATTACAAGGTGAAATTAACAGAACCAAGAAAACAATACGCACAACAACCAACTGTGACAATATAAATGGAAAGAACACCAAAAAGTCATCAAAACTAATTGCTGTGAAATCCCAATGATTGTACTTGGTCCCAAAGAAGAGATAGGATAAGGCCCTTCCCTCAGGCTTCTTTATCAATATATTAGTTTTACCAAAATGGGTTTTTTCCTCTTTTTCTTTGTTATAAGTATAACTCTGAGAGAGGAGTAGGGAGGAATATGTTGAGAAATATAGATGACATATAGCTATATATACATACATATATATTGCATATGAAACAAAAGTATCATTTTTTTAAAAGAACTATTATTTAGTTGTTTCATATGTGGGTTTTATCTTTTTGTTGAAATTGTAGGCTCATCCAATAACCTTTCCCCTGGGGTGGAGAGAGGGGGGAAGGGAGGGTATTTCACCAAACCTCTCCATCTTATCTCTCACAGTTTCCCAATATTCACACTTCCCTGCAGTCACTTTGGACTCCTTACTACTCCCCCTACATGCCTGACTCACACATATTTATTTGCATTTTCTTAAGCTGTTCCCCCACCCCTCTAAAATGTACTGAATTTTCAAGGCCTAACTCAAGTCCCATCATATCTTCCATCATATCTTCCCCAGTTGTCTTTATCCTCTCAACTCTATGACATTTGTCATCTGTATCTTTCAGGTATGCCTAGTATTTTGAGTTTATCCCTTTGTATAAGTGACTTGTCTTCCATCCTAAACCATGAAATCCCTAAGGAGAGAGACCTTATCTAATAGATATTTTTATCAACTACACTGTCTCTAAGAGGTTCTGATTAAAAACATATTTGGAGAATAATGGACTGATCTCAGTATAGATTTATTTTATTTGTTCAAAGAGTGTTAGACTTGAAGTTCAAAGATCTGAATTCAAATCCCAGCTCTGACCCTTACTAGCTGTGTGGTCCTAGGCAAATGACTTCTTCTGCATGAGCTTCATCTTTGTTGTCTGGTCATTTATAAAATAACAACAATGACAGTAATACTAATAGTAACATTTATATATCACTTTAAGACAGTGGTTCTCAACCTGTGGGTTATGTTCAATTTGTAACAATGAAAATACATCCTGCATATCAGATATTTACATTATAACAGTAGCAATATTACAGTTCTGAAGTAGCAAAGAAAATAATTTTATGGTTGGGGGTCACCACAACATGAGGAACTATATTTAAGGGTCGCGGCATTAGGAAGGTTGAGAACCACTGCTTTAAGGTCTGCAAAGCACTTTACAAATATTATCTCAGGTGATCCTCACAACCAATAGAGAAAAGAGCACTTGCATTATTTTCCTCAAACAGTTGTTAACAAAATGCTTTGTTGACCTTAGGCTGATATAGAAAAGTGTGCTATTATAATTAATAATAATAATTCTTCGCAACCTCTGAAAAGTGTATGTTTATAATATCTTCTTAACATCTTTGCCTAAAAACCCTTAAAATTACGTTATAAGCAGGTAAAAGAACAAGCATTTATTAAGTACCAACTGTGTGCCAGGAACTGCACTAATTACTTTATAATTATTGCCTCTTTGGTCCTCACAACAACCCTGAAAGGTAGTGATATTATCCCTGTTTTACAGTTGAGGAAACTGAGGCAAACAGAGGTTAAGTGACTTGCCCAGGTTTACACAGCTAGTAAATGTCTGAGGCTGGATTTGAACTCAGGTCTAGGTCTTCTGGACTCCAGGCTCAGCATTCTATCCACTCTTCTCATTCTTCCACATTCTCATAGAATACAAATAATATCTAATGTTCATATTGTATTTTATGGTTTGCAAAATACTTCATGTACATTCTCTCAGTTGATTTTCTAAACAACTATAGGTACCCCAAAAGGAACCAGGAGCTCAGAAGAGATTGAGGTACTTTCCATGTCACACGGCTAATATCAGAGGCGGCATTTGAACTCAAGTCATCCAGACACCAAGTACAATACTCTAGTCCAGATATGTCAAACAGGTTGCCTATGAGACAAATGCAGCCCACAACACCCTGGAGTATGATCTGAACCAGATTAAAATGTAATTGGGAAATATTTAGCAAAATTAATGAAAATATTATAAAACAGAAAATATTAATATGTGGTTTTAGAAGTCAATATTGGGCTCATAGACATCTTTGTTTACCTGGTTCTGTTAATTTCACTTTGTAATAGTTACTTTAAGTTTTCCCATGCTTCTCTGTATTTACCCACTTTGTTGTTTCTTACAACACAGTAATATCCCATTATGTTCTTAGGCCAAAATTTGGCTAATGAACAATTCTCAATTCTAAGGCAATACATCCTTCTGGGAAGATAAAACCCTTATGGGTGTTTAAATGAGGCATTTAACAGCCATCATTTCTATTTGAATTTGACACTACTACTCTGTTCAATAAGCTGCACTGGCCTCAGAGATGGGGTAAGTCAACCAGAGTCAGACATCTGAGAGATTTAGGGTTGGATTCCTCATCTCCCATGGGTATGGAACCATTTCCATGCCTCTGTGGTGCCTTATCACCTCAGATAAGAAAATAATAATAGTTAGCATTTATACAGCATTTTAAGGCTTGCAAAGAGCTTTATAAATATTACCTCCCTTTTATCCTCACAACATCCCTATTCTTAGCCCCATTTTACAGATGAGGAAGCTAAGGGAGATAATAATTAATATTTACACTTTAACATTACACACTAATAACATGCCAAGCACTGTGCTAAGTGTTTTACAGTTATTATCTAGTTTGATTCTCACAACAACCCTAGAAGGTAGATGCTATTATAATCCCCATTTTACAAATGAGAAAACTGAGGCAAACAGAGGTTAAGTGACTTGCCCAGGGTCATACAGCAAGTAAGTGTCTGAAACTGAGTCTTCCTGAATCCAGGTCTAGAAAGCTATGTATTGTACTTCTTAGCTATCTCACACTTGGAAGACAATTGCCATTATCACCATCATCACCACCACCATCACCAGCATCATTACCACCCATCACCACCATCATCATCACCATTCTAATCACCAACAACAACCCAAACTCAAATAAATACATCTTGGAGCCTAGCAATGTCCTGAGTCCATAGGGGTCATGAGGCATTCCCCTCACCCTATCCTAGGAGGGGCACCCATATGAAGGAGATACAGAGTTTAACTGTGTTTAGACATTCAGATTAAGGTACCACAATCTAAAACAAGTTTGCTAAACAAATTGAAGGGCTCTCTCCCTACATAATCAGTGAAGGAAAGAAACGAGACTGTCATTCAAACAGAGGATCACAAATATTAGGGCTTTAAAAAAAAGGCTGGAGAGCTTAGAAGTCATCTTATCCAACTCTCTCCTTTTAGAGAAGAAAAAACTAAGTCCCAAAGAAGAAAAGTGATTTGACTAAATTGAAATATGCTTTAGGGAAAGGGGCCTAAAATGCTGATCACAGAATCACTGAATTTTAGAATTAACAGGTAACTTAAAGGCCATTTTGTCTTAAGTCTTTTGAAAGGAGGAAACTGAGCCCCAGAAAAGGGAAAAGCAATTGCCCCTGCTCATGCAGTTAGTGAAACAGCAGAGTTGAGAGCTGGGTCTTTTTACTCCTGGGTGAAGATTCTTTCAGCTGAAAGGAGTGTAGAGACAGGGCCCCAGACACATCTGCTTCCCCAACAATACAAAGTCCAGGGACACGGAGAGGCTGATTAAGGGTTAAACCCCTTCACTACACACCCTGTCTGACCCTGTACTAGTCAGCACAGACCCAGCCAACCCAGAAGTTGTGAAGGGAGACAGGCACCATATACCACCAGGAAACCCTTACAAATACAGGATGTGGGCCTAATCCTGGTGGTGCAAGAGCATGGGTCCATTTTCCCCTGTTGCTCCTGATTCTCTGTAGTGATAAAACCTGAGAATGGGTTACCCATGCCTGAGGTATTGTTCCTTCAAACAGCATTGCTTATATGGAGCTCAGAAACCATCCTGGCCCTCTCCTGCCCCCACCTCCTTGATAGGCCACATCAGACAAAAAACATAATGTTATTTGAAAGTTTATATCAACAGTAAGCAATTGAGTTATCTTGGCTCTGGCCTATGTATTCTTATAGAGTTTTTCCACTTTTACCAGACCAGAAAGGGGACTTAAGTAAAAATGAACCCAAACATGTTGATCCTGTGCCAATAAGGCATCACATCTTACACACAGGAGCTCCTAGTAACACTAGACTGAGTCCAACAGAATTGTGTGGGGTAGTAGAAAAGGCAGTGTCTTAATACCTTCTCTACCAGTGATTGGTTACAGGATGTTACGCAAGTCACCTAACCTTTCTCGCCTTGGTTTATGTATCTATCTAATGGGAATGATCATACTTCAGGAGGTGCTGTGAATTTGAAGTAAGATTATGTATATGAAGGTACTTTGAAAAATGTGAACATGTACATTTCTCAAAATAGCAGCTAATTTCTTCTATTTACAACGATCCCATAAGATAAGCAGAGAATCCTATTTGATTTGCAGGGAACTGCAAAAGAATGGAAGGGAGAACATAGAGGAGGGAAGCCAGTCAGGGCCCAACTCCTGTCCTTACTACTGTTCTGATTTTACAGATGAAGAAACTGAGAACCATGGGACTATAGAGTCAGAGCTGAAAGGGACCTCAGGGGACATTGAATCCAATCATCTCATTTTATGGATGGGGACACTGAGGCTCAGAGAGGTTAAGTAACATTCCCAAGGTCACACCGCTAGTAAATAGACACGTTCACCTTGAACCCAGGATCTCTTACATCCAGGCCCAGCATATTTTGCACTGAAACTAATCACCTCTCAGATATCACTTGGAGGGCAACCAGAATGTGGAAGAGCCTCAAGTTCATGTCATATAAGGATCAACTGAAAGAAAGGAATATGTTTAACTTTTGGAGAAGAGAGAATCTGGGAACATAATAACTGTCTCCAAGTATCTGAAGTACTCGCTGTCATGGGGTAAAGGAATTGAAATTATTCTACTTAACCCAGAGGACAGAAGTAACAGCAATGGGTGTTAGTTGGAAGGGGACAAATTAGGTTTGATGTAAGGGGAAAAATATCTAACAATTAAAACTATCCCAAAGTGGAATTGGATGCCTTGGACTGTAACAAGTTTCTCTTTCACTGAAGTTCTTCCAGCAAAGGATAGATAGACGACCCTTTGTCAAGTACACTGAAGAGTGAATTCATAACTATATGACCACAAAATAAATATAAAATAATATAAACATAAAATAAGCAAAATTTCAAAAAGAATTGAAAGGGAAAGTTTCCTTCCAATTCTTTTTGAAATTTTGCTTCTTTTATTTTTTATTTATGGAATGAAATAAGCATGTCTATAATATAGTATAATTTTTTTTTAAATATGATTACAAACCTGCAAATCCATATGTACAACTTGTTATTCCTTTTAAATATATAATAAAGTTGTGTAAATTTCTTTTTTCCCCTTTTTTCTTCCCTCCTCCCTCGGCCCTAGAGATGGCTACCACTAGACACAAATCTGTATATATGTGTGTGTGTGTAAGATCATTCTATTTATATTTTTATGTATCAGTTCTTTCTCTGGATGCAGATAGCATCTCCCTTCGTATGTCCTTTTTAGGTAATTTGGGTATTTACAATAGTCAAAATGGCTCATTCACACAAAGTTGTTCTTAAAACAATATTGCTGCTACTGTATATAACATTCTCTTGGTTCTGTTTATTTTTCACTCTTCATTATTTCATGCAAGTCTACCCATGTTTTTCTAAGATCATGGAGCTCATCATTCTGCGATTACGATTTTGCAACTTTTTCACAGAATCAACAGGGCTACAGACCAGGCCTTGAGAGGCCTTCTAGGCCAGTTCCCTGCTTCCAGGAAGGTCTGCCTGATCACAAAGGACATTCAGTGTCCTTCTCTCCTCTTCCTCATTTCATATCACTCAGGTACCTTTTGCCACTATCTCCTCTTTCAACCTTGTCTCACATGAAGAGGTGGCTTTACTCCTTAGCAAGGCAAACTCCTCTAACTGCACAAGTGATCTCACTCCACACCATGTTCTCCAACAAACTGATCTCCTCTGTCACCCCCACTTTATCACTTATTTTCAATCACTCCCTCTCTACTGTCTCCTTCCCTACTCCCTACAAACATGTTTACGTCTCCCCTATCCTCAAAAAACCCTCGCTTGATCCTTCCATTCCTACTAACATGTATTATCCTATATGTTCTGCCTTTTGTGGCCTTGAAAAGGCTGTCTACAATAAGCGTCTCTGCTTTCTCTCCTTTCACTCTCTTCCTAACCCCCTACAATTCAGTATCTGACTTTATCATTACACCAAAACTGCTCTCAAGTTACCAATGATCTTAGTTTCCAAACCAATGCTCTTTTCTCAGTCTTTATTTTCCTTGACCTCTCTGCAGTCTTTGACACTCTTGATCACTCTCTCCTCCTTAATAGTCTCTTCTCTTTAGGTTTTTGGGACACCACATTCCCCTGGTTCTCCTCCTACCTATCTGACCGCTCCTTCTCCATCTCCTTTGTCGGATCCTCATCTAGATCATTCCCTCTAATCACAGGTGTCCCTCAGAGTTCTGTCTGGACCCTCTTCTCTTCTTCCTCTATACTACTTCACTTCTCATCAGGAATCATGGATTTAATTACCATTTCTATACTGAAGATTCTCAGATCTGCTTATCCTGCCCAATCCTTCTGCTGACCTTCATTCTCACACATCCAATCCCCTTTCAGACACCCTGAACTAGGTGTCCAGGAGACAGATATCTTAAACTAAACACATCCAAAACCAAACTCATTATATTTCCCCTAAACCCTCCCCATTTCCTACATTCCCTATTACTGTGTGGGACAACATCATTCCCCCATCCCCCAGGTTCACAACCTAGGAGTCATCCTGGATTCCTCACTATTTCTCACTTCCCAAATCCAATCTGTTGCAAAGGCCTGTCAAATTTTACCTTTGCAATATCTCTCAAAAATACCCTTTTCTCTTCTCTGACCCTAAAGCCATTCTAGTTACAGTCCCTCATCACCTATGCCTGAATTATTGAAATAGCCCATTAGTGGGTCCACCTGCCTCAAATCTCTCCTCCATTCAGTCATCCAGTGATTTTTCCCTAAAGTACAGGTCTAACCATGTCTCCCCAGACTCAATAAACTCCAGTGGCTCCCTATCCCCTAAAGGATCAAATACAAAATCCTCTGCTTGGCATTCAAAACCCTGCATAATCTCAACCCCAACCCCTTCAGTCTTCTTACATCTTATTCCTTTCCAAATACTCTTCAATCCAGTGACCCCGGTCTCCTGGCTATTCCAAAAATGGGACACATCATCACTCAGCTCTGAGTGTTTTCGCTGGCTGTCCCTGTGCCTGGAATGATCCCCTTCTCATCTCTGCCTCCTGGCTTCTCTGGTTTACTTTAAGTCTCAACTAAAATCCTATCTTCTACAGGAACTCCTCTTAATGTTCATGCCTTCTCACTTCTAATTTTTTCCTATTTCTCCTGTATATAGCTTGTTTAGACATACTTGTTGTCTCCCTCATTAGATTGTGTGCTCCTTGAGGGCAAGGACTGCCTTTTGCCTCTTTTTGTATCCCCAGTGCTTAGTACAGAGTCTGGCACACAGTAGGCACTTAATAAATGCTTATTGACTGACTGACTAGAGATGCTTAGCCTTTCTCTAGAGACAAGTTCCAAAATCTGGCAATCCCAGCTAACTATTAGGAAGTTCTTCCCTGAGTGACACCAAAATCCTGGCTCAAGGTCCCCAACCTTTTGCCCTTTCCTCTTGCTGGAGACAGAGAAGCCACTTATCTCTAGCAGTCAATCAACAAGCATTTATTAAGCACCTACCTGTGCCAAGTACTTATTAAGCACCTACCATGCCAGGCGCTTGTGAAACAAATTCCAAATAGAGTTGCCCTCAAGCAACTTACATTCCACTGGACTACACAACACAGTCAAAGATGAGTAAACCTAGATAGATACCAAACAAATACAAAGTAATGGTGGATGGGGGCACTAACAGCTAGGGGAATCAGGAAAAACCTCTTGAAGGAAGTGGCACTTTATAGAGTTCATGAGGGAAAAAAATTATATAATCATCTTAGAAAGATGGGCTGGAATCAGATTGGAAGGGCTTTAAATTCCAAACTTTGGAGGACTTTGTGTTTTACCCCAGGGGCGATAGGGAGCCACTGAAGCTTCTTGACCCAAGGAGACTTGTGCCTTAAGGGGTATCAATTCAACAACTGTGTGAAGAGCAATTTGGAGAGACCAAACTCATATATCAGTTTATGATAAAATGCATACGTGTTCATTCTGGGGATGCCTTTATTAGGAAAAGAGGTTTAGAAAATTGCTGTTGAATAATACAATTTATGTTTTGTGCTGTACTTTCTCTTTAGACACCCTAATGACAATTTCTGCCATTGACATCTAGGAGCTTGGGTTGGGCAGGTGACTTATCTCCCTGACCAGACTCTGAGCTCTCAGATGCACAGACCAATTGCATTGGAAAAATAATAACAATTGCTTACATAGAATTTCCCCCACAATCTCTGCTGACTTCCTATACCAATCCTTTCTATGGCATGGAGGTGGCCCCAAATTCTCAAAAACAAGGCCAGTGGAGCATGAGCAGAGCTAAGCTAGAAAAGCTTTGAGTATAGGCCTGGTGATGATCTATATGTCTGCTTTTCAAGGACCAGCCTAGCCAAGTACAGTGAGGTTCATCAGCAACATGGCCACAGGTTGATGAATCTTTTCAGCCCCAGAAATCCCACAAGATCAGTTACTAAAACAGAGAGGAATTATAATCTGCATCAGGGAAGGGACTACCCACGCTAACCAACAAAATCACAGAAGTGTTGAAGTTTTCCCACAACTACCCTCTGAGGTAAGTAATGAAAATATTATTATTCCATTTTACAGATGAGGAAACTGAGAGCCTTTAAGGCAGTGGTTCTCAACCTTCCTAATGCCATGACCCTTTAACACAGTTCCTCATGTTGTGATGACCCCCAACCATAAAATTATTTTCATTGCTACTTCATAACTGTAATTTTGCTACTGTTATGAATCTATCTGATAGGCAGGATGTATTTTCATTGTTAACAAATTGAACATAACCCACAGGTTGAGAACCGCTGCTTTAAGGCAAAGTGTCTTATTCAAGGTCACACTTACAAATGACAGAATTGCCTCACAAACCCAGGTTCCCCTGACGCCAAGCCCAGTACTAGTATATCACAGTGCCCTAGATGACTCAAATGCTACCTCTTCATGAATCCTTTCCTGATTATTCTCAGATGCTGGTGACTCCCCCCAAATTACCACAGATAAGGGGTCCCTCCCACCACAGCATCCCACTCCCTTGAGTGTAGAGATGGTTTCATTACTGTCTTTAAGTTCTCTGCACCTATCACAGTTTCTGTGGATTTAATTACCACACTCCTCTCTCTTTCCTCTCTCTCTCTCTGTCTTTCTCTCTCTCTCTCTCTCTCTCTCTCTCTCTCACACACACACACACACACACACACACACACACACACACCCCTTCCCCTTTTGCTTTTGCTTAGACTATTTCCTCTTCCTAGACTGCTTTCTCCATGTCCAGACCATCTCCACCTGTCTCTGCCTCACAGTAGAAGCATGATACATGCTTTATTAGTTTAATTGAATGTAATCTAACTGAACTAAAATGAATTCATGAAGCTTAATGAACACTTTAGATATAAATGACTCCATCTCAGCTGTTGGTTAGCTGTATGACCTAGGCAAACCCCTTCCCTTCCCTCATCCTCAGTTTTCTCATCTTTACAGTGGAGGGGTTGGAATAGATTAGATAATGTCTGAGGGAGCTACTGACTGTCCCATTCCCTGAGTCTATGAGTGACTGGTAATCACAGTAGAAAGTTATTGGGGCTTAGTGGATAGACAGCTGGCCTAGGAAGGCCTGGGTTCAAGTCTTTCTTCAGTCACCTAGGGACTATGTGACCCTGGTTAAGTGTATCGAGAAGGTGCCGATTTACATTGGTGGAGAATGTTCCTCACTGGGAGCCCCCTACATGGAGGAAATCCACAGGTCTGTTAAAATAACAAAAAAGTCACTAAAGTGTTAGGAATCCTTTACTCCTATTCTAAGACAACAAGGAAGTCTTTCTGAGTCCCTGTTACCTCCTTTCATACACAAAAAAAAGAAGTGGGAATCTGGAATTTGGATCCTGACAAGGTTTAAGCCTCATTGGGTCTCTTTTTAAGGACTAGAAGAATCTAGTGAGATGGAATTCTTGGAAACTTCCCAGATTTTCAGGGAATAACAGGCAAGTGTTGCTCCATTCTGCAGCTGAAGAGTGACCTCTGGTGGTCAGTCCACTGGTGCAGGATGGCTCCGAGATCCCACCCACCAGCCCTGCAGCCTTGGGGAGGTGCCCTTCCCAATACATCCTAAGGGCTCTCAATGGTTACCTGGCCACCCTAGATTATTTTAGAATGTCAAAGCTAGAAAATTTTAAAAGCTTTCTAATCCAAGATTTTTTGGTTTGTTTTAGTTTATTTGTTTAACTTTTTTGTGTGACATAGAGTCATTAGTTCAGCGAAACCTATCTCAGGATAATTTTTTGTTTTAATGTATAAAATATATAGGATTACAAAAGAAACTAACTATAGTAAAATACAATTACCTCCTTTTTTTTTAATGAAAACAAGGTCATGGACCCCTGGTTAAGAACCCCTGGTCTAATGCAATTCCTTTCATTGTCCAGAAAGGAATACTCTTGTCCAGAGAAGGTGGGCCCCCTGCCACAGTCACACCGAAAGTTGTTAATGATAGAGCTGATTCCCAGATTCTCCTTTCCATCACAACAGCCTATTTTCATGTAATGAGACAACCAGGAAATGCTTTTATCACTGACAGAGAAAAGAACTCTTGTTTTTATCTGAACTTAGAGACAAAACAAAAGGAAAATTGGATTTTGCATACATTCTGACTCTTAACCATGCAGCTAAGACACTTGGATGCTAACCCCTCAGAGAGGGAGAGTCTAATGCTGCACTCTCACTCACCTTGTCAGCCCCTTTCAGAGAGTCACTTCTCTATTGTAATACTGCCCACCTTCAGGGCTCCACCAAATTCACTCTGTCCTGATCCCACAGAATCATAGAAGGCAGAGCTAGAGCTAGAAGAGAGCATGAATCTAATGCTCACCACTGCTTTTCTCTCAGTCTCTCTCTCTCTCTGTTTCTCTTTCACACACACACACACACACACACACACACACACACACACACACATTCCAGCTTTCTAGTTCTGAGATTCTATAAATCATTACAGACCCACAGACCAAATGCTCCCAGAGAAACAGAAGCAGCCCAAGAAGAAATCAGGCTTCGGGCAAATTTGACTTTTAATACCTTCTATGAGATTTGGGCTTTGCAGAACCTTCCAACTGTGAGAATGGTTAATATCAGGGCACAGTTAAATCCAGAGAGGTCTTAAGGAGATTTCACAACAGTCCCATGGGGATCTGGGATTTCTTGACCAAGCCCAACTACAAAGAGATGCTTTTCTTATTATTGACTGCTTTTCGAGGGCCAAGCTCGCTGGTCCTGGAATCTTGCCAGACCCGTCACCCTGAGTGTTACCTTCATAGAAAAAAGTAAAGTCACTCAGGGACCTTCCATAGATTATCATTTCCTCCCCAGGTATCTATTCTTCAAGCAGAAAGTAAAAATGACCTTGATTCAACCAATACATTTAACTTAACTTAGTTTGGTATGCATGGCCTCCATAACCTGGCTCTTAACTTCATTTTCAGCTTTGTCTACTCCCCTTCATGTACCCTTTGTTACAATCAAACTTGACTATTGTCTAATCCCTGAAAGTTTACACACACACACACACTCACCTTCCCTTTTTGCTTTTGCTCAGACTATTTCCTCTTCCTAGATTGCTTTCTCCATGTCCAGACCATCTCCATCCGTTGAAATTCATTCTTTTTGGTGTCTAAGAACTCAACTCAAACAATGCCTCCTCCATGAAGCCTTTGCTGATCCCCACTGATCCCTCCCTTTCTCCCTCCTCTGAACCACCCACCTCCCTTTGTACCTGTCTCATATATTTTTTTCACACCATACTTTCTTTATATCATCATTATGGTTCAATGTCTTAAAGCACCCTGAAACTTAAGGCTCTGTATTTTATGCATCTATGTATTCTCCTAGCATAGTGGTGCATAGTAGGTACTCAATGATTTTGAATGAATGAATTCCTACTTTTATTAAAGCTGGTATTGGGCACTATAGCCATTCAAGTGAAGGAGAAGCAGTAGGACTTTACCCAGAAAGATGACAAATCCAGAGTAAGTCCTTCTGTACCCCCAAGCTCTTCTCCCCAATATTTATATAAAATGAGGTTAAAATAAACATCAAGAGTAGCCTTCAAGGGGAATGTGCCACAAACATATGTTTAGGGTTAGGGAGCAGAAAGACTGAGTAAAGGCTAGCTAGCCTCTTCCCCTTGAGGGATAGAAATTTTAGGGTCTATATATGTCACAGAAACCCTATGAAGAAAGAGACCATAAAGATTATCCTGTCCAAACCCTTCATTTTACAGATTAGGAAACTAAGGCCCAGAGGAGTGAAGAGAGTTCTAAGAACTCTCTTGTCTAAGAACAGATAGATAGAGAAGCAGAGTAAACAAAGAAACCAAGTCTTCTGACTAGAAATCCAGGGCTCTTTCCATCATGGTACTGCCACCTTTTGGCCACAGGTCTTCTTTTTGGCACCACTTGAGGGAGCTATCCTTTTCTCCCTTGCCAGACAGGATGTCCCTTCCCAACTCTCCCCAGGTTACAGCACAGTCCCGGTGTCACAGCAGGGTGGAGCTATCCAAATTTCAAAGCTTGAGGCAATCAATCAGTTTGCCTAGACCCTGGGGATGTCTCTGGTCCTTATCCTTAAGGATCTCAATTTAGATAAACATCACTCAACAAAAACAACTTGGGAATACAGGCCTGTAAATTGTTCTAAATTCCTAAATAGAAGATGATAACATTTCCCTGAATGTATGGGAGAAGGCAGTTCAGGAAGTTCTTCCTTCTATTCAGCCTGCTGAGGGAATCCTGGGAACATCAGTCCCTGCCATAGGGTCAGGATGACCCCAGTGGTGTGTTTAATCTCTTTTTCTAAATCCTGTGCCAATGACCAGTAAAACAACATAATTAAAAAGACTCTCCTTTAAAAAATAAGAGAGAGAGAAAGCAACTGGTAGAAACCTCCTGGTCTCTTCTGAGTGTGTTTCTTTCTGCGTAAGTTATGTTGCTATGTTTTTATTTTAAGAAACAAAACCAATGTGTCAATGGCCTCCAACTCCCCCAGCCCCCTCCTGCCAGAGCAACCTTTAACAGGGAGCCTACAGAAGCCCTGTTTAGTTCTTTCTCTGCTCCAGACCCCAAAATCTAATCCACCTTAGATGTAGGGTCAGTCATAAAAGCAGGAAATAGCAATAGAGACATCACTAAAGACATGTATGACTGGTAGAAAATCTGGGTATATAATGGACAGCTGTTTCTTTGACTTCCCTATGGAATAAACTCGATAATGGGATTGCTAGATCAATGGATATTGACAATTTAATCACCTTTCTTGCCTAATTCCAAATTGAAATAAAAAATGTCTGGACCACTTTACAGCATCTCCAACAGTGTATCAGCATGCTTGTCTTCCCAGGAGTTTTTTTTATATATATATATATATATACACATGCACACATATACATATACATATATATGATTAGAAAAGAAGAGAGATTGGTCATTTATTGAAATTAATGGGTAAAAGATAGTGCGTCCAAGTGATGAACTAGGATAATGAAATAGTAAAAGCCAAAAGCAAGGCTCCATAAATTCTTTGTAAAGTATTGTAGAAAGACAGGATCAAGAACTAGATGAAGGTCCAGGGAAGTGATCAAGAAAGAACCTTTCTCCTTCATGGTAGAGAGATGGGGGGATTAGTAGGGCAGAATTTTGCAAATGCTGTCAGATACAGTCAAAGATGTATATTTTGTTTATTAATAATAATAATATCTAGCATTAATATCACATTTAAAGTTTACAAAGAACTCTACAAATGATATCTTATTTGATCTCATATGATAGTCTATAAGATATATATATCATATATGCTACATATAGTATATGTTATATTATATATACTACATATAGTATTTGTTACATATATATTTGTTACAATGTCATTTTATATATAGCATGACATATATGATAATACAAAATAGTATATTAGAGTTGTCTGCCACAATGGAGGGCTCAATATAAAGCAAGGATGGGAAATTACTGTGAAGTAAAGATAAAAGGAATCAAGACAACATTTTTTAAAGCAAAGAAAAATGCATAGGCTGAAAAGATATAGAGGGATCAAAATTATATGAAGTAGTGTCAGAATATTCTCTCTGTAAGAATAGAGACTGTTACATTAAAGATTAAAATAAGCTAAGACTGGTGATAAAAGCTGAAAACAACAGGAAGATGGAGGTGGAGTTAGCTATTCTGGAACAAGAAGATTGTTAGAGAAGGGATAAGACTGACTGCTTAGAATGCCTAAGACAATGCTGGATAATGCAGAGAAAGTAGAACTACTCAACACTTGTTTTGTTTGTTTTCCCTGGCAAAGAGGATTTTTAGATTGGAAAGGACAGAACAAAAAAAATGGAGAACAGTGAGATGAAACCCAAGATAAGTGGGGAGTTTTGTTGTGTTTTGTTTGTTTTTAAAGAGCAGCTCAACAAATTCAAGTCACTAGGCACAGGCAGGCACTGAAGGAAATAGAATTATGGAGCTACTCACTGTCAGAGATCTCTCACACTGCTCTTGTGGACAAGGTTGAAAGAGGTGAGCTAAATGATAGTACAAGTAGGAAGATTCAGACCTGATTGAATGACCTGATCCGAAGTATAGTCATTATTGTGTCAATGGGAACTTGGAAATAAACTAGTCTAGGGACCAGTCCTTGGCCTGGATCTATTTAACGTTTCTATCAAAGACTTCAATGAAGTCATAACTGGATTGCTTATAAAATTTGCAAATGACACAAAGCTGAAAGGGATAACTAATATTTTGGGAGACTGAATTGAGATTCAAAAATATCTTTCCAAGGGAAAAAGACAGGGCCGAATCAAATTAGGTGAAATTTAACAGTTGCTGTCATTGTTGTTCAGTCATTCCAGTTGTTTCTGACTCTTCGTGACTCCATTTGGAGTTTTCTTGGCAAAGATATCGGACTTGTTTGCCATTTCCTTCTCCAGCTCATTTTATAGGTGAGAAAACTGAGGCAAACAGGGTGAAGTGACTTGCCCAGGATCACACACCTACTAAGTATCTGTGGCCAGATTTGAACTTGGGAAGATGAGTCTTCCTGACTCCAGGCCCAGCACTCTATCTTCTGTATCCATTTAATGGAGATACACATAAAATCCTATCTTTGTTTCAAAAAAGTCAGCATCACAAGTACAAGATTATAGGGCTATGGCTATGCGAGAGCTTCTGTGGGAAAAAAAAAATTCAGGGGTTCTGGTAAACAGTAAGTTTAATATGAATACACACTGGCCATGGCAATTAAAAAAAAAAAAAGGTAATTCAATTTGGACTGAATTAAAAGAGGTGGAATATCCAAAATAACGGAGGTCATAGTGAGAGTTCCACCGTTCTCTGTTTTTGCTGGGGAGTTTTTTCTTTTTTTCAGACCAAATCTGAAGTATTCCATTTGGAAGCACCACATTTTAAGGACACTGACAAGCTGGAATATGCCAAGAGGAGGTCAGCCAGGGTGAGGAGGAGACCAGAGACTATGCTATATGTAGACTGGTTGAAGGAACTGCTGTTTTTTATCTTGGAAGGGAGAAGCCTTGGGGAGAACATGATCACTCTCTTTTAGTATTTAAAGGGCTATCATGCAGAAGCAGCATGATTCATAATTCTCACATTTTGTTCACAAGCTGCTCTGTGTTGTCTAGACAACTCCTTCAATGGGAGACAAAGCAATCTGGATATGGATTGGGGTTTGGGGTTTGGGGTTTGAGTCTGAGATGGACCACTTTATTAACTATGTGATTTTGGGTGAAGCAATTCAATAATAAAAATAATAATAAATATCTAGTCTCTTTATCATTCAACTGATTCTGCCCTACCAAGAATCAACCCTCAACCTCAGATCACTTCTATCATTTGCTGCCTTTGTTCCTTACACATGTGCTGCTGAATGAAGGTGGAGAAAATCTCTCCACTATTCTGACTGGGTCCACTACAAATATTTTTTAACATCCCCAATTGGGCCCTCACTGCTGCTAGGCAACCCTTCTATACCTTCTATAAGGCAGGTACCTTTTCAACTGACCATCACACTCTCCACAACCCCTCTTCCAAACTTTTTCACTGATCCTCAAATCTCTCATGGTTCCTCCTACTCCTGTCCTATCAGCTGAGAACCTTGCTTCATGTTACAGAAAATAATTGAGGCCATTCTTCCTGGCCTATCATTTCCTCATTTCATATTGCTCAGGTACTTTCTCCTTTACCCTGTCTCATATGAAGAGGGGCTTTATTTCTTACCTGCTCAAGCAATCCCATTTCTTCCTGTATCCTCTAATAGATTGTTCCTTCTGTCATCCCCTATCACTTACTTTCAATTTCTCTCTGTCTTCTGGTTCATTCCCTACTGTCTAAAAATATGCCATTCTCCCTATCGTCAAAAAACCCTCACTTGATCCTGCCATCCTTGATAACTATAGTCCTATGTCTCTTCTACCATTTGTGGCTAAACTCCTTGACAAGGCCATCTACAAAAGGTGTCTCCACTTTCTCTTCTCTGACTCTGTTCTTAACCTCATACAAACTGGCTTCTGACCTTATCATTCCATCAAAACTGCCCTCAAATTACCAATGAACTCAGTTACTAAATCCAATGGCCCTCCTTTACACAGCTGATCGTCTCTCCTCCTTAATAATCCTTTTTTCTTCCCTAGGTTTGTGGGATGCCACTCTCTCCTGGTTCTCCTCCTACCTATCTGACTGCTCCTTCTCCATCTTCTTTGCTGGATCTTCATCCAGATCACACCCTTTAAGGTAGTTGTCCCTCAGGGTTCTGTCCTAGAGCCTCTTCTCTTCTTCCTCTATACTACGTCACTTCTCTTCAGCTCCCATAGATTTAATTATCATCTCTATGTTGACTATTCTCCAGTCTATCTGTCCTACCCCAATCTCTCTGCTGACCTCAAATCTTGCATATCTAATTCCCTTTCATACATCTTGAAACGGATGTCCAGGAGACAGATTTCTTAAACTCCACATGTTCAAAACCAAACTCATTATATTTCCCCCTCAGTGCTCCCTGCCCCATTCTACCTTCCCTATTATTGTAGACAGCATCACCATTTTCCCAGTCCCTCAGGATCACAGACTAGGAGTTGTTCTGGATTCCTCACTACTTCTCACCTCTCATATATAGTCTATTGCCAACACCTGCCAATTTCACCTTCTTTCCTTTGACTCTGCCACCAATCTAGTACAGGCCCTCATTGCCTCATGTCTAAACTACTGAAATAACCTATTAGTGGGTCTGCCTGCCTCTAGTCTCTAGGCACTCCAATCCACTCTCCATTCAACCATTCACTGAGTTTCCTAAAGTGCCCACCCAACCTCCTCACCCCATACTCAGTAACTCCATTGGCTCTCTAATTTCTCCAGGATCAAATACAAAATCCTCTGCTTGGCATACAAAGACTTTCACAACACAGATCCTTCTTACGTTTCCAACCTTCTTATACCTTACTCTCTATCCTCCAGTGACATTGGCCTTCTTGCTGTTCTATGAACAAGACACTTTATATCTTGCCTCTGGGCATTTTATCTGACAGCACCCAAGTCTGAAATGCTCTCCCTCCCTCATCTCTGCCTCCTGACTTCCTAGTTTCCTTAAAATCCCAGCTAAAATCCCATCTTCCACGGAAAACTTTTCCCAGCCCCTCTTGAATCTATTGCCTTTCCTGTTGGTTATTTCCTGCTGTATATACATATATTTGCTTGTATCTCTCTCTCCACTTATTGTCTTCCCCATTAGATTGTGAGCTCCTAGAGAACAGGGACTATCTTTTGCCTATTTTTGTGTCCTCAGCATTTAGCAAAGTTCCTGGTACACAATAGGAACTTAATAAATGTTTATTGATTGGTTAATGATAATAATAGCCAACTTTTTAATAACACTTCAAGGTTTATAAAGTACTATACATAGGTTTTCTCATTTGTTCCTCAAAACACTCCTATAAGGTAGGTACTATTATGTCCCCATTTTACAGATAAGAATAAAAATACTCCCACTAGTAACAATAATAGTTAGCATTTATGTAGGGCTCACAATGTGCTGGGCACTGTGCTAAGCACTTTACAGTTACTATTTGATCCTCACAGCAACCCTGGGAGGTAGATGCGATTGCTATCTTCATTTTACAGATGAGGAAACTGAGGCACAGGGAGGTTCAGTGACTTGCCCAGAGGCACTCAACTAGTAAGGGTCTGAGGCCAGATTTGTACTTATCTTCCTGACTCCAGGTTTAGTGCCCAAGCTACTGTACAACCTTAGTAACTCCTGAATCTCAGTTCCCTCTTCTGTAAAATGGTGGTTAGACCAAGTGACCTTCAATGCCCTCTTTCACTTCTGGTATCCTGTGGTTCTAGGAAATGAGACATGGCTGCAGAGTTTTCTTCTTCCTACCCAAGTGGTGATATTTTTCCCCACTGCCCAAAACAAAAGTGACCTTAATGTCAGAATGCATTTATTGAACTCGACCTGTTTGTTAACTGGACTGACTTCAACCAACAGTACAGGCTGAGCCGTAATTATGAGAAAACAATCAGATCTCTATTTGAGTTCACACCCTACCCGTTTTACCACTTTTTTGTGTTATAGCAGAACTTGTTCAGCAACTTTGGCTTGGCTTTCCCTCCTTTCTGCTTCTGGATTGAAGAAACGCAAACCAGTATAGCAAGTTTGGTCAAAAATTATGGCTTATTGTCTGTGCAAGTTCACACACTGCTCTTTTATAGCTCTCCTGTGTACCAGGAGATCATTTCTTGACTGAAAGGTAGAGGCCGGGACCGGGCAGGAGAAGACCAGAGGGGCAGAGCCATGATGTAAGTACCAGGGGCCTGTCACTGGCTCTGATGCTCTAGAAGTCAGTAATGTCTATGAAACAGAAAGAAAGAAGCATTGACTTAGGTGTGTAACCGCTGGGGAGGAAGAGAAAGGGAGCTGGATCTCGGGAGCTGAAGTTTCCTCCAGTATGTGAGGTAACTGAGCTCTAAGGGCTATCCTTGGTATGACCAGGGGACTGTCTGGTGTTAAGCACAGCTCTAAGCTCTGCTCTCCTCCCTGCATCGGGTGTAATCATTTTAATCCAAACCTGGAATCCCAAAACATTTCTCCAGTCACTCAGTTGGCAGGGGAGGACTTGGTTTTCCCTACAAAGTCACAGCTGCCCATAAAAGTGATTTCTTACTCTTTCCCCCCACCCTTGTAAGGGAGGACCAGAATGCCTTGGAGCTTGCCCCAGTTGCTTCAGCTGGAGAGGAGTGAATAAAACTATTGCCTTAAATGGAACTGGAAGAGGGAATAGAATCTACTACAAGGAAGACTACTAGGCTGGGTGGGAAACACCAAGCGAGTGGACTCAGGGAAGCAGGAGGTCTGCCTGGCTTCTTTTGAGAATAGTCATTCTGATAGAACCTTAATTTGTTTTTCATTCCCCTTCTGTCCCCAGTCTGAGTCAGGGAATATGGAGAGGGGAGAGCAGCAGGTAGACAGCATGAAAAACATTGGTCTCCTGGGTGAGAACCCAGCTATGCCAAAGGAGATGTCCCCAAGCCTCTTATTTAGGAGTATTGGGGAGTGAGAGAGGGACTATGGGGACTGGATGTGGAAAGAGGGAAAGGCCTCCTTCCTCATCACCATCCTCCCCCACTATTCCCTGGAGGGGTATGAGAGCTACTACCATGGCTCTCTGACTCTGTGAAGGAAGACATCCTTTGTGCTTCCTAAGCTGGGGTTAAGCTACCCCATTTTAGAGATAGGGGCCCCATGCCCAGCACCAGCGAATTCATTGTTTTCCTGAAAGACAGCCCGAGACTGTGTCCTACCAAATATGCTCTAACCTCCACCCAGCCCCCAGCCCTCATGCCAGGCCATCCTTTGTGCTCCACCCCAAAGGCAGCTGCTTGACTTCACCCTGGCCCAGGAGTCAGGTTGCAGTGGTTTCTGTTACCTGAGCTGCAGGGGACAAGAGAGCAAGTTGACACCTTAGGTCCTAGGCTGTGCCTCAATCCTGCATTGTTCTTATATGCATGTATACGTGTCTGTGCCAGCCCGTAATGTGCATGTCTATGATGGTAGGCATGCATGTGTGTACTATCAGGCATTCATATTGTACCTGCATGCGTGTATGTCCACAAGTGGGGACAAACCCTCATTTGCATATGTGGTCAAGTCTGTTCACGTGTATACATGCCCACATCTACAGGTGTGTCTGCACACAAGTTTGTATCAGTGTGTTTATATGTGTACATATGAATTTCTGTATGTTCAATCATAACTCACATTCCTGCAGGATATTGATGTTTAAAGAGGTCTTTCCTCATGCTAATCCCTGAGAAGTAGGTAGTACTTGCAAGCACATCATCCCTATTTTTGCAGATAAGGAAACTGAGGCTCAGTTGGGGTTGTTGAGAAGTGAAAGCCATCTAAGAGAGGAAGGGGAAGGGATAACAAATTGAGTTTTGATTAATTTGAATGGAGAGTGACTACAGGATGGATAGCCATGTAGAGATGGGTAATAAACATGAGTGAATGAATGAATGAATGAAACAAGTATTTTTAAGCACCTACTATGTTCCAGGCATTGTGATAAGCCCTTTGCAAATATTATCGCAACGGATCTTCACAACAACCCTGGGAGGTGGGTGCTGTTACTGTCTTCACTTAATAGTTGAGGAAATTGAGGCAGATAAAAGTTAGGTTCCAAAGCAAGTAAGCGTCCTAGGCCACACTTGAATTCAGGTCTTCTTGACTCCAGACCCGGTGCTCCATCCATTCTGTTGTTGTGGAGTCATTTTCAGTCATGTCCAGCTCTTCATGACCCCATTTGGGTTTTTCTTGGCAAAGATATTGGAGCAATTTGCCATTTCCTTCTCTAGTTCATTTTACAGATGAGAAAACTGAGGCAAACAGGGTTAAGCGACTTGCCTAGGGTCACACAGCTAGTAAGTGTCTGAGAACTGATTTGGAGCTAGGAAGATGAGTCTTCCTGACTCCAGGCTTGGTGCTTTATGGGCTGTGTTACCCAGCATTTGAAATAATGGACATATAGCACCAAGAGGGATGGATGTTAAAGGTCACATCTAGTCCAATTTCTTCATTTTACAGATGAGGAAACTGAGGCCTAGAACAGAGGTAGTTACTTGTCCAAGGTCACATAGGTAGTAAGTGCCAGAGCCAAGATTCCAACCCAGGTCCTCTGTACTAGGCTGCCTCCCTTCTCTGACTCCTCTGGAACTTGTCTCCATCACGCAATTAGCACCTTATTACATTCTGCCCTGTTCTCTGAATGTCTGTGCTATACAATTGAACACCTAATCACACTGTCCTATATCTTTCACTAATTGTTCTATGGCTTTGAATCTTGTCTGTCAGAACAGACTGCAAACTCCCCAAGGGGGAGGATTGAGTTTTCACCTTCTCCTATCAACCTCTCTGTATCCAGCATAGGACCAAGTTAAGCCAGATAAAAGCTAGCACCTAGGTGACATCCCTTCAGGCCACTTTCATCCTGAAAGTATGACTCTAAGGGAGGTTGCTTTCAAGTCATCTCTTTACCAGGACTCAATCTGTTGGGGGGGAGGGGGTGGAATAAGAAAGAGAGTGAGAGAAACAGAACAGATATATGGACAGAGACAGAGAGAGATAGAGAAAACAAGAAGAAGATGAAGAAAGAGGAGGAAGGGGAGAAGGAGGGAGGGGAGGAGGAGGAGAAGAAAAAGGAGGAGAATGAAGGGGAAGAGGAGAGGGAAGAAGGGAAGAAGGAAGAGGAGGAAGAAGAGAACGAGAAGAAGAAGAAAAGAGAGAAGAGAGGGGGAAAGAGAGAAAAAGAGAGAGAGAAAGCTTGGAGAAAGTCCATATAATCTGACTGAATTCATTGGCTTGTTTCTTCCCTTTGCTTTAGGACATAGATCACAGAAAAACTTGTATTGGCCTTCTAGTCCTTAGTTTAGGAAAAATATTACAACTATGGGACAGGGTAAGAAAGGGTAGTACAACTGGAAACACCCATTAGAAACTTCTCTTCTTCCTAAGCAAATACAGACTCCAACAGGCAAATACAGGGCTCTATTGAGAGGCCCATTGGAACACTTCACACGCATAGGGATCCAAATACAGTGAAAGGCTTTGTAGGGCCAGGATACTGGTGCTATTGTCTATTCTCAGACAGGCTTCACACTGATTTATCTAACAAACAGAGCCTCCCTGGTGCAAAGGGGATGAAGCTTTTCTGTACTTTCCCTTTCACTAAAGGGAACAGAGCTTTGTTGAACATATTGGGTAAGGGAACTAGGAAGTAGACTTCTAGGGTCTATCCTTGACTCATCTGTCAACTGGGCATGCTTTTACTTCAAAAAGTCAGCCCATACTTTGTTACAACAAATGCCAAGCGACCATCCAAACTCTTTCTTCCTGTTAGGATGTTGTTGTACTGAAATAAGTCCCATTCACTGGGACTTGGAAGCTTTCTATAATGTGGAGATATAAGCCCCTGGTGGCTCCTATCCAGAATCTTCTGAACACGACCACCTTGCAGAGCAAGTGTTTAACTCCCTAAAAGAAAAAAAGGGGAAGCCTACAGAGTAGAACATTGATACTTAACATTAAAAAACCCAAATTGATGGGAATAATGTGAGGGCATTGGAAATTATGCATTCCAAGGGACTTTGCAAACTATA
This sequence comes from Pseudochirops corinnae, assembly GCA_028646515.1. Taxonomy (NCBI): domain Eukaryota; kingdom Metazoa; phylum Chordata; class Mammalia; order Diprotodontia; family Pseudocheiridae; genus Pseudochirops; species Pseudochirops corinnae. The sequence goes on along the minus strand of CM053585.1, from coordinate 200,331,794 downwards.
AAAAGTTATAAAAATGTAGGGTAGTATTATTGTTACTGTTGCTTTTCTCCAAATATTTGAAGGGCTATCATATGGAAGAGAGATTAAGCTTGCTTTGGTCCCATAGGATAGAAATGGGAGCAATAAGTAGCAGCTTCAGGGAGACAGATTTTGGGTCAATATAGAAAAAAAATTTCTGAGTAATTGTTGTTGTCCAAAAGTGGAATGATCTGCCCTAACAAACAGTTCCCACATCACAGAGAGTTCCCTATCACTGGAAGTCTTCAAGTAGAAAACTTTATGGAGAGATTTCTGCTCAAATATGAGTTAGACTGGATGATCTCCAGGGTCCTTCTGCCTCTGAGATTCTCTGATATCTTTAAGGAACAGATATTAAATAAGATGACATTTCCAAGAAAATCCTGACTCATAATTAACACGCTCCTTTGTGAATGAAACAAATTTCAGAGAATCTTAGTGGCCCAGTGGAGCTGAAGTCTAAAAGGAATCACATCTCCAAAGAAATGAAGAAAACCATTTTAGGAAACGGGAAGAGTATGGATGAAAAGGATGCAGGCCATTGAAGGTCACTGAAGGGAAGGGAAGGGGAAGAGAATAAGCATTTATTAAGTGCCTACTTTGTGCCAGGTTCTGTGCTAAACCCTGTGCAGATCAATTGATATCGACTGATGCTCACAACAACCCTGGGAAGTTAATGCTATTATCATCCCCATTTTACAGCTGAGAAAACTGAGACAGAAATTTAAGTGACTTTCCCAGGAGCACACAACTAAGAAGTATCTGAGGCTGGATTTGAACTCAAATCTTCTTGACTCCAGACCCAGTGCTCTATTATTAGCTGCATTATTTGATTTTTTTTTCCTTTGAGATGTCATCCTTTCTGGAGCTGACCTATAAGTCTGACCTAAGAAAGACAGACTACCAGAGACAATGTTCTACCCTCATATGTCAAGCCTGGGTTGGAAAAGAAGGTAGAATAAGAGATCATTCAAGAGTCAAGGACAAACAGTTGATGAATGAATGCGTCCTGTGGGTCCTTTCCTTAGGCCACCTGGGATGGGTCTGCCTGTCATCCCACCCTAGTATGACATTTCAGTAGCATTGAAACTAAAAACCTCCCTTTTGTCAAAAAAAAAAGTCTCTAAAATCCTCCCACCAAGTCTTCCGTAACCCGGGGTACAGATGAATTTTTCATAAAAGGTTAAACTGCTCCAGGCTCCAGGAATGGGCCTAAAATCAGCCAATGAGAGACAAGTCTCCAGATATCTGTAGGCAGGCTTTGCATGAAGTCCCAGCCAGCCTGGGCTAGGGCAGACTGGTGGGGCAGGAGGTTTGCAGAAGTGCCCACTAAGCGGAGGATCCTGTTGCCTGAGGAGTTTATGCTGGGGATGATCCACCCCCACCCCCACCCCCCAGAACATTCCACAAGGCCCAGCACACACCCTTCCCCAGAGCAGAGGCAGCTGGGAAATGGGGGGTTTAAAAAGAGAACCCAAAGAACACAGAGCAAAACAATAGTGGGCAGAGGAGGAGGAGGAGGAGGATTTCAGAATAGAACCTGAAGGGCAGGAAATCTGAAACCAAGACCCAGCTCAGTTACTTGAGCTGGGAGGCTCTGAAACTCCCAGGCCCCCATTGGCTTCCACGGATGATGAGCCTGCAAAGAAACAAGACGGGCTACAACCACCGATCGGCCTCACGGTGACATGCCCAGCTTCTAAAGCAGCTTTTAGTCTCCCTTCCCTGCAGGACAAAAATCTCTGGGGTGGCAGGGAGGAAGGAATAAAGAGGCCAAAGGTCATGCTTTTTAGAATCTCAGCATGTTACAGCTAGAAAGGAACTCGGAGATCTAGCCCAAGTCCCTTATTTAACAGATTTGTTCATTCATTCACCAATTACCGAGTACGTGCCCAGTTCAGGCCCTGAGCTCAATACACAGAATGAGGTCTTACTTTCATAACCCCATAGGAGTTAAGACTGGAAGAGACTTTGAAACTCATCTAATCCACATTAATCGTTTTATAAATGAGGACACTGAAGGCCAGGGAGGGAAGTGACTTTTCTGAGATCGTACAGGTGACAGCAGAGTAGAATTTGAACCCAGGACTCCATCCTGTATCAAGCTCATGATCAGGGAGCTCACAGACTAGCAGGGGAGGTAGAACAGAGACAACTACAACATAAGATATAACATTCAGGGCCATATGTTTATTTTTATGCAAGTTTCTAATTGGTGTGCGAATGGTGGGATAAAGGAGAAGGGCACAAGCTCCAAAGGGGTTTCAAGAAGGAGACTCCAGAGAAGGCATCATCACAGAAGAGAAGACATAGAAGTTCCTGGAGGGTAGAGATGGTTTCATGCTTTGTATTTGTACCCCTAGCACTCACTCGGAACATTACCTAGCACATTGTAAGCTCTTTACAAGGGCTCACTGATACATTGGTTACTTGGTTTGAATTGATCCTAGAAGGAGAAAGAAAATGATGCAAGTGGGGAAATAAGTGATTTACCTAAGGTAAGCAGCAGAGCCTGTACTAGCACTGAGCTCATAGTAGGCCCTGATCAGAGGTAGCCAGGGGATGCAATGGACTGAGCACCAGGCCTGGAGTCAGGAAGACTCATCTTCCTGAGTTCAAAGCTAGCCTCAGACACTTACTAGCTGTGTGACCCTGGGCAAGTCACTTAACCCTGTTTGCCTCAGTTTCCTCATCTATATAATAAACTGGAGAAGGAAACCACTCCAGTATCTCTAGCAAGAAAACCCCAAATGGGGTCATGAAGAGTCAGGCATGATTGAAACAACGGGTCAACAGCAGTTCTGAATAAATAATTGTTGACTGACTGACTAGAATCCAGGTCTCCTGATTCCATAGCTCTTACTTGCCCAGCCTTGCCTTCCCAGCCCACCAACAGGAGTCTGGAAACCAGGAGTTCTGGAGACCAAGAATTTTTCTTTGTTTACATTCGAAAGCCCTACATGCTTCTGTCCATTTAGATGAGTGTCTACAGGGGTCCCCTTGAATTTAGAAAAGGTCTCACACCCTAAAAGTCCATGATAATAATGTATGCCACACATGGTTAGGGGGAGGGGGGGGGGGAGCAGGGAGGCAGGTGGGAAATCAACCCTGTCCTAGGCAATATTCTCCACTACCCTAGGTCCTGCAGACCTTATCTCCTGGAGTACAGGCCAGGACCTTCAGGTTTGGAAGGAGCATACAGAAAAGGAGGGAATGGGGGAGGCAGTGACCAAAAGTCAAGATTTAGCCAGCATAGCTACTCCCCAAAACTGGCCCTGTCACAGAGTGCAACCTCCTCCTCTGCTGAGGATCATTCTGTCGAGTCCAGGGGGGCCTGAACCTGGGCTAGGTCCAGGCCAATCCTATAAACTGAATATACACCGTATACTCACCTCTAAGCACTAGAGCTTTTTATAGAGACACATGCAATGCAATGTTAGAACTAAAAGAAATCGATCCTTCAAACCCCTCATTTTATAGAGAAAGAACCTGAGATACAGAGAGAGGAAATTACTTTTCCAAGATCACACAGCCAGAAAGTAGCAGAGCTGAGATCAGCAGAGCCTTCAGTGCTCTTTTTTATTAATTGAGAACTCTGAGGGCTCAGAAATAAAAAATCGTTTTGCCTGTTTTAAAAGCTCCAGCCCCAGGGCTAGACCCCACCCCCACCCTGCCTTACTTAGCTCATGGACATGGCCACACCAGTCACACCCTCAGCAAGGCCCCAGATCCTGTAAAGCTGATGGGAACATGCCTGGAGAGGAAAAACCCGCCAAGCTCTGACAAACTGGTTTGGCTATCCCTCTGAGCAGGAGGATGGAAAGGGCGTAGGCTGACTTTTTTTTTTTTTAACTTGGGTTCATTCAACCCATAACTAATATACTTCTTTCTATAAGCAAATAGTGCTGAAGTGAAGACTTTGCCCCTGGCACCGGGTGAACTTGGACTCAAGGGAGATGTTTCTGTGGATACCCAGGGCAATGGGCAGGGACATTGGGTGACTCACCTTGGGTGTTTGCAAGGGGAGCAAAGGCCCAACTAACCCCCAAACAGGAGATAACCTGTGCATCTCCAATAAATGTATCTTCCTCATTACCAGTCTGATATTTAAACAAATTTCTCTGGCACTCTCTCCTGGCTCTGCCCCTCACCACCTGTGTGACCTTGGGCAAATCACTCAGCTGTTCTGAGCCTTAATTTCCTTCTTGCTAAAATTAAAGAGCTGACTTCTATAGCCTCCAAGGGCTCTTTCATGTTATGGTTTGTTAGAGGGGCCAGGCTTATTCTCACCACTGGAATGTTGCTTAAAATGCACCATCCCCAGGTACATGCTAGTAACATGTTTAACAAGTGGCTTTCCAGGGGGAAAAAATTACTGCCGAACAGGATTTTAAGTTTAAACTTCATTGTTAACATTTTCCCCATAGTCCCTTAAGTCTAGACAATTAACAAAACAATAAATCAAAATCCTGGTAGCAGGGTTAGCTGACATCAGGTCAGAAGTGTAAGTGCTCACACTGAAACTTTAACAAGAGGATCTAGCCCCTATCTCTGTACTCCCCATAGCAAAGAGCATAAAGGGCAATGTGACAGACTGCATAGTTCACTAGACTTTAGAGTGAGTGTGATAGTTCAAATTCTGCCTCTGATATCAATTAGCTGTGTGACCATAGCAAGGTTGGGTTTGCTTATCTGTGAAATGGTACTAGGTACCACTTGTAGGAGCTACCTCACAGAATTGTAATGAGACCCAACAACCTAAGATATATAACTCTAATCCTGAACACATTCACAGTATCACAGAGCACAAAACACAGGTCACCTATCCTACCCCCATTATTTTATAAATGAAGATAAATCCAGGGTCATGGAAGAACCTTGCCCAAAGTCACACAGGTGGAAAGGAGGAGGGACAGAATTCAAAACTTGGCCCTTTAACTAAGGGTGGTGTGGCAGATAGAGAACTGAGTCTGGAGTCAGGAAGAGCTGAATTCAAAGCTGACCTCATATACTTATTAGCTATGTGACCGTGGCCAAGTCACTTAACGCCATTTGTCTCAGTTTCCTCAAAACTGTAAAATGAACAGGAGAAGGAAATGGTAAACCACTCCAGTAGCTTTGTCAGGAAAACCCCAGGTAGGGTCACAAAGAGTCTGACATGAAAGAACAACAACCACCACCTTTGACTAAATCCAGTGTTCTTTCCATGACCTGTTCAAGGACACTAAAGAGGAAGTAGAGACAGCAGCATGCTGATGGAAAGGCTACAGGACTCAGGATCAGAAGACTTGTATCCTACTCCTGGCTCTGATGCCTACCAGCAGCTAACTTTGGGATCTTTCACAAGCCACTTTTTGTTGTTCAGTCATTTCTGACTCTCTGTGACTCCATTTGGGGTTTTCTTGGCAAAGATACTGGAGAGGTTAGCCATTTCCTTCTCCAGTTCATTATACCGATGAGGAAACTGAGGCAAACAGGGTTAAGGGACTTGTCCAGGGTCACACAGCTAGTAAGTGTCTGAGGCCAGATTTGAACTCAGGAAGATGAGTCTTCCTGACTTTAGGCCAGGCGCTCTATCCACTGTACCACCCAGCTGCCCCTTTCACAAGTCACTCTCTCCATCTGTAAATGAGGAAGATTAGACGAGATGAGTGGCTCCTATTTAATGCTTCTCCAGCCTCTTGAGTTTCTCCATAATGGTCCAAGGGCTTCCTGCTAAAAAAACTATTTAATGGTACCTTACAGTAAATAATTGCAGAATATTATAAGCTGTATATTAAATTACTCTGGAGGTTCACAATGTGTTGTTGTTGTTGTTGAAAGGGGACTAAGGAACAAAAAATGCTGGAAACCACTGAACCAGATAATCTCTAAGGTTCCTTTCTGCTGTCATTGTCTATACACTCCAGGGCTAAACCAACCTCAATTTAGACACCATTTCAGTGAACTATATACAGACAGACAACCAAGAGCTGGCTAGAATGTGACGTTTGCAAAGCACTTCACAAATATTACCCCATCTGATCCTCACAAAACTCCCACAGAGTAGGTGCTATTATTATTCTCTACTTTATAGACAAAGAAGCTAAGGCAGAGGAAGGTTAAGTGACTTGCCCAAAGTCACACAGTTGTATCTGAGGCACTATTTGAACAACAGGTCTTCTGCCTCCACATCCAGGGTTCATTCTAATGTGCCACCTAGCTGCTTATGGCCATAACCTAAATTGGGGGCAGGGGGCAGAAATGTCCCCTCCTGGATCTTGGGGTACTAGGGAAGCTGTTCCCTCAAGAACAGAAGAGCTCCCAATGTTCCCTATACAACAAAGCTTTGACATCTTCTAGGTTTAGAATTGAAAAACCTGTTCTGTTTTCAAATCTTCAGTGTTATTTAGTCCTTTGTTACTTTGGGTAAGCTCCTATAGTTCTTTAGGGTTCAGTTTCCCCATCTATAAAACAAGGGGGTTAGGACAGAAGATTTCTACAGTAAGGTCTCTTCCACCTTGAGCCCATAAATCTGTACTAGTTTTCCTAGAACCTAGAATAGTTCCCTTCACATCACAGATGTTTAAGAACTGCATTTGTTGAGCAAATGAATGGATGGATGGATGGATGGATGGATAGATGGATGGATAAATAAATGTTCTCTGACAGCGACCTTGAGGTAAAAAAATGAAAAGAAAGTGGAAGAAGCATTCCTCTAGGATCTCACAACTACTCATAGTGGGTTCTATATAATTCAAATACCTTTGAAGATATGCCCACATGCAGGTCTTTTGCTCCGTTAAGACTGGCTGGCCTGGGAATGCAAGCAGGGCATTGTGTGAGCATTACCCTCTCCCCTACCAGGCCAAGCTTAGAGCTGGGTTGTTTTCAGGTCTGTAGTCTATACTTGCTGTTCTCAGTTCTGCGGTTAGGGGGCAGCAACCACCCTCACATTTGCTGTTACATGTGTTATGTACAGTTATAACCAACCCCAGGAGCTAGGAGCTCAGCTCCTGTTCACTTTCTTAAAGGAATTAGTACAGAAACCAGAAGAGAAGTTTCCCGTGTCTCCTTCTGATGTCTAGGACTGAGGGGAAGTTCCAGGAACAAAGTGTGGCTTTAGAGGCAGTGATTTAGCAACTCAGACCCTGCAGACTTAGGAATTCTAAGAAATAGAGGAAGGTACAGGAAAAGAAGGAGGTAAAGGAGGAAGAGGAGGGAGAAGAGGAGGAGGAGGAAAATGGGCATTATTCTCCTTATCCGCAAGGTATTAACTGGAAATTCAGTTATTTGAAGAGCACTGAGGTTGTAGAAATGTCAAGGGAATTTCCCTAGGACATTTGATCTTAGACTTGTGATGATAGGATCATAGGTTTAGGGCTGGAAAGGACTTTAAAGGCCATCAAGTCTAAACCCCTCTTTCTACAAAGGAGGCACAGAAAAGTTAAGTGACTTAACCCAGGCATACCCAAAACAATTCCCAGGAGTCACCCTTCTAGCCTAGTAAGTTTAGGAGTCTTAACTCAGGTCTTCTAGCCCTAAGATTTATGTTGTATCCACCATATTATGCTTTCTCCTCACATCCAAGAAAAGATACACAAAGACCTTGAGAATGCCAGTAGCAGGGAGATAGAGTGACAAGTTCACTTCACTAGGAACCAAGATCCTTAGCTTTCAAAACTAGCTCTGCCACTGACTCATGGTGTGATGCTGAATCCATCACTGGGACTTTCTCAATCCCAATGTCCTCATCCATCATACTAATGGACTGAATGAGACAAATTCTCGCATACATTTCTAACTGTCTAACATTCTATGACTCTGAGTTAAGGACTACCAAAACCTATGCCTCTTCATCTCTACCTCCTGCATTTCCCCAGCTTCCTTTAAGCCTCAGCTAAAGTTTTACCTCTTGCAAGAAGTCTTTCCCAAGCCTCTTTAACTTAGTGCCTTCCTTCTGAGACCACCCTCAATTTTTCTTGCATGAATCTTGTCTGTGTATAGTTTTTTACATGTTGACCCCTCTGCTAGACCATGAGTTCCTTGACATTCAGGACCACTTTTCGCCATCCTTTGTATCCCCAGCACTTAGCACCGCGCTTGGTGTGTAATAAGTGATTAATAAATGCTAGTTGTCTGACTGGTACTTTGTAGTTTACAAAGTGCTTTCTTCACAACAACTCCATTGAGGTGCTCAATGCAAAGATTGATCGATTTATTTTGTTATGACAAAATCAACAACTCATCTGGGATTTGTCTTTAAATTACTGAAATTATCTTTGAACTTAAACTGTAATTTAGCCTTTAAAAGTTGCCAAGGATATTGAGAAGTTGTCACTTTCCCAGGGTGACACAGCTAGCATGTGGGTATCAAAGGTAAGGCTTGATCTCGTAGCTTCCCAACTTCCAGGTCCTCTAGCTATCCCTCCATACTACCTCTCTAATGAAAGATTCAGATCTTTATTTTACAAATTAAGAAACTGAGGCTCAGAGAAGTTAAAGGATTTATTCAAAGTCAATTTATTCAAAGTCTCCTGACAAGAGCAATGTTCTTTTCATTGCACCCCTTGGCCTCTTGGCTTCTCTGGGGTACAGGTGGCAATGCTGAAATTAGAACTCAAGTTGCCTGACTCTCAGCAAATAAACTTTTCTGATTTCTCAGGAGTCTACAGATTCATGTCAGTCAGACTATTAGCATTTATTAAAGCACCTACTACATGTCAGGTACTGTGTTAAATTCTAAGGATACAAAAGATCTCAGGGTCATAAGGAGCCTCAGAAGTCTAGTCTTCCCTAAAATGTGGGACTCAGTCATTAAAACAATACCCTCGATGTGGTCTGATGTGAGCAGAGAATAGTGGGATGATACTTTACCTCCTCGGCTGCAGCCCTAAGATTACAGTAACTTTTGGGGTTGTCAAGTTATGCTGATCTTTTTTATCTTGACTTTGTCATCCAATGTGTTAGCCATTCTTCCTTCTTGTCACCTACCAATTACGT
>CM053585.1:200288113-200322294 GCA_028646515.1 Pseudochirops corinnae | reverse complement strand
AAAAAAAAGATAATTTCATCTAGCCCACTATTTTCCATTTTACAGACAAGGAAACAGATGCCCAAGGAGGAAATATGATTTATAAAGGGTTGCATAGTTAGTCAAAAGCAGAACCAAAAATAAAAATATTTATTGTTCTTGATGGTGAAGGCAGAAATTAAGAAGAATATAATACCATAGTCCTACAACATAATAGTACACCTTAGAAATTATCAAGTCTAGCTTCCTTAGATCAAGTGATTTACCTAAAGTCATACAATTAGTAAGTAATAGAGCTAAAATTCCAATTATAACACCAATTAAAAAAATAACAGCACTTACACAGTGCTTTAATTGCAAAGTGTTCCACATATATTATCTTTTTTTATCTCAAAATAGCAGGTAGCACACAGAACCTCACTAACTTTGGCACTTCGGTTTCAGAATTTGAGATTTCTGACAAATGATATATAATTCTTAATGAGTACATAGTTAGAAATCAGGCTTTCCCTCATGAGAAAAAAAATCCAGTAAAAAATTAATAAATAGCTTCTTCAATAAGGCTTTCATTCATTTCTACTTCAGCAATGAATTCTTGAAAATATTCAGGTCAAAATATTTTGGCCATTTTCATTTCATTTCTTGATTCCAGCTTATAACAGTTTACAATCCATACCACAGCTGAGATTCGGATGGGCCCATGCTTGGTTCTGAGCATGAGGTTTTAAAGAAAACTTGACAAGTAGGATCAGGGTCAGTTGAAGAAATTAAGAATGCTCAGCTTGGAGACAAGAAGACTCAAGAAGGACATGATTGTTGTCATCAAATATATGAACGAGTGTCACAGGGAAGAAAAATTAGGCTTCTTTTACTTGCCTACAGAATCACAGCAATGGAGATGGAAAGGACCTCAGAAGTCATCTAGTTTAAACCATACCTGAAAGGGACACCACCTGTAACATACCCAACAAGTGGTCCTCTAATATCTACTTAATGGCCTCCAATGAGAGGGAAAGGATCAGCTCTCCAGACAGCCTATTCTACTTTCAAACAATTTTAATTGTTAGTTTTTCCTAACATTCTACCCATTGCTCCAATGCTGTCCTCTGAGGCTGAACAGAACAAATATTTCCACTTGGGTGCTCTTCAATTGCTTGAACGTGACACTCACATTCCACCTCAGCCTCTCCCCAGGCTTCTTTTCTCCTGGCTTGAACACACCCAGCTGCTTCGAGAGATCCTCATATTTCATGAGCTCAAGACCTTTCACCATTCCAGTTTGCCTCCTCTGAACATTCTCCAGTTTGTCAATGTTCTTCTTAAACTATGGCACTCAGAATGGAACACAATACCAAAGAAGACATCTGACAAAGGCAGAATATAATGGGATTATCATTTCCCTATTTCTGGGAGCTATGCCTTCTTCTAATGTTGTCCATGATTGAAGTAGCTTTTTTTGGCTGCCATATCATTCTGCTAATTTGTATTGAGCTTTTGCTGTCATTTCAGTCATGTCTGACTCTTTATGACCCCATTTGGGGTCTTCTTGGCAGAGATACTGGAGTGGTTTACCATTTCCCTCTTCAGTTCATTTTATAGATGAGGAAACTGAGGTAAACAGGGTTAAGTGACTTGCCCAGGGTACACAGCTAGTGTCTAAGGCCAGATTTGAACTTAGGAAGATGTCTTTCCAATTCCAAATTCTGTCCTCTATCCACTGTACCACCTACCTGCCCCCATATTGAGCCTGCAATCCACCTAAATCCTCAGCTATTTTTCAGACCAAGTGTTATCTATCCATGCCTCCTCCATCTTATACTCATAGACTTGATGCTTGTACTAAAATGCAGGACTTTACATGTTGTATCTCTTTTGAATTTTGTTTGATTAGATTCAGTCCAATGCTTTAGCCTTTTGGATTCTAACTATTAGCTATTGCTCCCAGCTTTTTAAACATCTGAAAATCTGATGAGTATACTATATATGCCTCTATCCAAGTCATTAATAAATATGTTCAACAGTAGAGGGCCAAGCACAGATGCCTGAAGCACTGCCTGAAGCTCTACTGCCATGTTGAAACTCAACCATTAACAACTACTCTGCGTCCAGCCATCCAAGTGGTCCTGAATCTATCTGATTATATTTTCATATAACCTACATTTCTCCATCTTTTCCACAAGAATTCTATGAGATCCTTTCTCAAAAGCTTGCTAAAACCTAGGTAAATTCTACCCACAGCATTTTCTTCATTTACTACATTAGTAATATATCAAAAAAAGGAAATGAGATTAGTCTAATGACTTATTTTCAACAAAGTTATGCTAGCTCTTTGTAATCACGGACTCTCTAGCTCTTTACCCATCGTCTCTTTCATGATCTTTTCTAGAATTTTCTCAGGAGTCACTGGCCTATAGTTTAAAGGTTCTGTTCTAGTTCCTTTTTTGAAAAGCAGGACATTTGTCCTTTTTTGGTCGTGTGGCATTTCTCCCATTCTCCACAATCTTTCATTTATCACTGACAATGGCTCAGGAATCTCATGTCAATTCTTTCAGGACTGGAGGATGAAGGTTTCTCTGGACCAGGTGACTTGAATTTATCAAGGATACTTAAAAACATTCCCTTACTTATCTTGGATATCAACTCCCTTAGTCATTTTTGTGGTCATTTCCAGTATAGATGTAATTCTATATTGCCAAGAAAACAGAAAGAAAATCAAAATTAAGTAACTCTACCTTCTCTTTGTTATCATCACTAAACCACCCCAAAGAGCCTGTCCCTGTTGCAGCACCCATTTTTCTTCCAAAATAAGTTTTAAAAGTTATATTGCCCCCAGTTTCCTTAGCCAGCTGAGCTTTAGGATTTCTGACACTATTTGTATAGGTCTTTGACATATCTTTATATTCATCCTCTGTTACCTGGCCTTGCTTCTATCTTCTGTACATTTTTTAAAATATTTTTTATTTTTTATTACATTTTAAGTTCCAGGCTGTCTCCTCCCTCCCTCCCTCCCCTGCACTAGAGAAGGCCATCATTTACTCAGTAAAACCATACTATTAAGTATATATAATATGTAAAACTATACTATGCATACTTCTACTTGTCAGTTGTTTCTCAGGAGGTGGATAGTATCTTCTTTCATAGGTCCTTTGTAGTTGATTTGAATATTTTTTCATACCCAGCATAACTTGGTCATTCAGTTATTCTTTGAACATGTATCCAGTGTTCTCTTGGTTCTGCTCATTTCACTCTTCATTATTTCATGCAAATCTTTTCATGTTTTTCTAAAATCAACCTGCTCGTCATTTCTTAAAGCACAGCAATATTCCATCACAATCATACAACCACAACTTATATGCCCTAATTGACAGGCATCCCCTCGATTTCCAGTTCTACAGCTACTGCAAAAGGAGCTGATATAAATATTTTGGAACATATAGGTTTTTTTTTTCCTTTTTCCCAATCACCCTGGGAAACAGACCTAATATTGATATTGCTGGGTCAAAGAATATACACAGTTTTATAACTCTTAGGACATAATTCCAGATTGCTCTCCAAAATTATGGAGTTAGTTCATAGTTTCACCAACAGTGTATTAGTGTCCCATCTTCTGTATATTTTTTAAAAACTAAGTTGGTTCATGAATTCTCTGTGCATATACATGGATCTCTTCAAATAAATCCCATTCTTCCTTGTCATTTGAATTACTGTGAGCATCTCCTATCCCTCCTATACTGACTTCCTCTGAAATATTTTAGTCCAAGAGATCTTACCTATTTTTCCTCTGAACCCATTGCAATCAACTTTTCCAAAATCTAGGGTGCATATCAGACTACGCCTAGGTTTCCTCTCCTCTATGATAAATTCTAGAATGGAATGGTAGTAGTCACTTATCCCACAGGTTGCCATCATTCCCACCTCAGGAGTCAGTTCCTCTATGTTAGTGAGAATTAGACACAGAATACTTTTTCTCTAGCTTTTTATTTTTTTTGCTTTTTGGAGGGCAATTGGGGTTAAGTGACTTGCCCAAAGTCACATGGCTAGTAAGTGTGTTGAGTGTCTGAGGCTGGATTTGAACTCAGGTCCTCTTGACTCCAGGGCCAATGCTCTATTCACTGTGCCACCTAGCCGCCCCTTTCCTCTAGCTTTTGAAGAATGAAATTATCACTAAGGTAAGACTAAATACTATTAGTTAATCTGCTTTTGGTGGAGAGTTCCAGAAGGTGTCTTGATTGTTGAAGTCTACCATCATTGCTGCATTATACCTCTGTGCTAAGCTTGTGATTATTTTCTCAAACTCCTCATTTATTTCTTCTTTCTGTCAAGGTGGTCTACAGGTCATTCTAATGACAAAAAGCACTTCTAATTCTCCCTCCCTTGACCTTTACCCAAATACTCTCTATCATGCTTACCAAATCTGGTTCCAACACTTCCGTACATGAGTATTCCTTCTAAATACACAATACTACCCAGTGCTTTTTTTTTGTCTCTAGTGTTTCTTTTGAAGCTATAGTCCAGTCATGTGTTGCAACACACTAAATCACAGTGATACCTCTGAGATCAAATTTGCCCACTTGAATTAGAATCAGTAGTTCTTCTTGTTTGCTGCTTAAACGTTGGACATTTACATATCAGGAGTGAAGAACCTGCAGCCTTAAGGCCACATGTGGCTCTCTAGGTCCTCAAGTGCAGCCCTTTGACTGAATCCAAACTTCATAGAACAAGGCAATTTGTTCTGTGTTCTATGTTCTATGAAGTTTGGATTCAGTCAAAGGGCTGCACTTGAGGACCAAGAGGGCCACAGGTTCCCCACCTCTGATATCAGACATTTGAGGGCATGAGTTTCCCTACTGGTTCTTTGGGTTTATGTCTCCTGGAATTTTTAGGTATCAACTTCTCTTAACTATTCTTCTCCCAATGACAGTGACACTGTCTTCCTTGCTGTTACACACATACGACATTCCATTTCCTGACTGACTGTTTTCAGTGATAATCCCTCAGACTGAGGACACTTTCTTTCCTCATCTCTACCTCTTTGCTTCCCAGGCTTCCTTTAAGTCTCAGCAGAAGTCCTACTTTCTGCAAGAAGCCTTTCCCAGTTCTCCTTAATCTCAGTGAATTAGTGGCAATTATCCTGTACAGTACATACTTTGTTTGTACATGGTTGTTTGCATATCATCTCCCTCATTAGAGTGTGATATCAAGGGATCTTGATCCCTTAGATACTTAGATGCATCCCTTAGATGCTTAATAAATGATAGTTTGTCAAGTGACTGACTCTTTCCTTTGAGGCTACTCCCAGAACTGATTTTCAAGGACATATACAATCCTCCCCCAAGCCACCCAATTCTTTTCAGTTTAATGATGTATTGATTAAATTTGCAAGACATCTGACAAAAACATCCTTACCTGTCTTTGTTAGATATACTCAGTCTCTGGCCAGGAATCTCTGCCAATCTTATATTGTAAACCCACAATGGAGAAATCCAAGTCCCATTCTCAGAAATGCCTTCCTCTTCAGCATTCTTTCACTTTGATAGACAATAGTGAGGAAAATACAACGTGCACCCTATGGTCTTCTATCTCTTCTATCTCTTCTAATTCTTTTAAGTTTCTTCTGGTAGCATGGTTATTTTTTAATCGAATCTCCCAGAGTGGGTAGTTGTCCTCTATTTGGGTAAGTCTTGGGGCTTTCTCTGTTATGTCTTGTATAAAAACCCCAGAAAGATAATTTTGCTTAGTCATTTCAGTCCTGTCTGATTCTTCATGACCCCATTTGGAGTTTTCTTGGCAAAGATACCAGAGTGGCTTGCCACTTCCTTCTCCAGCTCCTTTTACAGAGGAACTGAGGCAAACAGGGTTAAGTGACTTGTCCAAAGTCACATAACTAGTAAGTGTCTGAGGCCAGATTTGAACTCATGAAGATGAGTCTTCCTGACTCCAGGTCCAGGGCTCTATCCACTGCACCACATAGCTGCCCAGAAAGACCACAGACCTCTATATTTTTATTATTGGGTCTTATAATAGCTGTCTCAGTAGACTGAGCAGGGAATCACAAACTACTACTACTCTTCATCCTCTACCAGATGATCTCTCACCTGCTGACTCCCTTCCTCCACCTCAGATTCTTTTTTTTCCCCCCTTGGAAGTATTTGCATCTGTTGCTTCAGTAAAGCTTCATTCTAACAACCTGGAATGTGTAGAGACATTCTTCCAGCTTCTTCACCTTCTCCTCTAAGAGAAAGATCAGCTTACACTGGGAACACACAATAACAGGCACTAGGCTATGATGGAAATAAAAACATTTCACACTCAATAGGGAGCCACTTCACAGTTTCCCCTATTCACCACAATGGTTGAGGTTTCTAACCTGGTTTCTCGAAACTACTTGTGAATGTTTATACCACAACCTTAAATACCTAGTTAAACCTTTTTACAGGCAATTATCACTTCTTAATAACTTGACTACCTCAGTAAAATTCCTTTCCTTTGTCTCAACAAAAATTCTATCACCACACCTCTTTGTAAGGTAGAATCAGAACCAAGAAGTGAACTGCAGAGCTTTGGCTCAATGAAAGGAGAATCTTCCTAACAATTCAAATTTCTCAGAATGAAAGGAATGGGCTGCCCACAGTGGTTTTGCAAGCTCCCCATCAAGGGATAACCTCAAGTAGAGTCTGGGCTTGTACAGGAGGTTGCTACTTGGAATAGGGGATTGGAATAGATGACATTTAAAATTCTTTTCAATGCTGAGATTTGTGACTCTAGGCATCTTTCTATCCCCAAAAATCTGAATTTAACGAAGCTACACAAATCAACCAATAGTCCATGACAGCTAGGTTAAATGGACGCAGTCTGTTTAGAAGATGTCATGATTAACAAAAGTTTTCTCTCCAAACAATAATTGACTAGCTCTACCTTCTCTCTTCTGTCATCACCTAATCTACCCCAATCAATGTATGCTTGGCCAATAGTGGCTACACTGTCACAATGAGGCAGGACCTGATTTATCACAACCACGTGACTTTAGCCAAATAATTTCACCTTTCCTAGCCTCAGCTTCCTCATCTGTAAAATGGGGATAATAATTCTTGCCCTAACTTATTTTCCCACAGGATTATTGTAGGGATCAAGTAGATATGAAATACTTTGTGAATTTTAAAATGCTATTCTTGTGGGAGGTATAAGGTGAGGCATTTTAAGCTGTAAAATTAACAACAATCACACCTTGCATTTATAGTGAAGGAGATTCTACCTTTGAAAAAGCTCAAAGGAAAAGTGGGGGCTGTGTGTTTGGCAACTCCCTTCCTCCTAGAAGATCAGTAGGAGGATCAAGGAAATCAATCTGCAAAATACTCTGAGAAACTCAGAAGAAAAGACCTATGAAAACAGAGAGTCATTTTAGAAGGACTATACAATTTCAAAGCGGAGCTCCAAAGTACTGGCCAGGAGTAGAGCCCTAGGTTCCTTTTTTAGTTTTCTTTTATTATAAATTCAACAACTATTAACAAAAGCAAAAATTGGATAAAAACATAAAATAGGTGGCAAAAAAAATCTTACAATCCACTTCCATCCTTTAATGAGGCCTAACTAACCAAATGAACTAACAAACAAGGAAAAAATGCTTCTGTTCTGTGTCCCCTTCCATGCCTGTTCTAAGTTCTTCTACCTTTAACTTTGGATGTTTGTTAAAGGAAGGGACAGACGGTTTTATCTGGGTAGGGTGAGACTCAAAGATATGCTATAATGGGAAGAATGCTGGGTTTGGACTCAGAAAAACTGAGTTCAAATCCTGACTATGCTACCTGTATGACTTTAGATCAGTTATTATAGCTCTTTGAGCTACAGTTTCATCACTTGTTAAATGAAGGTACTGTACCAGATGACTCCAAGGTCCCTTCTGGTTTTAAATCTATAATCCTGTTCTATCAAAGGAGAGGGGGGACTAGATAGCTTCCCAATGGACTTTCCAGCCTGATGATTCTAGAATTTAGTTGTGAAAGGGGGAATTCCAGATAACATGGATAAAACCAATAACCCCAGACAGCTACACTTGTCTTACATTGGCATTTGTGGAATATAGCATAATGGACAGAGACAACTGGCCTCAGAATCAGGTAGAACTGCTTTAAAGTCCATTTCCGACAGGAACTGGCTGCATGACTCTGGGTAAGTCTTCTGACTTCTTAGTATCTGAAACAATTATCTAAGACCCTAAGTTATGAGCAGGTATTGACTTGCTCGGGTAGAAGTCTCATCATTGGAAATTCCCCACACTCATGAAATCACAGGTCTAGTAAAAAAAAAAAGTTACATAACTGTTTAATAGCAATAGTAGCATTAATTACAATAACAATAACTTACAGAATGAATGAATGAATGAAAGAAAATGGATGTATTATATACTTGTTATATGCCAAACACTGGGCTAAATATTGAGGATAAAAAAAGAAAATGAGCCAGTGCCTCCTCTCAAACTCATACTCCAGGTGGGGAAGAAAACAAACATTGGAGGGTTCAGCTGCAAGATGGATAGACAAGTCTATAAGTCCTAAGGCTTCTGTAGCTGGGTGGAGGGCAAGGTCTGGTGGTCCTATAGGCTACATTGGTAGATCAGATGGAAGTGTCTGGGGGGTGAGAATGGTATAGTGACAGGGCAATTTGTAAGGTCAGAAGGATCACAGTGACGGAGCATGGTAAGACTTAGTAGTCCTCCATCTTACAAGGAGGATTATGGGTGGTGACTCCCAACTCATCCAAATGTTGTAAGCAGTAATATCTGCACTGTGGGGCAGTGAACCTGGAGGAGCCCAGCCTGTCATTACTAAGAAGAAGAGAGTGGCCCTGAGGCCACTAAGAAGAAGAGAGTGGCCCTGGTAGTGTAGGGATTTGGGGTTCCTTCCTAAAGGGGTGGGGATGGGAAGAGGAAGTGTTCATGGAGGATGGGGAAAGATGATGGGGAAGAGAAAGGAAGAATCAGCAAGAAATTTGAGAGGGAAGATCCTCTTCCAGGCCATTCTCACCTAGTGCCCTAAGCAATAGTTCACATTTATTTCAATACTTTAATGGATCTGTGACTTAATTGACATCCTTATCATTTTTGTTCCAATGATATAAATGATGATCCACAAATGCTTGCTCAGTCTATGCAACAATTGTCTACATCCTTCAATAAATCCTTCATAGGTGTTCCACCAATATCCTGGGTATCTAACTCTACCTCTTAGCATTGTATTAACTAAATAGAGCATGCAAACTGTCTACTGGTTACATAAAAGATAACCACCTTTGATCATCCTACATCCATCAAACAATATCCTTTATGAAACTTCTTCTGCATAATTCTTCATTGGTGATACTGTTTAGTCATTTTCAGGCACGTCTGACTCTTTGTGACCCACATTTAAGGTTTTCTTGGCCAAGATACTGGAGTAGTTTGTCATTTCCTTCTCTAGCTCTATCCACAGCACCACCTAGTTACCAATTCTTCACTGGTAATATGCTATAACCTACTTGTACCCACCATGGTCCTTTCTGTTGCCATTTGGGTAACCCTCAAATTTAATTCTTCAGTTACTATGATATCTCATAACTCATGGCAACACTAGATATTATTATTTTTTTTAAAAAAACAGTTTTCTTGAGTTTAGGGTAATTAAGAGCATTGTTCAGTTTCCCATATTTGATCTAGTCTGCTCTACTGCTCTTATTCAGTTCTGAACTCAGACTGTTGTCCATACAAAGTGTCTGTAGAAGATGTCTATAAATATATGTGTATTTATAAATGTGTGTATATATACATATCTATTCATACATATTTAAATGTTTATATATATGTGTGTGTATGTGTGTGTGTATACATATATTGATGGATCAATGGGCTATCCATCCAACTGTCCATATTAATCTGTATAATGGGCCTTCTTCATCCACTGTGTTTTTCCTATGTAGATGGTTAAACCAAACTCTTTTAGAAGATTATGAATCTCACTGAGGAGACTCTGTGATGCTCTGGATCTTAATGGAATCAACACAACATCCACAGAGAGGAAATCTAGAGAATGTTACCATCCATTGAACCCTTTCATTTAATCTTTACATCATCATGGCAAACATCCTGGCAAGCTTATACCAGTTTTATGCCTTACTTAATATTAGCCAGAGAGCTTTCAAAGTTATCACTGTTCAGTGTTCAGTTTCCCAAATTTAATCCAGCCTGCTTTACTGTTCTTATTCAGTTGTGAATTCAGATTATTGTCCGTAAAAAGTGTCTATAGAAGATGTCTCTAAGTATATGTGTATTTATAATGTGTGCATGTATATATATATATACATACATATTCATACACATTTAAATGTTTATATATGTATATATATATGTACATGTGTGTATACAGATATATACCCATACTGATGGATTTATGGGTTATCCATCCAACTGTGTATAATAATCTTTATAACAGGTGTGTTTTTCCCATGTGGATAGTTAGACCAAACTCTTTTGGAAGATTATGAATCTCACAGAGGAGACTCTGTGATGGTCTGGTTCTTAATGCAATCAACACAACATCCACAGACAGGAAATCTGATGAAGTTTACCATCCATTGAATCTTTCTTTAATTTAATTTTTACATCATTGTGGCAAAAATCTTTGGTGAGTTTATACCTGTTTTATGCTTTACTTAATATTAATCAGAGAGCTGTCAAAGTTATCACTGTTGTTAACTTCTTTCAGGGAAGCCTATGTGATTTTAAATATATATGTAGAGATACCTTGTTAGAAGAGTAACTTTAAAGCATCATTTTGCTCTTCTCAAATTTTTTATAGCCAACTAAGAATAAGTACAGTAATATCTGCACCTTTCAATCAATTGTATCACTGAAAATATGTGGATCTGCTATGGAATATTATTTTTTTTTAAGTCTACCTAATACCGTCATCAAAAGTATCTTGAATCCATGTGTAGATTCATCTGACAAAGGAGAGGCAGTGTGGTAGAAAGAATAGATATTTAGACCTAGAGATGAGAAGATGGTCATTATAATCCTACCTCTGACACTGATAAGCCATGTGACCATGGGCAAATGGGGATTTGGCAATGACAACGACCACTGGAGATAATAACACTTGATTTACCTGCCTCATAAGCTTGTTATGATTCTCAACTGAGATGTTTATGAAGTGTTGCAAATTTCAAGGCTCCAGATACGTGTCAGTTATTATTACAAAGATTTTTTAGAGATAGGAAATTAGGATTATGGGTCATTAATGATTGGTTTTTTCTAGATCATCTTGGGTTTTTTTGTAATACTAAGATCATCCATTGTTTTCAAGATATCTTTCAGCTATGTTGTCATTCAATTCCTCAATTCTCTCAAAATCATGACACAGCACGGCAATCCCTTGGGGATACATCTGCTCTTCCCATCTTTGTTTTCTATGTTGAGTGGCTCTAGACAACATATTTAACCTCTTTATAAGGAGAGCTGACATTTAGATAGTACTTTAAGGTTTCCAAATGCATTATCTCATTTGGTCATCACAGTAACTCTGTGAGATATTCTTATTATCCCTTTTTTTATAGACAAGGAAAATGAGGTAAATGGTAGTTTAAATAACTTGCCAACAGTCATATGGCTAATAAGTGATTGAAGGATTCAAATCCATGTTTTCCTGGACTTGCTACAACAAGTAAGTTAAGTGACTTGCCCGGGGTCACATGGTTTTCTTTTTGTTTGGTTCGTTGTTTTTTGTGTCTGTTTGTTTTTTATAGGGGGGAATGTTGTTGTTTTTTAACATTCAGAGCCAAGATCTTAACTTATATTTCTTGGTTCCGGGCCCAGTGAGTGCTCTTTCTACTAAACCATGTCTTTCTCTACTAGACGTGAGCTCCCCAAGTGCAGGGATCATATCTTTTCCTCCCGATTCTCTTACATCCAGGAGCATCAACCCTGGGCATACAGTAGGAAGTGTTCAATAATTTTTTGTTCAATAAATGACTAGATGAATGGATAAAGGAATGGTCACAATGAGATCTGAACTAGCCCAAAATGATCCCCACTCTTGCAAAACAGCTTCCCTCATGCATCAACTTCCATTTGGCATTACTTCAACATGAGTTTCCGGAAGGAGCCTTGAAAAAAATTTCATAAGCTACCTTGTGTGTGTGTTGTTAAATACAAATTAATTAGGTTCAACAACTAAGTCACAAGCTTGTTCTGCACTCTATTGTAGAACTAAGAACATCAAACAAATAGATCAACCATAACTCATGGCAAACCTTTTCGTGCCTTAATCCAATCAGAGGGACAGACATTCTAATTATTTCAGTCTGCCTCTGCTATCTACTGCTAAGGCTGGTGACAGAAATTTTAAATTATTCTTTTGTGTGTGTGTGTGTGTGTGTGTGTGTGTGTGTGTTTCATTCTCAATGCCTCAAAAACAGGGGATTCCTTTTCTCCTACCTAGAAGATTTATCATGCCAATGAGCCCAGCTGTCAGATTTGTCCTTTCTGTATTCAGTCAATAACATAACTGAGAGCATGGTTGAAATTGTGATTTGGATCAGAGAGTCATAAGAAGAGAGCATTTAGAGCTAAAAAAGATCTTGGAAATGAGAGTTTAACCCTCTTATTTTAAGGAGGGAAAACTTAGGAAACTAAAGGGATGTGTCTACGGTCACACAGAATTTTTTTTTTATTGCTATTTGAAGCTAGATCTTGTAAACTCCCAATTTCAGTAATGCAGAGGAGCAGGGTGTGTGTGGGGAGCAGGGTAGTTAGGAAGGAACAATAAGGGAGTAGAGTTCACCATTCACTTCATTTTGCCTATGTAGAGAGGCTTGGCTAGAGGGCTATATCTTCCCAGAAACCTTTGCTGACCACCACAGGCAGAAGTGATATTTCCTTTCTCCAGATTGTTACATTTAATTTCATATGGAGTCAAGAAAAGTCCCATTTGGGTTTTGGGTGTCTCCTTCACTACTGCCCATTATACTCTTTATAGTAATGACTATTTTTTTTTTAAGGTCAGAGACTAACATGAGATAAGACCCAAGGAGAAAGTTCCAACTGCCACAAGAAGAGTAGGGGAAGAAAGTTCCCAGGACCAAGTCCCAGCCATGGACAATTTCACCGAATGTTTGAACAAGCTGAAGGATGTCCATGAGAAAGAAGTCCTTGGTATGACCCAGCCCCCCAGGAAGACAAGAGCAAAGTTACAGGGTGGGCTATGCAATCTTTAGGGCTGAAACTTTCTATGCTGTACCTTGGGATGGTCCCTGATCCTTTGGCACCTCGAGTGAAAGAAGGTTCTAAATGCCCATGTCATATGCAGTGTAAATGACAGGACCCCAAGCCAACCTCTCATAAAGAACATTTGTTGGTTATAGAATACACAGTTCTCTTGCAACAAGAGAATATACCATCCTTTTGTGGGTCTCCCTCCCATCACTGAATTGCAGGAGTCATTTGGGTAGGAACAATGTTCAGGTTACCCTGACATGAAGACTTAAGATTGGAAGCATAAGTGTGTATAAATCCTGGGCCCAGAGGTGCTGGTGCATGCTGAGGCACCACTCTGCTGAGTCTTCTCCCTCCCCTAAGGAAGATATAGGATCATAGGTTTAAAGGTGGAAGGAGCCTCAGAAGTCACCTAATCCAAACCCTTCATTTTTCAGAGACCCAGAAATATTAAGCATTTTTTCCCAAGGTCATTCATGTAGTAAGTGACAGTCAGAATTTTGTTATTAAGTCATTTCAGTCATGTCCAATTCTTTGTGACCCCATTTGGGGCTTTCTTGGCAAAGATGCTGGGATAGTTTTCCACTCCTTTCTCCAGCTCATTTTACAGAAGAAGAAACTGAAGCAAATAGGGTTAAGTGACTTGCTCAGGCTCACACAGCTTGTAAATGTTTGCAGCCAGATTTGGACACATAAAGGTGATCTTCCTGATTCCAAAGCAGCTCAATCTACTGAGCCACTTAGCAGATGCAAACCCACATTTTCTGACTCCAAATCCAAGGCCCTTACTGCTGTACCAATGTCTCCCTGAGTACCAAGACTAAAAAGATAAGTACATAGGTGGTAAGGGAGGGTTCTGGAAATACCCAGACATGGCCTTGACAGGAGAGCACAGTAATTCATTATTAAAAACAGTCAGGAAAGCCCCTTGCCGTAGATAAGAAGAAAAGGAAGGTGCCATGACTCACAGCTGAAATTCTAGCATCTCTTTTCAACTAGAGCTCCCCCGACAAAAGAGGACCACATGGTTCCTTCATTTCCACACCCTTCTGCCAGATAAGGTGCCCATACACTTAGCAGATGGTGTCTCGGTTCTAAAATGGAATGCTCAATGTCCTAACCTCCTCTCCCTCTTGCAGGGCTGCAGAACAAATTGTTGGAGCTTAACACAGAGAAGTGCAGGTGAGTTAGGCCCCGTTGCTGTGTGGGTTGAACCTTGGTGTTCTCTCTAAGGATCCAGAGGAAATCTTCAAAGGAAATATTTGTCAGGGTTTTGCAAAAACCTTCCCACTATAGGGAACCTCTCCCAGCCCCAGGAGAAATGTGAAGCCTACAGGATACTGAGTTTTTCCTTTGGAGTTTCTGGCTGGTCCCTCAGTTTTACAACTCAAGACAAGCTGTGGGCACCAAGCTCAAAACAGCACCCATGAAGGGAGGAGACCCACAGAGATGGGGAAACAGAAGAGGCAAACTATCCTTTGCAGATTGGAAATAGTCCATCCTTTATATGAATGAACCACATAGAAGTCATAGAATGTCTAAGTAAGGTAGGACCTTAGAGATTATCGGCTCCAGCCCACACATTCTCCCAATGGAGAAGCTGAGGACCTGTAAAGTTAAGAAAAAGCAGCTGTGATAGAGTGGCAGCAATGCTAGACTCAAAGTCAGACAACCTGGCTCTGAAGGTTTCCTTCTGCATGACCTGGAGCAAGTCACTTAATCTTTCTCCTTATCAATTGAATTACACACTCTCTAAGATCCCTTATAGCTCTACATCCTATGACCCTAAGCAACTGTGGTACAGACATATAACAAGTTAGTGGCAGAGCCAAATTTGAATCCAGATCCTCTAATTACCAGAACAGTGATCTTTCCATTATACCATTTGTTGTTGTTCAGTCGTGTCCAATTCTTCATGATCCCATTTGAGGTTTTCTTGGCAAAGACACTAAAGTGGTTTACCAGTTCCGTCTCTAGCTTATTTTACATATGAGGAAACTGAGGCAAAAAGGGTTAAGTGACTAGCCCAGGGCCATACAGATAGTGTCTGAGGCCATATTTGAACTCAGGTCTTCCTGACTCCAGGCCCAGAGCTCTATCCACTGTGCCATGTATACCACTGGTATGACCATTATACCAAGCTTCCTCAGATTCTACGTTGACTCCTCCCTCCCCTTCTTCTACCACATTCCCACAGTCACCAAGTCCTATGCAGGCTTTCTTGGAAATAGCTCCCTCATTCATATTCCCCTCACCTTCCCCATTATCCTCCCTCTAATCCTGATGGGATCTAAGATCCTTTCCAATTAAAAAATCCTATGATTCTCTGATTCCAGAGCAGGCCTTCATCACTTCTCACCTGGGCCACTGTGACAGCCTCCTAGCTGACATCCCCCTGCCTTCAGTTCTTCTCCTATCCAGGCCAACCTTAACAAACTTCTCTGACTTGAACATTTTCCTCTCTGAAGGCAAAGGGTCATTTTCATTGTCTCCTTCTTGTTTCTTGAATCAGAGATGCCCAGAGGATTGAAGAGCTATTTGCCAAAAACCACCAGCTCCGGGAACAGCAGAAAGCCCTGAAGGAGAATGTTAAGGTATTAGAGAACAGGTAAGTCCTGCCCACTGGAAGGACCCAGCAGAATGGGCAGCCCCCCACAGGGGCCTTCTATTTAAGGAATAAATCTCCCTTTGTTAGGAATAGAACATTACTTGGAAATGATTTCTCATTTAAGGGATTCCAAGAACACAGTCTTTCAAAAGTATTGATGAGCACCCCTTTAGTGGCTCAGTGGATAGAGCACTGGACCTGGAGTCAGGAAGAGTCTTCTTCCTAAGTTCAAATCCAGTCTCAAACACTTACTAACTGTGTGACCCTGGGCAAGTCATTTAACCCTGTTTGCCTCAGTTTCTTCATCTGTAAAAGAAACTGGAGAAGGAAATGGCCAACCACTCTAGTATCTCTGCCAAGAAAACTCCAGTGGGGTCATGAAGAGTCAAACATGACTGAAACAACTGAACAATAACTATATAGACATAATCTAAGCCCCTTCTAGCTCTAACAACCTGTGATTTTACACCTCATCTTTGCATAGAGCATTAGGATTTTTAAAGTGCTGTCCCATCCACATATGACTCTCTACTAACCTCCTGTGAGGACAGTAGAAGTATTATACCTTTTTTATAGGTAAGTAAACTAATGTAACAAAAGATTGGGGCAGCTGGGTGGCACAGTGAATAGAGCACCGGCCCTGGAGTCAGAAGGACCTGAGTTCAAATCCAGCCTCAGATATTTGACACACTTAACTAGCCATGTGACCTTGGGCAAGTCACTTAACCCCAATTGCTCTGCCTTCTCCCCTCCAAAAAGAAAAAAAAAGATAAGCTATTTGTCCAAGGTTACACAGTTTGTCATCAGTCAAGAAGGGACTAGAATTTTGATCTCCTGATTGTTAATTCAGGGCTCTCTCCAATAATTCTCACATATGAAAATCCAAATTTATCAAATAGAGATCATTCTAATTAGTGCTTCCATTTATTGTCATATATATCAAGCTCTCTATAAATCATTTATGTAGCACTTTAGGTATTTTACATTGTCCCACGCTTCAAACTGCAAACACATACATAATCTCACTTAATCCTCACGACCACTCTGAGGTAGGTAGTTCAAGTAGTATGGTTTCCATTTTATAGATGAGGAAATCGAGCTGTGAAAGTTGAAGTGACTTGAGCAAATACCCAGATAGTGAATGACACACTCAGAAGTCAAACTCAAGTCCAATTATACCACACTCCCTTCTGTGATTAGGATTGCCAGAATACAAGCAGATTCCCTGTAAGAGCATTTTCCATAGAAATCTCTCTGGTTGTGTTTAAAATAGCATTCGCTTTACAAAAATTCCATTTATATTCAACTTTTCAGGAACACCTGTAGAACACAAAGTGAGTAAATCCACCCAGAGAGGTTTCCTCTCATCTCTCGCCTTTCTCTTTCTGAATTAAAACACAACCCAAAAATGAGCATGGCACTCTCCAGACTTCTTTCCAATTCCAAACTGTATTTGGGGTATCCCAACCTGGGATTCCTCCCAGGCCCAAAGAGTCATGCACAGAAGTGCCTCCAATGGGCCATATCTGAGAAGGGAGGGACAGAGGAAGGGGGCAGACTTGGTATAGAGGCAATCAACCAGGTGGCTATCTCACTTCAGGCTGAGGGCCGGCCTCTGTGACCGATGCATGGTGACTCAGGAGCTGGCCAAGAAGAAACAGCATGAATATGAGAATTCCCATCTCCAGAGCCTGCAGCACATCTTCATCCTCAGTAAGTCAATCGCTCAATTACTCAGAAAGCATTCATTAAGGGCTTAACATGTGCCAGTCACTGTGCTAGGAGCTTAGGATGCAAACAACAAAATAAAACTGTCCCTGCCTCTTAAGGAATGTATATTCTATTTAGAGAAATTGTGGGCATAAACAGGTATATATAAAGAGTTACATGAAATGAACAGAAAACACTTTTGGAATGAGGGCACTCACAGCTGGGTCTTAGGGGTGGGGGAAGCTCAGCAAAGACTTCATGTAGAAAATGGTGCCTGAGCTGAGTTTTGAAGGAAATAAGGGATTCTACGAGGCAGAGGTGAGTTAGAAGGGCATTCCAGGCGTGGCAGGGAGGAGGGGCACCCTGTACAAAGGCACAGAGGTGAGAGAGATGGAGTATGATACACGAGGAATGACAAAAAGGCCATTTTCACTGGACTATAGAGTGTGGTAAGGAGAGTAATATATACCAAGTCCAGAAAGATGGGTTGGGACTAAGATGTCAAGAGTTTTGAATGTCAAACTGGAATTTATTTTTCCCTAGATGCAATAGGGAGACACTGGAGTCTTTTGAGTAGGGGAATCACACTGGTCAGACCTGTGATTTAAGAAAACCACTTCAGTAGCTCAACCAACCTGCTTAGAAGCTTTCTGGTTTCTGCATTTTCTAAAAAAGTACCCCAAAGACTGCTTTCAGTTTTCATTGGGCTGCCCTCTGTTATCTGACATTTCTCTAGCCAAGAGTCCAGATGATCCAGGGACCAGAAAAAAAAAGTTCTTCAAAGCTCCAACTTTTAAAGGCACTCAGTTCTTACCTGATCCCATAACTGTGTAATGCTTCAAGGTAAATGATGTGCTTTGAGAAAGCTATTGCTGAAGAGAGGCAAAGGTAAGGAGGTGCTTACCTAGGCTCCCTGTGCAACTGAGAGGCTCTATCCTAGGCAAAGCAGAAAGTCCCAGGAAAGTCAGCTGAAAAAAGAACCTAGTGTGAAGAATAAAAGATCTGACTGAATCTTCTCCTGAGCTGCTGGCAGCTCTCCTGGTAATCCATGGAACAGAGCTTCTTAAACTTCCCATTCAAGACCCCTTCAAGCACTTCTTAAATTGTGGGGTCACAACCCACATTTTAAGAAGCACTGCCATAGAATCCACAACTTGATGCTTTTCTGATAAGCCTTGGTTGAAAAAGAAAAACGTCTGTAATGCACATGTTGACATACATGTGTGTAAGGGTGCAAATATGTATATCAGCGTATGCATGAGAATGCATGCCACTATGTATGAGTACCAATATGCTCATGTTCGGATGTGTGTTTGCACATGTGTATGTGTGTACATTATTTTAAGGGCATGTGACTGCTATGCATAAGTAGAAGAGACTGTATTGTAAGGCCATGCCTGTGAAGAAACACATATTTACAGCATGTTTTTAGTGCCTCTGTTTATATAAGGGTTCATTTTTAGAAAGTTAAGTAGAAAATGTGGTACAAGACTAGCTGAATGGCGGGGGGGGTAGGTCAGGAAGATCTGAATTCAAATTCTGCCACTTAGTGGCTGTGGGACATAGCACATACCTCACAGGGTTGTTGTGTGGTTCAAAAAAATCATGAATATAAAGCATTTATACATGCATGTATGTATATATATATATATAGGCAGCTACATGGCATAGTGGATAAAGTGCAGGGCCTGAGACATTTACAAGCTCTGCGTGACGCTGAGAAAGTCACTGAACCCTGTTTGCCTCACTTCCTCATTTGTGAAATGAGCTAGAGAAGGAAATGGCAGACTGCTCTGGTATCTTTACCAAGAAAACCCCAAAGAGTCCGATATGACTGAATTACTAAACAACAACAACTTGTGTATGTGTATGTACGTCTATGCCTGCCAAAGTAGAAGGGGGGGGGGGGTGGTATACAGACATGTGAGAACAAGTGAGTATGCCTGTTTATATGTTCACATATGTATGTATGCATGTGAACATGTGTGTACACATGAGCCTGTGAGTGTCTTGTGGACATTGTGGAGTATTTGTAGAAAGAACAAAAAATAAAAGGAAGCCAGTTGGATGCTGGAGTCTTGCCTTTGCTCATTCTGTTTCTGTCACTATATTTTCTCAGCATCCCTGAGACCCTAGATTCTCCAGGCAGCAGATATTTATTGAGTACTCCAAATGAGTAAAAACACTCACAGGAAAGACAACGAAAGTTATGGGTTCAGGAGAGTCAGGAGAATAAAGCATCAGTACATATAACTACAATAAAAGTAGACCGTGTTGGGTCCATAGGAAAGGTAAAAAATGATGCTAGTGCATTTCAAAGGGGGAACAGATCATTTCTAGTTGTGGGGGATCAAGGGAGACTTCATAGAGGAAGTGCCATTGAAATTGGGGTTGAAAGTAGAGGGGTTTCAAAAAGTAGAGATGGGAAGGACTTACGATTAAAAGGTGGTTTAGATGACCTCCGAGGTCACTTCCATCTCTACAGTTCTGTGATTCCTCGTTTCTATAACCCTCCTCCACCACCACCACCATCTTCCTGCACTTAAATTACTCTTTGCCCCCTGGAAATCTATCCCAACCACTGGCTAACACTACTTGGCATGATTTACTAGGCAAAGAAGAGAATCCAGCCCAATATTGTGCACCACAATGGGTAAAACCAACACCCCATTTTATAGATATAGAAACTGAGACCACATCCCATTGAGGAACTAATTTCCCCCATAATGGTCTAAGATGTTATTTAGGGTTTATTGCTGTCATATTTTCTGGCAAGTGAACTAGAGCAGATTACGATGGCTCTTCCCAAAGTATCCGAAGATTCATACAGGGAAGTTTATTCCTTGGGGCAGACAGGCCCAGAGCTCCTCTGCTTCTGATACCTCCCAAAGACAAGCTGAACTTTTTCCTGTTTATTCATAGCTAATGAAATGAATGGGCTAAAGGAAGAAAACAAAGCTCTGAAGGAAGAATTGAAGAGACTTCGAAACCTAGAGTGAGTTTTGGCTGAGCACCCTTCCTCTACCCCACAAACCCCTGGGCAAATGGGCTCTAAACCACCATCTTAGGAAACAATTCCCTAATCACCTCATTCTCATGGAGGGGGAAAGGTGGTGCCATCCAGCTGCCATTAACCATTAATTTGTTAGAACTATGATAATCGTCGGCAGCTAGTGGCACCATAGTGCACAGAGCACCAGGCCTAAAGTCAGGAAGACTATCTTCCAGAGTTCAAATCTGACCTCAGACACTTAGTAGCTATGTGACCCTGGGCAAGTCACTTAACCCTGTTTGCCTCAGTTTCCTCATCTGTAAAATAAGTTGGAGAAAGAAATGGCAAACTACTCCATTACTTTTGCCAATGTAACCCCAAATGGGGCCATGAAGAATTGGACATGTCTGAAAACAACTGGATGACAATAGAAAAAATAACAATGAGAGGCAATTTAGTGTAGTGGAAGCTGAATAAGCCTTGGGACCAGGAAAACCTGGGTTCAAGTTCTGCCTCTGACATATAGTAACTATGTGACCCGGGACAAGTCACTTCTCAGTGCTCTAGAACAGAAGTATCAAACAGGCACATGCCACCAAAGGAGGTTAAAATGTAATTGGGAACTATTTAACAAAATAACTAAAATACAATAAAACAAAGATGACATTACATTGTAAAACTAATGGATTAGTTTCTGACACCACTGGTCTGGAGCAGAGATGTAAAACTCAATAGAAACAGGGACCACTGACAATTCATAAGGATCCCTTACAGTTGCCTATTGACCTAGAAAACCACATATTAACATCATCTATGTTTTATTATATTTTTATTTATTTTATTAAGTTTTTCACAATCACATTTTCATCTGGTTCCCCATCTGGGCCTGCTAAACAGTAAGACTAAGACTCTGCAGCTATAAATGCAGACAAGGTGCCAACCTGCAATGCTAGAGGGAGTTTTCTCACCTCAGAGTTGCCTATTTCAATTAAATTACAGGTCCGATGTCTCTCCCTATAACAGAAGTAATAATTACTCACGTTTCTAGAGCATTTCAGTGTTAAATAAGTGCTTTCCTCACAACAACCCTGCAAACAGATAGGTCAAGTGTCCCCATTTTTCAGATGAGGAAACTTGAGACTTCTTTGAAGGGGGGTGAATACTTAACATTTTACAAGAAGATGGAGAAAGGGAAGTGCTTAACCCTAAAGAATGAAACTCTAATGCTGGGATTTCATGGACCAATAGAAGAAAAACTTATTGGGATTTTTCCTAGGATTATGGGATTGTAGGATTTTAAAGGTGGAAGGGACCTCAGGGGTTCTCTACACAAACTCTTTGTTTTACAAGTAAGAAAACCAAGGTTCTGAGAAATGAAGTTATTTGTCCAAGATCACAAGCAGTAGAGCTAATAGCAGAGCATATAATGGGAAGGGTGTTTGCATTAGAGTCAGAAAACCCGGGTTTGAATTCTGGTTCTTCCACTTACTACCTGTGTGATCTTGGGAAGAGAATAAGCATTTCTATAACATCTACCATGGGCCAGCTACTGTGCTAAGCATTTTTAATACATGTTATCTCATTTGATCTTCATCAGAGCTCTGGGAGGTAGGCACTATTAATTATTATTCCTGTTTTATAGTTGAGGAAAGTGAGGCATGCAAAAGTTAAGTGACTTTCCCAGGATCACACAACTAGTAAGTATCTGAGGCCAGATTTGAACTTGGGATTTCCTGACTCCAGGACTCCATCCATTGTGCTACCACCCTGCCTTGGGAAAATCACTTCACTTCGCTGGCCTTCAGCTATTTCAACTACAAATTGAGGCAATTATATTAGTGCTCACTGTGATCCTTTTCAAATCTAAAACCCTATGACTTTTGTGAGCAGATGTCTCAGCAGCCCTCAAACTATGCCATATATGTGCCTCCCAACTATGCTTAGACATAGGGGTGGTCTCCCTTCACTGATCCCATGATGATGGTTTGGTGTCATCCTCATTCCTCTTTGTCTCTTTCATCCTAGAGACAGACCCAAGCACCACCGGGCTATGTCCAGGGAAAGCAGCTCCAGCCCAGATTCACCTGTGCCCTTACTGTCCCCAGGGGGACGGAAGCCTAGCACTGAGAAACCACCACCAAGCTGGGAGAAAGAGGAGAACTATCTGCCCCACACTCCCCTAGGAGAAGGTACAATTTGGACCACAGAACAGAGAGGGACAAGAAAGAAAGGGAACACAGAGTCTGAGGAAGTGGGCACCAAGTAAAATGGGCAGGATTCTAGGGTTGGGTACATGGGTGTCTAGGGTACGTAGGGCACATGGAAAGGGAGCTTATTTCCTTTCTGTTAAGTTCACAATTTCTATCCCATTGGAGATTTGAGCAACTGACAGGAAGGGGAGAGAAGTCTCAGTTAACAAATTTTTGCCCATCAAA
This sequence comes from Pseudochirops corinnae, assembly GCA_028646515.1. Taxonomy (NCBI): domain Eukaryota; kingdom Metazoa; phylum Chordata; class Mammalia; order Diprotodontia; family Pseudocheiridae; genus Pseudochirops; species Pseudochirops corinnae. The sequence continues at coordinate 200,299,330 of CM053585.1, read as the reverse complement.
ACCACATCCGCTACACAGAATCCATGAGAAGTCCAGCACATAAATGCATGAATTTAGCTGCATTAGAGAGAACAAAATAAAACCCCAGGTGTAACTGGTTATAAACATACACACACACACACACACACACACACACACACACACACTCAGAGATCCTCTTTTATCAATTTCTATGACCATTTCTTTCTTTCTTAAAAACAGAAAAGTCAACAGGATACCAGACTTCTCCAATCCCTAAAATCTCTCCTGGTACAAACTTGCAGGAGCAGCGAGTTCTGGACATGGTGAGTTTTGGGAAGTTTAGAGTTGTATTTCTTTTCCTGGACTAGATCAAAGCAAAATGAAGCCCTGTTTTCAAAGTCACCCTCTATAGCCCCTTTCACTAGAGCTAAAAAGGTCTCTTCAGATGGCCTCATTGTCCAAGAAGTCCATCCCTTTTGTCAAAGACAGTTGTGCCCACAGTGCACCATGTGACCAACAGGGAAGCTGGTAACACACAGAATACTCTCATGATCCCTAGATACCATTAATTGATGCTAGAACCAGCCCCTAAATGGAATCCTCTCGAGGCTAACTCTGCTCCAAATAATGAAAGTTAACTAAATTAGGTTTCTTAACTCAGTTGTTCTAAAAGAACCATTAGGGAGACTAACAAGAGAGTAAGCAACTTGAGAGGGTCATTCAACTTTGTCTACCTCTGAGCACTTTACACTAATTCTTGTATATTTTGGGCGCTCTAAATGAAGGTGTGAAGTAGACTGAGGCAGTGTGACATAGTGCAAAAAGAAGAAGAAGAAGAAGAGCTAATATTTCCATAGCACTTTGCATATAATTTCTCCTTTGATCCTCATAAGTAGGTTCCATTTTACATAGGAAGAAATTGAAAGTAGGTGTCATTTTACATAGGAAGAAAGTAGGTACAATTTTACATAGGAAGAAAATGAAAGAAGCAAGTGACTTGACAGGGTCTCATAGCTAGTCTGTGGTAGAATTTGAACTCAGGTCTTCTCAATTCCAAGTCCAATCTACCACACCACAGGAGTCAGGAAGCATGGATTATATAGTCCCAATGCTCTTGCCTATAAATTGTCACAAACTAGACTAGAGACCTTCTAGCTCTGTCATTTTTAATAGTATTTTTTTTTCCTAATTACATGTCAAGATAATTTTTGCATTCATTTTTACAAGATTTTAAGTTCCAAATTTTTCTCCTTCCCTCCCTCTCCTCCCCTCTTGTGAAAATGGCATGCACTTTGATATAGTTTATACATGTGCTATCATGTAAAACATATTTCCATATTAGTCACAGCTGTGAAAGAAGAAACATATCAAAAGAAAAAAAAGCAAAAGAAGAATAAAATAAGTGAAAAAAGTAGGCTTTGATCTGCAATCAGAGTTCATCAGTTCTTTATCTGGATGTGTATAGTATTTTTCTTCATGAGTACTTTGTACTTGTCTTAGATCACTGTATTGCTGAGAAGATCTGAGTCATTCAGAGTTTATCATCACACTATGTTGCTGATACTGTGTACAATGTTCGCCTGCTCATTTCACTTTTCATCGATTCATACAAGTCTTTCCAGATTTTTCTGAAATCTGTCTGTTCATCATTTCTCATTGCACAATAATATTCCATTGTGGTATATACCACAGCTTGTTCATCTGCTCACTAATTGAAAGGCATCTTCTCAATTTCCAATACTTTGCCAGCATGAAAAGGGCCGCTATAAATATTTTTGCACATTGTAGGTCATTTTCCCTTTTTTATTCTTTGGGATACAGGCCTAGAAGGGGTCTTGCTGGATCAAAGGGTATGCACATTTTGATTGCCCTTTGGGCATGTTCCAAATTGCTCTCCAGAATGGTTGGATCAGTTCACAACTCCACCAACAGTTTATTAGTGTCCCAATTTTCCCACATACCCTCCAACATTTATCATTTTTCTTTTTTGTCATATTAGCCAATCTGGTAAGTGTAAGGTGGTACCTCATAGCTGTTTCAATTCATATTTCTCTGATCAGTAGTGATTTAGAACCCTTCTTCATGTGCCTATAGATAGCTTTGATTTCTTTATCTGAACACTGCCTGTTCATATCCTTTGACCATTTATCAATTGGGGAATGGCATATAGTCTTATAAATTTGACTCAGTCCTCTATATGTTTGAAAAATGAGACCTTTATCAGAGACACTTGCTGTAAAGATTGTTTCCTAGCTTGCTGCTTTCTTCTAATCTTGGTTGCATTGGTTTACATGTGTAAAAGATTTTTTAAAATTTAATATAATCATTATTTGATTATTATTTAGTATAGCATATTATATTATATATTTATATTGTATATGTTATATATAATAATATAATGTAATATATAACATATTATTTAATATAATCATTATATAATTATTAATATAATCAATGTTCCGTAATTCTATCTCTTATTTGGTCATGAATTCTTCCCTTCCCTATAGATCTGACAGGTAGACTATTCTTTACTCTTCTAATTTCTTTACGGTATCACCCTTTATGTCTAAATCATGTACCCATTTTGACCTTATCTTGTTGTGTGGTGTGAGATGTTGGCCCATATCTGGTTTGTACACCTATTTTTTTCTGATTTTCCCAGGAGATGTTGTCAAATAGTGAGTTCTTACCTCAAAGGCTGGGGTCTTTAGGTTTATAAAACACTAGGTTACTATAATCATTTACTACTGTGTCCTGTGTACCTAATTTATCCCAAATAGTTTTGCTGCTTACTGCTTTATAATATAGTTTGAGATCTGGTATTGCTAGGCCACCTTCCTTTGTATTGTTTTTCACTAATTCCTTTGATATTCTTGATCTTCTGTTCTTCCAGACTAATTTTGTTGTTATTTTTTTCTATCTTTAAAAAATAATTTTTGGTAGTTTGATTGGTATGGCACTGGATAAGTAAATTAGCTTAGGTAGAACTGTCATTTTTGCTATATTGACTCAGGTTACCTATGAGTTATTATAATTTTTCCAACTGTTTAGATCTGACTTTATTTGTGTGAAAAGTATTTTGTAATTGTGTTCATATAGTTCTGAGTTTGTCTTAACAGGTGGACACCCCCCCCAAGTATTTTACATGGTTTACATTTATTTTAAATGAGATTTCTCTTTCTATCTCTTGCTTCTGGACTTTGTTGGTCATATAAAGAACAGCTGATGACTTATGTGGTTTTATCTTATATACTGCAACTTTGCTAAAATTATCAATTATTTCAAGTTGGTTTTTAGTTGATTCTTTAGGGTACTCTAAATATACAATCATCTCATCTGCAAAGAGTGATTGTTTTGTTTCCTTATTGCCTATTCTAATTCCTTCTATTTCTTTTTCTTCTCTTATTGCTATAGCTAACATTTCTCGTACTATATTGACTAATGGTGATAATGGGCATCCTTGCTTCATTCCTGATCTTATTAGGAAGGTTTCTAACTTACTTCCATTACAGATAATGCTTGCTGATGGTTTTAGATAGATACTGCTTATCATTTTAATGAATGTTCCCTTTATTTCTATGCTCTCTAGTATTTTTATTAGGAATGAATGCGTATTTTCTCAAAAGCTTTTGGGGCATCTATTGAGATAATCATGATTTTTGTTGGTTTTGTTATTGAAATGATCAATTATGTTGATAATTTTTCTAATATTGCCCAACCCTGGATTCCTGGTATAAATTCCACTTGGCCATAGTGTATAATCTTTTGTTATATTGCTATAATCTTGCTAGTATTTTGTTCAAAATTTGTGCATCAATATTCATTAGGGAAATTGGTCTATGCTTTTCTTTATTTTAGCTCCTTCTGTCAGAAAAGGATTTTGGAGTACTCTTTCTTAGTCTATTTTTCCCATATTCCAATAATCTAATATTCTAGTATTGCAATCAATTGTTCTTTATATGTTTGGTAGAATTCACTTGTGAAGCCATCTGGCCCTGGGGAATTTTTTAGGTAGTTAATTAATGGCTTCTTCAATTTCTTTTTCTAAGATGGGGTTATTTAGGTATTCTGTTTCCTGATCTATTAATCTAAGTCATTTATATTTTTGCAAATATTCATCAATTTTACTCAGATTATCAGATTTCTTGACATATAATTGGGCAAAATATTTCCCAATGATTGCTTTAATTTCTTCATTGGTGGTGATTTCACCCTTTTCATTTTTGATACTAGATATCTGGTTTTCTTCCTTCTTGAAAAAATCAAATTAGCCAATGGGCTTATCTATCTTATTGTTTGCTTGTTTTCAGAAAATCAGTTTCTGGTTTTACTTATTAGTTCAATAGGTTTTTTCATTTTTATTAATCTCACCTTTTATTTTCAGGATTTCCAGTTTGGTGGTCAATTTGGGATTTTTAATTTGGTTTTTTTCTAGTTTTTTTAAGTTGCATGCCCAATTCATTGATCTGCTCTTTCTCTATTTTGTTGATGTAAGAATTTAGAGAAATAAATGTTCCTTTAAGTACTGCTTTGGCTGCATCCCATAAATTTTGGGATGTTGTCTCATTGCTGTCATTCTCTGTAACAAAATTATTGATTGTTTCTATGATTTGTTCTTTGATCCATTTATTCTTTAGGATTAGATTATTAAATTTCCAATTAATTTTAATCTGTCTTTCCACCACCCTTATTGAATGTAATTTTTATTGCTTTACGATCTGAAAAAAGATATTTAATATTTCTGCCTTTCTACATTTGATTTTGAGGGTTTTGTGCCCTAATATATGGTCAGTTTTTGTGTAGGTGCCATGTGTTGCTGAGAAAAAAAGAGTTCCTTTCTGTTCTCATTCAGTTTTCTTGAAAGGTCTGTCATATCTAACTTTTATCATATTTTATTCACCTCATTGGTTTCTTTCTTGTTTACTTTTTTGGTTGGATTTATCAAGTTCTGAGAGGAAAGAGTTGAGCTTCTCCACTAGTATAGTTTTGCTGTCTATTTCTTCCTGTAACTCAGTTACCTTCTTGAAAAACTTGGATGCTATACCACTAGGTGCATGTATGCTTAGTATTGATATTACTTCATTGTTTATGGCACCTTTAAGCAAGATTTAGTTTCCTTCCTTCTCTCTTTTAATTAGGTCTATTTTTGCTTTTGCTTTGTCTGAGATCAGGATTGCTACCCCTGCTTTTATTTTTTCTTTTACTTCCCCTGAAGCATAATAGATTCTGCCCCCAGCCCCTTATCTCTGTGTGTGTCTCTCTGCTTGAAGTATGTTTCTTGTAAATCATGTCTGGTAGGATTCCGGTTTTTGATCCACCCTGCTATCTGCTTCCATTATATGGGAAAACTCATCCCATTCACATTTACAGTTATGATTACTAACTATATTTCCCTCCATTCTATTTTTCCTCCTATTTGTCCTCTCCTTTCACCCTTTTCCTTCTTGACAGTGTTTTGCTTCTGTCTACTGCCTCCACCAGCTTACCCTCTCTTCTGTCAGTCCTCTGCCTTTACTTAATTGCCTCCCCTCCTACTTTCCTATTGTGTAAGACAGAATTCTGTATTCAACTAATTGTGCATATTATTTTCCTCTTTGAGCCAATACTGATGAGAATAAGGGTCAGGTGATGTCCGTCACCCACCTTCCCATCTTTTCCTCCACTGTAATAGGCTTTTCCTTCCTTTTCTTGTAGAATAACTTACCCTATTCTTCCTCTCCCTTCCTTCTGCACCCACTGCACTCCTCTTTCTCATTCCTTAATTATTTTTATATCATTTCTTCAAATTCACCTTATACGCATTACCTCTGTCTATGCCTATCCCTTCTAGTTGTACTCTTAATGGTACAATTTTTAAGAATTACAATTATTGTCTTCCCACGTGCAGATGTAAAAAGTTCAGTTGCATTGAATCCCTTATGTTTTCTTTTTCCCTTTTCATTTTTTTGGTTTCTCTTGGGCCTTGATAATGGAGATCATTTTTGTTGTTGTTGTTGTTCAATTCTGATCTTCTCCTTATGAAAACTTGAAATCTTCCTATTTCATTGAACAACCATTTTTCCCCCTTGAAGTATTATTATGCTTAATTTTGCTGGGTAAATGATTCTAGTTGTAGTCCTAGCTCCTTTGCCTTCTGGAATATCATGTTCCATGACCTCTGATACTTCAATATTGCAGCTGCTAAGTCCTATGTAATCCTGATTGTGGCTCCCTGATATTTGAATTGTTTCTTTCTGGCCACTTGCAGTACTTTTTCCTTGACCTGATAGCTCTGAAATTTGGCTATAATGTTCCTTCAAGTTTTTATTTGGGAATCTCTTTTCTGAGGTGATCAGTGGATCCTTTCAATGCCTATTTTGCTCTCTGGTTCCAGGATATCAGGGAAGTTTTCCTTGATAATTTCTTGAAAGATGTTGTGCAGGTCCTCCTTGTGATTCTGGCTTTAAGTTCAGTGATTCTGACATTGTCTATCCTGGATCTATTTTCCAGGTCAGTTGTTTTTCCAATGAGGTATTTTACATTTTCACCTTTTTTTTCCCATTCTTTGGAATTTGTTTGATTCTTGATGTCTCATAGAGTCATTAGCTTCCACTTACCCAATTCTAACTTTTAAGAAGTTGTTTTCCTCAGTTAGCATTTGTACTTCCTTTCCCATTTGTCCAACTGTACTTTTTAAAGAGCTGTTTTCTTTAGTGGATTTTTGTATCTCCTCTTCCATTTGGTCAATTCTACTTTTTAAGAAGTTGTTTTCTTTTTCCAAGCTGTTGACTCTTTTTTCATAATTCTTTTGCATCATTCTCATTTCTTTTCCCAATTTTTCTTCTACCTCTCTTATATGATTTTTAAAATCCCTTTTGAGTTCCTTTATTAGTTCTTTTCAGTCCTGAAATCACTTCCTGCGTCTGTTTGAGGTTTTTCCCATGGGTGTTTTGACATTGTTGTCCTCTTCTGAGTTTGTATCTTGATCTTCCCTGTCAACATAAGAACTTTCTAGGGTCAGATTCTTTTTTTGTTGTTCTTTTTTTTTTTTTTTTCAGCCTTTTTCCTTTCTTTTAAATTTGAACTCTGCTCCCAGGGTAAAAGGGGCACTGTTTCAGGCTTCTTGTGCCAGGGGCTGCTGGACCTGGCTGTTTACCTGATGTTGCTCTGAGGGCCATGGGTAACCCTCATGTCTGGTGCTGGACTGAGGCAGGGGTGGTGGGGGGAGGTGGCTGGTGCTACTAGAGGCCACAGGGGTCCGACAGCTTACCTAGTGCTGAGCCAGGGTCCTAGATCTAGTGTCTAATGTGTTGAGGTCGGTGGGGGTATTTCTGTGTTTCTCTGGGGCTCCACTGAAGCAAGTGGGAGTATAGCCCCTGCAAGCTGCCTATTTGCCCAGGACTATGCTGAATCATGTGGCAGTCTAGCCATTAGAGGTTGCCAGTTTTCCAGGGATACACTGAAGCACCTGGAAGTTCTCAGAACTAGAGTCTGCCCATTCACCTGGCTATGCTGAAGTATGTGGGGCATCCTGGTACTGGCATTTACCTGCTCCAGGGGATTCTTTATTCTCACTAATTGGAAACTAGCTATACTTACTATCCTATATCTCTCCTTCCTTTCACAGTAAAATGCCCAGAAAAGAAAAATTATCTATACTTCTCTCTATCACTTCCCTTTCATTTGCTTTTCACCCCTTTGCAGTCTGATTTCCAACCTCAAAACTGCAATACAACTGCCCTTTCCATATTTACCAAGGATCTCTTCATTGTTAAATCTCACAGGCTTTTCTTAGCACTTAGACTCTGAAGCACTTGACAATATTGATCAGTCTCTCCTCCTAAACTCTCTCTTCCCTAAGCTTTCATGACACTGCCTTTTCCTGTTCTGATTGCTGCTCTGACTCTCTCTGCCCTGACTACTAATCTCCTAATGTGAATCTCCTTTGCTAGATCTCCATCCTTGTCCCTGCCCCTAACTATGTGTGCCCTCACCTAAGGCTCTGTCCTGGGACTTTCCTCTTCTCTTCTCTCCCTATACCTCTTTTCTTGGTAATCTCATCTGTTCCCATAGGTTCAACTATCATTTCTTTATAGATGACTTAAATCTCTATATCCAGCCCTAATCTATGTCCTGAGCTCTAATTCCACCTCACCAACTGCTGTCTATTGGACATATCCAGCCAGTTGTCTTGTACATTATCGTAGATCTTCCAGCAGAAACTGAATGACCATTTACCAGGGATGTTACAGATGAAATTCACTATTTGAGTACAGGTTAGACTAGACAATGCCTATGCTCTCTTCTAGTTCTGAGATTCTATGACTCTATGATATTGTAATCTGTAAATAAACACTTAAATATGATGAGTAACTCACTACTTAAAGAATATTTTATAGAGCTTTGTACCTTTCAAAGAAATTTCACATTTTATTCTCACAAAAGCTTTATGACAGAGACAGAACAGGTACTATCTCCATTTAATAGATGAGAAAACTGAGGGCCAGTGAGATGATTGTCCAAGGTCACATAAGTCAGCAGTGTAAGGAGTGGATTACTATCTTTTGTAGTGTAAATGATCTTTTCTGTAATGTGAATAACCAATCCCTGACTTATTTGTTGAACATGTTTACTTATTTACATACACATTATGTTTATGTCATATTATGTATAATATTTATATATTCATATACATATGTATGTGTTTATATATATATGTGTATATATATTATATATATTATATATAATATATATATATATATATATATATATATATAAACAGAGTTGCTTAAAGTGGGGCATATTTGCATAGAATTTCATGTGCCCTTGTTTAGGTGTAATGAATATTATAACCCTGATGCTATTCTCATCTCCCCTCTCTTCAGAATCCCCAGCGGATTTCTAATCAGCTGCATGGGACCATTGCTGTGGTCAGACCAGGGTCCAGGGCTTGCCTCTCAGAGAAAAATTCTTCTGAAGCAGCCACTCCACCTCCACCAAGAAGCAGCCCTCCATCCCCATCCTATGACCAAAGTCATACCCTGGACAGGTGAGTAGAGCTCCCCTTCCACAATCTCCTCAGCACACACAGCAGATCACATCTGATTTGGAGGTGGAACATGGTACATCAAAAAGAACATTGGGTCAGAGGACCAGGGTTCAAATCCCAAATCTGCCATTTACTACCTGTGTGACCTTGGATCAATCACTTAAATTCTCTGACCCTCAGTTTCTTTACATCCAAAATGAGGGAACTGGACTAGCAGACCTCTACAATTTCAATCTATAATCCTGTAATTAAGAAAAAGGAGATCCCTTAAACAGCCCCCAAAAAACAGTCTCAGATAAAAGGGACCCCCTCCCATATATTAAATGGAATGAATTAGGATGAAGTAGATTTGGCCCTCCCCTACACACTTCCCAGAGTGAGGGTCTCCCATCTCCATAGCAGTCTAGTTGCTATCCAAATGCCCAGACCAAAATAGAATATCATCTGCATGGCAATCAGTTCAAGAATCTATTGGAGCCACCTGATCTACCTAACCTAGGCTTGGGGTGGAGTACTGTGGTGCGGAAAGATCAGGAAAACTAAGGACTCAAAGGAAGTGCTGCTCTGTCCAAAAAGGGAGCAAAGTAGCAGGAGGAAATATTGAAGGAACTGGGCATTCCTAGGAATTCCCCAGAAGCTGCTCCTTGTATCATATTCTCCATCATTTCCACCCTCCTGAGTAGGGATCTCCAGCCCAGCCCTGACCCAAACTTCCATCCCTGTGCTGGAGTAGAGTCCTGTTCATTTCCCCAGGACCTGACATCTGGGCTGCACAGTCTGAGCTAAGTCTAGCATCCTGTTGTCTGTCAATGATCTGATGAAGCTGATTGAGTTTGGGAGTGGGATCAGAGGAAGGGATGGGGAAGAATGAATAAAATGGTGGAAGAGAGATCAGAGGCAGAAGCAGTACTTCACCACATATTATTCCAACAGGGCCTTTGGAGCTTCAGGCACCTGTGAACTTCCGGTAACTGTCCCTTTTGTCCTTATGTTTATCCCATCATGGTCTGAGTCTTTAAATCAGGGCTCTCTAAATCAAACCAAGTTTGTTCAAGATTTCTGGGAGCTACCTTCTTCACCTCCCTCCTTTCCAGAGCTCTCCTCTCTCTTGAGGTCAGGTTAATAGGATTGTGCTGAGGTTAGAACCCAAATCTCCCTTCCCCCAATCTGCCACTCTACACTGCACTACACACTACTTTCCTGAGTACTTATTCTCTCCCCAACTAGTCAGTGAGTTCTCCAAAGGCTCTGACCATTCTCTTTTCTTGCCTAACCTATAGCACCTGAGTATCCAGGAAGTGCCCAGTAAATATTTGTTGATTGAAGGCATGATTGGTACCTCTGCTGAGCTGGTTTCAATCACTTCCAACTCATTCTGGGGAGTTTTACAGTAACAGAGAAGTTTTGGATGAGCACAGAAGCTCACTCTTTCATCATATAATCAAATTAATTGCACCTTACTTGAGGAAAGAATCTGTTGTAAATGTGATGGGGTTTCCTCCACACTGGGTTTTGCTAACCAGCTGTGTTACATTAGACAATTCATTTCTTCTTTTTAGATGTCAATTTCCTCATTTGTAAAATGAGGGGCTTGGACTAGGTGACCTCCAATGTCCCTCCCAGCTCTATCATTCTATTATCTTTTCTATGACCCTATTGAGAGGTATTGGGGCATAGTGGAGCTTTCCTTAAAGCCAGGAAGACTTTGTATAAGTTTTGCCCTCTATCACATATTGACTACGTGACTCTACATAAACCACTTAAGTTCTCAATGGGCAACTCCCTAGAGTTGCAGAGGTCTGACCTGCATTGGCAGGAGTTCCCTATGCCAATGAAATCACAGGTCCATTTCCTATCCTTTTGGTACTATGATTCCTCATTCCAGAGAGATCATAACTAAGTACTAAATTATGAAGAAAGCGCAGGCTGCTGTTCCTCACTAGGCAACATTGCTGCTGGCTTCTCCCTGTGAGCTGTCCTCCTATGAAAGGAGCACAAATACACACAAAAAAAGGAAATTATGTTTGTAAAATCCATCTGGGATACAGCAGTGTAAATTACATCTGAGGTAAAAACTATTCCCAGTAGGAGCAAACATTCCTGTTGCTCTACATTCCTCCAAGTCTGTCACCAGAAACTAGATGTTTGTTTTCTATAATTAGTTGTTTGAAAAGATTAAGGTATTGGCAGAGTGAGAGCTGAACGTAAATGATTCCCACCTCCCCCCT
>CM053585.1:200261137-200288013 GCA_028646515.1 Pseudochirops corinnae | reverse complement strand
GTGAGCACAGAGAATGCAAACTCAGTTAATACCAATTACCAAATATTTATTGAGTGTGAGGTTCCAAGGTAGAAGAGAAGAGAGGACAAAGAGAAAATGGAGACCCTGCCCTCAGGGACTTCAAAGTCTACTTGGAGAAACAAGTCTCACCAGTATGCAAAAAAGAGTTAATAATAAAAGGCTCTAGGTAATAAGTGCCTACTGAATGGGACAAACCTAAGTACTATAAAAATTCAGTGGCAGCAGAGATCATTAAGGTTTCACAGAGAAGGTTTTATGAGTCTTGGGTTGATTCTTAAGGGATTCTGTAGATCCTGAAGAGGAAAAAAAAGCTCCACTTGGAGGTGGCAGCTGATCATCCTGTGTTCCCCATATGATCTAATATTCTGTAATTTTACAATACCCCAGATGTGGGAAGGCAATAGGAGTCTAGACCTGAGATTTCCTCAAGGTAGAGGTCTAGTTCGCAAACTCCCTCCAGTGATTCAGACTTGCAACTGTTCTACAACATATAATCTTAAGACAAATGTCTGAAATATTGAGAAGTTAAATGACTTACCCTGCAACACATAGCCAATATTTGTCAAAGACAGAATTTGAACTCAGAACTTCTTGACTACAATGCTAACCTTCTGGCCACTACACTAGGCATAGAGAAAAAAAGTATCAACTATTTCTCTTATACTTTGGGGTGAAGGAATATTTAAGGGAGTGGAGACATTCATTAATGTGCCTGTTGGATCTTCACTGAAAATCCTTCAGGTTCCTAATGTGGGTTAAAAGTACTAAATTCTTTGAGTTCTGAACCTAAAATCCCAGAATTCAGTTTAATGTGTATTTTCCAGCAGTGACAATACCTGGCCTGGCACCCCTATGAAAGATGATTTAGATGAACGAGTGAATATAGGTGCATATAATATGACAGTGTTAAAAGTACTGATCTTGAAGTCAGAGAGGATTAGTTTCAAATCCTACTTATTACTTGTATATAACTTCGGACAAGTCATATAATCTCTCTGGGCCTCAATTTCTCCATCTATCAAATGCCAAGGTTGGTCTCTGAGATCCCTTCCAGTTCTGAACCTATATGAACCACAGGGGTAGATGATGCGAAACAGTGTTCTTTTCACCAGAAAGCACAATGTCAGAGGTGGGAAGAACCTTGAAAGTCCTCCAAACCCAGCCCCTTCACTTTACAGAAGGGGAAACTGGGGACAGAGGGTTTAAGTGCATTTTTCTCGTTCTCTCATCGGCTTGGTCAATTGCCCTGTGTTGTCTTTTTCTCCCGGTGCCCGGCTCAGCTATGTGAAAACGAACAAGCAGGATTCCCGAGAGGCAGCCTCTTCCTATGAATCCCTGAAGTTGACAGCCCGCAGCGAGCATCTCTGTCTTCTCAACCGCCACTTGTCCCTGCATCGCTTCGGACTCCGGAGTCACTGCTCTTCGCCCCCCGGGACCCAGAGCCTTTCCAGGAGAGGGCTGAAGGGCGGGGAGGGCGAGGAAGTCCGGACTCGGCTGCAGGAGGACTGGGAGGACCGCCCGACCTTCTTAGACCTGCCTGGAGCTATCGTGTACATGCGGGATCAGAGACTGGAGGGCACGCTCCAGTTCCTGGAGCAGAGGGAGAGGCTCCAGTACCTCCTAGCCCAGCAGCAGCTTAGGGGGCTCCAAGTTCGAGTGGAAAGCAGCAGGGACCGAGATACAGCCCCAGCGGAGCTGCCTTCTCCTCCCCATCCGGCTGCAAACTACGGGGGGAAAGAGACACGAAAGGAAGAGAAGCATCCGCCCAGGGAGCCTTGCGCAGAGCCTGTAAGACCACTTCTCCTAGTGGGGAGCGACTGTTCAGAGCCAAGGGAGAAGGAGGAAATGAGCCGGAATTATACCCTAGACAAGCCCCTGGACCTCTCCGACTATGGCCGGTGTAGGGAAGCCCCTAGACTCCCCGACTGGCTCAAGTCCCCTAGTCCCCCGGAGACTCGCAGCCCAAGTCCAAGGTTGGGGGAAAGATCTTCAGCACAGAGGGGCAAAGTGGCTCACTCCCTTTTGACTCCAGAGACCCTAGGCAAATTCCCAACCTCCAACCCCGCAGATGTTCATAGAGATGCAGATCGAATCTGCAGCCAGGAGAGAGATGAGCCCCCTGCTACTTTGGTAAGTGACCAGAGCTCGAAGTGGTTCTCCCCACTCCCCGATACAGCCTCGAACACGCAGGCCTGACTTATTAAGCAAGCCTGTGATTGATGGAATTCAACTCTTTTTAAGGGTGTCACTCACAAGTCAGAGACTGGACCAGTTCAGATCACTGAGGTCCCCAGGTCTGGCTTCGGGGCAACTTCCTTTTATCCCAGTGTCCCCTCTCAGGTGCCACACTCACCTGCTTAGAGAAACCCGACAGACCATCCCTCTTGATCCCTGACACCTCTCTCCCTGTTCTGACCAGCCATCGGGAAAAGCATTGAGAAATCTAATGTCATTGTCAATGATAGCTCCAACTACTCTTATACATGGCTAATGAGGAAGAGATGTATTAAAAATGTGCCTCTCTCTATAAGCACTTACTATGTGTATGGCACTGTCCTGGGTACTGGCTTGTACTGTAGGCAATAAGGAAGCCGTGGAAGGGTTTTGAGTAGGAGTGATTTGGCTAAATCTGTACAAAAGTCAGACATAATTTAAAGAAGACACCAGACCTACGTTAATGAAGCCTAAGATTGCATTTATTATGTTTCTTGCCTACCATATAATTCTGTTGACTCCTGTTGAGCTTACAATGCACTAAAATTCTTTGAGTTTCAGATTAACAGCCATCTAGGTGCACCATTGGTTTTTTGGACTTGTGAAGTTGACTTTTTTTAACCCAAGAATAAGAATTCACATTTAACATTACTAAAGTCTGCCCAGTGCTCTAGCCTGTCAAGTTCTTCTGGAAACCTCACTCTGTAACCTAGTGTGTTAGCTAATCATATTAACTATGTTATCTCAAAATCTGATAAACTGGTCATCTAACTTGTCCATATCATAGCAGGTAAGTCTTAGGAAATTGACTCAGTCACATAGGAAGGCAAGTGACTTGCCCAGGTTAATGTGGAAAACAAGGGTCAAGTGTGGGATGGTAATAATAAATAATAATAGGTGATATTTATATGGTGCCCAAAGTTTTCAAAATACCCTAATACATTATCTCAATACTGGGTATAGAATAGATGATACTTATCCCACATGAAGCTATGAAAATGGATCCTCATGAGATGAGATATTTAATTGCACCATTAAAGGTAGATAGGTAGTGAAAGAAGTGTTTTTGACACCCGTAAGATAGGTTAGTTAGAAAGTCATGCCAAATGCAACAAGCATTTGCCCTTTCTCCTCCCCTTACCTTTTTCCTTACTCCTTTTACTTATCTTGGTCCAGGTTTTTCTAGCCTCTGTCTAGGGCTTTCAGAATGTAAAATATTCATTTATATATTGCATTTCATGATTCTATCACAAATTCTAATTTTTTTTGGAACTATCACAAATTCTGCTTATATTTTGGCTCCACTCTGAATTTAAGCTCGGCAGAAATCTCCAAGAATAATCTGTATTTCATTTCACCATTAACATTCTTACCTCCAGTTATAGCTTTGTGTGAACCAAAAGGAAAACACATTCACACTGTGGTTTAGGTGTGTTTACTCCAAAACAAGGAGAGATAATAGAATATAGCATGGAGACTCCCAAAGGCCAAAACAGCACAGGCAAACAAAAGGGGATCTAACTCTCTGAGTGGCCTCTCTCTGACTCCTCTGGAGACAGGTGACAAACCTGATTTATTGCTAAGTGACTCTCAAATTCTCTGAGCCACCTGGGGAGGGGTTCCAGCACTGCCCCAGGCACCTTGATGTCTCCTGGAAAGATTACTCAGTAACTATCTGCCTTTTGAAACAAACCAGGATTTGTGATTGCTGTAAACCTAAAGCAGACTCCTCAGAGCAGGAACATAGGGATCCCCAAATGAGATGCTACCCCTCGAGAGTATTTTTGGGACTTCCAAACAAACATCAGGGAGCCTGACACTGTGCCTGCCAACAGAGCATCTTGTGCCCTCTGACACACCTCAGCTTACTCAGCTGAGGCTAAAAAGCTGTCCAGATGGTTCAGACTAGAGTATGATTGGTGCCTGTCCATCCAGGAGTTCAGGCACCAGGGGCCTCAGTCTTTCTCCTCCCTGGCCTTCTCCAGCCCCCTGGACCACCCTCTCCCCAAGGGCTCCAGCTCAAGATCCACATTTCTAGGAAGAGTTCCTGGACACTGCTGCCTACATCTGTCTTTCCCTTCCTACTATCTTGTCTGTACCCTTCAGAGACAGCCTTCCAAACCCATCAACAAACAGACAACTGTTTGCTTTTCAAGTGCCAGGTATTCTGCTAAGCACTGGAGGATATAAAGACAAAAATTAAATAGTCCCTGACCTCAATGAGCTTATATTCTAATGGAAGAGATAATGTGTGCAAAAATAGACATATACAAGATACATGCATAGTAGGAGGAGAAGGCATCAGCACCTGAGGTAAGGAGTGGCCAGGGACAAAGGTAGAGACAGGAAAGACCTCCCTCAGAAGATGGCTGCTTAAGCTGAATCTTATGGGATGTCAGGGATTCCAAAGGGCAGAGGTGAGGAAGGAGAACATTCCAAGCAGAGGGGATAGCCTAGTACGAAGGCATGGAGATGGGATGGGTTGCATAATGTATAAGGAACAGTGAGTAAGCCTGGACCTCAAAGGACCAGGAGATGATTTATGTGTAAGAAAACTGAAATGCTAGGAAGCGGACACCTTATAAAAAGTTTTACACACCAAAGAGATATTTCATCCTAGAGCTAATAGGGAACCTCTGGAGTTTTTCAGGCAGTAGGCTGCCTTTAATGTCCTTTTTTTTCCATATTATACTCAATTTACCTGTGAGAATGCAAAAGCTAAGGACAGGTCCTGGGACTTTTCCTTCTATACCTCCCATAGCTTCAATATTTGTCAATATTTATTTAATTGAATGGAGCAGAAAATTAGTGATCCTCTCCTGGCTTGTCTATTTTTGAAAGGCAACCCTTTTCTCTTCAGCCATCTGTAGCCTCAGGGTAAACCTCTATCTAAACTGATTAAAAAAGAGAAAAAAAAATGTTTATCAATACAAGGCCAAGCCCAGATATTTCTCTGCATACCTCTTTCCAAGATGACATTGAGAAGAGGGCTATTTTGGGGATTTAGTCTTTCAACCAATTCCAAATACACCTAATTGTAGCATCATTTAGACCATCTTTCTCCATCTTTTCCACAAAATAACCTAAGAGATTTTACCAGATGCCTTGCTAATAGTTAAGTTAATCATAGCTACTGCATACCCCTGATCTACTACTTTAATAACCCTGTCACCTAAGCAAGTAGGTTTAATGTGGCATGGCCTTTTTAAATGTTTTTTTAATGCCTTTTGCTTTGTACATCACTATCATTTCATGATAGAGCCCTTCTCTGTAACAATTTAAAACAGCTAAGCAAAATGAACCTACAGAGTGTCCTCATCTGCCAAGGTATGTAACATTCTGTACCCAGAGTCCATCACCTCTCTATTGGAAAAGGGAAATGTGTTTCATTATCTGTCCTCTGGAAACAATATAGGTCATTTCACTCACTGTGCATTAAGCTATTTTATTTTTAGCATTTTTTAATTGTGGTCCTGCATATGGTTCTACCGATTCCATTTTTTTAACTTTTCCTCAATTCATACAAGTCTTCTCACATTTCTCTGAATTCTTCATTTTATAATTTCTTGAAATATTTAAAATCTATTTCCTTAAAAATATTATTTAGCAAATAATATTTCATGACATTTGTTTACTCAACTTGTTCATTTATTCCCCAGTCAAAGGGCATGTACTTTCTTTCCATTTTCTTGCTACCACAAAAAGGGCTACTAGGTTTTTTTAAATGACTTCATTTTGGGTAGAGCCATTCTGACTTTTCATAATCGCTGCTCCTTTTTTGGGAGTTCCACAAACTATCCCTTTATAATACATTTCAGAATTTTGTCTCACAGCATCTTTGAGTCATATCACATGGCTGGTTATCTGTAGCTAAGACAAGTAGCAGGAATGCTGACAGAATGACAAGAAGATACTAGGGAAAACAGAATTTGAGATCAAGGGACTTGGAACACTGTCATCAGGTATTTGAATGGCTATCCCTTGGATGATGGGTTAAACTTTTCTGTCTGGCTCCAGAAGACAAGACTAGGAGCAGTGGCTAAAAGTTACAGAGGCAAACTCAGGCTTCATATAAGGAAAAATCTCATAACAATTAATGTTATCCAAAAAATGGAATGAGCTGTCTCTGGAGGTAGTGGGTCCCCTCCATCCCTAGAGGTATTTAAGCAAAGACTTGAGCATTTGTTGGGGATATGGTAGGAGAGTTTTATTCAAGTGTGGTTTAGAAAAGCCACCACTCTGCCCTCAAAAAGCTCACAGTCTTGCTAAGGAAACAAGACTGACACATGTGAAAAAGAGAACAATGAAGTAAAAAATGTGGAGTATCAACTCCAGGTACAATCAGAGTTTAGAGAACAGATAGTTCAGTGTGAGCTAGAGTAATCTTAGAAGATTCAAACCTTGAAGGACAGGTAGAAGAGTAAAAAAGAAGAGAGGGCATTCTAAGTAGGGGTTCCCTCCCCTACCCCAAACTTCCATAGCAATCCATGCTCCATTATCACCCAAACCATCTACAAGGTTTCCCTGAGGTTCTTTGTATTTTAGGCCTAGATCATAGAATAACAGAATTTTAGGGGAAGGGGAAGGATCTGAGAGGCTAAATAGACCACTTCACTAATTTTACAGTGAAGAAAAATAAAGCACAAAGTAAAATGTTATACAACTAGTCTTTCTGGACTTGGAGTCAGAAGACATGTTCAAATCCCAGGTCTGCTACCTACTATTTATGCTGTCTTGGACAAGTGATTTCATCTTTGTTAGTTCAGATTCCTCATTTGTAAAATGAAAATAACACACTACTTACCTCATAGGAGCATCTGTGAAGAAAGTACTTTACCAATCTTAAAGTGATTTTTAAAATATTTTTCTCCAGCTACATGTTAAACAATTTAAACATATTTTTAAGTTTTAAGTTCCATGCCCAAAGGATTATAAAACTGCACCCTTTGATCCAGCAATACCACTAGTAGGCCTGTATCCCAAAGAGATCATAAAAAAAGGAAAAGGACACACATTTACAAAAATATTTACAACGGCTCTTTTTGTGGTGGCAAAGAACTGGAAATTACAGGGACGTCCATCAATTGGGGGAATGGATGAACAAGTTGTGGTATATTAATGTAATGGAATACTATTGGGCTATAAGAAATAATGAGCAGGCAAGTTTCAGAGAAACCTGAAAAGATCTACATGAACTGATACTGAGCGAAATGAACAGAACCAGGATTGTACACAGTAACAGCAACATTTTGCAGTGACCAACTATGATAGACTTAGCTCTTCTTAGCCATACAAGAATCCAAGACAATTCCAAAAGAGTCATGATGGAAAATCCACATCTATCCACATCTAGAGAAAGAACTATGGAATCTAAATGCAGATCAAAGCATACTATTTTCATTTGTTTTTTTGTATTTCGCATGGTTTTTCCTTTTTGTTCTGATTCTTCTTTCACAACATGACTAATGTAGATGTATGTTTGACATGACTGTACATCTATAACCTATATCAGATTACTTGCTGCCTTGGGGACAGAGGAGAGGAGAGAGGGAGAGGGAAAAATTTAGAACTCAAAATCTCATAAAAATGAATGTCAAAAACTATCTTTACATGTAATTGGAAAAAATATAATACTATTAAATGGGGGGGGGGGAATTAAAGTTTTGAGTTTCAAATTCTATTCCTCTCTTTCTCCCTTCCCTCTCTCCTCCCTGAGAGGGTAAGCAATAAGATATAGGTTATATATATCAAAACAATCTGGTACTGGCTAAGAAATAAAGTGGTGGATCAATGAGATACATAAGGTATACAATACATTATAGTAAATGACCATAGTAATCTAATATATGATAAACCCAAAGATACAAGCTTTGGGGACAAAAAACTGCTGGGAAAACTGGAAAACTATGTTAGAAAGTGGGTATAGACCAATGTCTCTCACCATATGCCAAGATAAGGTCAAAATGGGTACATGATGTGTGCATAAAAGATGATACCATAAGCAAATTAGGAGAGCATGGAATAGTGTACCTGTCAGATCTATGGATACAAGAAGAATTTAGAACCAAAAAAGATACAGAGCATTACAGAATGTAAAATAGATTATTCTAATTATATAATGTGTAAAAGTTTTTTTAAAAAGTTTTGTGAGGCAGCTAGGTGGTGCAGTGAATAGAGCACCAGCCCTGTAGTCAGGAGGACCTGAGTTCAAATTTGACCTCAGACACTTGACACTTAATTAGCTGCATGACCTTGGGCAAGTCGCTTAATCCAATCGCCTTGCCTTCCCCCCCTCAAAAAAAATTTGCAACAAGTATCTCCGATAAAGGCCTCATTTCTCACATTTATAGAGAATTGAGTCAAATTTCTAAGAATATAAGTCATTCCCCAAATGGTCAAATGATATAAACAGGCAGTTTTCAGACAAAAAAATCAAAGTGATTTTTTTTTTAAACTGATTTTTTTGTTAGTATGTGACAGAGCTGGAAATAAAGCCTAGGTCTTATGACTCCAAGTCCTGTGTTCCTCTTGGTCTGTTTGATCAGTAAGTCAACAAGTTTTTCCACAACCTGCAACCCCCCCTCATCCCCATGTGCTTAGAATTGTAGTACTTGTACTCAGTAGAATACATGCTCCCTGTCCTTGGGAAGTACATGAGAAGTCTCCTCCTTGTCTCTCTACCCATGAGACAAGCTTGCCACAGAGGAAATATTAGAGAACTATAGACACTGTATGAAAAAGTGTTAATTGCTTGGCACCATCCTTATTATCTTTGCCATAACAGCTATGGGACTTAGGGCCTTAGAGACTTCCCCAGCTAAATGATAGCACTGTTTAAATTAAAAAGAAAAAAAAAACACCCTGCTATACTTTCAGTGGCATCTAAATTTCTTAAATTATACACAATGATTTCTAGACTATTGTATTGATTGTTCTTTAAGTAAGTCAAAATTTCTGTGCTTAAAACAATGTCTCATGGGACTCCTTAAAAAAAAGACCCCATCATTCAAAAGCAAAATGATGAAAACCAAGAACCAAAGGAGCTTAGATGCCCAAAGTTAGAAAAACCCTTGGAGATTATCTAATCTTTAAAGAGGGTACTTAAAAGACACCCAATGTGATGTGGTGGAAAAAAATATCAGAACTAAAGTCAGAAGACCTAAGTTCAAATCCCAGCTCTGCCACGTGATTTTGTCCACCTGTTTCATCACCTATAAAATTTAGAGGTTGGGTTTCATGATTTATAAAATCCCATGAAAAACCTATAAAATATTATATTTCAAGGCATGGTACTTGAAATAAGATTGAACACAGAACAATAGCAGAATATTGTCTGGGTCTGAAATCCAGGAATCTCCTACTCTGGAACAAGGGTTGGGGTAACAGGGAGACAAGAGAGGGCTTCTTTAAGCCCCATGTTTGGAGGGATCAGCAGCTTAGATCAGGAAGCGTGCAGAGCACAAGAGATGCTAAGAACCATTGTCCTCCATGTTATCTCCTAGGAGCAAATGCCATCCCCCCAAGGTCATCGTCTCAGTAAGCTCGTTTCAGATGACACTGAACATGATCCAGGAATCAGGCTGAGGTTGTCTCTACGGAAACAAGAAGCAGATGGTCAACCAGGTAATCCTGCTAGTAGTCACCGAAATGACAAATAAAGGGACGCAGTGGACAGATTGCCAGACTGGGAGTTTGGAAGACCAAGGTTCAGAATTCTACATCATACTTACTGGCCGTGTTATCCTGGGCAAGTCACTTAACCTATGGGAGTTTCGGCTTCCCAATAATAATAGCTAATATTTATATAGTACTTACTATGTGCCAGGCATTGTGTTAAGCACTTTATAATTTTTATCTCATTTGAGCCTCACAACAATCCTGGGAAGTAGGCATTATTATTATTCCCATTTTACAGATGAGACTGACAAGATTAACAGAGGTTAAGTGGCTAGTAAGTGTCTGAGACTGGATTTGAACTCAAGTCTTTCTAACTCCTAGCTCAGAGTTTAATCCACTCTGCCACCTAGCTGCCCCAAATTTATACACTAGAAATAATAATGCCCATAGCACCTACCTCACAGGTTTGGTATGAAGCTATAATGAGATAATATATGCAAATCTCTTTTCAAGCTTTAAAGCATTATAGAAACATTAGTTATTTTTAAATTGCTTAATTTAGCATGTTGATTGGATAGCAATTTTTTAAATTCATTGCTTATTGCGCTTTCAAATTATATTTCCATCTCTGCAAGAGTTCTGAATCTCTCTCCCAACCACAGTCTTCTGCTAAAATGTAAACTAATTACTTAAAGGCTATTGTCGTTACCACTAACTCCCTGGAGGACCATGGACAGTCATCTCCTCTTCTCAGTTTCCTCAACTAGAAAATGGACTGAGAGATCTTTATGGTCTCTTGAAGCTCTATATAACCTATCATCCTAAAATCATGCCACACCCATCAAAAAACTGATATGGCTTGAGGGTGTCATAGTAATAATAATTGCTTATATTTCTCTAGTAATTTATATACACGATCTCACTGGATCCCTTAGCTTAGAGGTAGGTAATAATAAAAATCTATTTAGACATTTATTTATGACATTTATTTAGAACTTTCAGGTTTGCAAAGTGCTTTCCATATGTTATTTCAACACTATAAATTAGGTACTACAGACATTATCCCCATTATAAAGATAAGAAAATTGAACTCCAGAAAGAAAAGCAACCTGCCCATGGATCTAAGATCAATTGTTAGATTCAAACCCAGGTCTTCTTGACTCTTAAGTCCAGCACTCTACCCAGTATGCTCTGCTGTCTTTCTACGTAATTGTCTCCATTTTATAGATGAGGAAGTGAAAACTGAGAGAGGTAAAATGACTTGCCCAAGGTAATGCAATAGCAAACAGTAGAGCTGGGATGAGAATTTTGGTCTCCAGATTTAAAGCGAATATTCTTGCTAACTATAGTACTATTGCATCCATGTCATGAACAAAAATATTATTAGTGGGATATGGTGAACCCATGGAGGGACATCCAGGATGAACAAATCCTGCCGACCTGCCTTATTCAATCTGCTTATTGATGATGGAGACAATGGCATAGAGAATAAAGGTCCACATGTTTGTAGAGGTTAAGATTCAAAGTGACCTTGATAAAATTGAAAAGTACTTCAGGGTAATATCATTAAGGGCATTGATCTTGGCCAATTTACCCGTCTGAGCCTCTGTTTTATCATCTGTAAAATGAGAAAAAGAATAAATCTATATTACCTATCTCACATGGATATTGAGAAGATAAGGTGTTTTATATAAGTAGAATTGCTTGAAAAATATAAAGTATTATACAAATGCCATGTTATTACAGAACCAAGATACAACTCATCAGGGGTAGTCTGAGTGGCTTAGATATTTGCCCAGTTGGTGGAGAGGAGCTAGAACAGATTTCAAGGCCCTTCCAGTTCAGATTTCTGCGTTATATTATGTGACTGAGACTCTAGAATCCTCCTCCTACCTCTTCCCTTCTGACTGTAGCCGTCCCCATGTTGTGATAATTGAATCACCTCCCTTTGTGCCCACTTCCTGGAAGCCAGACCATGAGTCACATCAAGAGATGTAGCCTAAGACTGCTTTGGCCACTGCCAGCTCACTATGTAAACCGAGCCTTGGGTCTAACAAGAAGATCCTGGGGCAATCAAGAGATCTGGGGTGGAGCTGTGGCTGGAAGGCCTAGTGCTGGGCCAAGCTGACCCTTAGCAAACTGGGGAATCTGGAAAGCTTGGCATGCCTAGGCTCCTTTTCCTGGGCCCAGGACCTTTGTCTCTTGTTCTCCAGTTTCCTTCCCTCTGCCTACATCTAAAACTATTCTCAAGAATGGGATGATATATTCTTTTGCACCAAGGTGTCAAGGAGAGACATGTCTCCTCTTCTAGGTGACAGATTTTCTTTGACCTGGCATTATATTCCCCAAGAGACAGATGAATCCTATTCCAGCCTAGCAAGGTATTTAAAAGAGCAAGGCTGTATCACCTAAGACAGTGGTTCTCAACCTTCCTAATGCCACGACCCTTTAATACTCGTATATGGGCATATCTGCATGTGGGCAGACCCGGCTGGAGATAGAGAAGCTGTGTCTCTGTTCCTAAGACCATCAGAAATATGTGTTTTCCGATGGTCTTAGGCAACCCCTGTGACTCCTGTGTGAAAGGGTCATTCGACCCCCAAAGGGGTTACAACCCACAGGTTGAGAACCACTGATCTAAGAGATGGATGGTGGAAAAGTGGCTGAAAATTTAGGATAATTATCTCTATCCTATATACTTCAGTACAGATCAAGTGAGACTATGGCTAGTAAAGTCTCTATTTACTCTAAGACATTTTGCAAATCACTGTGAAGCACTATATCCTGATGAGACCGAGAGAAAGACTGTTATTATCATCTGACTATACTATAAACCTACACACTGTGTCTGCTTTCCTAGCTACATGCAGGAAGGAGCATTGCCAGTGGGCTGGCACCCCACTAAATAATGGCTATTTGGGGGGAGGGAGTGGAAGGGAAGGCACTGAGACAAAATAGAAAATCCTCCTTAGTCTTACATGCTCTTCTCTCCCTTCAACTTTCATAATAATGAAGCAGGGTACAGAAGGTATTGTTTACACAGTTCTTATATAGTATATAAACATTAATTCAATTGTTCATATTCTTAATGTGGGCTATTTGGCCAACAGTCAACCAACTGACATATTGCCGAAGGAGCTGAACCACATCTATATTGACATTCTGATTATGAAAGAAACCAGACGTAATCTAGGACATGGATGACTGGAAAGGGAAATGGGCTGGTTACGCAGTAAGGAGGAGAGAAAGTAGCCAATCAGTCAAAAAGTATTCATGAAGCACCTACCGTGTATAGTACTGTACTAAGCACTAGAAATACAAAGCAAGGCAAAAGACAATCCTTGCCCTCAAGGAACTCATAGTCTGGTGAAGAAGACAGCATGAAAATAACTTCATACGCAAGACATACACAAGACAAATTGATGGTTGTCAACAGATGAAAGACATTAGCATTAAAGGGGTAGGGATGGAAAAGACATTTTTTATTTTGTTTTTTTCCCCAATTACATGTAAAAACAATTTTTAACATTCACTTTTTAAAATTTTGAGTTCCAAATTCTCTCCCCCTTTCCCCTCCCCCCTCCTTGAAAGGGCAAACAATTTCATATATATTGTACATGCATAGCCATGTAAAACAAGCCATTTTGTTAGAGAAAACACAGACCAGAAACAAAACAAGAAAAATAAAGAAAGTTAAAAAAAAAAGTATTCTTCAATCTGCATTCAGACTCCATCAGTTCTTTCTCTGGAGGTAGATAGTGGTTTTCATCCTAAGTCCTTTGGCATTGTCTTGCATCATTGTATTGCTTAGAAGGCCTAAGTGATCATCTTACAATGTTGCTGTTAAGGGTGCAATGTTCTCCTGGTTCTGCTCGCTTCACTTTGCATCAATTCATCTAAGTCTAGTGGGAAAAAAAACTCCTTGCAAAATGTGAGATTTTTAGTTGGCCCTTGAAACCAGGGTGGTCAGGAATATTAGTTCCAGTTCTGGATTCATTTTAGTAATTACTTTGACAAGTTGGAGCATAGCCTGATGACAGACACCAGGTAGCAAAGGTGTTTGAAACCATGCTATCTGAAGATCAGCTGAAGGAACTGAGAACAGTTAACCTGAAGAGGAAGAGATTCAAGGGTGACAAGACAGCTGTTTTCAAAAGTTTGCCAACTATGCTGATGCATGCCTATAGTCACTGCAGCTGAGGAGGATGTGGCTGATAGACCACCACTCTGGTGTAAGCCATCACCATCTCATACCAGAACTTGGCAAAAGCCTGCCACCTGGTCTCACTGTTTCAAGACTCCCCCTTCTCCCATCCATCTTCTACTCATATGTCTAACTGATTTTCCTGAAGTGGAAGTCCCATAATGCCCCTCCCTCTCCCTCATTGAAGGGCTCCCTATTGCTTCCAGGATCAAATATAAACTCCTCTGTTTGACTTTGAAAGCCCTTTATCACCTGGTCCCTTCCTATTTCTCCAGTCTTCTTAAACCTTGCTCCCCTCTACACACTCTACAATCTAGTGGTCCTGCTTGCTATTCCTCCCTTAAGACCCTCAGGTCTGTCAACTCCATGAATTTCACTGCTCCATGGCCCCTACACCTGGAATTCTCCCCCTCTTTAGCCCCTGCCTCCCAGCTTCCCTAGATTCCTTCAAGGACCAGCTAAAATCCTGCCTTCTCTAAGAAACCTTTCCCAGTCCTCCTTGATGTTGGTGCCTTCCCTCTGGTGATTAACTCCAATTTATGATGCCCATATTATGTTCACACTTAGTTGTTTGTACATTGTCTCCCCATTAAACTGTGAGTAAATTCCTAGAAGGCAGGGACTGGTTTTTGCCCTCATTTTTTCCCTAGCACAGTGCCTGACACATAGTAGGAACCAAGTAAATGTTTGTTGATTTAAGCTGTTGGTTTTTGTTTCAAAGGGAAGATGAGGGCATTTAAAGTGCTGGGTCATTTCCCAAATGCAATCCAGCCTATTCTTCCTGCTACTTAAAATTCAGTGTCCATCTGTGATGTCTATGCTGTTGGACCAGTTCAATGGGCAGTTCATTCAACTGCAATTAAGCTGGATAATAAGCATTCTTCATACACTTAAGTTATTGCTGTGGAAGTTGTTAGGTTGAACTCTTGTGAATGACTGTAAATGTTATTTAGGAGAACCTGTAATTCAAGTCAATGAGCGTTGGAGTTAAGTACTTCCTACATGCAACACACTAAGCACATTGATACAAAGAAAGGGTTAAAAAAAACAGTCCTTGCCCTCAGGAAGCTCACAGTCTGATAGGAGGGACAACATGCAAACAATGATGTATAAGCAAAATAAAGAGAGAAGAAACTGGAAAACATCCCAGAGGAAAGACACAAAGATTGAGGAGAACTGGGAAAGACTTCTTGCAGAAGGTGAGACTTTAGTGAGACTTGAAACAATCTAGGAGGAGAAGGTGAGGAAGGAGAGAATTCCAGGCAAAGGGGACACTGGGGAAAAAATGCGTGGAGTTGGGGATTTGAAGGTCTTGGTTGAGGAACAGAAAGGAGGCCAATGTCATTGGGTCACAGAGTATATAGGGGTCTAGAAATAAAGTGTAAGAAAACTAGAATGGTAAGAAGGAGCCAGGTTATACAGGGTTTTGAATGCCAGAGTCCATTTTATATTTCATCCTGGTGGTGATAAAGAACTTAGAGGACTAGAATTAGAATAGGGAACCAGAGGTAATATGGAAGCACTTGGTTTATTGAATGGAAGGTGATATGGTCAGAACTGTGCTTTGGGAAGTTTTATTTGACAGCTGAGTGGAGGATAGACTAGAGGCAAGAAGATCAACCAGCAACTTATTGCAATAGTGTAGGCATGAAGTGATGAGTGTCAGCATCAGAGTGGTAGTAACATCAATGGAGAGGATGGAGGGAGAGTACCAATGGAGACATTGTCAAAGGTGACAGAATCAATGGAGAGAAGACTATAAATGAGAGGCTGCAAACGTAAATAGATTGGCAATAGATTAGATATGGGGATGGGGGTTGAGAGAGAGTGAGGAGTCAAGAATGATACTTGGGTTGTCATCCTGGGTGACTAGGAGCACAGTGGCACCTCCATGAATAAGGAAGCTAAGAAGAAGGAAGAATTTGGTAGGAGATGATGATGAATTCAGTTTGGGACATGCTATACCACACTAACAAGTCTAAGATACAAAAACAATTAGAGGAGCACCTCCTCCATGCTGAGTAGACTCTCCTTGGAAGACTTGCAGAAGGACAGAGACAAAGGTTGTTATCCAATGTGATCTGCTCTGGTAGAGGGACCACTCAAATTTCACAAGTGTAAGATCAGAGAGGTAGCAGTTTGTCTGAAAATGATCTGGGGGTTTTAGTGGATCACAATCTCAATATGAGTCAACAATATAAAGGGAGACCTAAAAAACTAATGTATTAGCTCTGGGCTCCACTAAGACCGTCATAGTTTCCAGGAAGAAGATGACAGCACTCTGTACTCTGCCCTGGTCAGCCCACTAGAATGTTCTGAGCTCCACAGTGAAAGAAGGGCACTGATAAGCTGTAGACTGTCCAGAGGAGGGCAACTAGGACAGTGAAGGGTCTTGAATCCACACCATATGAGAAACAATTGAAAGATGTTTATTCTGGAGAAGAAAAACCTAGAGAGACATAAATGCTCCACTCAACTTTTCAAGGACCATCATATGGGATAAAGATTAGGTTTGTCATGGTGGATAGAGAGCCAGCTTCCAATTGAAGGAGACCTGGGTTCAAGCTCCACCCCTGACATAAACTGGCTGTGTGACTGTGGACGAGTCATTTAATCCCTTAGCACTCAAGACAACTCACTAAGGCTATAATTTGAAGAGAAACTTCCTACCTGCATTGATAAAGTTCCTTCATGTTCAAGTTCCCTGTACCTATAGGTATATAGCCCATAAAATCATAGGCTCAATCCCTATCCTTATCACTTTTTGGCCCCAGAGAGCAGAACCAGGAGCACTGAGGGGAAGTCATAGAGACCAGCTTAGGCTTAATGTGATGGAAAAATTCCCAACCATTAGACTGCCCAAAAGAAACTGACTTCTTCGGGAGGTATTGGGTTCCTTCATCATAGGGGTTCAAGTCAAGGTTCACCAACAACTTGTTGGGTGGGTTACAGTGGAAATTCCTATAGGAGGTGATTCTGATGAAGTTAAAGGCCCATTACTGCAATGGAATAAGATGTGGCCCCAAACAACAGGCCTTCTAAGCCATCATTTACTAAAACCAAGAGCCTGACATTCTTTCTTGTACCTTCCAGACACCAACCACGCTGAGTCCTCAAAACCAGAGTCTGACGAGCTGGATACCTCAGACAGTGAGGTTCGTTCCTGCCACCTGGGACATGGGGGCACAAAGGGAAAGATGGTGGAATGAGAATGACCTGGGAAGATAATGTGAAGGGAAGGATGGGACCAGCAATAGATCTGAAGCCAGAGGAGCTGAGTTCAAATTCCAGCTTAGCTACCAGCTATGGGTCCCTCTCTGAGTTATAGTTTACTCTTCTATAAAATGAGGTGGTTGGACTCAATTATCTCTAACCCATCTAGCTCCAAACTCTATGATTCTATGACTTGGAATTAAAATGTGCTTTGTTCTAACCTAAGCAACATCTCTCATGTGCTTCAGGTGGCTCCTAATTGCGACTCAGGGACCAACCAAGATACCCAGGGAGAAGACCTAAGATATTTTTGTGTGAAGGATAAAATACAGGGATTGCCCAAGAAACGGAAACGGGGACAAGATCTGTGCAGTAAAGGTATTTAAGGGAAAGAGGCCCATCCTAAAGAGTTGGTTTTTCCAAGAGGGTGAGGGGCATTATAGAAGAGACAAGAGGGGATAATAGAGAAGAAGGAGAACAGGCACTCTCTGACTTTTACATTTGTGTGCCTGATACATAGTAGTCATCTGTCTTAATGAGGACTTGCATTGGAGATGAATTTAAAAAACAAGACAATCCTGGCCCTGGAGGAAGTTACATTCTATCAAGCAGCATATACCATACCACCCTGCCCTTTCTTTTCTCTGGGGCTCAGCTTCCTCTCCTGTAAATGAAGGGGCTGGCCTGAATGATCTATAAGGTTGCTTCCAGCTAGAGTAATTTAAGACATTATGGAAGAGAAAGAAAGAAAAAAAATTAATGGAAATAATGTGTGGGAGATCAAAAGGTTAAAGGTATCATACAAAGAGACCTATTGTCATCACTGCTACCATTATCCTGCTCTGTAACAAAGATTCCAAATCAAGTGTTGGAAACTATTGCAGGCCCCTTCCCAGGGTGCTGGGGCCCAAACCCCAGCCTTGATGGATTGGGATCCAAACTACCATTTAAAAGCGGAAGAGCTACAGAGGGCAAAGCCTGACTATTTGTTCCCACCACAAGAAGTTCATGCTGCTCAAACATTTGCCTAGGGTGATACTATTGGGGTTTGAGTTCTCTGTGATAAGACACGGTGCCCTGTACATTGGGAACCCCACGTATCTCTCCAGCCCAGGGAACTTCCTGCTAATGGTTAGCCACCCAGGCTTGGCAACCAGGGCTCTGAAAGAGCCCTCTTTCACACATAAGCTAATACATGTGAGTCCCTCAGTGTTTATCCAAGCAATACCCAGAAACATGGATTGACAGCGGAGGCCACCCACTCCACAATAAGCTATTGACATTTGGAGAAAGCTTTTATGCAACTCCTGTTTATTTTCCAGACCAGCTATAGCAGTTGGACTTTCCAACAATGGTGTGGGTTATACAGCTATTTCCTACTGGTGAATAAGCAGAAAATTGCCCTTGATAAGCCCAAGCTTTAAGCAGCCCCAAGCTCAGTAGCGCATCCTGCTTCATCATGCAAACCAGATGTTTTGCAGAATGGTACAGATGGGCCCCAAGGGGCCATGGGTGGGGAAGCTGTGGGTTTATTAAGTCAGTTCTTTGCTTTGGTGCAGTTCAGGATGGGATACTGGCAGGAGCTTCCTGGTTTCATCTGGGGAATCTTGGTCATGATGGATTTTCCTGAATTCCCAGAGATAACAGAGGGGCTCAGCCTCTGACATGGGGTTACCCTACAACTTGGTTTTTTACTTCCTTTTGAGCATTTGAAGTATTTTCTTTTTTTAGTCCAGATGAGTATTTTTAATGAGTGAGGGTAATTCCCAGTGTGGAAACACCCTCCACTGATAGAGATCAGCAACTCATCTGTAACCTGTAGTCTTAGAGAGCTTCTGGGGATGCTGACAAATTTTTATGTGACTTACCATGCAGCTAGATGGCGCCATAGCGCGCAAAGTGTTGGGCCTGGAGTCAAGAAGATCAGAGTTCAAATTTGACCTCAGATACTTACTGGCTGTGTAACCTTAGCCAAGTCACTTAATCCTGTTTGCCTCAGTTTCCTTATATGCAAAATAAGTGGAGAAGGAAATGGCAAACCACTCCAATATCTTTGCCAAGAAAACCCTGAATGAAGAGTTGGACACAACCGAAAACAACCAAGCACCCACACACAGCTTATACGTGTCAGAGGCAGGATGTGAACATTGGTCTTTCTGATTCCAAGAGCAGCCCTCGATCTGCTACCTCTTATTTACCTCTCATGTAATGGAAATATTATTAAAAGAAAAAACAACTGTGTACTGCCAAGGTGGGACTCACATAGAGCTAGCTTGGTTGCCCCCTGGAGCATACCACAAAGCTGAGTCCATGGGCCCAGGCCACATCTGCTCATTTTTACAGAGAAAGAGCCCACAAAGTAGAATTCCTGCCCTCTGTCACGTACACCCAGAGTATGTGCCCCCTTGTTCTACAAGTCTTACCAGCAAGCAATCTTTACTCTGCCCTTGTTTGTTGTTGTTGTTGCTGTTTGGGGAGAGTTTTTGGAGGCAATCAGGGTTAAGTGACTTGCCCACAGTCACACAGCTAGTAAGTGCCTGAAGCCAAATTTGAACTCAAGCCCTCCTGACTCCAGGCCCAGCACTTTACCCACTGTGCTATGTCATTGCTCCATGTGGTTTGTTTTTGTCTTTGTTTTTTGTGCCTGGTTTTAAGGCACTCTGGATTCAAGATCTGTAATTAAATTCTAAGGTAGCAACAAAAAGGATTACTTGCCTGGAAGTGGCTCTCTACATGCTGAGATAGAAGGGCCCAGACTTGCCACAGAGGAAGCATAAGGAGCCAGAAAATGCCACTAATCCCCTAATATATCTTCAAAGTTAGGCGAGCCTTCAAAGAAAATTCTTCCCGCACAGACACCCTAGGCATAAAGTAGCAGGAAAGCAAATGCTTCTTACCCTATGCCCCTTATTCCATAAGTGGCCGGGGAAAAGTATTATTTCTCTGTGTCATATAAGTCAATGACAGGACTCACTGAAAATCGAATAATTTTAGAGGGAAAATGCCCAATCTGGGATGTCCCTCGCCCCAGGGAACAGAGAGTTTTATGACAGGGAGGCAAACATGGGTTGTGTAAACCAGTGGAAAATCAGCCTGGGCCCCACACTAAAGGGATAAGCCCAACTTCCAAGCACTGCACTATGTTTCTGGTGGCCCAAAAGGCTTTTTTAAGAATAAAACTCTCAGGGTGGCTAGATGGTGCAGTGAATAGAGCACTGGCCCTGAAGTCAGGAGGACCTGAGTTCAAGTCTGACCTCAGACGCTTGATACTTACTAGTTATATGACCTTGGACAAGTCACTTAACCCCAACTGCCCTGCCTTCTCCCCTCCAAAAATTTTCTTTAAAAAGAGTAAAACTTTCCTTTGTCAAGACTCCAAACAATCAGAAAGTTCAGCCTGGATAACCTGACCATATCATAGACTTAGAACTAGAATGGACAGGTTGTCTAGTCAAACCCTTCAATTGTACAGTTGAAGAACTGAGGCTAAAGAGGTTAAGTGACTTGCCCAGAGTCACACAAATAGAAGGTAGCAGAGGCAGGTCTTCTGATTCCAGATACAGCATCACTTTCCAACATACTAGGTTGCTTCTATGCGCTTTGCATGGTCTTCAGAAAGATGACCTTCCTTTGCCTTCAGAATTCTCCAAAGAAGATTGACTTGTGTTGGGCAGAATTTGAACATTGACTGGGTTTTCCTATCATCTTGTTTTTTTAACTGACCATCCAATTGTCCACATATCCAGCCTCCAAATTTGGAGCTGATTATCAAACCAAGGCAATAGAAACCAAATCTATGAACAAGACTGATTTAATACTTTTGAGGGAAGGGGATTTCTACTCAGGCATGGGCTGGATTTAATGACCCCTCCCAGCTCCAAAATGCAAAGGTTCTGTTATTCCTTTCTTGCCCCTGCTCTCCTACCTCAGGAAGATACATTTCCTGAGTCAGTGCCTCCATTCCTGGAAGATAATATTCTTCCAAAAGTAAATGCCTCCACAATCCAGAAAGAATGCTTAATGCTTATTGGCTGGGAATTTGGGACTGGGTATCTGGTTGCATTTCTCAAAAGGGTCTCCTCCACAATGCTTGAGATTCTTTATACTGTTCCAACCTTAAGTGGCACCAATTATAGAGCTCTTTAAGTTTACAAACCTCCTTTCTCCAAACACTCTTAAAAGAATTGGACAATGGATCATTCACAACTTAGTATGACTTAATTTATCAAAGTTTTTCTCCTAACTTCTGGCCAAGAGATTCTATATAGAGGGCCTGGGAGCTGTGATTGGGAAGGTACTTTGGAAAAAACAGAGCACTGGAAAAGGTGAGAAAAGACAGGCCTAGGTGGGTTGCCTTTTGGACCTTCAGAAAGCCCAGGACTTCTGGAGAATAGGAAAGGAGGATTGTTAGGCAGTAAGGAAGATGTGTGGAAATAAAAGTGAGTGAGTACCTGCTCAGCAATTTACCTGGCATAGGCCCTGGTCTCAGATCATTCATGTCCATTTTCCCCACTGTCTCTCACATCTGATGACCCATTTAGCCCTTTTTCTGAAAGATTCCCCCACCCTGGTGTTAATTCCAGTGTCTGGCTTCCTGTTTGCAGTAGCTAAGAAGTCCCCAAGAGGAAGAAGGAGAGTGAAAGGGGTCTCTGCCCAGACTGAAGAAGAGGAAAGTCCAAAGGAAGAAGATAATCCCAGCCCTGCTTCAAGCAATGGGGCCTCAGAGGAGATATCCATGGGTGGGCCATGAGTGGGAATTCAGGAAGTTTTGTTTTCATTAAGATATACAAAAAAGGAACTTGACATAAAATGGCCAAGTGACCAAGACCAGTATCTCCAAACCTCAAAGTGCCAGCAGTCTTGGACTGTGTGAGTTCCATCCTCAATCTTGGATTCCAACATCACTATGTACTTCTCCCAGGGGAGAAGAGTAAGGCTAGCAGAGGATATTTTGAAAACTTGATTTGGCAGGGAGGGGAAGAGGCAAACAGGGATAAATCTTTTTTAACTAGTTCCTAAAAGCACAAACCACCTCAGCAAGAAAGAGATGGCACAAATTCAGGAATCCCTCTGGCCTCCACTCTTCTCTTACGTAAAATGTACATAACCGGTCTTTGATGGTAAACTCTAAGGACTGTGAGCAAATGGCTGATTGGTTCTTACATGAAGAAGAGGCAGTTTGATGACTGAGCAAAGGGCCCTGGGAATGGAAAGAAGGGTTTGCAAAGGATGCATGAGACTTATTCCTCTTCTCGGAGTGGGGAATTTTTTTCTGCCTAACATTTGTGTTCAGCCTTCAGTCTTAGAGTCTAATTCCTGGAAAAAGCATTAGCATCTTCTCCTTCCTAGGGAAAAGTCAAATAGTAATTGAATGGATCTGGGAGGTAGATAGTCCAAGGCTTCAGATCAGGTAGACTTGGAACAGAGGGGGTAGAGGGGAAGAAAAGAGAAGAATGGGAGGTGCTGGTATTCACATCTCTGCCACTCTCTGAGCTTAGAGATACTCACCTGCCTTCCTCTCAGAAGGGAGAGACAGCAGGAGCATAGTGGCCACTGGTCAGATAGAGAGATGGTTGGCTCTAAGATCCTACCATCTCTCTACAAGAGAAGGATCCTATGACAGCTCTCAGAACTGACTGCATTCTGCTCCCTACACCTTAATGATTTTACCAACTCTCAATTATCCTGAGGTACCATTTGAGAGTAGGACCACTAGAATCCACAAATAATCCAAAAACCTTGTTATAGCCAACAGATTCAACTCTCTCCCATAAAGTCAACAAGTCTTTGTATATAACAATATCCCTGGCCCTGTGCTAGCCTACATTCTAGAAGAGACAGGAGACTCAATCCTTGCCCTCAGGAAGCTCACAGTCTAACTCAGGAAACCAGACCCAGGTGGGGGGAGGGGGAGCGAACAATGTACAATACAATCTAATTCAACAACCTAAGGGTTAAACTATGTGGCTTGGACCATAAGGGGTGCAATGCCAGGCAGGTCAATGAGGTCTTTAAACCTACACCGAAAACCACAATATGATAGTGCATCTCCTTGGCCAAAAATGAAGCCACTATTGACAAAGGTTGAATTTCTGAGGACTAGGAGCCTCAGGATCCCTGGATTTTTACATTGGTCAAACCTCCTACCCTCATTTTTCTCCTCTAGACCTCTCAGGGACTCTGTCAAAGGAGGTAGCAAGAGGATACAGTCAAAGCTGACCTTTGAGGTTTTCAGCCTAGAAGACTGGGAGGATGAAATACCATCAGTAGAAACTGAGAAATTAGAAGGTGGGACATTTGAGGGGGAGGGGTATGATAATGATGAGTTCGGATTTGACCATGTTGAGTTAGAAGTGCTAGCAGGACATCTTGGTATAAACATGTAAGAAGCTAAAGAAAATTTCCTCTCTGGAGATATTCTAAGAAAAGCTAGATGATCTCTGATTAGGCCTTTATAGAGGAGATTATTGCTGGGGTATGGATAGAACTAGAAAACCTCTGAGTTCCCTTCTAACTCCATGATTCTGTGAGGAATGGGGTACATGGTGGCCAGACATCTCTCACTGTGAATAAAAAACTGGGTTTATACCAAAAAATAAATTAAGAATCGAATCAGGTTTTACAAAAGGATGCATGGACTTTCAATTAGAAGAGGTCAGAAGTCACCTAGTCCAATCCAGAAACAGACCATGAGCTTTTTTCTACTAACACCCTGACAAGGGATCATCCAGCCTTTGCCCGGATGCAGTTCTCTACAGAGAGATTTAAAGTGTTCTTATGTATTTAGAAATAACTTGGTTTCTAAATTCAAATTACAGGCAAAATTTAAGCAACAGCTCTATTGTGTAGATTAAGGGTCCCCTGTAAAAAGTCCTAAATTGGGTAGTAAGGGTGCAGAGAATGAGAAAAAGTTTACTCTGAAGACTACACACTTTAGAAATGTTGGTTTTGTTTGGTTTTTTTTCTTTTTTTTTCTCATAGTCTGGGTCTGCCACCTAGTGGAGAATCCTGGTAATACTGTATTTTACCAAAGCTAAAGATGGCAGAGAAAAGTGATAGACAAGCTAATCAGACAAGACTAACAGTTAATCAGAAAAGGGAATCAATGAGTAGAGTGCACTTAATTCCAAAATGGTGGGCATTAGACAGTAATTCTGGGTTTTCTCTTAATCTCTGTGGTCCATAGGCTTGGAGGATATCCAAAAATCCTTCCTGTTGAACATTTTTTTCTCAATTCAAAACACTGTGATATGAAATTCAATTCTGTGCTGTGTTCTTACCATTGAAATATGTGAAGAGTTTTGTGAAAATAAAATTTCAAATGGAATCCAGTGTGATTTGCAGAATCTCCAGGTTGGAAGGAACATTACAGATTATCAAGTACATCCTTCCACTCCATGTAGGAATTCTCTACCACATGTCTAGCAGAGGGTCATTCAAGTCCCTGCTTAAATACGTCCTGTGATGGGGAGGCCATTGTCACATGAGGCAACCCACTCCATTACTCCATTTTTTTCTCCCTTCTGGTGGTGAGAAAGCTCTTCCTTATGCTGAACAGAAATCTGCCCTCCTGTCATTGCTACATCTCTATCACAAGTCCAGCCCTCAAAAGCTACACAGAGTGTCTACTTACTGCTTCTTCTATGTGAAAATCTTTCAGTTACCTGAAGGCAGAAGTGTGGTGCAGTAGAAACAACAAAAGATTTTGAATCAGAGGATGTGGGTTCAAATCCCAGTTCCCCTATTTACTATTACAATCCTGAGCAAATCACTTACCCTCTCTGGGTCTCAGTTAAATCAACAGTAAAATCAAGAGATTGGGCATGACAATCTCTAAGATCCCTCCCAGCTCTGAATCCATGAGCCAATGTTCCTCCCCCCACCTCCCAGGTAAACAGTCCCACGTCCTTCAAACATTCTTCGTATGACATGGTTTCTAGCTGTCTTCTTTGCCATCCTGGTCACAATTTTCAAGACACACTCCAGCTTGCCAGCTTCCTTCCTAAAATGTGTTATCTAGAACTGAGGTGGTCTGACAAGAGCAAATGACTGCAGAGAAACAAGACTTCCATTAATATAGCCCAAGATAGAATCCACTTCTTTGGTTCCCACAGTGCATTTGGAAAATAGGAAGCAGAAAGCATTAATAAAGAGGGGGGCCCAGTAAGAAAAGGAGAGGGGTTCCATGTTCCCCAGTTTTGTGACATCTCCAAGGTTATGTTCAACCCTACTTGATTCACATCACAAGGATGCTTGGGTCCACGCCCCTCAGGCTATGACTTTCCAAAGCAGGTGGTGAATCTGATAAGAAATTTACTAAATTCTAGTTCTCCTTTCTCTTTATTTGAATTTCATCAGCATTGTTCCTCATAGAAAAATCTCCCTTCAGACAACTGTGAGGTAAATTTAATGGATAGGATTAGCTGCAGCTGGCACCAAGAAACACAAGCAAAGACAGAATGTCCTTGTACCTACTAAAAGATACTTGGAACAGCATGCTTTGGGGGATGGTGACCAATTTTTCTGGGAAATTCTGAAGGCCTTCAAAAATCTTTGGAGCCTACTTGGAAGATACAGTCAGCTGGTTAGCATCTTCAGGTGACTTCCCACCTCTGCCCAGCACTCTCCTAGACATGAAAGGGAAACACAAGCCAAAGATGGGACCTTATACTCAAGGTGATCGAAACACAGAGAGCAGTCATTTATGTAAAAACACTGGAAAACAATAAACTATCACAAGTAAAATGAATAAAAATGTATGCATAATAAAAAGTGCTCACTTAAAACAGATACTCTAATAAAGGCAAAAGCACAAAGTGAATTTTATTTGTCTTTGATTTATGGTTTCAACGGTCAAATTATTCATCACCCAGTGACCAGTATATGTATAATGGGGTTCTCCATATTTAGCAAGGGTGGTCCTTGGAAAACAAAGATTGTTTGTGGCTAAGAGTATATTCAAGGCCTTTCCAAAATAGTAGAAACTGTTAGAGCGTGGGCTCTGCTGGTATAGCCTTAGATACACAAACAAAAAGTGAAAAAAAAATGTGTGGTATATTTGTCATGGAATACGATGGTTTAAAAATAATTATAATTGCAGGCCCTTTGGTATATTGGAAAGAACATTAAATCTGTAGTCAAAAGACCTAGGTTCAAATCCTTGATCAGGAATATATTATCTGTGTGACCTTGGTCAAGTCCCTCAATCTATTTGGTCCTCAATTTCCTCATCTGTCAAATGGAGTTGTACTTAATGACTTCAGAGGTCCCTTTCAGCTCTAAATCTACCATATGATCCTACCACCCAAAAAACAATGGTCAGTCAGTCAAAACACATTTATTAAGTGCCTGTTATCTGCCAAGCACTATGCTAAGCACTGGGGAGACAAAGAAAGGTAAAAGACAGTCCCTGGCCTCAAGGAGCTTACAGTCTAATGGGGGAGACAATATGCAAACGACTAGGTACAAACAAGACATAGAACGGATCCATTGGAGGTTGTCAGCGGTGGGAAGGCACCAGCATTAAGAAGCATTTGGAAAAAGCCTGCTTGAAAAGATAGGGGTTTCGGGGGGTGGAGCCAAGATGGCGGCGTAGCAGCAGCAATAT
>CM053585.1:200215895-200260637 GCA_028646515.1 Pseudochirops corinnae | reverse complement strand
AAAAAAAAAAAAAAAAAAGAAAAGATAGGGGTTTCAGCCGAGACTTGAAGGAAGCTGGGAAGCCAGGAGGCAGAGATGAGAAGGGAAAGCATTCTATGCCTGGGTGACAACCAAGGAAAATACTAGGAGCTAGAAGATTAACTATCCTGTTCTGGGATTAGGAAGGAAGCCAGTGGATCGAAAAGTACATGGGTAGGGCAGGGGAGGAGAGTATAAGGGGTAAGACAACTGGAAACATAGCAGTGCAAGTTATAAAGGGCTTTGAATGCCTGAATATTTAATATTTGACTTTGGAGGTGATAGGGAGCAACTAGAGTTTGTTGAATAGGGAAATGACATGGTTCAACCTACATATTGATAGGATCACTTTTATGACTGAGTAGAAGATGGACTGAAGTAGGGAGAAACTGGGGCAGGAAGACCAACCAGCAGGGTCTTGCAATAATCTAGGCATGAGGTGATTAGGCCTTGTACCCGGGTGGCAGCAATGTTAGAGGAGAGAAAGGAACAGATGGAAGAAATGTTACAAAGGTAAGATCAACAAGTCTTTTTTTTTTTGGAGGGGGGAAGGCAGAGTAATTGGGGTCAAGTGACTTGTCCAAAGTCACATGGCTAGTAAGTGTCAAGTGTCTGAGGCCAAATTTGAACTCAGGTCCTCCTGACTCCAGGGCCAGTGCTCTACTCACTGTACCACCTGGCCACCCCAATCAACAAGTCTTGACAACAGATTAGATATGGGGGTGTGAGAGAGAGTGAGGAGTTGAGGATAACACTTAGGCTATAAACCTAGGTGATTGGGAGCGTAGTGATGCCTGCCATAGTGATAGTGAAGCTTGGGAGGAGGGAAGGCTTTAGAAAAAAAGACAGTAAGTTCAGTTTTGAGAGTGCTGAGTTTCAGACTCATAAAGGACATCTGGTTCAAGGTATCCAATAGGCAGGTAGAGATGTGAGCCTGGAAGTCAGCATAGAGATGAGAGTTGTATAAACAGATCTGAGAATCATGAGCATAGAGATGATCATTGAATCCATGTGAAAAGATGACATCACCAAATGAAATAGTGTAGATGGAGGAGAAAGAGCCCAAGACATATACCTGTTAACAGGCCTGAAGTGGGTGAAGATCCAGAAAAAGAGAGTGAGGAAGGGTCAGAAAATTGGGAGAAGTTTGAGGAAAGAGTAGTGTCACAAAAACCTAGACATGGTAGGCACCAACAGGCTACACCATATCACCAACAATAACTTGTCCAACAGCAACCATCATAAAAGCAATGTATGACTCCCAAAAAGGAGGCAGACTGGTCAAGTAGGTGGGGGCTGGGTAGCCTAAATGTTGTATTCAGAAAAGGTTAAAAGAATTCTAGGAAGTCCTTTGGTGCATAGGGTAGATGCTCTATGGGATATTTCTAACTAGACAGACAGACAGACGAGAATTACACAGGATGAAAAGGTATGGAGGGGCTATGAACTACACAAATCGGAGGAATATCCACCCTGATAAGATTATAGATTCCCTGAAGTATTGTGGCACCTATAGATTGAGTTCCAGATAATCAACCCTAATTCCCACAGTAGAAAAGTAAACTGTCTTTTCAGGGGAAGGAAAACAATTGGACCCTCCTGCCCATTAAGAGAAAACAGAAGGATCATGATCTGAGGTGTAATGATCAGATCCATTTTGGAGGCCTGAGCACTAGCTGACTTGATCAATGCCATTTAGAACCATCTTGTCTTTTAAAAAAAATTTTTTTTTCACTAAGGTGCAGACATAACTACTTTGGCTACCAGCTATTCCCCCACAGGACCATGGCTTGAAGAGGACCATCTTCCACAATCCAGGGTTACTACAGGACACCAGAGAATTTCCAGAGAAATTCACAGAGCTAGGCATGGGAGGTTTTGAGTAGAAGGGACCATTCCTAGTAACAATTTTTTTTTTTTGCCTTTTGGAGGGGGGAAGGCAGGGAAACTGGGGTTAAGTGACTTGCCCAAGGTCACATGGCTAGTGTGTCAAGTGTCTGCAGCCGGATTTGAACTCAGGTTCTTCTGACTCCAGGGCTGGTGCTCTATTCACTGTACCACCTAGCCACCCCACCCAGTAACAAATCTTTAAGAGTTCTGCCCCAATCTTCAAAGCATCTACATGAAGTTTTACCCTGAGTAATCAGAAGCAACCACAGCAGAGACCTCCTGAAAGTACGTGGCACACCTGAAGTTCTCCCTGACTGACCAAGGCCCCCATGGGTAATTTAGCCATGATCAGTGATGCAATGGAACCAAAGAGCATAGCCCAGTGGGCGTCTAAGCCTAGAAGGCAAAGCCCTCAAAACCATCATTAATTTCAAAGGCTACTTTTAAGTTGAAGAGAATGAAGGGGTGAAAGGTCAAAAATACCAGGTGTAAAGAGTATTGTAAGAGCCAAAACAAAAGTAGTGAAACTATGAATTCTGATGCCAGAAAACACAAATGCTAAGAATGAGTTCTACATTCCCAAAGTCCAAAATGTGGTTTTCATGTTAGACTTTTGGATCTGTACAATCCATTATCCCATTAGGACACTCACAGCCCTACATACCCACTACAGCCTGGTGTGCAGATTCTTAGTTTTCTAAGAAACTAAGTAACTTTAGTAACTTCCCTCTTTAATAACTTCCCTCTCCAGACAGGAGTCCTGTCACACACACTTCAATTGCTCCATCTATGAAATAAGAACAAAAAGGTCAACTCTATCTTCCATTCACAAAGCTACTATAAAGACAAATGAGATGCTAGCTATGACATCGCTTTGAAGTCTTTGGAAGTAAGGCTTGTAAATATATCAGTGATTGCAGGACAGTGGTGGGAGCAAGTACTCACATAAATTCCTTGTTAATTGCTTCTTCAGTGAGTGCAGTGTACTCATGAAAGGAGTTGGGTTATTAAGTCATTCCAGTGGGTTGGCCTTAATGGAAGCAAGGGCTCATCATTTAGCCTTAGACCTTACTGACCTGCATAACTCATCACAAGGGGTGGCCTGTTCCCTTCCCTTCCCTTCCCTTCAGTCTCTCCCCAAATCCTTGGGTAACCCAGACCCCATTACATGAAGTCATGCAGGAAACCTGCTCACATCACTTGGATGATCATCACCATCTCTAAAACCTTCAGTGAAATGGAACACCACCAGACCTAATTACATCCCCTACCTCTATACCCTCCAGATCCCCTGATACTTTCATCTGACTTAATAGACCTTGCTACTTGTCCTATTGCTTTACCCTTAAGATTTCTGGACATCTCCATAATGTTCTTCTGCTGAATTCTCTTGTTTGTGTTTTCTCTCTCAATTAAAGTGTGAGGTCCCTGAGAACTTTTTCTTTTCATATCCCCAGAACTAAGTCAAGTGCTTGGCACAAAAAAGTGCTTAATAAAGGTCTTTTCATTTATTCATTTACCCACTCACTCATCCATCCATCAGATTCCCAGAACCTTAACTGCTTCCCTCAAAGCTGGTTCAAAGGTCTTTTGTTTTTAGCTCTACCTTATACCCCAAACTAAAATACCCTGATTCCTAAATCTAGAGGTATACTGATAAACGATTTTTTTAAAATTATCTGCAGACATAAGTTTCATCTGCATTAATATTTTCTCTAGGATTTTATTAAGTATAGACAATAAATAAAACCAAAAAATCAAACCCTGGTTTGTATTGTCTGCTGCTTTCTGAGGTGTAAATACTCACATTGAAAAGTTAACAGTCAGTCCTCAGGAGCCTGTACAAGTTGGCTCCAGCACACTCCTGCATCCTAACATGCGTCCCTGAGACTATTGAATTTTCCTGGCCCAAATTACTAATTTGGCAACCTGGACTCAGAGATCTGATACATCTGAGCTCTAATTACCTGTGCTTCCTCCTCTCCTTTCCTAACACCAACCTTCCTCCTCCTGATTGCACCTAAGCCTTCCAGATCACAGCCATGTATTTGATAATAAAATAAAAGAGAGTATAAAAACTCAGAATTGAAACAACAGGGTAAGGCCATTGGTAAAGCATATAAATGAAAACCACCCAGTCTCAAATTAGGTGACTTTAAACTTCCTAACCCACCCTATTCTACAATTTCTCCCAGGTTTAGTCTGACTAGCCTGATACGCCTCCCTGGTGATTGGTGTACTTTGTATCTATCTGACAAACAGGCATCTTTTCCTCAAAGTGGAAAAACAACCAGTCTTTGCAGGGGAAGAGGGACCCTTTTGCCTATTAAGAAATGTCTTCAGAATCATCAGCTGGAGGATAGGAACCAAATCCATTTAAGGGCCTGTGGCCACCCCAACACTGAGCTAAGGAATACCATTTAGGAGTATTTTGTCTTTGCATCTATCCACCCAAACAAAATTTGGGATTCACCCAATTGGGCTCTCTGGACCAAGATCGTTGGTCCATTCTTCGCATCCAAGGCTCACTGTCAGAAAGTTTCTTTATTCAGCAATATCTTGATGACCAGGGCAAACTCTAGTGTCATTGCCTATATATTATGTAAACCTTTAGTTATGGTAACTATGCATTAAACTTCATGTCTTCCATCAAGAAAAAAAACAAGAAAATATAAATAGGCAAATCAGAACAGTTCCCATCACCTCACAATCAACATCCAGCCATTTCCAAACCATGCCACCTTTACTCGAGACTTTTCCTCATTTCTCTCCCACCAAAACCCTAGGATCTGACAAGGTCTACTTCAATTTGTCCTGCTCACCAGGCTTCCAGGACACTTCTGGACCATTTCTAAACCACACCACCATGAATGGCATGCCCAGGCTTCTTTCTAGATCTTCATGTCTTGTCTTCTCTCATTGAATGTAAGCTCCTTGAGGGCAGGGACTATCTTGCTAGGTTTGTATTTTTATCCCTTGTCCTTAGCACCGTGCCCAGTAAATAGTAAGCATGTAATAAATGCATTTCATTCATTCATTTATTCAAACTAATACACAGGCCATTCCTCAAAGTTCACAGGACGCATCACCCTTCTTTACAATTTAGCTGACTAAAGATCTTCTCCAGTGTTCTACCATAGTGCCTGTGATTTTCCCATTAGAGCTTCATTCTTTTGGACTGTGTCTCTAAGACAACTATATTCCCAAGAGGTATAGCTCATTAAATCATTATCACCTATCATCCTATTAGGAGGATGATGCAAGAAAAGCTAGGTGAGAGCAACTCCCTGGAAAAATGAAACCAGAGAGGGATTTTTTTTTTTAGCTAACATTCCTGAGAAAATAGAACCAAGTAGGAATTGGTTTGTATTAGCAGTGGGCAGAAAAGAAAGGGGATATTTCCCAGGAACAGCATGACCACATTACAGAAGCCAACATAGATGATTTGTGGAGGTAAGCAAGTACCAACTACAGATAATGAGCTCTGAGAAGGGCCCTGAGAAGGGCACTTCCATTCTGAGGCAGCCTGAAGGCAGCAGATTTTTTTTTTTAATAGAGAGACATCAGAATTTCAGGACTAGTATTTGTAAAACAGACTCAGTCTATTGTTTGGAAAGTTAATAGTT
This sequence comes from Pseudochirops corinnae, assembly GCA_028646515.1. Classification (NCBI taxonomy): domain Eukaryota; kingdom Metazoa; phylum Chordata; class Mammalia; order Diprotodontia; family Pseudocheiridae; genus Pseudochirops; species Pseudochirops corinnae. The sequence goes on along the minus strand of CM053585.1, from coordinate 200,255,103 downwards.
GTGGAAGGGAGAGGAGAAAGATATGATGGAGACTATGGTGCTGTAGATCTATGCTTCGTGGGTAGCTGTGAGTATTTGCCTCTGTTTCCCTGTCACCTCAACACTGAACTAAGAAATACCATTTAGGAGTATTTTGTCTTTGTATTTATCCACCCAAATAAAATTTGGGATTCACTCAACTGGGCTCTCTGGACCAAGACCATTGGTCCATTCTTCTGATCCAAGGTCCACTGTCAGCAATTTTCTTTCTTCAACTGTATTCTGATGGCCAGGGCAAACTCTAGTGTCCTGCCTATATATTATGTAAACCTTATGTAAACCTTAATAAATCATATGTCAGGCCATGTTCCAAGCTGTCCAAGACCTCAAGCATAAAGAATGTAGAAGGGCTCAGACAGTAATGGTGCTGTATTAACCTTTGACAACATCTTCTAAACCCTTTCCTAGTCTCTCAAACGTGTTCATGTCAGAGATCATGGGATCCTGACTAGATGATACAGAAGTGCTCACACATGCTCCCAAAGTCACTTATTCATTCAATCAATTCCAGAATGATTTGTAAGCCCTGAACACTCTCCTACAAAGGCCCCTGGAGGATCAGAATTGTGCTGATTAGATTGCTACTTCAGCCATGGCTTCATCACTATAATCTCCAAAAGCCAGAACCCATCTGTGGAGATCAGCATTAGGACCCAGAATGTCTTAATCTCGTTATCTGGACACATGCTGGCAGTGGCCTGTTTATCAATAACACAGGCAATCCCATGGAGCTGGGGTTCCCAATGCTTGAGAAAATGTGTTATGAACCCCCCGGGTAATTTAATATATCCCTTATACTATACTTTTAGATCTATTCATTGTTGTTCCGTGATGTGTGACTCTCTGTGATCCTATCTGGGGTTTTCTTGGCCAAAGTACTGTCGTGGTTTGACATTTTCTTCTCAGCTCATTTTACAGATGAGGAAACTGAGGCAAACATGGTTAAATGACTTGCCCAACATCATACAGCTAGCAAACATCTGAGGTGAGATTTGAATTCCGAAAGAGGAATCTTCCTGACTCCAGGTCTGGCACTCCATCCACTGCACTACTTAGCTACCCAGATTTATTCATTAAGTGTTTACAATAACTAGAATGATAACTTTTGCCTGAAAAGGTGTTAAATTAAATTTTATATTATGTAATTATAAAATTCATACCCATAATTATGAAAATTAATAAAACTCTGATTATAAAATAACTACCAATATTCTATGTGGGACACTCTATAAGAATTAAAATCCAACAAGACTTCATACGCATGCTTCCATATATAAACTAACCTTTGTAAGGAAAGAATCGCTTCAGATGTTAATTTCTTCTCTCCTATTACCAGCACACATTCACAGGAACGCTGCTGAGTGTGTGTAAGGTTGGAGGGATAAACGAGGAAGAAGAGGAGGGGAGAAAAGAGAGGAAAAAGCAAGTATGTGGTGGCTCCTCTATGCCAGGCATCGTGCCAGGCTCTTTAAAAACCGCGTCTCATTTTATCCTCACAACAACCCTGGGAGGCAGATGCTGTTGTCACCCTCATATTATAGCGGAGGCAATTCAGGCCAGCAGGCTAAGTTACTTGCCATTCCCTTCTTCAGTTCCTTTTAAAGATGAGCAACTGAGGCAAATGAAGGATGAGTGCCTTGCCTAGAGTCACAAAGTTAGGAAGTATCTGAGGCTAGATTCAAACTCAGATATTCCTGAGTCCAGGCCCATTCCTCTATACACCGAACCACCGAACGACGCATCAGAGCTGCCAACAAGTTTATCTGAAAAATCACCAGATAGAATATCAACATAAGCAAAGCATAAGTTTAAGGTAGAAAAGGTAGAAAATTAACACTGAAATGAGCAGCAAAAGTTTGTTTCTGCAGAACATTTGTGCTGGTCCATGATGGTTCCAAGATGATTTATAATGCATATGCCCAGAAATCATGGTTTTCATACAGTCTAGCATTTATGCTGCAATAACACAAACATTATTAATCTGATCATGTGATAACATAACTAATGAGGAACAATTACAGGGGAACAAAGGGGAACAAGGGAGCTACTCTGGTGCAGTGTTCAGAAGTGAGAATATGGAATTTTCAGGCAGAGTAGAAAAAGCACTCAGTTTAGCTCTCTCAACATTCCCCTCCAAACGACTTTAAAATAATACCTCACATCAAATTCTGGAGTGGCAGAGCCAACAAAAAGCCAGAGTGAGACATCCTTCCAGTGAAAGACAGCATAGGAGGTCGGAAAGAGAGATCTGTGACATGGGGGAGGAGGCTGGCCCAGAGCTCATGTGGAGGAAACACCAGTGGTGGGACTAGAGGACCTGGCAACTGGTCAGAAAGAGATCACAGGGGACCCCTGTACCAGCACTATACATGGGACCAAATGCTCTTTGGCAACACCATTGCCTATACCCATTTCTGGGTCATAGTTCTGAGGCAGAGAGGAGCACTTTTGGTAAAGAAGGAGTGGTCCCTGAGGAGCAAGTATCTGGCAACTCCATTGCCTGTACCTACTTCTGTAGGTAGAGTAGGGAGGAGAACTTTCAGTCACGATGGACTTTTTCACAGGGCAGCATCACTTCCAGCCATAAGGGGTCAGGGACCCCAAGGAAGTATTGCTTCTGGTTCCAAAGGATCAGGGACCCATCCTGGGTAAGGACTAGAATGTTGACCAAGAGAGAAGTGAGCACACCTCTCGCCAGATCACACCACCTTGGAAGCACCCGAAAAGTTCTAGCCCCCAACTAACTCTGAAAACATCAGTACAAAAAAGCCTGAAGCTTAAGACAGTGCCCTTCCCTGCCCCAAACTGGAAACTGAGTCTAAACTTTAACATAAAGTTCCCAATCAAGTAATAGGGTAGAAAAATGAGCAAACAACAACCAAAAAAAAAGAATCGATCATGAAAAGTTACTATGGTGACAGGGAAGATCAAGACCCAGACAAACTCAGGAAAAGAAAATAAAGTGAAAAAAAAAAACCTCAGAGAAAAATGCTAATTGGACACAAAACTAATAAGAATTCCTGAAAGAACTAAAAAACAAAAATCAAAATCAAATAAGATTGGTAGAGGGAAAACTAGGTAAAGAAATGAAAACAAAGGAAAAAAATTATAAAAAACAACTAACAGCTCAGTAATAGAGGCACCAAAAAAAATACTGAAGAAAGTAGCACCTTAAAAATGGAATTAGATGGAAAAAGAAGTAGAAAAGCTCACTGATGAAAATAATTCCTAAAAAGTTAGAATTGAGCAAGTGGAAACTAATGATTCCATGAGCTATCAAGAAACAATAAAACAAAGTCAAAAAGAAAGAAAACCAAAAGTAGAAAATGTGAAATATCTGTCCTGAAATAATAGATTGCAGGAAAGACAACTGTCCTGAAAAATAGATTGAGGAGAGATAATTTAAGAATTATTGGATTCTGTGAAAGCCATGATCAAAACAAGAGACTAGATACCATATTTCAAGAAACTGTCAAGGAAAACTGCTCAATTATCCTTCAACCAGAGAGTAAAACAGAAATTGAAAGAACCCACCAATTACCACCTGAAAGAGATCCCAAAATTAAACTCTCAATCATATGATAGCCAAATTCCAAAACTCCTAGGTCAAAGAACCTAGTAGAATCTACTTCAAGAAACCAGAAAGAAACCATTCTAAATATCATGTAGCAACAGTCAGGATCACACAAGATATAGCAGCTACCACTTAAAGGAGTGTAGAGCTTGGAATATGATATTCTGGAAGGCAAAAGAGCTACAATTACAACCAAGAATAACTTACCCAGCAAAACCAAGTACAACTCCTTCCACCCCAGTAAGAGCTATAAAAAGACTCTACCCTTTCTCTCTTTCAGGCCTACTTCTCTTAGAACAGATCTAGTGCTAGCTCTTCCTTGGATTTCAGCAAGGGAGGAAGGAGATCTTTTTAGTCTCCCTACCTCTACCATCCATAATAGTTACAACTCAAGTACAGAGGATCTAGAACATGTATTTGTCTAGAAGATGAGCTAGAAACTTGATCTCAAATATCTGACTGCCTATTCTGTTTCATATTTCTTTTCCTAAGTCCAGGTCACCAAGCAATGATCCTAAGAAATAGATGTTTCCAAACTTAGTGGCAGTAATCTTGTGAGTTCAAGAGATTGGGAGTTCCAGACTTGGTCCCCACTGCCCAATAGGAGATGCTTCCTACAACTACACCACTCTTTAGGGGAGAAGATGACTACCTGGAGGGATAAAAAAAAATACATTCCTGACTGGCAGGAAGACCTGGCTTTTGTAAGTTGTTCAGACAGTAAAGTTTTGAGATAAATGTGAAATATTTGTTTAGCAGTCCAACAAAGTTGTCCTTACCTCCCAGGAGAGCAAGATAGACATGATCAATTATGGTTTCATGTTTTTAAGTATTTTTTTAATGAACACTTAAGAGTTTTTTGTGTGTTTTAGGCATTTTTGTGACAGAGGAAATGAATACCTGTCTCACACTAGATATCTTCTTTATACAATGAATTTCTTTAATGGACAAGATCCTATTAATTCTTTATGAGAAGGCCCTAGATGTGAGCCATATCTAAGTTGGATTTTTAGAGATTTTCCCTGGTGTTCTACTGTGGGAAGGAGATGTCATAAACTGGAGATCTCCAGAAAAAATTGATCCTATTTCTTTGTTGCTAGGCCATTTCCATAATGAATCTTGGTCTGCTTGAGCCCAGAATTATGGCCCCTAGTGGGAAGCAGCCTCCATGAGTCATGATTCACATCATAGAGGCTCTTCTGGGATACGGAAGAATTGATTCCTGTCAATCCCAAGTGCTTAATTCCTTTTGGGCCAACCCACACATTTTTAGAATTTATCAAAGTCTAATTTCTTTTTTTTTTTTAATATACCTAAATAGAAATGAGTTTGGACCTCCACTTGAAATGTCCTATTGTTTTTCAGGGATCCACTGGAGAAATTCTAGGTGCCCTACATATTCCAGGGATCTACCTAAAATATTTTTTGTCCACAACTCCATCTGGATTGCCCTATGCATTGGCAGGCAATCAGTGGAAAAAATGAGTTTCCCATCCCTTCCCTATATAGTGGAGTTCCCCATGGCAGAAAGTTGTACCCAGGACAGTTTGATTTTTAATCTAAGAGAGATGGAGTAGAGCCTTATTATAGTTGTTATAACTTACTATGAAAAAATAAATACATAACTTACTATGGAAGAAGGTGCCCCCTCAAGATTCCATTTCCATGAACTCAGTACCAAGCCATAGGAAAACATGAAGACCAATCAGGAAATTCATCATCTCAGTAAAGTGGAACACCTGTCCCTCAGCAAGAGTCCAATGCCTGTGCCCATCCACAGGGAGCCAGAGCACATGCTCTATGGGATCACTCTTTTTACATCTTCACAGCCCTACTTCTCAATTACTCCCAAATTCTCTAAATGGAGATTCACCTAAGTATGGAACCACAAACTTCTACCCATCCATGCCCTCAAAATGCCTAAGAATCCTTGCCCAAATAACACCCTCAGTTGCTCACAAGACACATTGATTCATACCCTGCTGACACACCACTGACTCAGACTCCCTTGGCTTTCATACAGTTAATCAAAACAAAGACTAACATCTTGTCACACTCAGACTCCATTCTACATTCTATAATAAATACCCAGCTGCCAGTTACCTACTATACCTACCATACCTACCAGCACCAAGAGAACATCTTGATATTCCTGTATAGCCCAAAGGTGAGATAGTAATAAATTATTACTATAGGCTAATCTTTTCCATCTATGTACATAGCTATCTAATTTTCAAGTCAGGCATTCTCAGAGTCTTAACACAGCAAATACGAGGTTGCATTGCAAAGGCAGGAAAAGGCATCCCCTAGAATAAAGTGACCCAAGGAGACAAATATTTCAAAATCTCTAGGCACTCTCTAGCTAACGGGTTAACAAAACTAATGTGTAGCCATTCTGACTCCAAGATGAAACGTCCACACTTCCTATCCCACTTATAGTGGGATGAACCAACCTGAGAAGTTTTCACTCTATCCAAAGAAAATTAAGGTCCAAATTCTACCATCTCTCAAACCATCAGTAGATGGGTTTCCTTAGAAATGGCAGCGCAATCACTCTCAACACAAGGTACTACTACCAGCCTCCTCAAGGAAGAGGTGTATCTCATTGGTATGCAGTATACTCTGACACCAAAATCAAATGAAATAATGTGTGTAAAACACTTAGCAAACCTTGAAGCCCTCTCTAAATGTCAGTTATCATCATTATTATTAAGGGCAGTCTCCAAATGTCAGATGACAAGAAAGCAAGCACCCTAGAAATGCAAGGTCTCAGGTGTACAGCTTTCCACCTCGCATTTATCACTGCGCTAATAAGATTTAGAGGTGGGCAAGGAACAGGGTTGAAGGGGGCAAGTATATCCTGAAAGACACAGTGTTCTTCATTGCATGATAGAAGGCAGAGCCATAATTAGGCTTGGATAACCAGGGCTCTTCCCAGGGCACTAAAATTTAAAGGGTACAAAAATACTTATTAATAAGATAAATAGAGGCTGCTAGGTGGTGCAGTGAATAGAGCACCAGCCCTGGAGTCAGGAGGACCTGAGTTCATATCCAGCCTCAGACATTTTTTACTAGCCCTGTGATCTTGGACAAGTCACTTAATCCCAATTGCCCTGCCCTCCCCCTACCAAAAAGAAGCAAAAAAAAGATAAATAACAATTACAAATAAATCCAAATAAATGAATGCAAATAATATAAATAATTATAACATTATTTTTAAAGATTTTATAATTTCACATTTTGTTACATGTATAAATTGACCATTATGTTTATTCTCACAACAATATAGAAACTAATAAGCAAGAATAATTTGATAAAATGGAAATGGAAAGAACAACATAAAATAGTTGAAAATGAATGTTGCCAGACTACAAAGAACAATCTTGCCACAAAGAAGAGACATGAGAAGAAACCTCCCCCAAATTTCTTGCAGAGGTGAGGGGAGAAGTCTATGGGTATAGAACATTGTGTATATTGTCTGTAACTGGGGTTCAAGGCTGGGTATTTGCATAAGACTATCCTCATTGGTGGATAAAATGATTACTCACTGTTTGTTTGTTTTTGCATGTGAAAAGTAGATATATCATAGAAGTTATACAGATTGGAATATACCCAACGTGCACAAAATGAATGAACTCTCCTATTGGGAGCAAGAAATCTCAGTTTATGGCAGAAGCTTGAGAGAGGAGGGTTCTTTATCTTTTGGCTTTGAGAGAGGACGCTCTGATTCAAACCCTCTTTGGGGAAAGGCCCCTGGAAGGAGAAAAAAACTTTGGGAATAAACTCACATATACAGTTATCCCTTCCACATCATGACTTTCCCCACTGCAGTTTCAATATATTATGAGTCAGTATAAGAAAATAAATTGAAATTTGGGGGGTTTTGCAAAAGCCACAGACAACACAGAAAAAGTTTAGAAACTCAGAAATGCATAAAATATGTTCATAGTATTGTATAATAGGAACATATTTTGTCTTTTAATACCATAAGAATTCAGACTTATTTTCTAGTACAAAGGGTAGGCTAAAAATTTTACAAGGATTTTCCAGATCACGGGGTGTCCCAACCCCTACCATGTGGAAGGGATGACTATAGAGGAGCCAACACTTATTTCCATGCTATTTCCAGCTTTCCCTGATAGAGACTTTGGGAAATTTCTATTTAGGTGAGATTGGAAGTTCTTTTCCTTGGCTAAACTGAGATATCTTGCTCCCAATAGGAGAGTTCATTCATTTTGTGCATGTTTGGTATATTCCAATCTGTATAACTTCTATGATTTCTGCTTACTGTTGGAAAGATTGCTTGGGAAAATGGGTTTAGTCTCTGTTCACTAATTGGAACGCACTAGTAGCAATTGGTGAGAAGGGAGTCAAACACTTGGATATACCTTGGGGCACCCCTTCAGTTAAAAAAAGATAGTGATCAAGAAAGCATTTTCCCTAGATTAGCAACATGTGCACAAGGGTTGGGAAGGAGACAGGTATAATTCTGCTCCAGTATTCACTCTCTGAGGAGAGCAAGACAGTCCACTTTATGGCCTCAATCCTTTGCTTCCATCCAGGAAGGATAAAAGTGAAGAAGGGTGTAAAAAAGGGTGAGTGAGATTCCAGACATATCTATTCACACCTCCCTGTAAGCCAAATTTAGGCAAACCTAACTGTAGACAAAATTTATGTAGACTCATACAACCTACACAGGAAAAACTTTATGTGTAAGATTTTTAAATTATTTTAATTGCTTTTTGTAATTTTTTTTTCCTCTTCCTCTCTTTCATTTTTCTTCTTAAATTCTTCATTATATGGAATATATAGGAGGGGGAAAGGGAGGAAAGGTAGGGGGAAATTGAGACAGCGTAATAACAAAAGATGTGAGTAAAAATGTATTTTTAAAAAGAATATTTAGTTAAATTAGGGAGTTAACAGAAAAAGCATTTCTTAACTACTACCAAATAACAAGTGAATTCCTCCCTGGCCAGTGGTCTACCCTGTGGCAGCCTCAAGGCATCTCAAGGTTTCCCCCCAATAGGGGCTGAAATACTGGAGTCTCTGACTTCTCTTTATGGAGCCATTCCCTAATCACTAGTCCCATGGTTGATCTGAGGACATGCTTGGTGTTGTTTGTCCCAGCTCTATTTTGTGATGATTGTTCCAAGCATGAAAATTGCTATTGGAGGCTCTGGGAAGAGACAGTTCACCTCTTCTTATTCCTCATCTATCCCCTTTCCTTATACTGCAGTCTCACTTCAGGGGTCTTTTAGAGTTGTATTAGATTCGGAAGAACTGGGAGAAAGCTAAAGGACAATCCTGGAAGGAGAAAATAATATAGGTGTAAAGGGGTTGATCCCCATGTGAAGAGGCTTGAGGTGGGTAGCTACTTCCAGAAAGATGTTATGAAGTGGAAGTGCCCTAATCCCCAATTTGGAGCATGCCTAGACATTCTTTCTGTGATTGGTTCTGGTCATCTAACCACATGATGAGGAGGAAAACTGTTGACTTGCTTTATAGTCAGAACTAGGGTACATTCAAAAGACTAACAAGGGGATCCTTATCCCTACCTGCCTGTGTTGGAATGAGGAAGCTAAGCAAGTCTTTGGTGGGGAGAGTCCTCAAGCCTTTGTGACCCTATTATCCTTTCTGTCTCTGTTGGATATATTCCCTCACCCCACCCCAAGGAAACTGGAGATGACTCTGACCTTGTGACCTTCAACGGTCAGCAGAACAAGCCATCCAAAGTCCAAGAGCTGAAGTCCATGCCGAAATTTACCAGAAATCAGATGATGAGGACTGAAATCCAAAGCAACCTGTCCCAGCTCTGTTAGGCAGTAGCAGAGATTCAACCTCATCCAACCACAAGCTCTGCCACATTTGTAAGGGAACTCAGTGGGGCAAATGCTATGCAGAAACTGAATCGTTTGAGCCCTCTCTCCCTGAGGCCTTAAGGCAGTATGGGGAAACTATACCCACAGGTGCTGATGAGAAAATGTTTATAAATTTGGCTCTTGCTATATCTTTTCAGTAAATATCCCTTTGTAAAAGCTAATTGATGTTAATTGGTTAAATGAAAACAGGAGCTAATTACTGATGATTATCCGTGGAGGAGAGTATATAGGAATGGAGGTTTGAGCTGATGGTATGAGAGCAAAATTCCTCCAATGCTTCCAGGATGCCCCATCTTTCCTAAGGGAAGATGAAGCTGGCCTTGCTCTGGAAGAATGCATTCAGAGTACCTCTACACAAACAAATATGAAAAGTGAAGAAAGAGTAAGGAACATCAGCCTGAAACATAAAACCCTTCCAGCCACCAAGGAGCTGTATTTGACAATTCTGTGCTGAGAACAAGCCAGCATGAATACAAGAGAAAAAAAGAGATGCTGTTCAGGCTGGCTAAGGCTTTCTCTTTCTCCTTTGGGGTCAGACCAAGCATTTGGTTTGCTTGGCCCCAGATCAAACTCATTCACTGCAGAAGCCAGTTTTTAAACAAAACCCTGTACAAGCGCCCTCCACGCTCCAGGGACCTCAGCCAAAACCACTCAATGCAGAAGGACAAATGCCCTCATCAAACTCAAGAACAGCACTTCTGATTCTGCCAAAGGCCTGAGGCCATTATGCCAACTAGCAGTACCACAGGCTCCAACTCTAATCAATGTTCCCCACCAGAAAGTAAAATTCTTTGTGCACTGAAGGAAGCTTTTTGATTGTACCTGATCTATTTCTTAGAGGCACGGTATTAGCAATAGATACTAGAATGGAGTAATATAGGTGGAACAATGTACTAGACATCAATTCCAGCAGTTCTATAAGTGTGGGTTAGAAAGGAGAGATCAATTAGATGGGATCAGTGTAAAAGACTGGTGTTACTGAGCAAGATGTCAGACTGACTGACCTTTGGTAACATTCATGATGGAGTGTCTGGAGAGTATGAGAATGAATGAGCCAGGTCAGGTTCTGCAGTGTGGTGCAATACCTCATCCTTTTAATTGGTCGGATGTTCCAGGTTCTTCTCTGCTTGATCCACATAGCTCTAGCTGAAGACTTTCTTGCTGGGAGAAGTTGTTGTGATCTCCTCTTGATTTGTTTGGGTTCCCCAAGTTTCTGGAGGTGGGAAGTCCTACAGTTGAGGTCTATATTCCAGACAAAGATCCAGAGGTCCTGATTCTAGACAAAGAGTATATCATTCTCAGAGTCTAACACAGCCCCTATGTGGTTGCATTTACTATGTAGGTAAGAAAAGGTCTCTCTAAGACCAGGGGTTCTTAACTCCCAAAAGCATTTATTTATTAAATTCCTACTATAGGGGAAGCACAGTGCTAAGCACTTTACAAATGTTACCTTATTTGGGCTCAAATCAACCCTGGGAGTTGGAGAGATCTCAGGAGAAAAAATATTTCATCATTATTTCATATAATTGCCTTCCTTGGTAATCCAATGTATTTTATTTTATCCATTTAAAAACATTATTCTGAGAAGAAGTCCATAAACCAGGTTATCCATTGTCCATGACACAAAAATGATTTAAGAACCCCTGGCCTAGACTCAAGTGACCTGAGGAGTTGAAAAAAAAGGTATCTGCATGACATTGGCATATGTTTAAGACTCAGTCTACAGCAGCACATCTGATCCTCTGTGACTGGGCTCAATCACACATCTCTTGAAAATCAAGTGCTCAACAACAGACTCATAGAATGTCAGAATTGGAAGAGAAGGCAGGGATAATTGGAGAGAAATCATCTCTCTCCAGAAGTCAATAGCTGGGGTTAAACAGGACAGAGGGGAACACAAAGCACCTGTTAGAGATAATCTAGCCCAATCCCCTCATTTCATACTTGAAGAAACTGAGGCCCTTAAAAAAGGATTTGCCTAATGTCACCCAGCAAGTTCTTGGGGGGTAAGGGAAAAGGACTAGAATGATTGTTTTTAACCTAGGGTCTGTGAACTTATTTTTTAAAGTATATTCCGATAATTATATTTCAACATAATTGGTTTCCTTCTCTGTATTTTATTTTGTGAATTTTAAAACTTCATTCTGAGTCTATAACTGGGACTTTAATACCAAAAAAAAGGGTTAAGAAACTGTGAATTAGAACCTAGGTCACCTGACTAAGGGATCATGTAGAGATGAATTAATTTTCCCATATTAGGTTTTCTTAAACAACAGTCCCCTCAAGTTTCTCCCCACAACTGCTAAAGTGATTTTCCAAAGTGCAACTCTTACAATGTTCCTGCCCTCTAAGGTTCTTTCCAGATCCAAATATGTGATTCTCTTGCCTATTGGATAAACTCTGGCAGCTATTCAATCTAGGACTAAATACAGACTCTTTCATTTGACATTTAAAGTCCATCACAACTTGATCCCGATCTACTTTTCTGGTCTTATTGCACATTCCTCTCTTTCACACAAAAACCACAGTCCAACCAAAAAGGCTTTCTTACTGTTTCATAAGAAGCAATCCAATCCTTACCTCCGGGGCCTCGTATTGGTGGTCTACCATACCTGGAATTCACTCTCTCCTCATTTCTCCTTTTTTAGAATCCTTTGCTAGTTTTCTTGAACTCACTGCTTGAATGATGCCTTCTCCATCAAACACTGTTGCTGGTGTCCTTCCTCCCCTCAAATTAACTTATATCTACTCATAACATGTTTTGTATATTCCTACAAATGTACATGTTGTCCTTGCTGGTTAGATTGTATGTTCCTTGAGGATGAGGACTGTTCCACTTTTGTCCTCGTATTCCCAGCACCTGGCATATATCAGGTGCTTAATATGTGAGGTTGTCAGGTGATAAAATAGATAGAGGACTGGAGACGGGGTCAAGGAGACCCGAGTTTAAATTTAGCCCCAGACATTTACTAGCTATGCAACCCTAGGCAAGTCATTCAAACCTGTCTGCCTCAGTTTCCCTCATCTAGAAAGGGAATAATAATAACACTTATCTCCCAGGGTTGTTGTAAGGATAAAATGAGCTATCTATAAAGCACTTTGCAAATGTTACAGTACTATATAAATACTAGATATTATTATTAACAAATATTTGAAGATGGATTGATCCCAGAAAACTGGGCAAATATTATGTGTGTGTCTATATGTGTGTATATACTAGTATGTCTGTATTGACAGCCCAAACCTGTGTGCAAATAATTATCATGGACCCTAAGCCCTGCCTATTCTTTATCTAAATTAATTGGGGAGGGGGAGGACCCAGATCAAGGAGTAGGGAAAAGTAGGGAGCAGCTTATCCCTTCACACATTAATGCCATGCAAGGACAATTCTGATCATTTACAGGCAATGCTGACCTGCATTTCAACCTGGGGGATGAGGTGGTTTATGAGATGCCAAGTGCTAACCTTGCTATTATTCTTTCTAACCAAAAAAAGCTCAGAAATAGAAACACAGTCAAATCTCAATTATCCGTTAGTAGCTTGGCCTACTGGCCAAGTGTCCCTGGCCTAAACCCCAGTCAGATCTCTTCCCATCCCTTCCCCAAACCATTAGTGTTTCTGACCGCACATAATTATCAATTAGTATGCTACAAAAATTGGCATTCCAAATCCAATTACAAATGAGTTTTAATTTCTGACTCTTTGGAATTATCTGTGCCAACACCTCTGGCCATGAATACAGATGAATAGGATAATCCAAGAACTCAGAGAACAGAAAAAAAAAAAGATGCATAGCAAGAAAGTACTTGGGGTGGAGATGGTGAGATGGAAAGAGTGATGGAGACCTGGGCAACGCCCCAGCTTTGTTATGACCAAGGTGCATGAATTTAGGCAAGTCACATACCCTAACTAAGCTTCAGTTTCCTCATCTGTATAACAGAAGGAGCTTTAAGGTCCCTTCCAGCATTGGTAGCCTATGGTTCCAAATCCACAATTGTTAATGGAATATATGAAAATAGTCGCTTTCCATGCCCTCTCAGGGGAGTCCAATCATGTTTGTCTCTTGATAATCTGAGATCTGGACCTTGAAGTCTGCTGGACCACAACAGGCAGGAGACATGAGAAGAACAGGGAAGTCAGGACAAACGCAAGAAGGTTCCCTTTACTTCTTGGAAATAAGCCATTCAGAATGTTGGAATGTTATATACTAATAATTGCACTGGAATCTAGAGATACTTCTAGAGACACTACTGGTAACTCAACATAGCCTCTTGAAGCTGAATGTTATATACTAATAATTGCACTGGAATCTAGAGATACTTCTAGAGACACTACTGGTAACTCAACATAGCCTCACAGTGAGGTCCCTCTATTACTTCCATAAGTAAAACCAGTGGGTATAAGAGTCCAAAGCAACCCACCTTATGACAAAAGAAAGCAATGTGGTATGATGGACTCAGAGTCTAAGGTATGGGTTCTCCCCCAGTTTTATCTCTAAACTAGCTGTATGAAGGGGACATATAATTATATAATTTTAAATGTGTGTATATTACACATGTGCACATATTTAAATTTTTATATACATATATATTTCCTTCCTCTTCATATAGCCAATTTGGAATATATAATGTATATATACACGTGTGTGAATATATTCCCTTCCTCTTCATAGAGCCAGTTTATACACATATATTTCAATATATCAAATATCTTGAGTGAACACGTTTGTGCTTTCTTATTCACAGTATTCCATATATACATATATGTATGTATATGTATGTATACATGTCTACACATGCATACATATATATGGTGTAATACTGGGATGTCAGTGGAAGGCTGTGGTGAGTAGCCGCAGTGTCTCTAGGCTCTGGTGCAATTATCATACAACTCTGAGGTTCCAAGTATGTGTGTATGCACATGCACATACATATATGTCTATATATGTCTATTTTCACAAAGCACCTACTACATACCAGGCACTTTACAAATAATATCTCATTTGATCCTCACAACCAGGTGTTCCAATTTGAACTCAGGTCTTCCTGGTTCAGAGCTCTATCCACTGAGCTACGGAGCTTCCCTTGTTGGTGTGACTTTGGTCAAGTCACTTATCTTTGGAACTCAGTGCCCTCCTCTGCCCTTAAGATGAAGGGATGGAAGCAAGGTGATCTCTAGCATTCTATAAATGAAAACTCTTAAGTGGATAATTCTGATATAGTTCAACATGATCATCATTATCACTATTGAATAACTTATTCATAACAATAGTAATAAAGACAGCATTATGAAGAGTGTGTAGTAGTTCCTTTGTCTTCTATAAACAAATGAAGAAGCGCTAGGTTCCTTCCCCTTCTCAGCTCCCGCTTCAGACCAGCAGCCCGGACTCCTAGAATCCAGTGCGGGAGAAGCAAAGAAAGGAAGCTGGAGTCCAAACCCGCTCCTTCCCCAGCCCTCAACAACAAAGGGCTATCCCACCTGCAGCCTACGAAGTGAGCGAAAGCTCCCATCTCTCCCAAGAGCAGAGCATCAGCAACGACTCTGGTGTCCGCACCCCTCCCCAGGCCTGGATTCAAACACACTACGCGGGAGGCGCAGGACGTCTTGGCGCCCTCCCAACCCGCCTTGCCACTGGGCCGCTCATCTATCCCCGCGAGGGGGGGGGAACGGGCGGGCAGCCCAGCCGCTCCCTCAAGACCCAATATAAATAGCCTCTAGGACCCAGAGGAGCATTCCCTGGAGAAAGGCTTGGCCCGCCCCCCGAGCCAGGATAACCAATAGAATGCCTCAAAAGATCCTCTTATTTGCATGCCCGCGCGCCGTGGCCAATGGGAGATGGGCGTGCGCGTTCCCGACCTGGCCACTCCGGCCGGCTGGGGCCGCTGCGGCTCATTTAGAGAATGGCTGCGGCCGCGGCGGGTGGCTCTCCTTCAGCCGCCTCTGCCTCTGCCGCCGCCGCCGCCACCACCGCCACCGGCTCGTCCTCCAAGCCTCCACCGACCCCGCCAACCCCCAGGGAGCAAGTAAGGCCCCGCCACCCACCGCAGTTGAGGAAGCGGGGAGACTCCAGGCGACGACAGGCCGCCCTCTTCTTTCTCAACAACATCTCGTTGGATGGCCGGCCCCCCAGCTTCTTCCCTGGCGGCGAGAAGCCCCCGCCTCAGACTCAAGATGAGAGCGCGACCGGGCAAGGGGCGGCGGCCGGGGAGTCCCCCGCCGGGCACCCGCTGCCTCCCTCCGCTGTCGGGCCGTCCCGTCCCGGGGCCCCCAATGGGCCTCCCCCAGCCCCGGCCCTGCTCTTGCAGCTGCCCAAGGACAGTCCCTTGCCGCCGGCCCGCAGCGAAACCGAGCCCCCGGGCGCCCGAGGCAGTGTCTTCCTGCCCCAGCTGCTGCTGCTCGGGGGTCAACTGGGCTCGCCCGCACCGCTCACCGCGCCCCCCTCCGCCGCTGGGGCCGCCGCCGCCGCGGGCATGTCCGGGCTGGGGGGCAAGGGCGGCCCCCCAACCCCGCAGGGGCTCCTCAGCCCCACGCAGACCAGCACTGGCTTCACCTTGGAGGTCCAGCGGCAAAGGTGAGAGTCCGGCGGGCAGGTGGGGGCGGGGAGCGTCCCTGCGGAGGGGCCGGAATGGGGGGCGCTGGGAGGATGCTGGCAGAGGTGAGAGCGCAGTTGAACCCCACTTTGGGGTCTCTTTGCTCGCCTGGATGCTGCTGCTGATCTCTACATCCCTAGGTCCGAGCACCTCGCTCCCCCCACAGCTCCTTCCAAAGACTCCTTTTAGCATCTAACTTACTCACCTTTCTTTATGGTTTCCCTTCTGTCTCAGGAAACACAGTGTCTAGATTACTTTTTTTTTTTTGCAGCGTATCCAGGCTTCTGCTTTTGCTTTTGCTTTTTCCGTCTTCCCAGTTTATGCTTTCCCTTCAAGAACAAGTGTTGAGCCATTGCTCCAGTGCCGATGCCTTACCTGCCCCTCCTTCATTTCCTGACAGCATCTTCTGACCCTTTTATCAGCGGGGGAAGATGCTTAGGCATATCTCACGTAGAAAAACTGTAGTGTTTACAAATAGGGTCCTGTTGCTGAAATTTGTTTTTAGGTTCTTTAAAAGCAGACCAGCTGTGAGCGTTTTTTTATGAATTGTTTTGATGACCTTTATGGCTATTTTGTCCTCAGAAAATAGCTTATATTTGAAGTAGTGCTTACTTGGAGATATGAAAAGTTCTACTTAGTTCTTTTCCCAAGCAATGAACATTAATCCAAACTCCACTTGGATTATCAGCCAAGACTCCCCAAAGATGCTTCCTTGAAAGCAAATTCATTTCAGATTTTTTTAAGAGAGCCTTCAGAAACCTATCTTGTAAATTTTAATTTATGTTAAATTCCTAAATTTATATTAAATAGAAAAATCTTAGCTTTTTAAACAGATAGATATAAGTATTTACATGTTTTGCTGGAAAATTATTACGTGCGTGCATTTTCAGTTCCAGAGAAAAATAAACTGAGTTGAACTGGCTCTTCACCCAAAGTGAAACTGTATTTCAAAAGAAGATTTTGGTGTAGCTATGTATAGCTAGGTCTTCCCAATGAGGTATTTAGGAAGAGTGCCATTTGGTGCTTTATAAGAGTGAAGAAATCTCTATGTCAAATCAGACTGACAAGCATTATAGTGCCTACTCTGTGCCAGGCAGGCACTGTGCTAAGTACTAGGGATACAGAGAAAAACAAATAGAAAAAGGCCCTGCCTGCAAGGAACCCCAGTCTAATGTGCAGATAACTAAGTGCAAACAAGATATATACTGTACGGGATAAATTAGAGAAAGTCTCAGAGGGAAGGCAACTAAGATTCAAGAGGACTAGAAAAAGCCTTGCAGAAGATGGGACTTGAGCTTTGAGTCTGGCATCAGTAAAATAATTGATCGTTTTTACAGTAACATTTTCTAAATGTTAGTGATTTTCTTTGAAGGGGCTAAAGGGGGAGGGGAAGAGAGAGAGTGTGTGTTCTCTAGCTAATAAATGATTATAAGACACTGGATTTAAAAGTCACTCAGGGCTGAATCTGATGCGGTTGTTTTGTGGTTTGTTGTTTTTTTTTAAACAAAACTAACAGGAAAGCCTCTTTTGATGGTAAAATTTTAAGTTTCTTAACCAGAATGAAACAACACAAGTTAGTCTAAAGTGTAATTATAACTACCTAGTGATCTTCCTGGGCCTATCAAAGACATCCAGCATAAAAGTACTTGTTCTATTGATCTCATTAGATTTCAGATCTTCTGCTGTGGTCTAGGAAAGTAATCTCCAGAAAACAGACCTAGTCTGGCCATAATAACAGAGGTCTTCAGCAAGTTGAGTTTTAATATTGTCATGTGTTTAAAACACTAAATATTTCAAGTCATATATATAAATCATTGCCAGCCTTTGTGGCTAGTACAAGCACTGTGTTAGCAAAGTGTGAAGCAGAAAGAAACTATTTTTACATCATGCTTAATAACCTGCGTCTTTAAGGTCATTTTTGCATTATACAAGATTATTTGATCCCCATAGTAAAATGATGCTTTATGTATAAAAAAATTGTGGGTAATTATGTGTAGACTTACAATTGCAGTCAATTTTCAATGTGTTCTGAAAGGTTATTTATTAATTAAATAATTTATTCTGAGAAGGTACTAGAGAAATTCAAAGACAAGATAATCACAGCCTAATTTACTTATTATACATTTGGATTTTTTAAAATACAATTTTCTCAAAGTATGACTCATACTGATACTACTTTAGAGGTTCACATAGTAGCTACCATTCCTCAAAGTTCTCTCCCTAGTTGTTTTTAGGATATAAAAATAGCAAGTGTAGTGGTTACTCTTAAAGTAAGCTAGGCAGTGGATATAACTTTTATTAATTTGATGCTTGACTTTTGATCTGGAATTGATCATGGTAGTTATGCCATTGAGTAAAGAATGAATCATCTGAGTTCTTATTTTCCTAACAAAAATTTTATCTCCTAGATAAATATTTCATTTTTGTTATGCCAAGAGGCTTTAAAATAACAAGCCGAATTTTTACAGGTTTCTTCACTTTCTTTGTAACAAGGATTTTTAGATTGTTTTTCTTTGACTTTGATGTTTTGTCATACTTCTTTGGACGATGAGCTGAGTTTTGAAGGATATTAGAAACTCTAGAACAGTGGTTCTCAACCTTCCTAATGCCACGACCCTTTAATACAGTTCCTCATTTTGTGGTGACCCCCAACCATAAAATTATTTTCATTGCTACTTCATAACTGTAATTTTGCTACTGTTATGAATCTGTCTGATATGCAGGATGTATTTTCATTGTTAGAAATTGAACATAACCCACAGATTGAGAACCACTGCTCTAGAATGTAAAGTCTAGGAGGAGTGTGTTACAAAGGTGGAGAGTCTGTTCAAAAGGCATAGAGACAGGAAATGGAGTGTTGTGTGAAGAACTGCAAGAAAGTCCATTTGGTAGGATTATTGAGAGTGTAAAGGGGGAGTAATGTATAAAGCTGGAAAGGTAGGTTAGAGCCAGGTTGTGAAGGGCTTTAAAAGCCAAAGGAGTTTGTCATTTTTTACTCAAGAAATAGGCACTGGGATTTGAGAAGCAGAGTGATGCAGCCACACTTGTGCTTTAGGAAAATCACTTTGGCCCTTTTGTAGAGGATGATTGGAGAAAGGAGAGACTTGAGGCAGAAAGACCATTAGGAGGCTCTTCTAATACTCTAATCAAGAGGTAATTGAAAACCTGAATCATAATGATGGCCATGTTAAAAGAGGAAAGGGGATTGATTCAAGAGCTATCATGAAGGTAGAATAGAGAAAAGTTGGCAACTGATTGGATGTTTGAGGTAAGGAAGAATGAGGAGCTTGAGGATGGCTCAAGTTGTGAACCTGTGTCACTGCAAAGACGTTGATGCCTTCAACAAAAACAGTGAAGAGAGGAATGTTTATGGAGAAAGATAATAATAAATTGTGTTTTGCACCTGTTAACTTTGAGGTGCTTAGAGCACATCCATGCAGCTGGAAATGTCCAGCTGGAAACTGGTGATGTGGGATCACAGGATCATTTATCTGGAGTTGGAAAGAACTTCAGAGGCCAATTCCCTGATTTTACAGATGAGAAAACTGAGGCCCAGGGAAGTCAAGTGACTTGGCAAAGGTCATACAAGTACTAAGTGTTAAAGGTAGGTTTTGAACCCAGGTTTTCTGACTCTAGAGCAGTGCTCTTTCAACTTCCATAATCCAGGAGAGAGAATCAGATTAGATATTTAGATCTGGGAGTCATATGCACAGAGATTTTTATTAAACTCATGAGAACTGATGAGGTCACTGAAAGAATATAAAAAGAGGAACCAGGACAGAGCCTTTGGGTACACCCACATGGTAAGGGGTCAGGATGTGGAACATTATCCATCATAGAAAACTGACAAGGACAGAAAACCAAGACAAAGTAGTCATTAAAAAACCAGAGATGAGAGAGTGGTCAGCAGTGTGAAATGTTGTATAGAGCTCAAGGAGGATAAGGAATGAGAAACAACCACCAGGTCAAGCAGTTAAGAAATCATTGACAACTAGAGAGCAGTCTCATTCAATTGAAGTCAGAAGCTACATTGCAAAGGGTTAAAAAAATGGAGGGGATGGCAGCCAAGAGAGACGAAAGCTTTTTTCAAAGAATGTGGTTGGAAAAGAGAGAGGGGCCTTAATAGTCATCAGGTTCTTCCCCTGCATTTTACACATGAGGAAACTGAGGCTCAAAGAGGTTAAATGACTATTAGAATCATACTGCTACTAAATGTCTAAGACAGAATTTGATCCTAGGTCTTCCTGACTGTAGGTCTAGCACTTTCTCCACTACTCTAACTAGCAACCCACAAGAGAGATGATATAGCTGGAGAAGATGGTAGGGTCAGGTGTGGGGTTTTAAAGGATAGAGGAAACTTGGGTATCTTTGTAGGCAGTAAGACAAGTAGAGATTGAAGATAAGAATCTGGGAGATAGGTGAGAAGGGAATAATTGTAGGGGCAGTCTGCTAAAGGGGAAATGAGAGAATGAGATTAAAGTTGCATATTACTAGGGATTGCCTTTTTGAGAAGAATGCCCACCTTTTCATCAGAGATTAGAATAAAAGAGGAAAGAATGGGAGAATGGTGTCAACTGATTTTTCTAGATAGAGATGAGAAGAGAATGATCTCTTAATCAAGTCCATTGACTTTTATCCTGGGTATCATTCTACCCTCATCAATTAAGATTTGCAAAATTTTACTGAGTAAAATTGAATTACTATTTTTTTAAATGAAACGTTTTTCTTGCCTTAAGAATCTTCTGTATAAGCAGTCATTGAAAGTATCTCCCAAATTGTAAATTCAAAGAGGAAAGAAAACTTAGTCACCACCATCTCATTTTACTCAAGAAGAAACCAAGGCCCAGGGAAGTGAAGTGATTTGCCTAAAGTTAAGACAGGTGGGAAGTTTCAGAGACAGGATCTGAACCCAAGTCCTCTGACTCTGGAGCCAGTGCTATTTCTACTGCATCATTCTATTTTTCTCCCAGATTTTGGTATTAGAGCATAGATAGATAGATAGATAGATAGATACACACGCCTATATTATATATGTTATTATTTAGAGGTTCCTTCCTATCAAACTTCTTAAATCTCCACAGTGAAAGAAGCATATATCTTAGGTGGCCCAGGGAAGTTCTCTGACTGGACTTCATCCAATGTCCATAATGTTGCCAAATGATTTGTGTAGTTTAATATTGATAAAATATAATTTTGGTGTAATAAATTCTGTAACATTCTATGAAAGTCTTTGTGCATCTCATATACAATCTAAACATTCGAGTACTAACATATTTTCAACAAAGTTTCATAACTACAGTGTCCAAAGAGAAAGCAAAATGTTGCTACTTCTGTCATTAAAATTCTTTGCTGAATGAAGAGCCCTGTATGCTATGGACACTGTTTCATAGGTGTGCCTTTATAATTCAATTCTTTTTTTCAAGATCACATAACATAGACAAAGTGTGTATATTTGTAAAATCTGTCTATGTTCCCATTTCTCTTGATCATGTCTTTTTCCCAGAACTACAATGTGTTGGATTCTTATGGTTATAAAAGATATATTCTGTTCCTAATTCTAAATTGTTAGAAAGAAAAGTATACTCAACTTTAACTTAAATGAAATAGTTCTTAGCCATTTAAATCAATTTTAAATACAGTCAACTCTCTATAGATAATAGATCTGCTGTAGCCAGGATGAACCAAGGATTTTAATAACCCAAAAATAACTTAAACAACAAGTATTTAGCTTTGAAATGCATATTTACATTTTTTTATATGAATGAGAAGCAACATGGCTTAGTGGATAAAGAACCTATCTTGAGCTAGGAAGATCTAGATTGAAGTCCCCTCCCACTTCTAAGACATACTGACTGTGCTTCAGGCAACTCTAAAACCTTAAGTTGCAGAACATGTGATGGTCTTCTTTGGCCTGAATACTTAGGGGGAAAAAATGAAGAAATAGATTTTTTAAAAAACCGTTGAAGGAAAGAATTGGAAAGGTGAATAAAGAGAAAGTGGTGAATAATGAAATGGACTCCCCGAAAACTAGAATAGACCACACAAAAATCAATTGTGCCATGAAACAGAAATATTAGGACAAAATCAAAAGATTAAAAAAATAGAAGAAAATGTAAGATATCTGATATCAAAAAGAATTCACCTGGAAAATAAGTCAAGGAGAGAGAATTTAAGAATCATTAAGCTCTCTAAAAATGATGATTTTTTTTTTAAAGCCTAGGCACTAGATTTCAAGAAACTACCTGAAAAATTGTCCATAAAACTAAGGAGCAAGGTGAAACTAGAGTTCTCTGAAAAGAACCCCAAAAGGAAAAGTTCCAAGAATGTCAGAGCAAAAATCCAGAGCTCCTACATCAAAGAAAAAAAAATTTTATGGCAAGCCTCCTGAAAGAAGCAGTTCAGGGACAAGGAACTAGAGTCAAGATCACACAGACCTGACAGTTTCTACTCTAAATTAGAAAAGATCTTAAAATATAAAAGACCAAAGAAGAGGACTCACAACCAAGACTACTTCACCTTGCAGAACCGAGTGTACAACTGTGGAGAAAGGAGATTGGGCAGCGATGTGTGGTATGGATAGATTTTTAATGGAATAGAAGACTTTTAAGTATTTCCATGGAAAAGACTGAAGCTAAATAGAGGGTGGGAATATAAGCAGAAGAGTTCAGAGAAACCTAAAAAGGTAATGGACTATTAGAAGAGGCTTTTCAATAATGTGGTGCTAACAGTCTAACAAGGGAGAAGAAATGAGTGACCTTCAGAACCTTAATGTTATCAAAGTGTGTTGAGAGAGTTAAAAAAGAAAGTAGAAATCCTGAGGGTGGATTGGTTCTGCTCTGAGGTTTTGTAGAAGGGAGGGTAAAAGAAATACATTAGTATAGAAATGAGAAATGAACTTGCTATTTCTAATATTTGGAGTATATGAGAATAGCATACTTCCTCAGTGTAGGAAGCTGCAGAGGGAGTAGACTTCAGATGAACCACTTATCTGAAACTGACAAAGGAGGATTGAACACACAGAGTTGCAGAAATACTTCATACTCAACAGGGAAACAAACAGGGATAAGGAGTTAAAAGGGAAGATAATATCAGGGTGGGCATAATTGAAATCAAAAGAAACTTCCTGATCCTGAAAGAAAGATTAATGGGGGGAAGGGAAAAAAGAAAAGCAAAGAACTAGGATCAGACACATTTAGCAATGTTAATGGAGCTATGAAACTGTCAAGTCATTCTGGAAAGCAATTTGGAACCATACTCAAAAAGTTACTGAAACTGTGCATGTTCTTTGATGCGGCAATATTAATACTAGGCCTATAGCCCAAAGAGATCCAAGAAAGAGAACCAAAGAAAAAACCAAAAAAAGTCTCATTTATAGCAATTCTTTCTTGTGATGTCAAAGAACCAGAAACTAAAGAGCTACTAATTAGGGAATGACTAAACAATTTGTGATGTATGAATGTAATAAAATACTATTGTGCTGTGTAAAACAACTTGAGATAGTTTCAGAGAAACCTTGGAAGACATGTATGAACTAATGAAGAATGAAGTAAGCAGAATAACTCTATCAGGTTTTACAATAATAACATTTTAAAGCCAAATGACTTTGAAAGATGGAAGAATTCTGTTCATTGCAATCATCATCCATGATTCTAGGGCACTGATGATTATGCATGCTACCCACCATCTGACAGAGAGGTAATATATTCAGGGTGCAGAAAGAGGCTTTTTTTCTTTGGGGGGGATAATGTCTTTAAATCAAAATGACATTTCAGTGATTTTTAATGATGAAACTAGAAGGAGTATAACAAATAGATGAAAGTCGGAAGAGATTTATAAAACAATCTTTTCACTGTGAAAGAGGAACCACCACACTTGGCTCTATATCACAATCCTGAATGTGTTTAAAGATGAGGGAGAAATAACACTAAAGAGAACAAGATGGAGAAAGCAAGTTTAGGCCAAGTGTACCTAGAGATTTATGCTGGAGGTGACAGAGTTGTAAAGACAAAGTTGTGAATCTTTATCAAAGGATGAATTCATGAGTTGTCTGAAGGCAGGAGATACCAAAAATGTGGGGAGGAGGGGATATCAGACCTTATTAATCTCCTAAAAAGTCACCTAAGGAAGACACCAAAAACTACTGACCTACATACTTGCCCTTTCTATCAACATAAAATTTTTGAGAATGATATACACAATGATGGGTATCCATGTAGGCTCTTGCAAGTGATACTCCATGATAGACCATCCTTTCTGTCACACAGTTTACTAAAAGATGTAAGGAATACAAGATCCCATCTTTTCTTAATGTTAAAAAATTGATAGTTTCCAGCAGGAAACTACAGAGCACACACTACATTAAACTTCTCTTCCAGCAAGTATCTCCTATGCATACATCAGAGTTATATAAGATTCCTTGAAATAGATAAAAACAAAGAGATTATGGTGCATTGGTCCCCTAATCACCAGTATCAGACCAGGTAGAAATCAGGTAGAAATGTTCACCAAAGGTGTTTGCCACTGTATTGGAGGAGATACTGTGCAGAGTCAAAGTTTGAGTGATTCCATAGAGATGAAGAAATCCTCCAAAACCAGTTTGTAGCTGACATTGTGTTTATTGTATCAAGCTCTGAAATACTGCAGAGCCTTCTGAATGAGGGCCATCAATCACTCAACCTTTCTTCTCAAATTTCTCTGTTAAGGATCACATTTCCAAGATATGTAAGGAACCCATTAAATTTTTTAAGAGTATGGCTATTCCTCAATTGATAAATCATCAAAAAATATAAATAGGCAATTTTCTAAGGAATAAATCCAAGCTATCAATATGATATAAAGTATTCCAGATCACTAATAATTATAGAGATGCAAATTAAAGCAGTTGTGAGGTTCAGTCTCACACCCATTGAATTGACAAAGTTGACCAAAAAAAGGAAAATGTTGATTTTTGTGGTAGCAAAAAATTGGAAACAAAATGGTGCCTGTCATTTGGGCAATGCCTGAACAAAATCTGGCGTATGAAAGTAGAGGAATACTATTGTACTGTATAATGACTAAAGGGATAATTTCAGAGAAACCTAGGAAAACCTCTGAAGTGATGAAGAGTGAAGTAAACAGAACCAGGAGACCAAGTTATACACAGAACTTTGTAAAGACAAAGAACTTTGAAAGACCATATTACTGATGATAATGAAACTTGCTGACTGCCACTGACAGAGAGGTGATGGACCCAGGGTACAGAATGAGACATTTTTTTTAACTTGGTCAGTTCAAGAATTCATTTTGCTTGACTGTACCTTTTTGCTACACAGGTTTTTGTATTCTGTTGTTCTTCCCACCTGAAAGAAGAGAAATATACCTGTTCATTGAAAATGCCTATTGTCCCCATTATGACATGATAAGAGATAACATTTAGAGGTTATCCATTAGTAAGTGTATCTGCTTACGTAAATATACACATGTTGGACCAGTAATGCAAATGATCCCAGACTTAAATGGGAAGAGTGGAATGGGCTAGCTTTCCATTGGAAAATTTCAAAGTTCCTTAAATGACTCCAGGTTTCTCCCAGGGGGGAAAAAGTTTATGTTTTTAATACTAATGTTCAGCTAGTATTGTGTAGTTGCAAGTCATGGGACCTTACAATTTCCCAATAACTGAACCTTAGTATCACTCACAAGACAGTGTAGAAGCTCATGGTAGATGTGAGCTGGCTATAACATGCAACAAATGAAGAATTACTTAGAAGAACCAAAGAAAGGATGTCATCAAAGAAATGTGTAAGTGTGAAAAAAATTTGGGCTGGTCTTGTGGCAAGAATGGGGAATAGCAGATAGATAACCCTTGTGTTCCACTGGTATCTTTGCAATGTCAAAAGCAACTAAGGGAGGGACCCAGCACGTTGAGCAGACTCCTTATGTCAAACGGGAGCACAGAGACAGGAGTAGCCCAGGATGGGCAGTCTTGGATATATTACAGTTTTCATAAGTAGAGGGCACATCTACATCCAAAGAATCAAAGATCCACTTAAGTAGTTCTGCTAAAAAAAAAAAGTTTTTTAAATTTGCATGGATCTTATCAAACTTTTATTAGTTTTACCTCTCTCCTTTTCCTTGACTCCTCACCCTTTGTTCCCAAAAAGAGAGAATAGAGGCCTCTATCAGCAACAAATTTTCCCTACCCTCCAAAAAAAATATAAATTCCTGTTGATGGTAGTTAGGTAGACCAGAGCTGCTTTCCCAGAAAGAAAAGGAGAAACATGTAAATAACCAGCCAAAATTACTGATAAGTCCACGGGTATGATTTCTGATGCCAAAAGTATTCTGACAGCCTTTGTGTTTGTCTCACATACTAATGACTGAAGTCATGTTCTGTTTGTTAGTTTCCCCTAAACCAGGGGCCCCAAACTATGCTGGCCTTTGTAATTCTGTTTCTTACTTAACTGTTGCTCAATACATCATTGGACTGTGTGCTTCTCTGATTTTGTCATTGCCAGGAATATTGTGACTTTGTAATGTAAACCTCTATTAGGCTGGTTCATTAGCCACTGTCTAAAATTAACTTTAAAATTAAGTCATTCCTGGGTCAGACTGGGATGCTTCTAGGGTCAATTAAAAGGGAAGGGAGGGAGTAATTTGTCCCTTTCAGAACTATGACAGGTTATGACCTAAGACCATTCAGAATCAAAACGGGAAACTTGTCTAATGTTGGAAACTATAAAATATCCATTGAGGATGTAAGTCCTATTATTGAACAGTTGTCCAAAATTAAATGGAACACTAAGTGGTGACTAGAAGTACACACTATTAAACACAGGATGCCTTCCTTGTGTGCCAAAAATGACAATTCTAAAGTACAGCAGCCTTTTCAGCTAGTTTATTTAAAAGAGAATTAGTAATTATTGTATATGATTACTGTGTATATTGTGCAAAAATAAATACACTCTGTATATTTGTATTTTAAAACTTGGAGGACGAAGAATATAACTATAGGTACTTAGTGAGACAAATGGCATGGTTTTGGGGAAGGAATTATGAACTAGAAGTTATGGTCTAGGCTCCACCACCCATTGACACTCTCTAGCCTTGGGCAAGTTTACCTCATATCCCCAAGCCTTAATTTCCTCATCCATTGAAGGAAAGAACTGGAACCAGGGAAAGGTGATGTGGGCTTTGCCCCAGAATGCTAGTTTTAGAGTTTTGACAGCGGGTGCAGTTCCTTAGCAATATAGAAACTGACCTTTAACACCTAATTAACACCTAAGAATAGTTAAAATAGGAAATTATTTCCATCTCTCAGCAGCAACTTTATGGTATTCCAGGGCTGCCACTACAGTTCCTCTTATTTTTGGCATATCTCGTGCTTCTTGTCCCAAAAATTGCTGCTAAAAATTCTGGGAAGGAGTTAGAATAGATTATTTGTAAAGTTCATTTCTGTGCTAACATTCTTAGATTCCATTATTCTAAAATAGTTGACCATAATTTTAGTTTAGGTGACTTAAAAACTCATCTAAAACCCATTCTTCACATTCTTTATGCTTCGCTTCAAGAGACATTGCTCTTTGGCATATGTTCCCTTGATGCTTATGCCTGTCGGTTGCTTCCCATTGAGTTCATTCTAGATGTACACAAGACCACCAGAAGTTACTTACCCACTTTGGGCTTTAGTTCTAGGGTTTGTAACATACATGCTTGGACTAAGGAACAGACTAGTGACTTAGTAAGCAGGATATTTGGAGGTTCTCTGTAATTGTTCCCAATTGAAGTTAGAATAATTTCCTCTTTAATTAAGATTTAGTTAAAAATACATTGGGATCTAAATGGGGCCCTTTAGCCTGAGAAATGAAAGATAGTTGATAAAATGGCTTGGAGAGAATGGAAACTTGAATAAGAGTTTGATCATTTTACCGTATCAATAGGAATAAGCAGCTTGGTGCATTGGAAGGAGCCCTAGCCTAGGGATCTGAGGACTTGGGTTAAAATATTTCTACTACCTGTGACCTTAGGCAAGTCACCTAACTTCTCTGGTCCTTAATTTCCTCATCTGTGAAAAGAGAGGATTGGACAAGGTAGCCTTTAAAGTTCCTTCCTGGTCTAGATACCTGACCCTGCTAACTTGTGAACTAATTAATAAACTGAATAAAGCTTTGAAAAGATAAAACCACTTAATCTCTTTCAGCCACAGTTTCCTTATCTGCAAAATGGAGATAATAATTGTACCTACCTGATTAAGCTTTGTGAAGATCAGATGAAATAATGTATGTGTAAATATGGGTTCAAAATCACCCATTTAGCTCTGATGTATTTTTCAAAGGAGACTATTCAATTAGTCAGTCAGAAACTTTAGACTTAAGTGCAGAAATTTTTTGAAAGTCATTGGATGAGCTGCAGTGACATTGTACAGGAATTCTGTTCCAATCAGGTGAGGCCCCTTCAAAAGCAGGAATCTAGTTTAGAACCCACCAGAGTACTTGCCAGTTTCCTATCTTTGTCCTAGAAACATCCCCAGATACATGG
This sequence comes from Pseudochirops corinnae, assembly GCA_028646515.1. Taxonomy (NCBI): domain Eukaryota; kingdom Metazoa; phylum Chordata; class Mammalia; order Diprotodontia; family Pseudocheiridae; genus Pseudochirops; species Pseudochirops corinnae. The sequence continues at coordinate 200,226,508 of CM053585.1, read as the reverse complement.
ATTGCAGCATCTGCATTGGAGTCAAGGATAGACTGTATGCACACTCAAGGTTCTACAAAGAGCCCAGGAAAATAATGATACTCCACCCAAAGGAAGATCTGAGGACTCCAATAAAAGGACTTGAGGAGCTCTGAGTTTGATATATGTGCTCTAACCTTGAGCCCACTTTCTTCAGACACTTTATGTAATTAGGGGGAAAGGGGTGTTGATACCAACTATTCATACCACTGTAGTAAAATACTTCCCTTTTCTAAAAGTTAAGTCTGGCTGACTGATAATCAGCTCATAATAATAACAGGAAGCATACTGATAGGGACTCAGGAACTATATAGTATTGCAAAGAAAACCGCAACCCCTCAGGGTTAACCCTAGAAACCTAAGGGAGAAACATGGCTCCATCAGGGGTACTTGACTGACTCCTTAATATCAGTAGTTGGAAGAGTGGCTCCAGAACATACACTACATATATAAAATGACTTGCCAACTTTAAAGCATTCTATAACTGTTAGTGACTATTATTATTAATGATACTAATAATCATTATTGGTAATATTTATAATATTTAAATATATATAAAAATTTATAATAACAATGATTTCAAAATTATTCATTTCTTAAAGGAAATTCATTATTCCCCTTAGGACTAGACATATAGAAATTACAAAATTTACCTGCCCTCAGCTATAATGAAAAAACTTCCTCCCAAATACTTGTAAATACCTAAAACTGATTGAGGATCACTTTGGTGTGTTTTCTCTTACCCCACTTTGAGAGTAGGGATGGTTGGAAGTTTTGTTCAGTAGCTCCTGTAGTGTATAAGAATGTAGCCTTTCATGATCAATTGACCTCTTAAAACTAAATTTATTTAGAAAGCCAAAATACTTTGAAGTACCTCCTGCATGAAAGTGATTAAGTATATCTTTTGCCAATATAAAATGAATTTTATTTTTCCATAGAATATCTATGAAGATGAATATTTGTTTCCCAGATAGCTAACAAAACAGTGACACATAATTATTCATTTATAGGTGAACAAGTCACCATCAGATTCAGAGACCCATTTAAAAAGTATACATTTGGATCTATCTGTAGAATTACAAATACTACATATTCCCCCTTAAAATAGTTACTAGTATCATTTAAAATGCTTTATGAGGGATACCAAAAAAATGTGGAGAATAAAGTTTGGGAACATTAAATCATTTAAACAGTGGGCTCTCCAGAACTGTAGTCCCTGTCTGTTTCCATGTTACCATAAAGGCTAGTGCATATCCAGTAATTGTTCAGCTGTAGTTATCCTCTGTTGTATCTTAATTGAAAAAGCTAGGGGTGTTTAGTCTAGAGAAAAGACTTAGAGAAAAAATGGTAACTGTCTTCAAGTATTTGAAGGGTTGTCATTTATAAGAGCTATTAAACTTGTTCTTGTTTCCAAAGAGAAAAATCTGCAGCAGCAGATTTTAGCTTGTGGTAAGAAAGCTCTCCTAACAGTCTGAGCTATTTAAAAGTAGAATGAGATATTTCTGAATGTTAGAGTTTCCACCTCATTGAAGATGTTCAAGCAGAAATGGAATGGTTTTAAGTCAGTGATGCAGAAGATTATTATTCAGGTCCAGTGAAGACTAAATCATCTCTGAAATCCCTTCCAACTTAAATCTTTGCTAAGAGCTATGATTGAGTAAAACAAAATATGTCTATGATACACTCGTGATGTAAGGTCAGTTTACAGACCACCAAAAACAAATTTGCCTCATATATGGAGAAGGAAAGGGCTTGAAATTGCCACATCTTCTCAGATTTAAAAACATCATTTTATCTGTCAGCCACTGTCCATAATACCACTTTGTTTCTTGTGCATGTATGTCCCCAAAATAAGTGGTTGAAGTAGGGAATTAAATACTTCTGGAACATTTCAAGAACAATGATGTACAGCATTGCTTTCCCTTGAGGCATTCAAAATACTTGACAACTTTCTTTGTCCCTATAAGCAGTAATTCTCACAATTTTTCTCTGAGGTTAGCATTAAAGGATATACTTCTTTATATATTTGTGTTTTTAAATATTTACATAACTAAAGAGGTTTTTTTTCCCACCTGAAATCTATAGTTAAGATATCATGTTATTAAGAGATAACGTAAGTACAGGTGGAGATAAGTAAATACAGGGTGTTCCAAAAGTCTTAGTGCTGTTATACACTATTAAAGCTTTTACCCATTATAATGCTATTAAAGCTTCTAACTATGCTAACACTTTGGGAACACTCCATATTCTGGTATGCAATAAAATATTGTTCTTTCTAACTATTGAACTAGACTTAAATTACTTGACTGTTCATTTTCTCGTCTCTAAAGTAGATGGGGCCACATCAGACTTCAGTCAATATACTTTCTGATAAAGAGACCCAGAGTCTTTGTCCTCTTTTTAGGTGACCTGGTGATTGACTTTATCCTGTGACTTTCAACACGTTGCAATTTGAGTTTCCAAGTCTGAGCTTTAAGGGATTATTCAATCTATAAATAACTTGAGTTTTCAGTTATATCATGTGTCTGTATTAACAGAATGATTAATATAAACCATTTGGTTAAGAATATTCTCCGCAATTTAAATAATGTAAGTATAGAGTGCTTTGTAAACCTTGAAGTGCTATATAAATGTGAGCCATTGTTATTATTACTTACTGGAAAGATGTGTATTTTTATCATTCTAAGCTTTATGTTGATTTCTGAATTGTTACTCTTCATTTTCACCAAAAAATACTTGTAGCCCGATGACAAAATTTCACATTTGGAAGAGGTCAAAGGCTACATAATATGACCTGTGCCTAAACAGTAATCCCTTTTGCAGTGTCCCTGACAAGTAGTCATCCAGACTCCAGTTAAAGACCTCCAGGAAGAGGAGACCCTACTACGCACAAAAGAATAGTCTAATTTTTTAGGAAATGTTTCTATACATCACATCTAAATCTCCCTTGCTACAGCTTTTAATCATTTTTTCTCTGTTCAAGAGTCATAAGGGCAGACACTAAGATTTCGAGGGTGTTGATAGCATTTCTTGACACCTAATTATCAAGAATAATTAGTTAACTTAGGAAGTTGCTGATGCTTTTTCTCTCAACCCTGTGAATATTTGCCAAGTAGCAGCCTCACTATGTCTTGCCAAGGCCTTTCTCCTCCATCGTCTTTGCCCTCGGCTGAATTTTTCACAGTTTCTTGGAGAGCCCACTTTGTGAAATTGTCTGCTAGTTACAGCTTTGTTCTAATTCAGCCCTCTAAGGACAAATAAAATAAGTCTAGTCCTTCTTTTATAAGACATCTTTAAATACCTAGACAGCTAAATCTCCTCTTTTTCAGACTAAGCCTTTCTGTTTTCTTCATCTGATCCTCACATACACTGACATCACATCATCCCGGTCACACTTTTGTAGATTTGCCCCATGATGCCCAGAACTGGACACCATAATTCTACTTAAGCAGCTGGTGGTGCAGTGGTTTAGAATGCTTGGACCTAGAGTTAGGAAAACCTGAGTTTCAGATCCTGCCTCAGACATTTATTAACTGTATAACCCTGGGTAAATCAGTTAACCTCTGTCTGCCTCAGTTTCCTCATCTGTAAAATGAAAGTAATTAATAACATCTACCTCCCAGGGTTAGTATGAGGAAAAAAATATAATATTTGTAAAAAAAAAAAAAAAACACTTTACAAACCTTACAATGCTATATAAATGGAAATATCTATTTTTATTATCATCAATATCATAATTCAGGCAAAGACTGAACAGAGCAGAGTTCATAAAATTATCACCTCATCATCATTTCCTTCATTCTACATATTATGCTTTCTTTTAATTCATCATAAAATAACAAGTTTTTGCCTACCATGTAATACCTGCATACTTGAGCATAAAATTAAATTACATTTGGATTTTTGACCCATCTTCCTGAAGAGGTGGAAGGGGTGTGGGATTTCTAATGAAATCCATTCTAGGTTCATTGTCAGAAAAAGAATTTACTGGACTCAGCTGTCCTTTGGTAGAGTCATAAAAGTTTATTGTTTCACTGAGGCAAGGGCTGCAAGCTGAAAGGGATTTAAGGCAGAGTTACACTTTTCAGCAAAGTGAGCAGGGGGGGAAGATAGAAAAAGACCTGCAAGGTGCTGGGGGATGGAGGTGTCATTTTAAAGGCATAAAACTGTCAGTCAGAGGCTCATTATACTAATTAGGTGGGAAAAGGTGGGATTGGGGAGGAGTCTGGGAGTGGTTAAGTGCTTAAAGGGCCATACATTTTTAATATCAACTGCGCAGGCGAATTACCCATAATGCATTTAGAAATTTCAACGGGTTGAGGAGGGAGGGGTGTGGTTTTTGCCTTGACACGTCACTAGGTAACTTTTGGTCAAGGATGAATGACATAGGTCACATAGGTCCAATATGGCAGTTGGGAGTATAGGCTTGATTGTTTCAGGAGGTGCCAAGTTTGGAAGTTAGACTGATTAGAGACCATCTCAGGAGGGATTTATCTCCTTGATAAAGTTGCTCAAGGTTTCTAAAGCCAGCTGGCCTAAGAACAAAGGCATTATGTATTTCTCTAAGAGTACTTGAGTGATTGATTCATGGGAAACTATCTAGCAGACTTTGGGAAAAGACTTTGAGGCTGGGGGCAGGGGAAGAAGCAGAGTGAATGCCTTTATGGCTGAAGGAAAGTGTGACTTTTACAGCTTAATGGCACAGGCTTGTTACAAACTGATTTGACATACATAGTTACCCAACTACAAGTGAGATTTTTACAAACTTGGGTACAAAAGCCCCACCAAAATGATACAGAAGCACCTCGTCATTCCCACCATTGCCGCATCCTTTTTATCTCTCATATTGCAAAGTATTAGGCAGTGGGTAGAATTCTTGACCAGGAGTTAGGAAGATCTGAGTTGACGTGTGATCTCAGGCATTACTAGCTATGGGATCTTAGGGAAATCACTTAATTCTATTTACCTCATTTTCCTCCTCTGTAAAGTAGAGATAATAGTATCACCTTCCTCCTAGGGTTAGAAGAATAGATAAGATAATAATTTTGTAAAGTACTTTGCAGACCTTAAAGCAATATGTAAATGCTTGCTATTAATATTATTATTGCCCTGATGAAATATTTTATAATAACTATATTTCTGAATTCTGTTTCAGAGTAATTTTTTTCCTTTTTTCCATAGTTTCAGATAATTAAAGTATAATAGGTGATATATAACACCAAGGTTTACAACACGTTACATAAGCCCAGATTCTGACACATTCATCTTGTAGTAGTCAAACATAAAATCTTAACACCTGACTTAATATACTAATTAGTGCATTATGAACAGTGAACTCTGCCTAAGCTAACAAAATGTGCTCCCAGTGCCTTGAGAAAAGTTAACAGTCACTTGAGCAGAAATTGAAGTATTTTACCCAGGTCAAGTTGCTGGAAATTTTCCCAAATCTGAGAGAATGTAGTACCAGTAAATCTAATAATTATGATACACTGACTTCTTATGCACCAGATTGCTGTAGTGTAAGTGATAGCATTATCAATTGCATGGACTAAAATGCATAATTCTGGATCTTGGTTTTCAGTGAACCAATTTGTCATTGGTGTCACTTCTTTAAAACAGTTCACTTGTAGAAAGCATAGGTCAGTCATGTGGTTTTATTAAGGCCATGATAATATCACAGGTATTTTGTGATAATATCACACACACCTATGAGTAAAAACATTAAAAAAAGATACATTTATTTGTTACATACATGTACAGCTGTGCCAATATATTGTGTATATCATAAAACAAGACCCCCCCCCAAAAAAGCCCTTAAAGTATAAGAGTGAAAGTGAACTAACAGATCAGAGTCCCACTCTCATCTCTTCTGTGCCTGGTGAATTCCCACATTTCCTTAAGGATGCCTCAAATACTATACTATATGTAAAACTTAATGTCTAACTCATTTTTTTAAGTAATAAGTAGAATAAAAGATAGAGTATTTTATTGCCACACTCAGTGGATCATGCATACCCTTTTTGGGAGGTCACTGACATAATGAGATACAGAAAGTATTTGCTAAAATTTAAAAGTACTTACCCATTTTTAGCATAGGATATTTGTTTTTTTGTAAAACTAGTTCTCATCTTCCCAGTAGATCTTATGTTTGAGGGAACAAATGTCCCTGCTAGTGTTCCCTAATTTTGTCGTTGTAGTTATTGTTGTTGTTTACATATTCTACAGAAATTGCCAGTAGAAAAGAAAATGTTAACAAAACAATTTTTTTATTGCTGTCTTTCTAACATTGTCTTACAGTACTGCTCACCAATTATTCTACCCTTTAGCATCCTGTGATATTTTTTACATCATTTTCTTAGCTTGGTATGTCTTCCATCATTATCACTCCCATTTCTAGCCATTGAGCTTGAATGTTCTTCAGGACCTAGCTGAAATGCCACCTCTTTCATGAACCTTTCCATGACACTGCCCTGAAGTTAGAAATTGTCTTTCATGCCTCTTCTAGGCAGAATTATTTATACATGTATATATACACGTATACACATGTATGCATACATATATAATATGAATACATGTGTCCCATGTGCCATTGTATGTTCCCAAAAGGTAGATACATTCGAAATATATTTATTTCTATAAAATAATTCCTTAAAATGGAAGAAATAATGTTTAGGAAAGTAGATATATAGGGCTTTCATCTTAAGCCAGTTTTCTCTCAGAAATCTATACTAAATAAATAACTTATACTAAAAGTAAATATTAAGTATTAATACGAATGAGCTTGCTAACACACTAATTTGCTTTTCACATGGATTATTGATATTACCATCTAGAAATTTCTCCCCTCAAAGGCAAAAGAGTAACTTTTTCAGATTTTTTTAATGCATTTCTTAAAAGATCTGTTTTTCTAGAAGTATCAGTTGTTTCGTGGACTCCAAGAACTGGTATAATAGAGATATCATTGAAGAAATAAATTTGTGATTTGAAAAGGAAATGAGCCAGCCATATGACAAGAGCAAATGGTAACAAATAGACCACTAGAGTGCTTCCATTGTACTGTGAAACGTAAAAAGAACCCAAGAAAGGCCTTTAGCACCAAAGGAGGGATGGAGGGTAGGGTTGGAGGGGAATAAGTATGATGTTAGAGAGGAAGACCTCTGTGGAAAATGGATGATGTATCCCAAAATGAAAAGGCATGAATGGATTGTTTGGGACTAATGGAGGGATTTACTCACATTGGTGAATTCACAGATCCCATTTAAATATAAGGTCTTCTGATTAAAATGGATAATAAAAATCTTTTTGATCCATTCATTTAACCTAAATTTTGCATACTAATGAATCTGTCTTTTTTCGTGAAATTTTAAAGAATGACTATTAAGAGGATTTATTTTTTCTGTTTTTGCTTTTTTTAATAAATATTTTAAGGGATCTTTCACAGACTTTTTTAGTTTCTATTCACTATGACTTCCAATTAATATTGTTCACTCTTCGTGTTGGTGTACCTTTTTGCAGAAGGCGTTTTATCTCCCAGCGCTGTTCTCTAGAATTTTTAGAAGACATAGTGGAATATGCCACTGTACAAAGGTACTCTTTCAAAGCAGCATTAATCTTGTTGCATGCATTCCTTTCCCCCTGCTACCCTTGTCCGAGAAAAGTGCCGGAGGTCCTGCATGCTGGTGCTGCCATCTGATCATACAAGCCCTAATGCAGAGTCTAAGGGATGGGGAGGAATTTATTTACTTTTTTCCTTTTCATTTGCAGAACCAAACACATATCGGGATCACCAAGACACAAAGGCTTGAAGAAGACTCATTTTATTAAGAATATGAGACAATATGACACAAAAAATAGCAGGTGACCTTTAATTATTTTAATATTACTTTAATATAGGAACATAATGTTCTCTACATGGTTTGAGGGTTTCTTCTACATTATATATTCAGGTGAAATACCTGTCTCTACAAGTCTACTTATAGAGTATAAGTCTAATATAAGTCTGCTTATAATCATAAAACCAATAGAGCAAGTTAATTTATAAAGATTTTTCAAATTATTAAATGTGTGATTTGGGGGAGGAGGCTTCATTTATAGTAGAATCTTAGAACTTCAGAAATTACCCAAGTTGACTTCAAACTCATATCATCAAGTGACATTCCTAAAATATAGGTCTGACTAATGCCCCTGCTTAAGAAGCACTTCTTATTTCATGTAGGATCTAAATACAATCTAAATTCTAATGTTTGGAATTTAAAGACTTTCGCAGCCTGGTGTTAACTTCTTTTTTTTATTTTGTTGTTTAGTTGTGTCCAACTCTTCGTGATCCCATTTGGAATTTTCTTGGCAAAGATCTTATAGTAGTTTGCTATTTCCTTCTCTAGTTCATTTTCCAGATGAAGAAACTGAGGTAAACAGGGGTAGTGACTTGCCCAGGGTCACACAGCTAGTAAGTGTCTGAGGCTGGATTTGAACTGAGGGTCTTCCTTGACTATAAGTGAGACGTTTCAGCCACTGGGACACCTAGCTGTCCTTTTCACCTCTTTTATTAGGCTCATTACACATTACTTCCATTCATTCATTCCATGGTCCAGCCAAACTGTCCTTCTTACTGTCACTAACACACAGCCATCTGTCTGCCATCTCTGTACCTAAGTAAATCAATCAGTTGCTTAATCAACAAACATTAATTGTGTTCCAGGCACTGTGCTAGGCCCTAGGGACACAAAAACACCCATGAAACCTTCCCCACCTTCAAGAAACTCATTCCATCAGGGAGGACAACACATATATGTCTGGGTGGCACAGTGGTCAGTGTTGGACTTAAAATCAAAAAGATCTGGGTTCTAATCCTGCCTCAGACACTTAATAGCTGTTCACATGTGGGTAAGTCATTTTAACTTCTCTGCATCTCAGTTTCCTCATCCATAATTGGGAGCTCACACCCATCAGAGTGGCAAAGATAACCAAAAAGGATGATAAACATGGGAGGGGCCGTGGGGAAACGAGGACCTTGAAGCACTGTTGATGGACCTATGAATGTGTACAACCATTCTGGAAAACAATCGGTAATTATACATGGCAAGTTAACTAAAGGGCACGTTTTCCCTTTGAAGCTGTTCTGATGCTAGACTTATACACAAAAGAGATCAGAGAAAAAGGAAAAGGTCTGATAGGTGCAAATATGTTTATAGCCCTCTCTGTGATGGTAAAAAAAAAAAAAAGTGGAAACTAAGAGGATATCCAGCAATTAAGAAATGGCAGAATAAATTGTGGTATATAAACATGATGGGATATTGTGCTGTCAGACATGAGAAATGTCAGAAATGTCTTGGAAAGACCTACATAAAATGATGCAGAGTGAAGTGAGCAGAAACAGAACAATTTATACTAAAACATCATTATTACAAAAATGAATCATTTTGAGGACCTTTATAAACTGATGAAGAATGGAATAAGCAGATCCAGTAAAACATTTTTTATTACAACACTGTAAAAACAGACAACTTTGAAAGCTGTAAACTGTGATCAATACAGTGACCATTCATGATTCCAGAGGAACGATGTTGAAATATCCTATCCATTACAAAGAGGTGATGGATGTCATTTACAGAATAAAACATTTTTTCGCATGCATGTGGCCACTGGGGAAATTTGTTTTGCTTGACTATAGACATGTGTTATAAGAAATTTGCTTCCCCCACGCAGATATTGTATCACCTAATTGAATAGAAGAGCAGGGGTCTTTCATTTGTGACCCTTGAATGTCCCAGTGCCTGGCATGCAGTGAGTACTTAAAAATGCTGATTGGATCTTAGAGGGAGATAGAAAGTACTTGAGAGTACTGGTTTGACAGTCAACAGGTGAGAGGTGGAGATGAACAGACATGAGAATTCATCTGATTTAAACCCCATCGAGAATTAATGGGCTCTAATTAAGTCTAGACTTGGAAAAAATGGACTGTTCCTCAACAGACACTTAATGTGACCAAAGTGTGCTTTCTTGATAAATGGAAGAATATGGGTCAAAATCTTGTGAGGTTGATCCCAAATCATGTAAAACTCATGACTAGCAACAGAAAATGCAAATGTTTTTTAAATATGTGAAAAGTTGTAAGATTTACTGTAAAAAAAAGAAATTTGCTTTTTTTCCCCTTTTTTGGTACAGTATGAGTGTGAGAGAAAAAATATATTTCTGTTCATTTTTTTTTAAATAGAGAAGTAGCAAGGGGAATGGCGTGTCAAGGCAGGCGCTACCAAGCAACCAGGTGGCAGCATGGATAGAGTGCCAGTCCTGGAGTTATCTTCCTGTGTTCAAATCTGACTTTAGACACTTACTGGCTCTGTGACCCAGGCAAATCACTTAACCCTGTTTGCCTCAGTTCTTAATGTAAAATGAGCTGGGAAATGTAATGGAATACTATTGTGCTATAAGAAGTGGGAAGGAGATGGACTTCATAATTACCTGGAGAGGCATATACGGACTGATGCTAAGTGAGAAGAGCAGAACCAGGCAAAGCCTGTACACAATCACAGACATGTCATACATATGATGACCAACCTTGATAAACTGGACTATCCTCAACAACACACAGCTAA
>CM053585.1:200188448-200215395 GCA_028646515.1 Pseudochirops corinnae | reverse complement strand
TTACAACCCTTCTATATGACCAAACTATTGTACAATGTGAAAGTATTTGCAGATCCTATACATGATTGCATGCCACCATGGGTGGGGGGGAGAAGGGAGGGGAGAAAATCTGAAACTCAAATGATTGTGGAACTGAATCTTGTAAATTAAAAGTAAATAAGTAAATTTAAAAAATTTAAAAATTAGAAAAATAAAATAAAATAAAATGAGCTGGGAAAGAAAATAGCAAACCACCCCAGTATCTTTGCCAAGAAAACCCCAAATGGGATCACAAAGAGTCAGATACAACTGAAAAATGACCAAACAACAACTGGGGTGGAGAGGGGGCATACCGCAGATGTGAAATATTGCATGAACTTTCAATAAGGTTACTGTATTAGTGATTTTACTTAACTGCTTTACTTCATTACAAGACACTTCTCATGAAGTGGGAGTAATCTATAAATATTTGTAAGAAAAAGCAAAATGCATCAAGAAAACAGAAAAAAAAATGGGCAGTAATTAGCACCCACCTCACTTTTATTGTGAGAATCAGATGAGATAACATATGTAAAATGTTTTGTAAACTTAAAGCAATATATAAACACTAGCTGCTGCTGTTGTCATAAATTGGTACAAAATATATGCAAGGTAATTCCATAGGAAAGACCTTATCAGCTTAAGGAATAAGGAAAGGAAGGCTTCATGTGAAATGAATCAGTTCTATGCAGACAGAACAGATGCAGTTTGGTTGTATCTTTTAAAAATATATCTGTTTAGAAATAAGCATTCTCCTTTTCCTTTTCCTCTCCACATTATTACTAATATATATATGTGTATGTATGCATATATACACACAGAAGTACTCGTTTTAAAACATGTAAGATTTTGCAAGTCATCCCCTGGAATTTTTGGTGATAATTTGGAAAATGTGATAGCAATATTAAATTTAGTAAACATTTAAAAGAGAAGTTAAAATTAGGATAGAGGGTATAAGCTAGCAGTAAAAAATAGGTATTTTAGAATACACAATTTGTAGGCTCCAGAGAAGAGGGGATTATTTGTGTCAGATATTGCATATACTGTCAGAAGCATGTGTTAGTTTGTCTATTTTTCCTCTTTTTAAATATTTGTTACAAAGGGAAGGTATGATGAGATAAATTTTTTCAAAAATTGATGTAAAAATAAAAAGCGTCAATAGAACTTCAAAAAGAAGTGCTGGTTTAGTTTTAATTGGAAATTAGATATTAGGATTTGTAGTGGAAGAAAAGATGAAATTCATTTTACTTAAGTTTCCCTTATAAATTAATTCTGGCTCTGTTAACCTACTCTGAATTATTTGTGATATACTTCATATTATAAAGGTGACATGCACCAAGTTGGATTTTTTAAAATATTTTTTCAATTATTACACTTTTTTTCCTCCATCTCACCTTCTGCCACATGCTTAAAAAAGTAAGAGCCCTTGTATCATATATACATAATCAAATCAAACAAATTGGCCATATCCCAAAATGCTTTTCTCATTTTCCATATTAATCCATTATCTAACAGGTGAGCAGAGTTCATCAGTCTTCTGGAAATGTAGTTGATTATTTCATTCATCAGAGTTCAAAAGTCTTTCAGAATCATTCATTTTTACAATGCTGATGTTATAGTATAAATTGTTTTCCTGGTCCTTTTCATTCTGCGCCATGCCACACAAGTTTTCCCAGGTCTCTCTAAAACAATTCTTCATTCATTTCATATAGCAAAATAGTATTTCATTACTTTCATATACCATAATTTGTTTAATTATTACCCAATTAATGGAAAACTTGCTAGTTTCTAGTTCTTTGCAGCCACAAAAGAAGCTGCTAGCAACATATTTGTACATATGGATCCTTTCCCTCTTTCTTTGATTTCTTTGGGGTCTAGTTGTAATAGTGGTATCACTGAGTCAAAGAGCAGTGACTTTGGAGGGGACATAATTCCAGGTGGTTTTGTAGAATGATTTGAGCCTGTTCATAGTTCCAATAGTATGTGAATTTTGAGTTTTCCCACGGACCCTCTAATATATCATTTTCTTTTCTTGTCAGTTTTGCCAGTCTGATGGGTTTGAGGTAAAACCTCAGAGTTGCTTTAATTTCTGTCTTTCTAATAATTAGTGATTTGGAGCATTTTTTCTCATATTGCTATAGATAGCTTGGGAACTTGAGAACTGGCTTGTTCATCACCTTTAGACCATTTATCAGTGGAAAATGGCTTATTCTTAGAATTTTGTTTTCTACTAGGAAGAATGAAGTTCTGGTTCACACTTGCCTATTCCTTTAGGATCATAGATTCTGAGCTGTAAGAGACCTTAAGAGTCATAAAATCTAAACTTCTCAATTTAATGATGAGGAAACTAAGGTCCAGGGAGTGCATGACCCCAGTATTACTGGGCAGTAGTAAGTGACAAAGCTAGACCGTGAACCATAATTCCAAATCCAGTACTCCTGCTACATTACCAGTTTACTTCTTGTGAATAAAATGTATTTGTGAGGTTAAGATTACAAAGCTTAGAGTTGGAGAAAGTGATTATCACTCATTCAGGCATCCAGAGCAAAAAGTAAAAAACAAATGTGATGTTTTTATTCAGTGAGCTTTTGTTAAACAATTACTATCTATAATGTGCCATCTTCAGTTTCAGTAGTGGTGAGGACAGGAAGGGGGAGTATTAAAAACTTGGGTCACAGGAAGGAAATTTTAACTTTAGGGTCTCATGACTCTTGACATTAAGGCTTTACTCCATTAATTGGATCATGGGCCTAACAAATGTCCGGCTTTTTGCTTTAGGCAGTAACTAACTTTTCATGAGCAAATAACCAAAAATGAGTAGAAAAGCATTTTTAAACCCTTCTCTGGGGATACACATACAAAAGGCAGAGACAGTCTCAGAACTCAAGGAACTTAAATTCCAAGGATGGGGACAACACAAAAAGGGGAGTGGGACCCTAGAGGAACAGCTTGACAGAGTTAATTTGATCTTGGTTCCAGAATGAGGAGGGGAGAGGGAAAGATACCTTTGAGGAGGAAGAAGACTGCTGTTGAGGTTATGGTTGTGTTGAGGTTATGGAGGACATGATGACCAGAGTTGGAGACTAAATTAAGTATGGCTGGAGTTTTTCCTCTAATTAGGAATCACTCATCACCAGGAGAGACAACTATCTATCTGAAGAGCAAGACCCCAGGGCAGGAAGGTTGCTGGTGAAACTATGAAAATGGCCAAAATCAGGACTAACCCTGTCCAGCCAGCTGTTCTCTATGAACATGGAGATTCTTTCCTGAGCTCGCTTGTTAATCTGCCAGAAATGTTGCAGGGTGTATAATTCAGTCATCCAAAAATCAACTCAGAGGGTTGATAGTAATTATCAGCATTATAATGAGATTTGATGTGGGTAGAGAAAGGGAGATACTAGCACTGGTTGATCAAATCCCCACCTACTGGTTTTAAGCCCTTAATAACCAAAAGAAAGTCACTACTGAGAGGAACCGGAAGCTTCAGGCTATGCTTGAAGTGGCCCACGGTTTTATCAGTGGCATTAACCTTTTCTTTAAATTTACTTGACTTAAGTATCTCAGTGAGGGAATAATTTAGAAAGTTTTCCATCTTTTGAATTTCTAAAGAATGAAATATGTGCTTGCTTTTTTAGGTAAAAGAAAATATTTAAGCCAGTGCCTAAGCACATAGTATATAATTGAGAGGAAACATGGTGTAGTACAGTGGTTCTCAACCTTCCTAATGCCACAACCCCTTTAATACTCATAAGTGGGTGTATCTGCATGTGGGCGAACCCACCTGGAGATGGATAGAGGAGCGGTGTCTCAGTTCCTAAGACCTTTGGAAATATGTATTTTCTGATGGTCTTAGGCGACCTCTGTGACCCCTGTGAAAGGGTTGTTCCACCCCCAAAGGGGTCACGACCCACAGGTTGAGAGCCTCTGGTATAGTAGAAAGAACACTGGAGTTAAGATGCCTAAATTCAAATTCTACTTCTGATACTTATTAACCATGTGATTTTTGGGCATATGTAATCTCTCCTAGCTTCAGTAGTAACTGTGAGGACCAGAAGAGATAATGTATTAAGTTTTTTATAAACATTAAAGCACTATATAATCCTCAGCTATTATTAATGTATTTGTTGAGGTGAGTTGAAACAAACATGTAAATTGGATTGCTTATAATATTTATGAGTATGTTTAGCTTATGGTTCTAATTTTGTGGACCTTTCCTATAACATCGTTTGTTTTCCCCATTGCATTTCAGGATAGTTCTGATTTGTGCTAAAAGGTCCTTGTGTGCAGCATTTTCTATTTTGCCTTACGGAGAAAGCATTCGGATCAGGTAAGTAATGATTTTAGTTGTATAGTTCTGACAGGTTTCACAACAGACATGGTATGAATTTATAATTTGCTTACCTCTACATTTGCATGTTGGAGAAACTAAGGGGTATAGTGGATAGAGCAAAGGACCTGGAGTCAGGAAGACTCACCTTCCCGAGTTCAAATCAAGCCTTGGACACTTATTAGTGGTGTGACCCTGGCCAAATCACTTAACCCCATTTGCCTCCATTTCCTCATCCATAAAATGTACTGGAAAAGGATAGCAAACCACTCCAGTGTCTTTGCCAAGAAAACCCCAAATGAGGTCACTGAGTTGACCATAACTGAACAACAAAAACTTCTATATAATGAGTACTATGCATTCTTCCATGCCATTTAAGTCTGATAACAAGAACATCAGTATTAGACAAGGTGTGGTATATGTGATATGATTTAAAAGCTATCTAGGACACCACCACCCAGGGGAAGTGTGTTTGTTAAGAATAGAAAAACAAAGCTCACCCTCTTAAACCTGTTAAAATTAATGAAGAATTATCCCCCAAAATGTACAGAAAAAAACATTCAAAAATCAGTGAAAGTTTGGTCTAATTCACCTTCCTATGAATTAAAATTACTCATTTTCTGTTAGCATTTTGAGGTAATTTTGTTTTGCTTTTTTTAAAACTATTTCTTTTGGGAGCCTGTTTATATATAGATTGTTTTTATTGTTCCGTCACTTTATATGGAACACAATTGTGTTCTCTCACATCCTGTCCACTTGATTGTCCTGTACATAATTTATGGAAGGAAACGGATGTTTAGCAGTAGAAATAGTATTGTGTGCAAACATACTATAAAAATAGTCAATAATAGAAAACCATTCTTCCCCTGGTGTGGGAAAGTACCAGTTACTTCGGCAGTTTCTAAAGCTTACTGACTGTATATTGCTGCAATTTTATTTTACCTACAAATTTGCCTGTGAAATGTGCATATTCCTTTAAACAAAGGTAGGTAAATGGTGCTCACTAAATGTTTATTGGTCAATACAAATTCTATTTTGATATATAGAAAATGGTATTATATAGCAGATTGGTAGCCATCATGAAGAGGAATCAACATACAATGCTGAGGAATTTCTTAATATCTTCTGATACTATTTATCTTTTAAATAGTCTTAACTCAGTTTTATTCTTATGAACATTAAGATTCTATTCCTTTGTAGGTTCAGTAGCTTGTTGAGATACATGTCCAGAACTGATTTTTCATGGAGAAAGAGAAAAAAGATATAATACATCTTCAGCAGTATTGATGTTTTAAAAAATCTGGCCACTCTTTTCTCCTCTTTTCTCCCTTTCCAATCCCTCTCCCCCATCCTAATAGTTCATTTATTATAGAAGGAAGGACCTTCATCATCCTAGAATATACTATCTTTGATCTAAATACTTTTACAGTGACATGAAGATAGAAAGCCAGAAACAGAGGCATCCATCTGGTGGGGTTTCAGTTTCTTCTGAGATGGTCTTTGTGTTGGAAGGCGTCGAGCTTGGTGCTGATGGAAAGGTAAGAGAATAGTCTTCATATTTTCATGATAACTAATGCTGATTATTGCCTATAGTATTTTGAAGTCAGAATTTTTAAGAATTCTGAAAGAGCTAAACATTTAAACTTTTTATTTAAAAATTTTCATTTTGGATATGTAAATGTTAGTAATTAACCTGTTTATCAGATTGATAAAGATTGAAAGATAAATAGGAGAGAAGCTTATGGAAAATAGGCTTATGTATTATATTGCCATTTGCACTTCTGATTTCATTTTTCCAAATAAGCTGCATATTAAGCTAGCTACTTTAACATAAACAAAAATGTCATGTAAGCAGATTCCCTCTTATTTGGAGGAATGTGTCTTAAATCTCATATCACACACCATTAATCCTTTTCAGTTTCATTATATTACATAATGCCTTCACAGGGAATATCTGAAGTCATGAAAGTTTGAATGGTAGGACAGGCTAGAATACTAAAGATTATCAGAACAGTGGTAATATATATAAAAATATTCATTTGGATCATGTATAAACACATACTCTTAGGATGAAGGAATGGACTTTATTCAGATGCTAATTTTTCAGTGGTAAATCTCCCTGTGGAATTAACCCAGACATACACATTAATTTCTATTCATAGGGTCCAACTGGACTACTAATATGAGTAAAAGGGAATAAATTTAAAGTTGAAAAGAGAGCCTATGAACACGATTCTTTCCCCTTATCCTGCACAAGCAGTTGGGAAGGGGTTCATTTTGCATTCTGTATCAACATTACTTTCAGTATCAAGAAATGCCTCCTGAATCTTGGATTGGGGAGGGAGGGAAGCACTGTTTGGTTTTTGGTCCAACTCAGTAAAGTGAGGAAAAGTAATACTGAAATGTGGATTTGTTTTTCAGGTAGTATCTTATGCAAAATTTTTGTATCCTACAAATGCCCTTGTCACACATAAGAGTGATAATCACAGTGCAGCATCTCAAGCTCGATCCAGTGTTCCACGGACTTTGCCTGGGTCAAGATACAAATCTGCAACAGCTAAATCTATGCCTTCAGGCACAGAATTAGGTAGGAAGTTTTATCTCATAAGATTTGCTTGTAGTTCATTAACCATTGTACAAGGATTTATTTCAGAACCTATGTGTCCAGAACTGAGACAACAAAAACAAGCAATCTCTGCCCTCAAGGAGCTTACATTGTATCAGAAGAAACATGTACACACTCAAATTGGAATTTTTGACAGGGAAGAGCTAGCAGTTGGGAGGATAAGGAAAAGTCTCATGGTAACACTTCAGTTGAGCTTTGAAAGAAGCAAGTGTTCTAAAGGAGAAGTGAGCAGCCTGGTCAAAGGTGCCAAGGAGGGAGACAGAGGGTCATGTTTGAAGGATGGCAGGAGAAATCCATTTAAGCAGATCCTTGAGTGGAAGAAGGAAGGTAATATGTAAAAACAAGAAAAGGCTGACTGGGGCTACATTGTGAAGGGGTTTGAATGGAAAACCAAAGAACTTGTGTTTGATCCTAGAAGCTACAAGAGTATCCTGGAGCCTCTTGAGCATGACTTGGTCAGATCTGTACTATCATAATATCAGTTTGGCAGCTGTGTGAGGAATAGATTGGAGATGGGAGACACTGAAAAAGTAAAGAGAATCTAAGAGACCTTATATTATACAAAGACTTAGCATGCCAGCAATAATGACCTGACCAATAGCTGAAATTTAGCCAATTTAAAACCAGTATTAATATGCTGGGATACACACTCAGAAAGAATAAATAGTGGAAGAAATGGAGAAAGTAGATTGATAAAGGCTTAAGAGAAACTAATGATATCCAAGAATAAATTTTAAAATTAAATGTGAGAAAATTATCTTAGAATTTTTTGGTACTCTTACAGGTATACGTTATTATGTTGCCTGTCTTGTTTTTAATGTTTGAGTTTAGAACTAAATTGGTTCTTTATCTCAGAGCATATCATTCTGGCTCAGATCTCACAAAAGGAAATCCAGCTTTAAAAATTAACCATTTGTTGAGAGTACTGCTTCACCAAGTAACTTCAGTGGCAACACTTATTTTTGACAAAATTTATCTTCCATCAATACATGTGAAAAACAGAAAGAAAAACTGGAGAAGCAAAAACAAAACTGAAAACCAATAAAAATACCCAGAGTGAATGTGGATATGTTATACATGTATGTTCATTTACTGATTCTCACCACATTTTCACTAATTATCTTAAGTCCAGCATTTATTGTAACCAATATCTGAGAGTTTCATTAGTAGAAACAATGTTTCCTGCCATTTTCACTTAACAGGGAAGAAATATGCAAGTTTAGTTTTAGTTAGAAAAACAATTTCTATCGATGTGTCCTATCTGAAAGTTGTAGATGACTCAGAATTTACATTTATCTTTTCTTCTCCTACCGCTCCATGGAGGCATACCCTCCTACTCCTCTTGACCATTAAGTCAAATTCATGCATTCTTGACCCTCTACCTTAAGCATATGCCTAGGAGAATTTCCACCATGGACTCTGCCCTCATTCTACACTCTGAGAGTGTATAAACCCAAAGAAGTGCCAACAGTGGGTATGCTGGCATGTATTTTCCTAAACTGATACACATAAACATACACACACACACTTATGTCCATCTGCTGGGAACATACTTTTCTGATTTCAGAGATGAAGCTCTAGTTTACTATGAAAGTTCTAAGGAAAGCAGTTTTACAGCTTCCCTCCCACCCAGGACATTTTTCCACTTAACGTAATATCTAAATTAAATCCTTCATGCTACAGTGTGAGTCAGTCATCATTCAGCCTTTATTAAGTGCCTACTGTGTTGCCAGACACTGTGCTAATCTCTGGGGTTATACCGAAAGGCAAAATGTAGTCCCTGATCTCACAGTCTAATGAGAACGAATGCAAGTAACTATGTACAAAAAATCTGTATAGAGGACAAATTGGAAATAATCAGCAAAGAGAAAGCACTAAAATTAAGAGGGATCAGGAAAAGATTTCTACAGAAAGTGGTATTTTAACTGGGACTTTTTGGAAGCTAGGAAACAGGAAGAAGCACAGCCAATGAAAATGCAAGGGGTCAGGGGATGGGATAGCTTATTCAAGAAACAGCAAGAGCAAGAGATTGGTGTTATTAGATCAAAGAGTGGGGTGAGGGTGGGGAATCAGGAGAGTGTAAGACCAGAAAGGTGGTGGTTATGAAGGGTTTGATTGCCAGAGCATTTTATATTTGATCCTATAGGAGATATTGAGCCATTGGAGTTTGAGTTTATTGATATGATGGTGTGATCAGACTTTTGCTTTAGAAAGGTCACTTGTGGCATGAAGACCAACTGTATATATAGCCTACAGTAGTTCACGCTTGAGGTGATGAGGGTCTGAACCAGAATAGAGATGTTGTCAGAGGATAAAAAAGGATGTATATGCAAAATGTTACAAAGATAGAGATGACAAGCCTTAGCAACACATAGATATAGAGAATAAGAGAAAGTAAAGTGAGGAGTCATGACACCAAGATTGAAAGCCTAAGGTGTATGGAAGGATGATAGTGCCATTAACAGTAAGAGAAGAATTTGGGGGTTATAGATAATGAGTTCCATTTTGTACATGTTAAGTTTAAGGGGTCTAGAGGGCATCCTGTTCAAAATAGGAGACTAAAAGTCAACAGAGAGGTTAAAGCTGGACAGATTTGAGAATCATCAGCATAGAAATTATCATTGAGTCCATGGGAGCAGATGAACTCACCAAGTGAAATAGGGTAAAGGGAGAAGAGAAGAGGGCCCAGGAGAGAGCCCTATGGACACCTGTCAAGAAGAATGAAGATTGAGAAAAGGCTATGAGATTTGGCAATTAAGAAATTGTTATTAGATATGGAGAGAGCAATTTTGGTTGAATGATGATATCAGGAACCAGACTGTAGAAAATTAAGAAAAGAATAAGAGGAAAGGAAGTGGAGGCCCCTTTTGCAGATGGCCTTCTCAAGGAGTTTAGCCACAAAAGGAAGGAGAGATACGGGACAATAGCTAATGGAGATGGATGGAGCAAGTGAGGGTTTTTTGAGGATGGGAGAGACGCTGACACATTTGTAGGCAGTAGGGAAGCAACCAGTAGACAGGGAGAGATTAAAGATAAGTAAGAGAATGGGGATGATAGAGGAGGCAATCTGTTGGAGAAGATAGGACGGAACTGAGGATCCCTTGTATAGGTTTGCCTTGGCAAGGAGAAGGCTCACCCCTTCATGTGAGACAAGGGTAAGCAAAAGACCTCTAGGTGATGTGAAATGAGAAGGGAAGAAGAGGAAATTCTCAATAAATGACCTTATTTAGACCCACTTTATAGCTTTGCCTGTCCTCAACAGAAGTACAGACCAGTAATCTGACATCCTTTCCTGCTCCTTATAAACAGCCTTTAATTTTTTTTTCAGTTAATCATATTAATATTATTATTATTATTATCATTAGTTACATATATATGTATATGTATATGTGTCGTGTATATATAGGTGTGTGTGTATATATGTGTATATACACACACCAGTTAAAAGTTTACAAAGCACTTCACTTGTTATCGTACTTTATCTTAAAAATAGCCTGTGAAGTAAGGCCTTTTATCATCCCTATTTTACAGATGAGAAACTGAGGCAGACAGAATTTGAAATTTATCCAAGGTCATACAGTTACTAAGTATCTAAAGCAACATTTGAACTTGGGTCTTCCTCACTTCAAGCCTAGTACTCTATCCACTTCACTACCTTGCTGGTGACTTTTTAAAAAATATAAATTGGCAATTTAAGAGAAAAAAATAACACCAAACATTTGCTGGGTGCCTTTTATCTGAAAGCAATTTCTGACATACCTATACCTGATGCTGTTGTTTGTGCTTCTAGGGAATGAGACAGGTGATTCAATAGAATATAATCCTAATCTCCTTGATGATCCTCAGTGGCCCTGTGGGAAACACAAACGTGTTCTTATCTTCGCATCATATATGGTAAGAAAACATCAAAGTGTATAAAAATTGAACAGTAGTTCTTTTCTTGTGTCTGACATTTACTGAAAAATTTGATTCAATGGCAGATTGTGTAATCAGTCAAGATGCTAGAATATTCATTGTTTTAAAAAAAGTTGCTTAATTTAATGCTGACAGTGCTTTTTTAATGCTTACAATGCTACAGAATCAGATTAGTAAACCCTTTGAGCATCTGTCCCTAGGAAGATTAGTGAGAAAATAAACCATGTTACAAAAGAGATTTGACAGCAATAGATTTTAATGTGCCTATAGAAACTGGAAGCAGTATTAAGGCCAAGTAGTTAAAAATTTAACTTCTTGTATCAGTTCCCTCTTACTGTTGAGGCTGCCACCACCTTCCTAGTTACCTAGGTTCCAAACATAGGTGTCATCCTCACTCATCTATATATCCAGTCTTTTACCAAAGCCTGTCAGTTTTACCAATGTCAAGTCTCTTATATACATCCCCTTCCCTCCTCTGACATTGCTGCCACTGTGGTGCAGGCCTTCCATGACCTTAGACCTACCCTATTGACATAGCCTGCTGGTCCATCTCCCGGCCTCAAGTGCCTGTCTTCACTCCAGTTCCTTCTTCACTCAGCTGTCAAATTGATCTTCCTAAATGTAAGTCTGACCATGTCACACTCCTCCCCCTCACTTAATCCCCTCTTTGAACAAATATATAATCCTGTTTGATATTCAAAGCCCTTCATAACCTGGCCCACTGGCATCTTTGCTATTCCAAGAACATGACATGCCCATCTCCCCACTGCTTGCATTTTCACTGGCTATAACCATGACTGGAATTCTTTTCTTCATCTCTGGCTTCCTTGCTTCCTACCTAAAATCCTATCTTCTACAAGTCTTTCTCAGGCCTCCTCACTGCTTCTGCTTCCCCTGATGTCCAGTTTATATATCTTGTTTGTACATGGTTCACATGTTGTCTCCCCCCAGTGGACTCCTTGTAAGCAGGGACTTTTGTTTTTTCCTTTCTTTGAATCCTCAGTGTTTAGAAAAGTTCCTGGCACATAGTAGGCACTTGATAAATGCTTATTGAGTAATGGCCACATATGTTTTAAGTAGCATTCATTTTGGACAAATAGTTCCTATTTAAAACCTCAGATTAATAGCTTAGCTTCTAGAAATAAGCTAAGAAACTTGTTTCAGAGAAAAATGTCAATTATAAATAACAAAAATTAGTGGAATTCTTATGCCTCTTGGCAGTCTGGGAACAGCTAGTTAGCAATATTGCCTTTTTATTCAATTTTACTTAACCCCTAAAAAGCATAAAATGTATGCATAATTCTGTACTCTAAATCCTGCTTCTGGACACACTTTATCTTCATTAAATCTCTCAATACTGCTTTCCGAAGTGAATTTTAAAGGTATTAAAAAACAGTCCAAGTTTATTTGCATAAACCTACCTGGCTGTTGACAAATATTGACATGAAAATAACTCATGACATTTCATTTTGACATTCAAGGCCAGACTTATAACCGTTATGGCAGTAAGAGGTGCAGAGATGGGGTTTGAGGGTAAATTGGCTTTGAAGCAGTGTAAATGCTCAAATATGAAAGTGTCTTAAATGACAGGCAACTTCCTTTTCTATTTCAGACCACCGTGATAGAATATGTGAAGCCTTCAGACCTTAAAAAGGACATGAATGAAACTTTTAAAGAGAAATTTCCTCACATCAAACTTACTTTGAGTAAAATTAGAAGGTAAGGAAAATGTGAGTAAAGCTAGGTTAGCAGTCATTTGAATTCGTAGGAAGGTAATCATCTCCCACTTGTTTCTAAAATTGCTTAGTCTGCAAAACTATTAGAATCCAAGTTGCCTCATGACCAGGAACATGATTTGGTCTTTGTTTACTCACAGCCTAAAACGGGAAATGAGGAATCTCTCTGAAGAATGCAACCTCGAACCAGTTACCGTGTCAATGGCTTATGTTTACTTTGAGAAGCTTGTCTTACAAGGCAAGCTAAACAAACAGAACCGCAAACTGTGTGCTGGTGCTTGTGTTCTCCTTGCAGCAAAGATCAGCAGCGACCTCAGGAAAAATGAAGTAAAGCAGCTTATTGATGTAAGTATAACCAGAATTCTGCTATTTTCATGGAACAATATGAAGTGTACAAACCCTGTTGCCACTGTAATTACCCACTTTTGGTTCTTGTAGTTAGATCATGTTAAATGCTTTCTACAAATATAAACTTAGAGCAGTGCTTTTCTCCCCATGATAGCAGCTGGAAGGAAGGTGATCTCACTTAAACTAACATCTTTATCCTTTGCAACACAAATATAAGGAGACTGATGATTTGTGCATTTACTAATTGTTCTTCCCAGACTTTGGAAATATTTAAGTCATTAACAGAAATATACAAATGTTTTCAGATTTAGACAATTAAGTTTTTTTGGTTTTATATTTTTCCTTCATCCTGGAAAAAAACATTACACACTTGAGCAAAGTGATGACTGTAAACATAGCTAGAAAGAAATGGAGATAACAATCTAACTTATTCTTTCTTCTTCAATACAGAAGTTAGAAGAACGATTCCGATTCAACCGAAGAGATCTAATTGGATTTGAATTTACAGTACTTGTGGCTCTGGAATTGGCCCTTTACCTTCCTGAAAACCAAGTTTTACCTCATTATAGACGTCTAACCCAGCAGTCTTAGCCAAAGCTGCATTCCACCCACTTGGCAGGAAGATTTACAGAATGCTTTGCTGCTGAATGACTTCCACTTCCGATGAATCTTTTCTGTGTCCCTGTTACATCACAACTTTCAGTCAGTTAAAATGTATGTTCCCATAGTGACATAGTTGAGTATTTGTTGGGTGAAAACAGGTTTGTTGGCACAGAAAGGATTATTTCCTTTAGACACTAAAGCACAAGTAATTCATGATGTAGTTGTCACTGTGGTTGTTCATTCTTCCCTTCAAAGGATGTTATGCTCTTGTTCCTTTGAAAGATGTTTATCTTGTTTTTTTTACTTATTTCTCATTACTTCCATTCCAAAATGTCATACTTCAAATAGTATTTGAAATTTTTCATGCATTTTTTTATATGAACAAAATGCAGGGGTTTTTTTTTTTTATGTGCCTGAATCTGGTCTGGAACCAGAATCTTTTTGTTGCATAAGTTATAAATTCTGAAATTATATAGTATTTTATCCTTATCTGCATTTGCCTTGCCTTCAGAAAAGAATCCCACAACTGCATTAGCCTACAATGGGATCTAGGTTTCTAGATCATGAACAATTGATTCATCAGTGATGAAATTGCTAATTTATTTAAGCATTAACATATGGATAAAGGGATAGTTGAAATTTTAGAATGTTAGGAAATATCTCATCATGCAGTCATACTTGATGAAGGAAAGCAACTCTTAAGAGCTACAGAAGTATATTGGCTGAAAGGGTGATTTGCTGTTTGTCACTTCAGGATGGACTCTGCCATTGTTTTAAGTACCCAAAGCTAAGTACCTTTTTGACTACTTTTTGCATGCAGTTCTCCCAAGTGTCAGCAGTTTTTGCTATCAAATTAAGCCAATGCAACAAGATCTGAATTTTTTAATTATATTTTTTTACTCAAATTGTTCTTCCAAGCATCGTGCCACTGTGATATTCCTCTTGAAACTGGCATGTTGCATATCCAAACAGGCACTTGTAAAACTTGAGTAAAATGCTTATATAATTGTCCATCAAGGGTAAGAAAATGACCTAACTCAAGTACTAAGCAAAGGTTTGGATAAAATTTGCAACACTTTGGTCCTGTAGTAGTTGCTGATTCTTGCATCTTGTTTCTCCTACGCAAAATTGTGATTTGAGAAAATTGGTGTTCATTTTGGTTTTCACAAGAGGACAAAAATAATTGCATTT
Source organism: Pseudochirops corinnae (assembly GCA_028646515.1). Taxonomy (NCBI): domain Eukaryota; kingdom Metazoa; phylum Chordata; class Mammalia; order Diprotodontia; family Pseudocheiridae; genus Pseudochirops; species Pseudochirops corinnae. The sequence goes on along the minus strand of CM053585.1, from coordinate 200,200,631 downwards.
TTTGATTAGGGAATTTACTTAAGACCAACTTGAATACCATACCTTGCTCTGGAAGAGAAAGAGGGATAATTACTCTTAAAGTACTGTAAACTTCAGTTTTGCCTGTTTGGGGTACATTAAATATTGTACACGTAGTATCAAGTTGTGTACACAATTTTGCAAAGGCATAGATTAGATTTTAATTGCTGCAAATTTCAAATAGTTGATGTTCTGTCTTACACAGTATATACTACAGTGATATCAACTTATCTTTTATGAATTCATATGCAACATCTGATCAGTATTCAGATCAATCTTGATCAAATGTCTGAAAAATTAACTAGCATGATAAAACACGTAGCCGAGTTCCACAGTTAAAAAGCATGCCGACATACACAAGATCTGAAACTAAAGTTTCTTTGTGGGGAAAACTTAAAATACTTGTTGCCAGTACTGCCGGGCAATCAGATTCAGGCAGGGCCAAGGACACTGGCCAGACTTTTCTTTCCGAACAATTTAGGCCTCTCAAGTGCTGGTTGCTGTTGGGCATTATCAGTCACACATTGTGGTAAATTAACCCAGGTCCCATCAAGGTTTAGTCTTTGAACATAACTACAGGACTTGCACTTCTTACCATCCCCAGTTGTTTTCTCAAAGATGTCATTCCAGACTACTAGTCCCTTTTTTAACTATCTCCCAGTTGTCTAAAGATTTCCAGTTTCTACTGAGGTTATGTTACACCATACAACATTTACAGGTAACGAACTAATTTGACAGTTCTTGGGGGAGGCGGTAATGGGGAATAATCAGTATGCAACAATGATACAATACTACCAATATAGCTAAGGTAGCTTTGTAATCATCTACAGATGAGTATATTATGGAAGCCACAGAAAATACAAGCTGTGCAATGCTCAAATACTTTTTGTGGGACAGTTTGTTTTTAAATGAGCCAATAACAATCCTATTTCTATAAGCACCTTAAATTTATTTTCCCCACAAGATTGTCCCTTTATCAACTTTATTAAGGGGCCAGCCTAAACTTAGGTTGTTACTTTAGTTTGGCTAGCCTAACTACAAAATTATGTATACCTACTGTGCATTGAGTCTTCTTAAAAATAATTTATGCCATTGGAGTCTTGTCTCAAAAGGGTACTTCAAAAATATATGTACAAGCACTGTACGGGTCTGATTCCCAAGTAATTGCTCTATGGTTTACAACATATGCTTTAGGTACTTTCTCATAAACATTCTGTATGGCCAATAGTAAAACTCTTGGCAAATACAGTAATTTAAGTTTAACTGTGTGTGTATATAGATGTAGTTTTAAATTTTAGTGGCCAGAGTGGTTTCATATAACCTGTTTGGCTCAAAAGCGTTGTTATAAATGTACCCTTTTTAGTAATATAAAAGTTGCCACTGTGTGGTAGCACAACAAAGCCAATATTTAAACCAAAATTAAGACCTAAAACTTTTCAAGGAAAAAATGTTGGAATGTTAGAGCTGTCTGTGTTTAAGTATTTGGGTTTGTGGCCATAAACATGTAGTGCTGCTTTCTTTCAGCACAACTGCACTAGGTTAATGTAAATTTGTGTAAACTATTTAGTTTTAAATGTCATTGTTTGAGTCACTTGTAATTGGTCTGTTTTCAATAGTAAGATGATGAAGTTGTGAAATTAAGATGCTGTGAAATAAAACTTGCTTTTGATAACCTGTTTTCTCAGACTTTCTCTCGAGAATTATTTCACAAAGGAAAACCCTCTTTCTCTATACATGAGGTAGTAACTGAGATGGTTAACAGTGACATTAGTTAAACATGGTTCTTAATGCTGAAGTCCCTTTTTTAAAGTGTTGAACTTAGCAAACTATTAACACAAAAATGAATCAATACACAATGCTGTTTTTCTGATTTATTAAGACATTTTCTCCAGAAGATTTCTTCAATTAAAAGTTCCTATGGGGAATAAGAAGAAAAAATTATTAAACAATGAAACCTAGGAAAAAAATTGATGGTATATTCAAGCGTGACAGATGTACTTACTTTGAAACAATACCATCATTTTTTGCCAGCCGAAGAATAGAGTCATCAGATTCCCCCTTAAATAAAGGTTATTTTGAATTAGCTTTATGATACTGAATTAGCTATAAGATTTTAAGTTTCAGTTGAGTAAGTGAAAAGGTTATCTTTTTCCAGAAACCTAGTGAGATTATGAACATGTTAAACCTCACAATAGAGTGGGGACAGCACTACAGAATACTTTATATGTGAGGTAGGCAGTTAAAATCCTTGACTTCATTAGCAGGAAAGAGCACTGGATCTGGCTACCCAACCTAGTCTTTGCCTAGAGCTGCAGGGCAACTAGCTTTGGCTTTTTTCACCTTACAAATGTCAAGATTTAGGGGCAGTTAGGAGGAACAGTGATCAGAGCACTAGCCCAGTAGTCAGGACGACCTGACTTCAAAATTTGGCCTCATACACTTAACACTTACTAGCTGTGTGACCTTGGGCAAGTCACTTAACCCCAATTCCCCTGCCTTCCCCCCTGTAACAACCCAAAAAATGGCAAGATTTAATCCAAGCTAATATCATCTAATCCAAACCATACCTAACTAGGAATCTTCTCTCTATCACTAATCTGCTTAAGTTTCCCAACAGTCCATTCTACTTTTGGACCACTCAAATTGCTAAGCATATTTTTCTTCACATCACGCTAAAAGGTGCTTTTGTACTCTGTTCTTTGTTTAATTCTTCTTCAACATATTAAACTCTTCAAGTAGTATACAACAGCTACTTTGTCCTCTATCTTATGTCCTTTTCTTTAACGAAGAAGGCAAGACTAGAGGATAACTAACTGAAGTTACTGGACCCGAATTTTTTTTGTCAGAATGTAAGTAGACAGAATGCCTGTAGAAAGCTGTGACCCCACCAATCGTGTTCAAGTTACAATTCTCAAACCTTATTCTCCATTTTCTCATCATGTGCTTACTAATGTTCCCAAATTTGTTACCTAGTTAAAAGAGGAAAAAAATACTCACCATTCTTCGAATTGCTCCGCAAATTGCATAGGTTTTAAACTGGCCATTGAATCTGCCTGTAACCTTGTCAACCTGAATGAAGATTAATTATAGTTCCCTCTTCAATTAAAAAATTATTTTGATTTTTATAAGCTATCTATGTAAAAAACACCTCATTTAGTATCTGCATAAAGTACTCCCAACCATTTGTAGGCAGATCTGCTGCAGCACGTTTGGGTTTCTAAGTAAATTAGGATATTATTGTTTCACAAGGAAAAGCAATTATTCAACATTATACTAAGTAAAGAAAAATCTGTCTTACTCTACTTCAGCTGAAGTATCTTTACAGAGCTTTATTCAACTTCTTATGAAGGCTGAATCTCCACAGTATCATTCAAGTTTTTGCTCACTGGTGAAGGTCCATCACCTATTTTCCTGGTTTTTTACTTTGTTATTTAGGCTACCAAAGGTCTTGATCCCAGAGCTACTCATTCCCGACGTTAAGTAAGAACTTCCAAATTTCCTAGCTTCTAAACCATCGGTCTGTAATCTAATTCCCAACATGTGTCAAAAGATTCAAGATTTCAAACTTGTGAAGCACTGCCAAGCACTTGAGAAGCCAGTACACCTGAATTCTGGTTCTGGATTCAACATTAACTTACTGTGACTTTAAACAAGGGGTATGATTTTTGACAAATCACCTAACCTTTCTTGGCTTCAGCTCCCTGATCTCTAAAACGTGAATAATGGCACTTACTCTGAAGCTGTTCTGGTGCCCAAACAACAAATGCGCTTTGCACACCTAGAAGCGCTACACCTAAAGCTAACTATTGCTGTCGTCCCCAGTCCTCCATTTGGTACTCTCTTATGATGAGGATCTCCACTCCCAGGCCCCCGAGCTGACACCAGTTTGGCCTCATTTGCCAATAACTGACCCCCGGGGCCCGGCCCCTCCGGCCGGGATGCGCTCACCTCGGCCACGTTCATCTGGATGGAGGCATGGTCCTTGGCCCCGATAATCCTGTTGCTCGCGGAGCTGCGGGGAGAAGGGTCCGAGTAAGAGAAACTTGGTGGGAGGACCGGACGAGGGACGGAAAGGTAGGGGTGCGCGTGGTTGGGGGGGGGGGGGTCGGGGACCCGGCCCGGTGGGCGCAGCACGAGCGGCTCTTCCTCACCATTTCCGCGGCACGTACAGATCCACGAACTCGCCGGCGTCGTTCTGCATGTCGGAAGCTGAGGGACCTGCAGAAAACAAAGATTCCCCCGCTGGGAGAGAGCGGAGACCCAGGCTCAGGGCCTCCCGCCCTCTTCCTTCCTTCTCAGACCAACCACGAGGGCCTATTCTGACCCTCCCGGATACTGCCGGCCAACTCAGGGGCTTGGCCGGTGGCTGAACCCTACCCCTAGACACTGGGCTTCAGCCCTGGATTTCAGAAATTACCCCGGGAGTCAAGGGGGCGGGTAGAGGGCTCTTGGGGGAGCAGAGAAAACTCTTACAGAGTAGAGACGCAAAAGCAGCGGAAGAGAAAAAGGAGGCGGCACTCCTCTAAGCACGGATAAAAAGAGTCGGAGGTGGGACCGCAGGAAGTACTTCCGGGGCACAACGCGGCGGCGGAGTACTGAGTCTGCGCACTGTACTCGAATCCCCTCCCTCTTCACCCCCCACCTTCACTTCCTCGAGGCCTCGCCGCCGAGAGTAAATTCTTTCTCTCTCTTACCAAACAGAAATAATACAAATCAGCTGGAGTGTCACTTATGTCTCCTGATGAATTACTCCCCATGCCCTCTAAGTGGCGTATATCCGATGATGTTCCTCTTCACCTCTCACTTTGTCCCAGGTGCTACGGAGTAATATATATCCAGAGGGCGTTCTCACCTCCAGTATCCATTAATGGTACATCCCTGGAGCCGAGCTCCCCGTTTCTTCTGTGACTGGTATCTCCCCCAACAGACCTCCCTTCCCCCGCCTCCCAATCACGCACAACCTGAGTAGTGTATCTTACTGGCTTTCACCCTTCCCGTCTGCACCCTCCTATCTGCCGTGAAGGATACATCCCCCAACTGTAACCATATTCCGTGTCTCCTCAGACCCGGTGTCTAGGGGTAGGGTTCAGCCACCGGCCAAGCCCCCGAGTTGGCCGGCAGCGGCCGGGAGGGTCGGAATCAGCCCTCGTGGTCGGTCTGAGAAGGAAGTACATCCCAATGGACTTTACCCTTCTTGTCTACACCCCACCTCTATTGTAAGGAAGGATGTTCACACACCCGATAAAAGCATTATCATATCCCATGTCTCCAGATGACTACGTCTGTCCACAGTGGCCTCTACCCAGTAGTCTCTGGATAGCAACACCTCCATAGGTTTATTCAATCACCAGCTGCTTTGAATGGTACAAGAAGCATGGTGCCCGGGGAAGATGCTGGGAGAAGACTTGAGTTTGAGTTCTGACTCTACTATTTACTGACTGGGGGATCTCGGACTAGTCTCTTCACTTCTCACTGTCTCCAAAAATCATAAATTTAAAACTGGAAAGGTTCCTTAAAGATCATCAGGTCCAAGCCCATCGTGTTACAATTGTAGAAACTGAGGCACTAGAAGTTTACCGCTTGTCTAAAATCAATAAATCAAGCATTTATTAAATACTTATGTCCCAAGCACTTGTACTAATTGCTGAGGATACAAAGACAAAAAAAAAAAAAGCTTTGCTCTCGAAGTGAGAAGGAAGACGAGTGTGATTGTGTGCACGTATATAAGTGTGTGTATATGCATGTATTGTGTATACACCTACATATATGTATATACGTATGTGAGTATGATTGTTGTTCTTCCTTTTAAAGAGGATCAATGATGTTGGGAGGTGATATCATGACTTGTGCGTAAATTGGATTTAAGTGAGGCAGGGTTGCACAAAGTTATCAGCCTCATTCTCTACTCCAGTCATCAAAGTCCAGTGGCAAGACAAAAAATCAGGACAACTGGCAATGGTCCTGAATGCAGTGGATAACCTTAGCCTTTTTTATGTCTGACCAAGCTCCAGGTACTCCATAGCCCTGCTTCTGCTTCCTTCTTGGATCTTGGAACAAATTGTTCTCATGAGTCCATTCTGGAAGTTATTATGTGCTTGGGATAGATCTCCTCCTAACTCAGTGACACAGGTTTGAGGCCTCTGATTTTAACCCACCTGCCATGATGGTTTTACCCATTGTGTGGCTGCTGAGCATATTACAGTTTCTTGGAGTCACAGAAGAGTTGAGTAAAAGATGGACACCAAAAGTGGATAAGCATCCTTGAAAAGGGTCTGGCTTGCCCTCATACCAGAGGTGCTAGTCTTCCCTGAATACATCATACACCTCATTTGTAAGTATATATAAAATAAATAAGAAATGCTTGGGGAGAGTGCTAGTAGCTAGGGTAAAAGGCTTCCTATAGAAAGGTCTTACTTGAGCTCAGTCCTGAAGGAAGTGAGGGATTCTACAAAGGAGAGATGAAGAGGAAGGCATGGGAGGAGGGGGCAGTAGAATGAGCAATGCAAAGGCACAGACATAGAAGATGGAATTTATGTTTGAGGAACAGAGAGGTCAATTGGGCTGAACCATAGAGTGGGGGAAGGACAGATAAGTCTTGGTTTCCTCGTCTGTAAAATAAGGGATTGTGTGTGTGTGTGTGTTTTAAAGAAAAGAAAGAAAACAGTCACAAATGTGACAGAGCCTAGGGCTCTCCTAAAAAAAAAAAACAGTTCAAATCAACATTTATTAAGATTCAAATATGCTTAGTACTCTCTTCTAGTTGTCAAAAATGCAAGTAAAACATTTTTTTCTATTACTTGCTTATTTTTGAATGCTGTAGATAAGTTCACTTGCTTTGGCAGTATACTTTCCAAGGATGTACACATAGATGAGGTTGGCACATGCATCACCAGAGCTAGCTCATTGTGTGGGTACTTTATAAATATTTGTTCCTGAATCTGTATGACATCAGGCAAGACACTTTACTTCCCAGAGCCTCAGCTTGTTCCTCTATAAGAGGAAGAGGTTGGAGTCGATGATCTCTCAAGCCCCCTCTGGCTCAGTCTAGACCTATGACCCTGTGATCTCTTGCCTGGACTGTTGTAATAATTCCTAATTGGTCTCCTCATCTTAAGTCTCTTTCCCCCCTCAAATCCATTCCCCATATGGTTACTAAAATAATGTCCCCATGGCAAAGGCCTGTCCATGTACTCTCCCACTCAAAAACCTGCAGTGGCTCCCCATTGTCCCTAGGATAAAGTAAAAACTTATCATTCCAGGCTTTCCATAGTTTGACTCCAATCTACCTTTTCACTATACTTCACATTACTCCTTTTCCTACACTCCACTCCAACCAAATTGGACTAATAGTTATTTCCCTAAATTTGAAATGCCATCTCCCACCTCAAGGTAGTCACATGAACTGTGTTCACTCTCTGTAGAATGCACCGCTTCATCTTCCCCACCTTTCAGGGAATGGTGCCTAAAGAACTTGATGGAGACATAGGTGATTCACCAGCTAATTTAGATTTTTTTTTTAAAAAGTACAGATATAAGCAAGGGCAGCTGAAGAAGGTTGACCACAGAGCTTGACATAGTCCTTTAAGAATTGTGTTGAGTAGCAAAGATCAAAATATGGTGAAGGTGGCAAGGAAAGCTGAGAACAGCAAAAAGGGTTGGTTTGGGATTGTTTAAAGCTCTGTTGTGGAAAAGAGGGAGACTAAAATGGAAGGCAGTGTGGTGGAGTGAAAAGAGCTTGGAAGACCTGGTTTAAAATCCAAGCTCTGCTATTTAATCCCTTTATAACCTTGAGTAAATCATTTAAGGACTCTGGACATGAGTTTCCTCATCTCTAAAATGAAGACTTTTCACTAGACAGCCTCTGAGAGTCTTCCAACTCTTAATCTATGGTCTAAGGAGATAAGTGCACTGCTCCAGGACAATGATACCTAATGACAAAGAAAGATGATATAACTATAACATGAATATTAAATATGTTAAGTATAAATGTAATATGAAAATAAAATATGAAATCCTCTGGGTTTTAAAGCTGTTCATGTTTGGCTGCTTCCAACCTTTCTATTCTTCTCACACCTTCCTCTCTTCCACACATATTATGAATCAGTGATGATTGTCTTCTAGCTGTCCTTTGTAGGCGCTACTCCATCATGTGACTTCATTTTTACTCTCTGACTCTCGTGCCTGGAATGCTCTCCCTCCTAATCTCCCCCCTTCTGGCTTCTCTGCTACCTTCAAGTTTTCCCTGAAATACCACCTTCTGCAAGAAGCTTTTCTGACCTAATGCCAGGGCAACTGGGTATGAAAGGTGAGGGAGAGGGAAAGCCCCAAGGTTGGCTCTGAAACTGTAGACCTGCTTGTTTAGAAGGATGGTAGTGCCCTCAACAGAACCTGGGAACTTAGGAAGAGAGGAGCATTTAGTGAGAAGAGATAATGCGTTGTTTTGGACACATTGAATGTGAAATACCATCCAGCTGGAGACACACAATAGATAGTTAAGTGATAGGAGAGTGGAGTTCTAGAGAGAGACTGGTGCTGCATATAATAGAGTCACTTGCAGAGAGATGGTAATTGAATCCGTGGAAACTTATGGCCTCACTGAAAAATAAAGTAGAGAGAACCTAGGACAGAGCCCTAGGGTACACTCACACATTGATGGTGAGGCATGGCCAGTAATCCAGCAGAGAATTAGGAACCAGATAGAATTGGAACAGTAATACTACCTGATTTACATTTGATCAGGATCAAATGAGGTGAAATATGTTAACCATATTATAATTCTTAAAGCCTTTATATGCATGGAAGCTATTATTGTTATTTTTTCATTATAGCTTTCTCTAGTATCTACTTTAGACAGTGATATATATTTTAGGAAGAATTCCTAGTGTTGAGGTTTATTTGTTTTTGGGGGGGTTTTTGCTTTTTTTTTGGAGGGCAGTTGGGGTTAAGTGACTTGCACAAAGTCACATAGCCAGTAAGTGTGTCAAGTGTTTGAGGTCACATTTGAACTCCGGTCCTCCTGACTGAAGGGCTGGTGCTTTATTCACTCTGCCACCTAGCCGCCCCATGTTTTGGGGTTTGTCTGTTTTTTTTGTATTAAAATATATCACTGTCTAAATTTGCTGAATCTGATAGGCAGCCAAATGAAACAATGTATAGAGTGCCAGGTCTAGATTCAGATGCTTACTGACCCTGGGCAAGTCACTTAACTTCTGTTTGCCTCAATTTCCTCATCTGTAAAATACTGCTAATAAAAACACCCATTTCTCAGGGTTAGGGCAGCTAAATGGCACAGTTGATAGAGTACTGGCCCTGAAGGCAGGAAGACTCATCTTCCTAAATTCAAATCTGGCCTCCAACACTTACTAGCTGTGTGACCCTGGGCAAGTCACTTAACTTCTGTTTGCCTCAGTTTCCTCATTTGTAAAATGAGCTCAAGAAGGAAATGGCAAACTGCTCCATTATCTTCACCATGAAAACCCCAGATGGGGTCACAAAGAGTTAGACATGACTGAACAACAACAAATCTCTCAGTGTTGTTATAAGATTTAAATGAGACAATATTTGTAAAGAGTTTTGAAAACCTTAAAGCACTAAATAAGTACCAGGTATTGTTATGATTAATTCTCTAATCACCTTGATCACCCTACAGGATGGAGGCCTTTGATTGGAAGCATCTGAAGGACTCCTCCCCATGTCAGTGTAAGCAGCCTACTCACACTTTGATGAGAGGACACAGAACTCCTCGTCAATTGTCACTTATCAGAGAGAGCTGCCTTTGAGATGATTCTCTAGTAAGATTCTGGAGAAGGGACTCTTGTCTAAAAATATATCCTTCTTTGTATTCTCCAACAGTATCATACCCTATAGGGTATCACATACAAACAAACCTTAGGACCTACACAATATATGTGTATTTATTTATAAAATATTTACTAATGTATTATGGATGTGAAGAGGGAGGGATTTTGTTCTCACCACCCACCACCACACCTGATATACTCACAGAAAGCAAAGAGTAAAAGGCAGATGAGCTAACAGGGTATTAACAACCAGATCCCTTTATAATTCGTGAATGCCTTTATTTGATGAAATTATAGGGAAGAAGCTCATTGGAAGAGCAAAAATTGGACATGCCATTCTAGGACTTTAAAAAGTTAAACCCTGGACAAATTTCAGGGAGTTCGGTGAGTGAGTACAACCCAGGAGGCAGAAGTAGCAGAGAAACCTGAATGCTGAAAGGGAAATTACTCTTGGGAGAAAAAAGTTTTCTCTTTTCCTCCTCTCGCCTTCTTTCTGGTCTCCTCTTTCTTTTCTGCTATTGATTAGTGGTACCAAAACCTTTGTATTCTCACTAAAATATTGTTAACTATAATATTTTTAGTGAGAATAATGTGATTGAATATGCTTCATTATTTTTTTAAAATCCTTTGTATGCCCTGGGGGATAAAAAAAACTTTTAAATAATAATTGCTTGTTAGTAATTAATTATTCATTTAATTTGACTAATGTAGCATGTCAACCAGATGAATTTCTTTTTCAAGCCATTTTTGTTGAAAGATACATAATACAAAAATCAGATAATAGGTCATAACAGCCAGTGAACATACCAGCTTATCAACAGGAGTCATGCTTCTCTGTACAAAGCTATTCACCATACATAATGCAAAAACAGCAAGTAGAGGTAAATTGTCACTGATTTCAACTCAGCAGAAAATTTTCAATATAAATCCATTCTTTCTCTATGTGGTTCTGCTGAATGGATGATATCAAATCTTAATTTCCTATTCATGTTTAAATGTTTTAGTTGTTTTTATATGAACATGAGGAACAGGAAGGAAGCCAATTTGCTAGTACCATGAAATGTAGGAAGGGAATAATATATAATAAGTCTGGAAAGATAGATTGGAACCAAGTTGTCATGGGGATTAAATGGCACACAAAGGAATTTCTACTTTATCCTAGAATCAATAAGGTGCCAATGAGGTTTACTGAGTAGGAGAAGTGACATGATCTCTTTGGCAGCTTCAAGGCAGGTGAATTGAAGAGGGGAAAGACTTGCGCTAAGGATAGCAATTAAGAATCCTTCACAAATGCAAGAGAGAGGTGGTAAAGGCTTTAAACTGAGCAATGGTTTTGTGTAAGGAGAGAAGGGGCAGATGTAAGAGATATAGTTGAGATAGAAATGACAAGGCTTGACAATTGCTGTGAATGTATGTACGAGTGAGGAATTGAGAATAACGCTGATTCAGAATGTTCCCCTGAGAGAATTCTGAGAATTCTCATACCCACTCATACCCACTCCACAGGTGCTCAGAATATGGCTATATCTCAGGGATGATATTCTAATGCCGTTGGCTTAGCCCCATTGGTTTTCTTCCCCCATCCCCAGGTCTTCAGTTGGGGATGGATTTAACTAGCCTGCCTTAGGTAGTTTTTAGAAATGGTATATTTACTCAGTGGTACATTAAGAACATTTGGTAACAAACATCCCCACCTCAAGTTTGTGATACAGAAGGTCCAAGAGAAAGTTGACTCAAGTTTAAGAGAACACAAGTGGTAAAGGTGTAACTCACAGATCCTAGTTGCTGGAAGTCCTTTTCTCCTATTTGTAGGGTACCCAAGAATTTCCCTCTTAAGTATTGTAAATCTGTATCCTTGGCTCACAATGCACATTCTTGCTATCATTTGATCTGGAGATGCTACTAGGACACAGATGGAATGATGAGAAGTCCAAAATCTCTTATGAAGCTTGAAAAGGTCCTCCTCTGGCTAAAGATGGGAAAAAGGGAAGGAAGAGACCTAGCCCAGACTGAAGCTGAGATCTCTTCCCCTTCACTGTCCCCCAACTCAGGTGATTTCTTTTCAGATGGGTTCAGCTAGAATTCCATGCTCCTTCTAACTTCTGAAATGAATTGCCTTTCAATTCACTTGATAATTTATAGATGATCCCTTTGGCATGGTCAAGGTTTTTTTTTGGCCCATCCAAACACAATTATTGTGCAACATCAGTCATTCCAGTTTGAAGTTTTAGCATTTCATTTAGGGTCAGCAAGTGACTGATTGACTGAGACATGTTCTTAACTCAAAATTAGGGAACCAAGCCTAAAATGGAGTGGGGTGGTTTCAATTCCACCTTCATATCAACTTGGATGACTAGAAATTTGG
>CM053585.1:200157343-200187948 GCA_028646515.1 Pseudochirops corinnae | reverse complement strand
TTTTTTTTTGGCCCATCCAAACACAATTATTGTGCAACATCAGTCATTCCAGTTTGAAGTTTTAGCATTTCATTTAGGGTCAGCAAGTGACTGATTGACTGAGACATGTTCTTAACTCAAAATTAGGGAACCAAGCCTAAAATGGAGTGGGGTGGTTTCAATTCCACCTTCATATCAACTTGGATGACTAGAAATTTGGTGGTTCCCTCAACAGCAATATAGATGTTTAGAGTAGAGTTGGATTTGGAGAGAAAGCTAGTAGGAGATCTACAAGGCAGTTCACAGCCTCAGTTCACAATGCGTGCCTGCTCCTTCTGTGCAATGCTTTCTGTCCCACTCAAAGTGAAAGGGGATGAGTTTGCTGTTGATTGTTAGCTATTCATTACTTACTACCCCAGAACTCACTCTCCAAGGGGCACCTGCTGTAGTCATGATCTGGTGGTGGAGAATAGACTCAGGGCGTCAAGGATTTTCCCAATCGTATTTGTACAGCAGTTGCTGGGGTGGGGGGTTCCTGCGTCACAGCTGCACTGTGACTGCCCCCAAGGAATCAATAGCTAACACAAAAGGAGGAAGACTGGAAACTTAGTAGCAGAAAGGGATGGAATGGGAGAGTGGAAGGTAATAATGGATGGACAATAGGTATAGTTGTGTGGGAGACAAGCCCTATAATTACATATTATTGGAGGGAAAGGGAAAGGTATAACATCTTCTCACCCTCTGACTGGTTAATCACAAACTTCTTGGGACCATGACCCCAAAGAAAGCTGGCAGAACAGCTCTCTTTTTTTATTTCTTGTTCACCTTTCTCTGTTTAGAAAACATACCATCATGCTACAGAGTAGGCTTGGTCCTAGGGGGAAAGAAACCTGTGCCTGTGCACAGTCTCTATCCCTCCTCCCCACAAGAACTGGAAATGGCTGCTTTGTGGCAGAGGCACCTGGAAACTGTATGTGCTTTCAAGTAGCCTGAAGACAGACCCTAAAAGCAGACTTTCCCAGTCCAAGGGATAGCAATTAAGGCACTGACAGATTTCTTGTAGAAGCACATGGCAGGGGTAACATTTAAATGACTATTTAGTCTTGAGGGGGTGGTTCATAGACAATGTTCATAAATCTCAAAATCCTGGGTAGAAGATGGGAGATTTTTAGTTCCCTAGCCAGTATGATGCCAGAATCTAGCCTTTGATCAGAAAAGGGAAATTTCTTAGGCAGAATCAGCCCTTAAGATTGTCTTATAGGCAACCCCAAAAGCAAGCGTTCAGGTACCAAGTCAGGGAGAGACAGAAATTTCCTAGTGTAGTGTGCTTCTTTGAAGAAGATTGACCATGTAGTTCCTGAGCAGCATCCTGAAGTAGAAAAGCCATCGAGTTATTCAGACAGTGTAGGTCCTGTGGGATGGTGTTTACTTTAGCAGCCCTAAAGTATGCTTGTCTTTTGGGGGAATAGCGGAGAATACAAAACATAAGGTGACACTTCGATCCTGCAGGATTTCATGTAGGGTAGGTGAGGGATCCACCAGAACATCAAAAGGTCATCCTAAGTACAACTCCAAGTTCAGGAAGCTAATGAGCTACATGGGTGCTGTATGTGTTCTTGTACCAGTTTCTGGGTCCATTTGAGCCCATTGCATGTTCCAAATTTTCTGAGGTAAAATAAAAACTGCTCTACTTACATGCATTACCGCCTTGTGTTCCTGCATGAGAACTGGGGCTCTGATGCCCACATTTGAGAAAACCTAGACACAAGCCAAATATAAACTATATTTGGAGATTTTTCCTGGAGTAACTCCAGGTAAGGACAATGAGCCAAAAAAAGAAAATTACTTTCTTGGGGTCAGTCACTAGAATGAAGCTAAAGGAGATGACACTATTGGGATTATATCCCAGAACTGAACTTGATCTGTGTGTGGCCAGAGTCTTGGGGGGGTGAGTGGGGGCAGGGTGGGGGGACTAGGCCACAGGTTGTAAAATAACCAGCATTTCTAGAGCTGCTGTCCCATCCTTCTGATTCAATTTATCTGAAAACCACAAAACCATATGTTAAGGGAAGGGAAGAATAAACAGAGAAGGAGGCAGAAGGGGAAACTAGAGCAATATTTAAACAAAAGGAAAAAAAAAAGTCATTTTTGAGGAAAAAAAAGTTAAGACTCCCTAAAAATTAAGAAGAAGGTCAGAGTGTGGCCAGAATTTTTCCTAAGAAAAACAGTACCTTAGTAAGTTTCCCTGAGATTCCTCCAAAGAGGTATTTTAAAGATAGTTTTGCCAAGGATTTATGATAAGCAAAATGCCCCCTAGCTGCCCAGGGACAGGAATAGTTCCCTGTTCAAACCAAGAAAGGGAATGAGCTAAACTAAGGTGAAATAAGATAACACTGCCCTTACATGGTTATAAGGAACCAACTCCAGAGAGTCTCTGAGGGAAAGCTTGCCAGGAGCAAGGCATCCAAAGCTATTTCAGTAACCAAAGTCTAGGGGGCTAAACTGGTACCTCGAATCCATTTTCCATGCCCTTCTGGGCATGTGTCAGCTACTTGGGGGCAGGTACTATGTCTTACCTGTACTTGTATCCCCCTTGGCACTGACCATGGTACCTTTTTCACAGTAGGCACTCTACATATCTGTGTCGAATAAAAGAATTTCACCATGTTATCCTCTACTCTAGGGCTTTTGGCTAAAATCTGCTTTCCAGCACATTCAATTGCGGAAAGATTTGGTGTAGATGTCCTAGAGAAAGCTTTGACGCTTCCAAGTAGTGCTAATCAGCCAAGAGTAAACAACGGAAGACAAATCAGGCCTTGCTTTCCGCCAGGAAGTAAACTATTGTTCAAGAAAGGACAGAAGTTTCAATTTCCCAAGTCTCTAATTGGAACTGAAAGCATTCAGCATCATAAAAAAGCAGAACTCAAATAACATCTGATGCAGAGAAGTTGAATTTCTTTGCTCTTTTCATTAATAAGGTTCTCTTATGAGATCCCACATCAGTGACTTGAAAATAATATTCATTCATGTGACTGAGCAAAGTTTGTGTATCCCTGAACCAAGAGTTTTCTAGAGCTGGTATAGTGAGGTACCAATGCATGAGATATGCCCCACTCTCTGGGTATCTCCATCAGGAGCATCTCTTAGAAACATAGCTCTGAGAAAACCATCCATCTTTGCTCAGCCTCTGACGTCTCACACCACACTTGTTGGATATTGATGAGTAGGATGGCAATAGAATGAAGATAGAGTCCAAGTTACTATTCATCGTATAAAAATCAAAGACATTCAGTGGAGAGACTTCTCATTAATTAGGACTCTCTGTACTTGTGGAGTAAACAGGCTATTTTGTGCTCCATATAAGCCCAGCACAGATTAGGGAAGAAGGGTCAGGTCACTTTATTCTCTCATCGAAAATCTACTTTTAAAAAAAGACTAAAATTCCCTAGAGAAGGGTGGAGTCACATGGCCAGAAGCCAACTGGAAAATGAACGTACATGTCCACAAAACAAGGTGGAGGCCAAAGGGGCCATGATCTTTTCTTCCCCAACTCTGCTTTCCATGATGCTCTGAATGAAGTCTAAAACAGAAGGTCTGTGCCAGGGCTCTACTATTAAAAGATGATGTCCTTTCTGGGCAGTTCTGGGAGAACCAAGAGGCAATGAGAGTACGAGACCATCTCCACTAGTCATTGTCCCTGCCTGGAAAAAGAGCCTTCTGACATTGGCCTGGCTGAGAAGAGAATTTCTTTCCCTACTTTGGGCTGTGCTCCTCCCAGCATCCTCTGTCCATCTTGGTCCCACCAACTCTGCTAAATCAATTCTTTTATGTGCCCCCTTCCCACCAATTGCCTAAGCCCTTTTGTGTTTCTGAATCCCCTTGCCTTCTCTCTTGTCCTTTGTAACATTAGATATCACTGTGAAGCATGGGGGGGGGGTGATGATTGGGTAGAATGTCTTCCAAGGAAGACTTGTTATACTCTTTTCACTTTCCTCTCCCAATTAAAAAAGGAAGGCATTGAAATCATCATAGACCAAGGCTACCAGTCAGCTCAGAAGCTGAATTTTCTCCTCTAATCCTTGCTAGGTCTAACTCCCTAAAGAAAAGGAAAAGAATTTAGCCTCCCTGACTTGTGTTCACATCCTACAAACACCATTCTTCCAATCCACTCATTCAGAATAATGAGGCAACTTGAATCCTGAGTTCAAGTTTTACAGTTTTTCTTGGAAGAGTTTCAGAATCATTAATAAAACTAAGCTGTGACTAGAAGTCCACAGAGAGGTTTTTTAATCTCCCACCCTAGAAATATGGGTCCTCTCAGAGAGAAATACAAAAAAGCTTCATGACTGACCTGTCCACACCACCACCACCAACACCACCACTATCACCATTACCACCATCACTAACCACTACCTCATACATTCTGATTTCCATAATGACATGCCTGCAGAAAATGGGATCAAACTAATTTATTTAAAAAAGAAAATGCCTTCCAAAACACCATCAACATCCTGTCCTGCTGGACAGGAAAATAGGACACAAATAGATTTGGGTTTTTTTGTTTTGTTTTGTTTTGTTTTGAAGTTCCTACCAAACAGATGGAGGGAGGAAAAAGACGTCCTTCATCCTCTGCTCAATTGAGATGGAGAGAATCCACTATTGTTTAGGTCCTTTCTCTAATCCAATTGCTATATTCTTGTCTGGCTGCCATTGACTATGATGCTGACCTCCCTAAGGGAAGTCCAGTTGCTTTCTGTATCATTGAACAGTCTCTGTGGAATTGATTCCCCTTTCTCTCTTCCCTCTTTTGCTCAAACTTGCATGTGTTGCCATATCTCATACTCTCTCATCCTAAACACTACACAGCTTTGCTTTTAAACTCAGTCTTCTCTTCATTAGGCCAGGAAACTTACGGAAATATCTTTACCTTATTGACATGCCAAATATGAACAAAATAAAGGTTTTCTCATTCTTTTTTCTCCCCCCTTCAAATATTCCCCTAGTTCCTGTCCACACACCCAAATGTTACTTCTCCTTCAAAGCCCAGGTCAAATCTTACCCCCTTCATGAAGCACACCTATTTCAACTCTCAGGGACCACTTTCTTCTGTGATGATTCCCTCCTCTTAGGGGATTTACTTCTTATGATTCAATATGCTCTCCTTTATTGCTCTCTCTTGTTCTGTGGTTAGTCTTATCTCCTCAACTAGATTGTAAGTTCCTTGAAGGTAGGGACTAAGTCTTAAATTTCTTCTGAACCCTGCACTATATCTTATACAATTTTGAGCTCACCGTAGGTGCTCAGTACAATTAATCAATTGGTTGAAACAAAGAAATGACTTGGCTAAATGAAGCAAAATCTTTTGTTTTATTTTGTCTTTCCTTGCCTTATGAGAATCCCACATTTGTTATCTTTCTGTTTTGCAATAACTTTCAAAGAAGCTGGCTAATTTTGACAAAAGTTGGTATATTGAAGATCAGTTGATCAATCAGTAGACACTTATTAACCACCTACTACATGTCAGGTACTGCTTAGCAGTGGGTCAATATTAATATCATTCTGTGGGTCAATTTGAAAAAATAGCAGTAATAAACCTTTCCAAATGGGCATGCAGTCTGTGACTTTCCGTGGTTTTCAGTGAGACAGTGCTGTGCTGTAGAAAAAGTGTTGAATTTATGGCCAAAGGAACTGCAACTAACTACCTGTATGAGCTTGAACAAATCATTTAAACTCTGGGCCTTAGTTTCCTTATCTGTAAAATAAAAGAGTTGGGCTGAAACACCTTGGAGGGCTCTTCCAGTTTGAAATCTATAATGCCGATATTTTACTAAAATTTAATACCAGGCAAGGATTAGAGATGAATGTTTATTTAGAAAAATGACTCAGTATTTTTTGAGAGTCCACCAAATGTTTACAGACCTGCTCTGTTTATAAACACAAATTCTGTGTTTAAACACATCTATGTCTTGTTTAGGGGCTGGGGGAAATGTATGTGATGTGTTTCAGTCCTATGGGCTTTGAAACATCTGCATCTGGTATTAAGGGGGTAGGTTCCTTGAAACCATGAACCTTCTCCTTTCTGAACTTTCATACTTTGCAGGATTGATGATTTCCTCTGCATAAGTAGTCCCTTCTTCAAGCCAAACCACAGACCCTTCATGCTTCTTCATTTGGTGTAATTTTTGCCCATCTTTTCCCCCATAATTCCCCCCAGATGGTCAACTTGAGGCAAGGGAAGCCTCCTTGTTGTTCCCATAGGAACTAATAATTAGATTAATAATAATAACTAGCCTTTACATACAGTACTTTAAGGTTTGCAAAGTGCTTTACAAGTCATCTCACTTGGTCCTTAAAATAATCCAGTGAGGCAGGTATCATTATCCTCATTTTACAGATAAAGGAACTAAAACCGAGAAAGGTGAGGTAACTTGCTGAGGCTCATACAGCTAGTGAATGTCTGAGGCAGGCCGTAAACTCAGGTCTTGTTTCAGAGTGTGGTACCCTCTCTACCACACCACCCAAGTGCTTCAGGAAACTTGGCCTGTCTGTCCATTTTCTCAGATTTTCACTACGTCTTCTTTTTCTGCTGTATATAGTCTCAGTATTGTAGACTGTTTCTTGACACGAGTTCTCCCTCCTAACTTGCTACAGCCTGTACATACCCAACATGTGTACTTGGGCTACAACCCCTCTTTTCTATTTTGTTGTTATCATTGTTGAGTCACTTTCAGTCATGTCTGACTCTTCATGACCCCATTTGGGCCTGTCTTGGCAAAGATACTGGAGTAGTTTGTCATTTCCTCCTCCAGCTCATTTTACAGGTGAGGAAACTGAGGCAAACAGGGTTAAATGACTTGACCAGGGTCACACAGCTAGTCGAGACTGGACTTGACTCAGGTCTTCCTGACTCCAGGCCTGGGGCTCTTTCCACTGTACCACCTAGCAGTCCACTTTTTTCTATGGGTCACATTAAACAATCCACCCCCTATGGACATGGAGCCACTGTATAATGATAAGCAATGATTATAGTATCAAACAGAAACCTCTATGAAAGCTGTAAACAGAGGTGTGCCCTAACTTTAAGAAAACCTGACAATTCTAAATTTTAACACATAAGACATAAAAATTAAGGAGTGATTATTCACCTTACAAAAAAATTCATAATTATTTCCCTTTAAAGAGAAAGTTTAAATGCCCGTGCATTTAAAATAGAATACATTTATACAAACTCTATTTACAAAGAACTTTTCAGACACATAATTATGGTGCAAATTAAGATCCACCTTAGCTAACTTTTCCCCAGATAGTCAAACTGACATAAAACTAGTATACCTTTTTATTTACATAAAACTAGCAACATATTTACATGTGGGCCAAATTATCAAACAACTTTTGGAAGAACGATGATGCAAAAGAAAGTACTTTAGGAGAAGAAAGCCTATATTTACCACATTATACTATATATTTCGAGAGAAAACAAAGTGAACTGTTCACCCTACATTTCTCAACAGCCTATATAAAGTAGCAACTGGCCCTCCTGAGAACAGACCCAGGCCTGTTTCTCCCTGCAATCTTCTAATCAGCCACCATGTGGTTCCAGAGAACCATCCTCACTGGGTTTCCTGGCTCAGAGCCTCCTTCCCTCACAAGCAACCAAACCAGCTGCCTCCTGCCTGGCAGGCTCCTTGGCAGAACATCCTGAAGCTAGCAAACAGCACCAGACACCATCTCTTGGCACACTACCCCAAGCTTCCATTAGCCCAAACGTGGTATTCAGAAAATGTCAGACTCAAGTGGGTAGAGCATCAGGCTGAATAGGTCATTGGGTCAGCAGTTCAGTCCTTAGGCTCTAGGGTCTAGGCTCAGGGACAGAACAAGGACTGGCCTATCTAAATTGAGAATGACTCCTCACCAAAGGACTGGCCACTGGGCCATGGATGTTTTTAGCCACTGAAACTTGTAAAGACTATCCTTCTACTAAGGCAGAGAGGGGATAAGATCTACATCCATTGAGGGAATACTTAAACCACTAAAATCAGTAACTTCCATCCAATAGCTGACAATTTTTCCTTTTTATAAGGGCCTAGATTTTTACCCTCCAGACTTGGAAACCCAGGAACATTTAAACAGGAGAATGTCACATCTGGGTTACAAAAGTTGGGGAAACTAATTTCAATTCCACACTCCTCCAGAAGGGAGCAGACACTGCCTATTCTCCAGGTTGGCTCAGGAAGAGCAGGCAGTCCTTAAAGGAGACTTTTCATAGCAGGCTTCTGCCGTGGGCTTCTTTGGAGTATGGATGTATGTAGGGACACATGATCTACTGATTCCTTTGGACTTTTTTATCTCAGCTTTTTCAGTCTCCTTATTAGACCTTGATATACTTACTGCTGGTCAGAAATTGTTTAGCCCAAGATATAGACTTGTCCTGAGACTTGCAGGGAGTCCTTGTCAGGACAAAGGCATCAGCTAGGGGAAATTAGGAAGGAAATGCAGGGAGGATAGGGATATAGATGGAGGAAGAGAGAAAAAGAAATAGAGAGAAGGAAAGAGAAAAATGAAAAGAATGAGATATGTGGTGGGACACCCAAAACTATTACCATTAGTGGTGCTGCCCAAATTCATCTCTCTAACCCAGGTCAACATATAAGCTGGAAAGGGTAGGCTAATATGTGGCATGGCCAAATCAGGATCCAAAAAGACCTCAACAGTCAGAACAATGGGCTGAATCTAACTTCATGAAATTTAATAAGGATAAATATGAAGTAATTAATAAATGAGTGCTTATTGTGTATCAGGCACTGTGCTAAATCACTAGGGCTATAAATACAGAGAAAGAAAGAGAGATTTCTTGTCCTCAAGGAGATTATATTCTAATAAGAGGAGACAACAAATATAGAATATAGGGGAGCTGTGGGCTGGGCGGGGTAGTCAATTGACACACTTTTCCAAAAAGCAATGGTAGTAGTGATTTGATTACAGTTCCTAGTACTAGAGGTGCTGTTGATTTTCAATTATGTTCAACTATTCATGACCAAACTTGGGGTTTTCTTGGTAGTCATATTGGAATGGTTTGCCATTTCCTTCTCCAGTTCATTTTTTACAGATAGGGAAACTGAAGCAAACAGGGTTAAGTGACTTGCCTGGAGTCAGTCACACAGCTAGTAAGTGTTTGAGGTTGGATTTGAACTCAGTTCTTCCTAACTCCAAGCCAGGCAGTCTGTCAGCTGCCCTAGTCACTCAAGACCAGGTACTCTGGTGTACCAGATGTACCAAATACTCTTCTTAAAACTAAGGTTGAAATACAAATAAAAGCAAATAGTCAAGGAACTTACTTTCTAATGGGGAATACACATAAAGGGAAGCTGGAAGAGAAGAAGGTACCCACATGGGGGAAAAGCTACTAGTGAAGAGATGAAGTCCTGAAGGCTGATCTGTGAGTGAAGTGGGGGGCATCCTGAGCCCTTCACAAGATGAAGACGCAAGGGATTCACCAATCATGACAGGAAGCAGTGTGAGGTCTGGGACCACCTAGAAGTACCCTTCTCCTTCCCCCTTGTAATACTTAGTAGAGGCACCTCCTTTTGCTCTGCCTTATTATCAGGACAAGCTGGTTTTGGAGCCAGTTCCAAAGTTCCTTCAGGGAGTAGTCTCTGGAAGACCTACTGGAGGGTATAGAAGCAACAGAGACAAGTCCAAAAATGCATTTTAATGTTTTAAATCCTCTGCAAAGTACAAGATGAAAAATATGTGACTAAACAAACTTCACAAAAAGAAAAAAAAGTTAGTTGGTAGGGGGTAATTTAGAGGACAGTAAACTCACTTTTAGTCAGCTGCGTGATGAGGCAGCCCAAAACACCCAATATACAATCTGCATGAATAGAGGCATAATGTGCAGTAGGGAGGAGATGATAGTCCCACTGTAGTCACACAGACTTTGAAAATTAAAAAGTGCTGTGGTGATTATCTAGTGAGATTCTAGCCTCACCATACCTGGAAAAGATCCATACCTGATAAAGTGGTCTTCTAACCCCTACTTAAAGACATCCAAGTAGGGAGAATTCATCATTTCTGTGCCAGTGTGACCATACTTGGAATATTGTATTCATTTCTGGTGGTGCCATATTTTAGAAAGAAGAAAACCATGCTGGGGTATGCGCAGAGGAGACAAGCAGAATAATGTTGAGGATGCTGGAAACTGGGCTGTGTGAGTCTCTGTTGAAGGAAATGGAAATACCTAGAAAATTTAGGAAATCTTGGGAAGGATACAGAGGTGGCCAGCTTCAAGTCCAACGTCAAAGTGCAATTAGATTTGCTCTGCTTATTCCTTGAGAATAGAATTAGGACCAACAGATAGAAGTTGCAAAGATGCAGATTTAGATTTAAAGTAAAAACCAACTAAACAAAAAATTCTTAATAGTTAGGATGGTTCAAAAGTGGAATGGGCTGCATTATAAGGTAATGATTTCCCCATCACTGGAGGTATCTAAGTGGAAGTCAGATGACCACTTGCTGAGTTGATTCCTGTACAGGTATGTATTAGACTTTATGACTTAGGTCCCTTCCTATTATAAAAATCTCCTAAGTATCTATAAAGTACCTACTGTGTTCCCAGCCTTGTGCGGGGTATGATGGGAGAGACAGGAGAAAACCAACCAGTGAACGCTTACAATGATGGAGAGCCTACTACCTGTTGAAACAGCTCTGTTCTATTTTCAGAAACCTCAGAAAGGATGTTATTTCTTTTATATGGCCAAAATATACTTCTCTGTAATTGCCAACCATTGGTCCTAGTTTGATCCTCTACAATCCTAAAGATCGAGGAGCCCCTGATTCTTTAGGTAGACTATCCAGGTATTAAGGTGAATTATCAAACCCCCTACTACTCTCTCTACCCTTGGGAAAGGGCCCAAGGTCACACACCTTCTTAAGATATTAAACCCGTTGCAGCTGGAGTGATTCCCAAACCCACTTATGAGTCTTTCCAGTCAGGCTGGTCCCTGCATTCCAGGGCTCAGAATTCAGAGGGGAAACTTGTTGACCCTGGCAAGAAGGCACGTGAGCAGACAGAAGCTGCCACTCTGCTTATGCCAACTTCGTCCAGCCTGAAGGAGTGGGTAGGCTCACTCCTCAACCCCACCCTTCACCCCCCACTGCAAGGCCTGGGCCAGCTGTGGTCAATACACTCATCAGAATTAAGGTCAGAGAAAGCCAGTGAGCAAGGAGAGGCCCTCAGCACAGACCTGAAAAACCATTGTATTTTGAAAAGGAACAAGTTCGGTACAAGGAAATCCTCTCCCTTGGAGACATGGAGTATGGGGTGAGCTTCAGGTCACTGCAAAGAAAAAACCTTCTCTCTGTGCAATCTGGCTGCCCCACCACCCAGGAGCATGTGATCTGTCAGCCTAGGAACCTGGAGACCACATTGTTCCCTACTGTGTATTTGGCCCCCAAGCCTCTGGAAGCAGGCTGTCTTCATCTGTGAGCATAGACAGGTCACTCAACCTCTTTGCCTTTCAGTTTCCTTATCTGTCAAACAAGGCTAATGATATTTGCACTCCCTACCTCACAGGGTTGTAAGGAAGAAAACATCTCGTAAATCTTTAAATGCCACATCAATAGGAGTTCTAACTATCTGCTTTGGGACTCCATGTGTGCCGGCTGTTTGAAAGCCAGGGTTGGCCCACTAGTGGCAAAAATGATGGTCAGAACCCCATTCTGTCCTTTGTACAACTCTTTCTCAGTCCTGAGTCACCCCCCCCCTCCTCCCTTCAGGTACCTAGTCTTTGCCTGGTCCCTCTCCACCCTCCTTAAAACCGCCTCTCAGAAAAGATTCCAGAATGAGTCACTAGCAAATAGCTCATTTGTTTAGCACTTGATGGTTTACAAAGAATTTTACTTGCATTATCTCATTTGGTTCTTATTACAGCCTTATAAATTAAGTATTCCAACCAAGTCTTATTCCCATTTGACAGAAGACAAAACTGTGAGACTCAGAAAGCCTGAATGACTTACCTAAAGTAACAGAGCTGGGCTTTGAATCCAGATCTTGTGAATCAAAACCTAGTACTCTTCTCTCTGAGGTTCAATATGTTTCAGACTTAGGCTACCTGGAATCCCAGGAGAATTTGCGCTGGGAGCCTTATCTATGATCCCAAGCATGTGAGGTCTTGTGGCTCTTATTTAAAGAGATCAGAGAACAATAGAAAACAAAACCAGAAAGGGACATAAGGCAATTTTGTTAAATGTAAACTTCGTTAAATGTAACATGCTCAAAAAATCAAATTGAATGTAACATAGCCTGATTTGTGGTTTGTATATTGGAACGTTTAAGAATTGTTAAGGTCATAATAAAATGAAAATTTAATTAAAATAAAGTAAAGGGATTGCAGATAGGGAGTTGAGGGTAAGTTTGTTTTTTTTTTTTCAGGGTGGCTCTTTGAAAGAGGGCAATGTTCCAAGGCGTAAGAACAGAGACCTTGTGGGCTATGGAAGTTCTGGGGAAGCTCATTTTACTCTGAAGCAGGGGTGGGGAACCTTTAGCCTTGAGGCCACTTGTGGCCCTCAAGGTCCTCAAGTGTGGCCTTTTGACCGAATCCAAACTACACAGAACAAATTGAGGACCTAGAAGGCCATGTGTGGCCTCGAGGCCACAATTTCCCCACCCTCGAAAGAGAAAGATCGGTTTAATATCTTCTGTTCCTTCACATGAACAATTTTTTAAAATAATAATGGCCTTTGATGCCTTTCATTTTCACATTAGTCATTTCTATCTATATATGTGCACATACCCCAAGCCAACATTAAATCTGCCCTTGTAACAAAGGAAAGAAAAAAACCCCACAATTTCAAAAGGCCAAGTGAGACTTCCAGCCAAGGTAGCTGCCAGAACACAGGCAGGCTAGCCAGCTCCCCCACACCTACACAGAAAAAAAAAATTCTCCCTAGAATAAACAATGATCAAGAACGCTAATGAGAAATTCCTCCTCAGAATTTCACAAAAAGTCAGCCAGCAGCCCACAGACAATAGGAAAGAAGACAAACAGGACTACAGTCTTTCAGCACAACCAGAGAAGGATCTAAACGTGTGGTCTACAGAGAGCCTTGTCCAGAGGCACCAAGAGCAGAGAAAGTCCAAGGATAATTAAACCCATGACAAGGAGATGGAGTTTTTAGAGCAGCAGCAACTAGTATAGGTGTGACCTGGTCTGGGATATCTCAGGGCTCTAAGGTCCCTGTCACCCTTTCCTGAGTTACCATAGAGGGTCCTCATTAAGGGGCTGGGAACCAGAAATAAAAGGTCAGGAAGAAAATGACCCAGGCAGAGACCAAGCAAGACCAAACACTGTAGCCAAAAGCATAGTAAGGATAGAGCCTGGCCCTGGCACAAAGCCACAACACAGGAACTAAAGCTAGAGAAAGTAAAGCAAAGAAGACATTGACTACTATCAAAAGAAATGATTGAAAAATGTTAAAATCCCCCTGAAGGCGGAAGAAATTACTCTAATAGCTGTGAGCAGATGAAAAGGGGAAAAAATGAATTTTCTGCAAGGCCTACAAG
Source organism: Pseudochirops corinnae (assembly GCA_028646515.1). Taxonomy (NCBI): domain Eukaryota; kingdom Metazoa; phylum Chordata; class Mammalia; order Diprotodontia; family Pseudocheiridae; genus Pseudochirops; species Pseudochirops corinnae. The sequence continues at coordinate 200,174,408 of CM053585.1, read as the reverse complement.
AATACTTAGAAGAAATGCTGCAAGAGATCAAAAAATGAAATAAAATCTTGAAGAAAGAAATGAAAAGAGAATAAGTAACCTAGAAAAGAGAGTGATAGGGGATTTCCTGAAAACTGGAATAGAACAAAGAAGTCAACTCTATGAGGCAGCAAGACGTAGTAAACCAAAACCAAAGTTTGAAAAAATAAGAGGAAAATGTGAGTTAGCTCATATAAAAAACAACTGACCAATAAATCATTGAGATAATTTAAAATAAAAGCTAGATAATGTAATGACAATGTCTGACAGGATACAAGATACTGTCCCCATAAATCCTTGCCTATTATCTAATCTCTGGGGCCAAGATTGATCATTTCAGTTAGTATAAGATCAGCTTTCTTTTAGCATTTGTATTTGAATATTATAAACATTGTATATACTCTTATTTGGGTTTTGCTGACATCATTAAGCAGGAATTCATGACTCTTCCTTTATTTCTCTTATACTCCTTTTTTGTCAGAATAGACCATTACACGTCATAGATCAAACTTTGTCCAACCATTTCCTAACCATTGGACACCTACTTTGTTTCCAGGTTTTTGTTTATTTGGGTTTTTGTTTTGTTTTGTTTTGCTACCACAGAATCCTGTTATCAATATCTTAATATACAGAGGGCATTTCTTTCCTTCTTTGATCTCTTTGAAGCATATGCCCGGGAATGGGATCTCTGGGTCAAAGGACATGAACAGTTTGATAACTTTTGTCCCATAATTATAAATTGTTTCCCATGAATGACTGTTAACTGAATCATGAATCCCACGTTTCCACTCCATTTGAGTCCTTGTGAAATGATGCATTAATTTAAGAAATCTAAAATGCCTTCCGTTCCCTAGGGCATCGCCACAACAGTTTGAGTTTGATAGACTTTGCCTTCATTAAAGGCTGTCTTATTTAAAACAATAAACATTCCACAAACTCCAAGGTGCTAAAATCAGGAAAAATAAAGGGGAAAAAATGCTGAGCATTGGCATTAGTGAGAAGTCAAGTTATTCTAGCTAGATTGGGGCAAAATGGAATTTTGGTTTTCGTGGAGAGGTTGTGGCACAGAAACCATAATAGTCAATCAAGTCAAATGCCCACTGTTAGCCTTGCCTTAGCCAGAACTGGGCAAGAAACCAATGTAGGAGCCACAGAACAGGTAACCACATGAAAAATGGTCATCCAGTCTCTACCCGAAAGCCCTCAAAGAGGGAGATCCCACTACCTCTTAAGTTAGTCCATTCCACTTTTAAATGGTCTTAATTGCTAGTATGCTTTACCTGACGTAATACTTAAGTTTGTCTATGTAAACTCATTACTCCTGTTTCAGTCCTCTGGAGCAAAACAGTACAAGTCAAAAAACCTCTTCCTCATAACAGCCCTTCAGATACTTGAGGACTCTTGTCCTGTCTTCCCTGAGTCTTCTCCTCTCTAGACAAAACATGTCCAGTTTCTTCAACTGATTTGCATATGACAAGGTCTCAAGACCCTTCATCATTCTGGTTGCCTTCCCTACCTCTGGACACTCTCTAGCCTTCAGTGTCCTTCTTAAACTGTGGCACAGGGCTTCAGATGAAATTTGATGAGGGTATGTATAATGGGACTATCACCTACCTGTTCCTGGAAATTATGCCCCTTTCAACCTAACATCATATTAGCATTTTGGACTGGCATATCACATTACTGACTCATCTTGAGCTCCCATAGCTTCGGTGTTGGTTTTGTATTGGAAAGTAGCAGGAGATAATGAGCATTGTGAAGTAGGCTGGTTGGAGTCAAAAGACCTGGGTTCATATCCAGGTTCACCACTTATATGATGTCATGAAAACCCTAGATCTTTTTCAGAACAACTGCTGTCTAACCAAGTCCCACCCCAACTTGTACTTGCATCCAAATGTATGTGACCATCAATCATTGTGCTCCCTACCCCCAGAGACATTTGTAGTCTAAGTCTGATCTCCAGTTATGGAATGAACAGCTTTCTATACCATTAAAGGGATTTCATGCATGGAAATTGAAGGAGTGGAAAGGGGAGAGGCATAGCAAACCTAAGCAAGGATGGGAAGCAAATCCTTTGAAGTCTCCAGAGAGAGACAAGAGGGGAAAATTTCCACTTTTACCTCCTTGAACAAGCAATTCCAAGTCCTACTTTTGACACCCCAAAGACATCTAAGGATATAACAATGTCTAAAGTTCTCTAAGTAAATTGGAATTTAATTTCCTTTAAACTTTAATAATCAACAAGCAAAAATTAAGAATTTACTATGGAACTCTCAGACTTCTAACAGGTTTTATAATAGCTAATATATTATAAAACAGCAGTTATCCAAACGATCTATTGGTTAAATAACAGTGAGATGGATCAGTGGAACAGACTGGACAAGGGAGATTCAGAAACAATAGAACTCAATAACCCAATGTTCTATATATCAGAAAACATAAATTACTTGGGAAACAACTCCCTATTTGAAAAAAATTGATGGGAAAACTGGAAAAAACTTGTCAGAAAACAGGTTTAGGCTAACACCTTACTTGATCTGTAATACATTCTAAATGGATACCTGACCTTAATATTAAAGACCACACTTTTTAAAAATTAGAAGAGAAGCAGATCATGTACCTTTTATAGATATGAATAGATATATTCTTAACCAAACAAGGGATAGAGGCAATCACAGAAGATAAAATAGATTACTTTGATTACATGAAACCAGAAAGTGAATGCACCTAGGATAAGAAGGGAAACAGCTGAATGGGAAAAACCTTTGTATCAAATTTCTCTGATAAAGGTTTGGAATTTAAGATATACAAACAATTAATAGATATCTATAAGAGTAAAAGCCATTCCTCAATAGATAAGTGGTCAAAGGGCATGAACAAATAGTTCTCAAATTGTAAACTATTTGCAGTCACATGAAAGAATGCTCTGAATCACTAATAATAAGAAAAATTCCAATTGAAATAGCCAAGAGATTTTACCTCACATCCTGTAAATTGGTGAAGATGACAAAAGATGGGAATAGCCGATATTGAAGGGGTTGTGGGAAGATAGGCATACTTGTACATTGTTGGTAGAGCTCCAAATCAATGGAACCATTTTGGAAAGTAATAGAAATAAAGTGATGAAAATGTCCATATTTTTGACCCAGAAATTCCAATAATAGGATTATGCCGTAAGGAGGCCATTGATAAGAAGAAAATACTCTAGCAACACTCTTTACAATAGCAAAGAATTAGAAGCAAAGTAGATGCCCATCATTTGGGGAATAGCTAAGCAAATTATAGTATATGGATATAATAGAATATTACTGTGCACTCAATGCAGCCTCTGAAGCTGAGATGCAACAAAGTATGGATCGATTCTCTACTGCTTATGACAATTTCAGCCTAATAATTAACACCCAGAAAATATAGATGCTCCTTCAGCCAGCTCCACACCATCCATATGTGAAACTATTGATTACAGCAAATGGAAAAATTTTGAATCCTGTGGATAAGTTCATTTATCTTGAAAGTATGCTTTCTAGGCATATACATATTGATTATGAGATTTATACACACATTGCCAGAGCTAGCTCAGTGTTTGGGAGGCATTGAAGAAGTGTGGGAGAAAAGAGGTATTAGACTGACCTAAGGCTTTACAGAGCCATTGTGTTGACCTCATTGTTGTATGCCTGTGAAACTTAGACAGTCTACTAGTGCCATGCCAAGAAACTGAATCACTTCCATTTGAATTGTCTTAGGAAGATTCAAAAGATCACCTGGCAGGATAAGATACCACACAATGAGGTCCTTTCTTGAATTCAACTCCCAAGCATTCAAACTCTACTGCAGAAAGGGCAACTACAGTGGACTGGCCACATTTTTCAAATGCCAAATGTAGGCTTGCCAAAAAAACTATTTTATGGAGAACTCACATGAGGCAAGTACTCACATGGTGGTCAGAAGCAATACAAGGACATTTCCAAGGTCTCTCTTATCTTTGGAACTGATTGTGTGGCATGGGAGACATTGGCATAGGACCACCCAGTATGGCATGCCCTCATCAGAGAAAGTGCTGTGTTCTGTGAGATGGCCCAGAGGTCAAATTCTGCCTCAGACAGTTACTAGCTATGTGACTTTGAGCAAGTCACTTAATCTTTCAGCCTCAGTTTCCTTATCTATAAAATGAGAATAAGATTATCACCTCAATCACAAAATTATTGTGAGGAGCAAATCAAATGAGATAACATATGTAAAACATCATATAAATATTAGCTAATATTATGTGTGTCAGACACCCTGTTAAATGCTAAGGATACCAAGAAAAAGAAAAATCAACCCCTGCCCTCAAGAAGCTGACTTTCTAATGGGGAAATATATAGTATATATAATATAATATGATAATATATAGCATATATATAATATAATAAATAGTATATATATATATATAGAAATATAATATATAGTATATATATATATATATAAAATATAAGATCCAAAGTATATCGAAAGTATAAACTTAGAGGAAAAGGCACTAGCAACTGAGGAGTCCACTGAAGGCCTTTGGCAGGAGGGGGTGCTTGAGCTGAATCTTGAAAGAAGTCAGTGAGAGAGAGCATCCAGGAACAGGGGCCAGCGGGAAAGAAGATTCATAGGAGATAGAACATCTTGTGTGAGGAACAGAAAGTACGTCAGTATGACTGGGCCAAAAGAGTGCATGGAAAGGAGTCATGTGTCCAAAGACTGGAAAGGTGGGAAAAGGGTCAGGCTGTAAGGGGTTTTAAGTGCCAAACAGAAGCTCCTAGAGGGAATAGAGAATCACTGGTGTTTATTGAAGAGAAATCAGTCAGTAATATGGTTAAGACTATGTTTTAGGAAAATCACATTGGTAACTGGGTGGAGGATGGAATTAGGAGGTTATTGAGAAATACTCCTAGAGGTGGGTGCTAAAACTAGGGTGGGTACCAGGGAAGTGTAGAGAAAGGTGGATGCAAGAAGCTTGGAGATAGAAAAGACAAGATTTAGGAACTGATTAGATATGTAGTGAGTGAGGGCTTCAAATCTAGGTCACTAAAAGGATGGTGATAGAGAAGCTCAGAAGAGGAGTGATGTGAATGGGGGTGGAGGGGAAGAACAGAGGAAGATAATGAGCTCTACTTTAGATATGTTGAGTCAGAAATGCCTAAAGGCGATGGTATGCTGGTAAATGTTTAACAGCCGGCTTGTTTGGGGGTAAGTAGGGGGAACCACTTGGCGGTTTTAAATTTAATCTGTATTATTAACATTTTCTCTACCACTTTAAAACTAGACAATCAACAAAACAATAAATCAAGCCCAGAATTGTAGCTTTTACTGATTTCTGTGACGTAAATGCTCAATTGGCCCGCACCAGCAGTGTAAAGCAGGCTCTAGCAACCCCCTACACGTGTCATCCAGTTTTAGCTGTGTTTCAGCCCCCATTTTGTCCAAGAAAATTTCTACATTGGAAGAAGCCCCTTCGTTCTTACAGAGGAGGAAAGTGAAGCTCGGAGAAGGGAAATAATTTGGCAGACAAAGTACTATTGGCTAGTGGCAGAGTCTGGACTAGGGCCTAGAGATGCTAACTTCCAGCTCGCTACCCTTTTGGCTACACAAGACTACTTCCTCTGAATGGTTACTGGGTTACTGTGGCTCCAGCAACAGAAGGAGAAAAGACTGATTTCTGGGCTTTGTTGAGTGTGAGCTGCCTTAAGAGGCTCAGAAAGAAGTAGTGGCATGTCAAAGGTGTCACTGAATCCCATCGCGTGCACACACACACACACACACACACACACACACACATACACACACACACATTTTCACTTCTGTCAATTTTATTCTTCCTCTCTACCCCTGCCCCCAATGAAGCTGCAGAACCAAATGATTTTTCCTTTCCATCTTTCCCAATTCAAAGGCAGAATGCCTCATACAACCCCACACCAGCCTGAAAGGGAAAGGGAGAGGCCCTGGATTTATTGCCGTTCTCTTTGCCTATTGCATTCCAGGGCAAGATGTCTCCATTCATTCAGTGCGGTGGTTAAACATGATGGATGATGCCACTGGTAGGTCCCAGCTCTCACTGTAGTGTCTGTATGTGTGGTCAGAATGGTCACAGTTGGAAAAAGGAGGGCCTGGGTGCTTTAATTCAACTCAATCCACATTTATTAAGTATATGTTATGTGAAAATTTCTCTGCTGGGCTGCAGAGAGATACATATTTAGACAAGATATGATCCCTGTCCTCATGAAGGCAACAGTGATCAGGGCATCCAAGAGGTACAAAGTGCTTGCTATGTGAGGTCCAGAGACCTCTGGAGGGCTCAAGGAAGGCTTCTTGGATAAGGTAGTGCTTGGGTTGGGCTTTTCAAATCTGAGAACCCATGAGTTCAATGGATGAGAGATCATGTATTCCATTTCAGCAGTTGTTCATCTGGGCCACCAGACAGACTGGAATACTCAGGATACAATGGGATTTATGCCTTGGTGGCCACTGGCTGTGGTCCTGGCAGGATCACAGAGAGAACAGTAAATGGGGGTCTGGCAATAAGAACATCCTTCTTATCTCTGAACTTCTGGGACATCTTTTCTCCAAAAGGAAATTTATTTGGAAGGTAGTGAGCAAAGCTGGCGCTCCTGGTGGAATTCTTCCCTGGTTGTTGACTTCTGTGTAGGCCGTCTCAGGGAGGACTGGTCAGCCTCTGGTTTCCATTCTTTCTGACTGAAGTGAAGCCATGTGCAGAATTATAATGATCATGAAAACAAGGATAATAATGGCTAACACATTTTATAGTTATAAAGCAACTTGCATACATTGTCTCCTTTGAAATGAATATCAACCCTGTAAAGTGGGGAATGTCAATATTATTATTTTTATTTGAATAGATGAGGAAACGGAGTTTCAAAGCTGACTTACCCAAGATCACCCTGGAAGTAAGTGGCAAACACAGCGTTCAGACCTAGGCTCTATGACTCCACACCCATTATTCTTTTCACTAGTCCACAACTGGTAAGGACAGGCCTGGAACTGTGTTAGGGAGCCTCCATCAGCAAGGTTTGCTCAGCTGCTTAAGGGGACTTGGTTAAACCCCTTACAAAAAATGGGGTTGTCATAAATGGGAAGAAGGATAAAGGTTCTGCCTCCTTTCACTTTGGCCCCTGGCTTCTGAACAAGAGCCAAGCAGACGGTGGGTCCAGGGGTGACATGGGGAATGGGACTGAAGGCAGGCACAACAGGGGGGCCCAGGAAGTTTGTCTCTGGGAGCCCCTAGGCTTTAACCTCTCCGTGAACTCCCCCTACCTTTAATTGAGCCAGGTCTAGGCTCTTAGCAATCCCCAAGGTTCCTCTTTGTACCAAGAAAAATGTCCAGTATACAGTGATTCTCTGGAAATCTCCCCATGACGTTTACATTTAAAAAGAGATACCAGAAGAAATCAGTGCTTCCTCTCAAAGGAATGAAACTCTAATGGTGGAATTTCAGAGAGGCTGGTAGGAGCCTTCTCCATGTACTTTTTACCATTAGATGACTATCTTCTGATAAAGCTACCTCTGACTGATATGGGGGGAACCTACTTTATGGGTTCTTTTCCCCTAGGAGGGAACAAGAGGAGGCTGAGCTTTGGAAAGGGGACGGATTATCTTTGCATGGCTGAGAGGTATCAGCAAGGCGAGCTGACCGCAAAAACAGCAACAGAAGGAAATCTTTGTTTCACAAGCAGTTGGCCCCCTCTACTGCCACACCCCCCCAACCTCCTCCAAAAAAAAAGCAAAGCAGGAGAAAGAATCTGATTTCTTATTCTGAGGGAAGGTCTAGGCCAAGTCCAGGCCTGTCAGCTAGCCAGTAATGGGTGGCAGCTCTGCTGGGCTCAGCAAGGCTCCGCTCAGCACTTTATTGTCTTTCCTCTCCCACTCTTCCCCTCCCCCCTTCTCTGAAGCCACAGCCAATCAGATTCCTTTATTGGGTCCCAACCCCGAGCAAGTTTGGAAGGAAAGAAGCACCTTCCCTGGCCTCGGGCTGCCAGAGCTGCAGACTTGTCCTCACCCCATCCTGAGCTCAGATGCAGGTGGTCTGATCCTGGCTATGTATGCCCCAGGATGGGGAGGGGTCACACCCTAAGCCCCGCTTCCCCTTGTCTGCACACAAACAGCCTTTCATCTTCAGAAGCAGACAAGCTCCAGCATTGAGACCTGTTCAGACTGGATTCCTTTCATCAGCTTAATGGGGCCTCCAAACCTCTCTTAAAAGAAGGTGCTCTGCAAAGAGAAACACTCCTCCCCCTCCCCAGCCCCTGCTTATAGAAGCAAGGGAAAAAAGAACTGAAATTTCATAGTAATTTGTCCAACAAGGCTGGAAATGTTAACTAAAGATGATATACCTGAATAACCTTGGACAAGTCAATTTATCTGTCTGAGACTCATTTACAAAACAAAATGGTTTGACTAAATCATTTCTAAAGCTTCAAGCCTTAAGATCCTAAATCCTGTGTCTCTGAATGACCCTAATTTGTAGGACGTTACTAAGAAGGCCCTGGTCTAGATCCCAGGGAAAGTCTGATAAAAGCCATTTTTTCTTGGAAATATAAATATTGTTGGCTGAATTATTAGCATTATAATAAATGCTTTTTAATTGTAATTAGCTGGAGAAACAATTGATTAGTCTTCTGACTCAAATTTTCCAGCTTAGTCTAGCTCTCCTCTGCCTTAGTCACTTTCTCCATTATCTCACATTTCTTAGAGTAGAAGCTCCTTGAGGTTAGCTCTGTTTTTTATCTTTGTTCTCCAGCCCTAGAAGAGTACCTCAAACTTAGTAGGGGTTTAATAAATGTTTGTTGAGGTACACATTGAGGTCTCCTATGTGCCCATCCTCAAGTACTACAGAAGTGCATATATGACTTGGGCCCAATTGGGGCCCTGGCTTTGTGAGTTCACACTCTAATGGGGGAAGAGAGAGACTCATCCGTGGAATATTAGAAAACATAACAGAATCTGGTGTGATATAAGATTATGTCCTGATTTCACTGAGGGCAGTGGGAATTCTAAGGGTGGGAGGGAGATCAGTGTAGACCAGAACCACTTGGTATGCCAGGCAGTAAATAGAAACAGAAATCGAGGGAAGATGTCATTCCAGGTATTTTATGGGGATTTTGTGCTTCAATAGTTAATTGTAGAGACAAGCATGAGGTAATAAGTATTTTCTGCAGGAGCTGGAACAGAGGAATTGTTCCTCCTGGGCACATGTAGTGCTCTGGGAAGCAAGTAGTATCTTGTCTTCTAATAATAATTCCTCAAATTACACGGTAGAGCTTGGTATGATGAGACGAGGCTTCTCTGTCTCAGTAGGATCATAAATTTAGAGCTGGGAAGGTCTACCTACCTCAGAGGCCATCTATGCCAAACCCTTCATTTTGCAGATAGGTAAGGAAGATGAGGCCTAGACAAGTTAAGTGACTTGTCCAAAGTCACATGAGTAGTAAGATAAAAGCATTAGGATTCAAACCCTAATCATGTGACCCCAAGTTCTGTCTGCTTTCCATTATACCTGCCCATCTCCCCAGTGCCCAGTGATCCTGACAGGAAGACTCCACTCTACAGGAAGACAGTGCTTTAGAGGACCTCATTCTAAACTCTTTCTCCTTTGGGTGAACCTACTGCCTTCATATCACAGAGTTCCCTGAGCAGCTCCCATAGGCCAGCTTTGTCCTCCACTCAGCTATGGGATAGATGGGTGAAGGAAGAGACTTGGAAATCCTCTTGCTTTTTAGAAAAGCCTTTGAAGTCACTCATGATATTCCAATGCATAAGGTAGAGACATGTAGACTATTTTGGGAACCATTTAAATGACTACACCCAAAGAGAATTCATTAATAGTTTGTTGTCACCTTAGTAAAAGGCCATTGAATCATAGAATTAGAAGTGGAAGGGAACATAGAGACCATCTGGTCATGAAGAAATAAGTTCAGAAAAGTTAAATGACTTGCCCAAGTCATATGGGTAATAATTAGTACTGGAGTCAGAATTATTCAAATGCAGGTTCTCTGATCTTTCCTCTGTACCAGGTCTCTGGTATAGTGCCCAATGGATCTATCTTTGGTCCTGTGATAATTGAATATTTTCATCAGTGAGTTTGGACAGCTAGGTGGCTCAGTGGATTGAGTGCTGGGCCTGGAGTCAGGGAGATTCATTCTTCTGAGTTCAAAGTCAGCCTGAGACATTTATTAGCTGTGTGACCCTGGGCAAGTCACTTAACCCTGTTTGCCTCAAGTTCCTCATTTGTAAAATGGGCTGGAGAAGGAAATGGCAAACACTCCAGTATCTTTGCCAAGAAAACCCCAAATGGGGTCACAAAGGGTCAGACACAACTGAAAACAACCAAACAACAATAACAACATCAGTGTGTCAGAGAAAATGTATCTGCAGATAACACAAAGCTAATACAACGGAATAGAGTTAGGATGTAAAACTCTCTGAACAGGATGAAACGATGGGCTAAATATAATAAAATAAAATCTAGTAGTAGTGCTCCTAGGTTAAAAAAAATCAGCTTCACAAGAGCAGGATTAGAGAGGCAGATAAAGAGTTCAGAGACGGGAGATGTATCAGACTACGAACACACTATAAATGTGATATAGTAACTATGACATAATAACCTTAGACTTCATTAAGAGAGTGTTCTATTTAAAGAGGCTAGCAACAGTCAAGGGAAGGGAAGGGGAAGGGAACAGCATTTATTAAGTGCCTACTATATGCTAGGCACTGTGCTAAACATTTTACAAATATTGTCTCATTTGATCCTCACAACAACCCCGTGAGGTAGAATGTATTATTAGATCCATCTTACAGCTGAGGAAACAATTCAGTGACTTGCCCAAGGTGACATAACCTCAAAAATGTCTGAACCTGGATTTGAACTCAGGTTTCCCAGACTCCAGGTGTTAGTGTTCTATCCACTGTGCCATTTAGTTGTCTTTGTATTCTCTCTTATTGAACAAAATCTAGATTCTAGAGTATTGTGCTCGATTCTGGCTGCCGCATTTAAGGAGAACTGGTCGAAGAAATTGGAGAAGAGAGAACATGATAGCTGTCTTCAAGTAATGATAATAGTTAACACTTAGAAAGTGTCACAAAGCACTTTAATATTTGCAAAACACTTCACAAACAGTATCTGATTTGCCCTTGAGATCAAACCCTATTATTATCGCCCTTTTATACTTGGGAAAACTGAAGCAGACAGATTAAGTGACTTGCCCACAGTCACACAGCCAGTAAGTGTCTGAGGCTGGATTTGAACTCAGATCTTCCTGATTCCAGGTCTATAGTTCTATCCACTGTCCCACCTAACTGTCTTTCAAGTATTTGAAGGGCTGACAAATGGAAGAAGAAGAAGATTTGTTTCATTTTTTTCCCAGAGGGTAGAATTAGAAGCAGGAAGATTGAGGCTTGATTGGAGGAAGACTCTCCTCATAGCCCTGTGTGAAAGTATAGTGGGCTGCCTCAGGAGGCAATGGTTTCTCTTCAGTAGAGGTCTTCTTACAAAGTTTAGATGACGATGTGTCCAATATATTACAGAGTGAATTCTTCTTCAGGTACAGGGAGGATGAGATGGCTTCCAAGGTTTCTTCCAGTTCTGCGGTTCTATGATTTTGTGACTCAGGTCCTGTTCTCTTAATCTGTTTAGAGAGGAAAGACTCCCACACACAGATTAATACTGAACCACATAGGACAGAGTGATCAAGTACTAAAGTGTGTGGTACAATCTGTGAGTACTGCAGGAATTCAAAGGAGGGAGACATCAATTAACACCAGGTCAAGCCAAATGGCTTTGAGGCCTCTGGGGGCAGGGGAGGGGCCAAAGGATGGGAGGGGACACACACACACACACACACACACACACACACACACACACACACACACACACACACACAACTAGCAGTTGGCCAAATAGGCTGCAGGCAAGAAAGAGTTGGTGTCTAGGGCAATTTTCAGAAGGCCAGAGGTAACATTTATTTCCCCTCCCCTTTCACCCAGCGCTGGCTGGCACTCTCTCTCTCTCTCTCTCTCTCTCTCTCTCTCTCTCTCTCTTTCTCAGTCTTTCTCTCTCTTTCTCCCTCTCTCTCTCTAGAGTTCCCTACAGAGTTTAATTACATTTCTCTTCCTCTGAATGAGCAGTGAATGTTGGGGAGGGGAAGGAAGGTGGACACTGGCAAGGAACCCCCTCTGCACATTCCTTTGGGATGATATGGATCCCACAATGGGTGAATGAAGACAGCTTCTTTCATTTTTCTCCTCCCTGCCCCAGGTTACATTCAGGTAACCACTAAGTAAGATGGGACTCTGTTTTCAGTTGGGGGAAGTGCTGTCCTACCATAGAGATTTGGATTTAACTAGATTGCCAGAAGGATGAGGGGAGAAAGGCTTCTCCTGCTCTATAGGTTAAGAAAAAGTCTTTAAAGCAGGGAATCTTAATCTGGGGTTCACCAACAGCAAAGGAATTCATGCATATATTTTAGGAGGTCCATAAACTTGGACAAGAAGACATTTATCTTTATTTTCACCAACCTTTAGTTTCCTTTGTAATTTGAAAACATTAATAATAGCTGCCATTTATTTATGGCTTATAAAATACTTTACACATATTGCCTTATTTGATCCTCACAATAATCCTATGAGTAGGATTTTATAGATGAAGAAAGAGTTGGTTGAGAGAGGTTAAATGACTGCCCATGATCACATTGTTAGTATGGTCCTGAGACAGGATTTAAACTCAGGTCCTCTTAACTTTCAAATCCACATTCATTCTATCCCCTCTTTTGAGAAGTCCTTCAGTTTCCCCAGACTTCCAAAGGAACTCATAAAAAAAAGAAAAAGGTTAAGGACCTTTGCTTTAGATACATGGGGATGAGCATCCTTGTGGGTATGTGTACAGTGTTTACTAATGCAACCATATTTCTACCCACCCTAGCCTTCCTCAATATTCCCCAACTGGAAATATACAGATAATGCACTAAGTTTAGTATTCTTTATCCCAATATATCATACATATTTCCAAGCCTATAGATCAGCGGTTCTCAACCTGTGAGTTATCTTCAATTTGTAACCATGAAAATATATCCTGCATATCAGATATTTACATTACAATTCATAACACTTGCAAAATTACAGTTATAAAGTAGCAACAAAAATAATTTTATGGCTAGAGGTCACCACAATATGAGGAACTGTATTAAAGGGTCACGGCATTAGGAAGGTTGAGAACCCCTGCTATAGATGGTGGAATATAGCTCTGTGAAGGTCAAAAGGAGTGCTATGAATACCAAGATGAAGAAACCAAATGGTCCATGCCTCTTCACTTCTAACTTTTTATGGCATAATCATTAAGATTCAGGTCATGTATCAATTTTGAATTTATTATGGAACATGGCACAAAATGGAGACAGTGAGGTGGCTCAAGAGATAAAGCTCTGGGCCTGGAGTCAGGAAAACTGAGTTAAAATCTGGCTTCAGACATTTACTAGCTGTGTGACCTTGAGCAGATCGCTTAACCATGGTTTGCCCAATCCACTGGCGAAGGAAATGGCAAACCACTCTAGTATCTTTGCCAAGAAAACCTCATATGGAGTCACAAAGGGCTGGACGTGACTCAACAACAACAGTAGCACAAAATGCTGGTCTAAATCTAATTTTTGTCAGACTTTTTATTCCTCCTGCTACTTTATATCAAATAGAGAATTCTTTCCTAGGCAATTCATGATTTGAGGTTTATTGAAAACACTGGTTTATTGAATTCAGTTATTTCTGATTCTTTATGATCTAATCTGTTCCTTTTATATTTTTTAACCAATACAAAATGGTTTTGATGCTTTATAATATAACATAGTTTGAGGTCTAGAAGTGCTCTTCCTTCTTCACTCATACTTTTTTCATTATTTCCCTTGGTATTCTAGATCTTTTCTTCCTACAAATGAATTCTGTTATTATTTTGTATAGTTCTGTAAAGTACTCCTTTGGTAGTTTGATTGGTATATCTCCAAATCTATAAATTCACTTTGGTAGTTTGATTGATATATCCCTACATCTTTAAATTAACTTTGGTGGTCTTGTCATTTTTATTATTTCGGCATGTCCCATCCATGGTAACTTAATATTCCATCTACTAAATTCCTAAAGGAGAATTTTGGAATTGTATCTGGATATATATTGAATGAGTTTTGTTCATGTCCCTTCGGGTACCTTTCTGCCCTATGTGTTTCCCCTTCATCTTCTTACTAATCACCTTCTCACCCAGACCAGAGAACATGTGCTTTCAGCTCCAATATGTCCACATTATATTATTTCTAGGCCAGTGCCAGCCTTATTTTACTCTTCTTCCTTCCCTGACTATCTTCTCAGCAATCATCTGACTGCCTTGCCAAGCCCTTCTCCCTCCTCTTTCAAGTTGAGAGACCAAAACCAAATCAATGCTGCCATTGGTTTGTCAATCTACTCCCCTTTGATTTTGTTCACTATCCTCTAATTTCCCAAACCAAACAATCTTTCCCTAGATACCCTCCCCTATAGATGTTGTTCCCCATTAGAATATAATCTTCTTGTGGTCACTGGCTGTCTTCACTTGTGTATTTTAATCATCAGGGCACATAGTAAGCATTTAATGAATGCTTTTTAAATGTACTCCGTTCTTTAGAGTATCTTCATTCACTTTATTCACCCTAGAGAATTATTCCTTTTGCCCTTGGGTCTTGAAGGGAGGTAAACAGTCCACCCAGAGGTCAAGGTGTTAGGTTTAGAAATGTGAAGCTGAGCTAAGTTGCTTTTGTCTGTTACTAAGACTACAAAGTCAGAGGAGGAGATCCCATGAGATAAGTTTCATTTTCTTAGAAACCTCAAATTTCAAGATTAAAGAGCTAGGAGTTCTACCTTCAGTAGATGATAGAAATGAATAATTATCACTTGCATTTTTACAGGAATAGTAAGAGTAAATCCATAGTTAAAAGATTAGTATCATTAAAGCCTTCCACCCTATGTCTCATACCTACTTTTCCAGTCTGATTTTACAATAATGTACTCTCCTTCAAGCATTTGCTATTTCAATGAATATGACCCACTAGCTCTAGGAGGTAGAACAGAGTGAAGGAAAAAGCCCTGAGTTGGAAGCAAGGGCCTGAATTTGAAATGAAGGAGGAACAAAGGAAGGAAGGAAGGAGGGAAGGAAGGAAGGAGAGATGGAAGGAAGGAAGGAAGGAAGGAAGGAAGGAAGGAAGGAAGGAAGGAAGGAAAGACAGAAGGAAGGAAGGAAGGAAGGGAGGAAGGAAGGAAGAAAGAAAGAGAGGAAGAGTAGAGTATTTAAGTTCTTATACTTACGAGTAACTAAAAAAAACTATTACGCTCCAAGTTGAGTGCTCAGGGTACAAATACAAAAAAACAAAGACAGTCCCCAGTTCTTTTCCACATTGAATTCTACATGATGCCAAGGCAGCTGGGGATGCAGTGAACAAAGTTTGGACCCAGAGTCAGGAAGAGAAGTTCAAATTTGGTATCAGCCTTTTACTAGCTATGAGACCCTGGCCAAGTCATTTAATCTCTGTCTTCCTATTTCCTCAACTCTAAAATGGGGGTGATAACACCTAACCTACAGAACTGTGTGAGGACCCTATGAGATACTATATTGCTTTACTATGTAAAGAACTTAACCTAGCAGCCTGGCACTTAGTAGCCACTTTAATAAATGCTTATTCCCTTCCTTTCCCCTTAAATTCTCATAAAGAGAATATATTGAGAAGTGGAGACCAAGAAAGAGTACTTCTTTTCAGAAAGTGTGTGGAAATGGTCAGGCAGCCCAAATGGAAGTAGATAGACACACCCTTCCAAGAACAATGGCAGCACTGATTGGATCATGGTTCCAGAATTGGAGAGTGAAGGGAAACATAACTGGGGCCGCCTGAAAGAGTAGAAACCAATCATTTATGATCTCTGTAAATCTGAGCAAGTCACAGCCTCTGTGAGTCTCCATTTCCTTATTTATAGAAGGATGGGGTTGGACTAGATGACCTTGAAGGTCTCATATAACTCCAAAGCTATGATCCTTACACAAACTGAAGTCCTCAGCTGTCTTCAAGGTGCAGGTCAGCTGCCATCTTCTACAAGAAGCCTCTTCTGGTCCACCCTCCAATTACCCCAATTGTTAGTGCTCTTTACCTCTTGAAATCATATTATTTGTATATTTTTGTATTGTATATTTTTTGTATCCATTTAATTGCATATATGCTATATCCACCAAATAGAATGTAAGTTTCTTGAGGGCAGGAGCTATTATGTGGCTGTCTTTGTCTCCTTATAATGTAACATAGGGCCTGATCAAACCTAATAAGGCTTTGTGGGATTGATATTACCTCTAGGAGAGGCAACTATATAACTTATTGGATAGAGTGCTGGGCCTGAAGTCAGGAAGACCTGAGTTCCAGCTTCAAACACTTATTAGCTATGTAACCCTGGGTAAGTCACTTTCCCTCTGTTTGCTTTAATCCTCTGAAGAAGGAAATGGTAATCCATTCTAGTATCTTTACCAAGAAAACCCCATGGACAACATGGTCCATAGAGTCACAGATCAGACGACTGAAAAACAACAACAACAACTTTACCTCTCGGAGTAAATACAAACTCCTTTGTTTTTACGTTTAAAGTCCTACACAACTTGACTCCAGCCTTGTTATATGTTAATTCCCTTTACTTGTTCTTTAGAGCAAGCAAACTGGCCTTTTTGCAGTCACTCACCATGACATTCTGTTTCCTGTCTCCTCATCTTTGTGTAGACTATTCCCCAAGTTTGGATCATACTCCTACGTCGTCTTGTCCCTTTGTTTCCTTTAAACTTAAGTTTCAATGCCACTCTCACATTAAAGCCTTTCCTGATACCCCAGTTGCTAGTGCCTCTTCCCTCAAACACTTTTTATTGAGTTTGTCCATATTTTACTTCTTAATATGCATATATACATATTTGCCCATATTGTACTTCTTTTTTTAACTTTTATTTATTTTAGTTTACATCATTCATTTCCAC
>CM053585.1:200084793-200156843 GCA_028646515.1 Pseudochirops corinnae | reverse complement strand
ATATATATTTTTAACATTTGATTATAGAACTTTAAATTCTAGGTTCTTTCTCTTCCTCCCTCGTCACCCACCCCCACTGGAAGGACAAGCAATCAAATACAGGCTGAACATGTGTAATTATGCAGCATATTGTACTTCTTGATATATGTATTGCTTGCCCTTCCCTGAGGACGGAGACTGGTTTATGCATCTCTTAATACCCCCTGCACCTAATAAAATGTTTGGTACATAGTGGTGACACAAGGCATGCCTATTGATTGATACCCAATGTCATATAGCAAAGCTAAAGTACATCAGGTGTTAGGGTCAGAGCAGCACCATCCAGTAGCAGTTCTCATCTTTACGAGACCTGGTTCCCCCTAAGCTTAGCTTGGCCATTAACAAGCCATGTGACCTTGGGCAAGTCACTAAATCTCATTGGGACATAGGTTCTTTATCTCCTCTGCTTACCTCCTACCATCATTGTTCCAATTGGGACCAGAGACCAGAGAATGAGGACAACTCTGGTCATCACCTTAATATCTTAGTGGCCTCACCCCCACCCAGCTGCCCTTATTAGGGTCTCTCTCTAAATCCCTTCACTCCAAGGAGAGTCGCTCCTTTCTTCCCTCTGGGGGCCCACGATAGTCTTTGGGAATCTCACCGTAGAGCTGTTTACATTCCTAGGGAAAAAATATTTCCAAGATACTCCTTCTTCAGAGCAAATATTTTGTTAATGGTGTAACACTGGGGGCAAACAAAGCAGGGAGACTGGGGGGAAGGGCTGGGAGGAGCTGTCTGCCTGGGGGGTGGGGAAGGCTGAGAAGAACCATGGCTCTGGGTGGGATTAGGGCTGCCAGAGACTTCCTAATGTTGGAAGCCACAGCCACAGTTCCATTACTGAAGTTATACCCTAGATAATGTGACTTATTGCTTCCACAAAAGCAGGACTTCAGGCAAAACTACGTAATGAGGAGCAGGCACCTCACAGAAAAGAGACTGTGCCAAGAAACACCTGGGTGGATAATTCAGCAGCAAACCAACCCAGGTGGGTATTCCATTGGCATTAGTGTAGGGCTAGAGAGATTCATCAATTTTGGTAATGTATTAATAACATTATTGCCAGATGATGAACTAGAGATTCATATCTCAAGTCTGTCTATATGGCCTTAAGTAGTTACTTAATTCCTCTATGTCTGTTTCCTCATCTGTAAAAATGAGATGACTGAATTAAATATTAGCTAGCATTTATGCTTCAAGGGCTTTATAAATATTATCTCATTTTATCCTCACAACAATCCTGCTGCAGGGAGGGTGGGGGAAATTCTATTATTATCCCCACTTTACAGATGAGAGTACTGAGGCAGATGGAAATTAAGTGATTTACCCAGTCTCATACTGCTAGGAAGTGCCTGAGGTTGAGATTTGAATTCAGGTCTTTCTCAACCCGGACCCAAGCACTCTTATCCACTGCACCAACAACTGCCTGCCTTTCAACTCTAGACCTATTATATTCTCATCTTAAAAGAGACATTAATAGAAGAAAAATGGGCATATTTGAAATTTTCAAACATGACTTCCTGACTATATCTGCTACAGGGATTTGTCAGACTCTTTACACCTGAGATATTAGGTGATTCAATTCTAGGAGTTTTTACAAAGTATCTGTCACAAGACTGAAAAGATCTTGGTGCTGGAGATACTAAGACAAATACAAAACAACCCCCAAAGAAAAATTTCTTTCTATTTGGGGATAAGGAAGGGATATAATTTGTATGACGGTAAGTACGTTGTTGTATGTGGTTTGTCCTTTGTTCTTAAAGAGAACTGTGACATTAAGGAGATGGTGACATGACTTACAATTGACTGTGTTAGTCATTTGGGGTGGAGGCACTAATCAGGAGAATTTCATTTATTAACTGGAAGAATCAGGAAGTCTACTGTGGGAGATGACACCTGAGCCAAACTTGAAGGAAGCTGGGGTTCCAGGAGTTGAAAGTGAAGAAGGTGAATATTCCAGGAATGGAGTCCAGCCTGTGATAGCCAGAAGGGGTAGGAAATAGGATGTCCCATACAAGGAAAAGTAATAAGGCCAGTCTAGCAATAACATAAAGCCTATGGCTGAGAATATTGTCACAGAAACCTGGAAAGGTAGGTTAGTGCCAGACTGAAGAGCTTTGCATGCCAGAAGACATGAGAAAGATGTACAGAA
This sequence comes from Pseudochirops corinnae, assembly GCA_028646515.1. NCBI lineage: Eukaryota > Metazoa > Chordata > Mammalia > Diprotodontia > Pseudocheiridae > Pseudochirops > Pseudochirops corinnae. Next base: position 200,154,652 of record CM053585.1, on the reverse strand, counting down.
GCAGATTTTGCAGGCCCTTTACTTTCTCCTGATTTACTATCACTCTCTCCACAGCAGCTGTTGTGAAGCTCCTCTTTCTTCAATCCCAAAATGATACCCCAACCCCCTCAGCAGATGACCTCACATCCTATTTTTCAGAGAAAACTGAGATCATCTGTCATGAGCTGCCCTATCTTCCCCCTCTACATTTTCACCTGTCCTTTCCTCCTTTATCCCAGTCTCTGAGAAAAAGGTGGCCTTTCTTGCCAAGGTTAACTCTTCCACTTGTGCAATTGATCTCATTTCCTTGTCTCCTCTGGAAGTTTGCCTTTTCAATGATCATACCTCCCCACCCCCCTCTATCTTCAATTTCTCCCTATCTACTGGATCTTTCCCATTTTCCTACCAACATGCTCAGTTCTCCTCCCTCCTAAAACAAAACAAACAAACCAACCTTTGGTTGACCATGCCGTCCCTCAATCTCTCTTTCTCTCTCTCTTTCTCTCTCTCTCTCTCTCTCTCTCTCTCTTTTTCTCTCTCCTACTACATCCTTAGAAAAAGTTAATATACACTCATTGCTACCACCGTTCTCAGATACTTGCAAACCCAACTTTAAACCCCATAGTTCTACTGAAAAGTTCTCTCAAAAATGACCCAAGTAAACTGCTAAATCTGATGACCTTTTCTCAAATCTTCTCTTCCTTGACCTCTCTGAAGCTTTTGAGGCTACTGATCATTCCCTGTTCATGAATCCTCTCTCTCTTCACTTGACTTCCATGCCACTGTTTTCTCCTGGTTTTTATCCTGTCTGACCACTTCCTCACAGCAACTTTTCTATGCTTTTATCCATTTCACACCACCACCATCCCCAAGCATCAGAGTCACCAGAAAATATGTCTTGGGTCTCTTTCTTTTCTCTCCCTATACCCTTTCCAATCTACTTCCATGAATTTCATCATCCTCACTACACAAATGATGCCCAGATTTATATATCTAACCCTAATTTCTCTCCTGAATACTAGCTCCACATCACCAAATACCTGCTGGACATGTCCACCTGGATGTCCCATTGTAACATATTCACTATGAGTAAAGTTAGGTAGGATGCCTCAGAGGGGGTATCCTAGACTCCATATATAGACTGGGAGGACTGATTCCACACCCTCCTTCAGTAACATGGGACTGATGCTGTAGCTGAAGATCACTGAAGTTTCCTCAATGTGGGAGCATCTTCCCCACCTTTAGCCACCCATACACTTTGCTTCAGGTTCCTCTCAGTTTAGCATAGGGTTTTAAATGTAACATCATTCTGGAAAGCAATTTGGAATGATACAAATAAAGTGACTAAAATGTTCAGACCCTCTGGTGCAATGATTCCACTGTTACGCATATACACCCAAAGAGGTCACTGAAAGTCTATACAATTCCAAATGTTTACAGAAGCACTTTTGTGGTATCATAGAAATGGAAACAAAGTAGGTACCCATTTATTGGAGGAAATGACTAAACAAACTGTGCTACACAAATGTTATGGAATATTACATTGTAAGATGTCAGGAACATGATAAATACAGAGTAGCATGAAAAGATGGAAAGACTAACACAAAGTGAAGTAAGCAAAGCCAGGAAAACAACATACATAATAACTACAACAATGTCAATGGAAAGAATAGCCATAAACAATTGAAATGGAATGTCTTGAAATTATAAAGAACAAGCTTAAAGAAGAGATATAAGAAAACATTTCCCAACCCCTTTGCAGAGGTAGGGGCCATTTGTGGAACCCTGCAAATAACCAATTTCTGTGCTGTGTTTGTTGATTTTGCTCATTTTTTTCATATTCTTTTAAAAAATTCTTTGTTACACGGTAACAGCAATACGGTGATCACTTGTGAATGACTTAGCCAGCCCCAGCAATATGAAGATCCAAGACAATTCTGAAGGGCTTAGGATGAAAAATGCTATCCACCTCCAGAAAAAGAACTGATAGATTGAATGCAGTTTGAATGCCAATCAAAGCATACTGCTTTTTTACTTTTTCTTTTTTGTCTGTGTTTTCTTTCACAATATGACTAATATGGAAATATGTTTTGCATGACTGCACATGTATCACCTTTCTCAAATTGCTTGGCTTCTTAATGATGGGGGAAGGGAAGGTAGAAGGAGAATACAGGAAAAATTTAGCTTTTTGTGAAAACAAAAATACCAATAAAACCTCTTTTAAAATAAAATGTTAGTATTCATATGTAATATTTCACACATTTATTTCAAATCGACTTGTTATTTTGACCCCATCAGACTCAAGGGAAATTTCCAATTAATACCTATGCCTCATTTGTCCATTTTGTATATCCCAAAGGAAAAACACATTCATATTTTAGTTTAGAATATCTTTACTGAAAGAAGTTAAAATTTAAAAGATAATACTAAGCTTCCAGTGGCTCAAGTAACAGGGTCAGTCATCCCTATTCCTAGGAAAAGAAGCTACTCCCCAACCACCTCTCTCCCCAACCCCCATGACTGAGTCATAACTTCAATTTTTCCAAAGGAACTCCATCTGTGCAGTCTGATTCCAAGTTATCAACACCAATAATTAGATTAGAGCTAATGCTTTTATTGGGGAAGAGCTCCACACACACTCAGAGGTCAAAGTCTTAAGGAATAAAGGGGGGAAAACTGCTTTTACCAACCTTCATTTTAGCTCCTAAGGTTTAAGAGGACCCACAAACTCACCATCCAAGCACTTGATCTATTTTATGTCTTATGTGATATTTCCCATTTAGGTTCCTCCTGCCATCCCCACCCTCACCCCTACCCCCCACTCACACCTTGCCAACATTTTTAAAGTGTCAGTGCCCATGGAAGCTCAGGAAAGTGGGAGAGGCAGGGAGCAAGGGAGGGTGAATTTCCCTATCTGGTTACATGAGGTTTCTCTCAAGCATGCTCCCTAGCCTGCCTGCCTTTCTATAGTATCAGTCCCCAAGCAGTTCATTCCCTTGGATTTTTTAAATGTTTTACTCAATGCAACAATTTTACAACAGTCTCATTACTTTACCATTTGGGGTACTTCCTACCAAACCCCTATTTCTTCTTTACGTGGTGCTCTGGTCCAGGTGAGACCAGGAGAATATAAAGGAACTGTCTGCTTGAGTAGCAAGTTGACACAGTAGATAGAGCACTGGCCTTGGAGTCAGGAAGGCCTGAATTCAAATCCTGATTTGGACACTGTGTGAGACTAGGCAAATAACTTAACAGACCTCTGCCTCAGTTTCCCCATATGTAAAATGGAATCATAATAGCACGTACCTCTAAGGGTTATTGTGAGAATCTTATGAAATGTTTGTAAAGTGCTTTGCAAACCTTAAAATACTACATAAATGACAGCTATTATTGTGAGCAGGGCCCGCACCACTAACACCTCAGACTCAACATCTTCAAAATGGAAATATTCATCTTTCTCCCTAAACCAGATCCTCCTCCAAACCTCCCTGTTTCTGTTAAGAACACCACCATTCTCCTAATCTCATAGGTCCTTACTGTGAAATCATCCTTGAGTCTTACCTCTCTAACATACCTTGCCCCCCTCTCATCCAATCAGTTGCCAAGTCCTATTGGTCTTGAGGTGGCACAGTGGTAGAGTACTGGGCCTGGAGTCAGGAAAATCTGAGTTCAAATCCAGCCTCATACATTTACTAGCTATGTGACCCTGGGCAAGTCACTTAACCCTGTTTGCCTCAGTTCCTCATCTATAAAATGATCTGGAAAAGGAAATGGCAAACCAGTCCAGTATCTTTGCTAAGAAAACCCCAAAAGGGGTCATGAAGAATAGGACGTGGCCAAAACAACTGAACAGCAATGACATTGATCTTAACCTTCACAGCACCTTTTATGTCCACAAGTATTGACTTGAAGTCAGGGACCTGAGTTCAAATTCTGCCTCAGATACTCATGAGGTTTGTGATCATAGGCAAGTCACAACTTCTTCTAAGTCACAACAATGTTCATTTCACAAATCTATAAAATTGGAGTAATCCTTATATTATCTACCTTAAGAGATTCTTGTAATGCTCAAATGAGATACATTTTATAAACTTTAAAGTGTTCCATAAATGTAAATTATAATTATCATTGCTATCTCATTCTTATCTTTTTGATGGAGTCCAAATTTGTTTTTTTTAAAAAAGCAGTTTAAAGACAAATTTCTATCCTATTAGTTTTTTTATTTGTAGCATTCTTCAGATTGTCATAGAAGTTAATAAAATGGCTGCTTTTTGTCATTGAATAAGATTGTTAGAATGTTAGTTCATCTTCTGTAGACTCTCTGAACGTGTCCTCAGGACAACTTTAGAAGCATTAAGGGAGACAGGGATGAAATATGCTTCAACACTATGGTTTTAACTTCTTTTGGCAGGTCTCCTTAATAGAAAAGCCTTTCAATTCGTGTAATTTGAAGATAATGAATATTTGGTAGGGTGTCATTTCCTAAAAACATTGTTCCTAAAGTTTTATCAATTAATGTCATATCTGGAAAGTGGTAAGTAACAGATTTATCTGTAACAATGCTCCAGGTCTTGTACAGTATATTATACTCAATAATATTTGGAGGTTTATATTTCTAATAAAGAGTTTTGCTGCTTGTTCACTTATAAAGGATAGTGGGATTCTGGTGTTGAATTCTAACAATCTGATCCTACTTTTACTAAATTTTTGCAACCTACTTTAACATGTTGCACAGTTTCCACCACTTCATCTAATTAATCACTAAATTTAGACTCCTTAAGGATAACTTTCTGTAATTTCTGGTGACAATGACCTGATTCTGAATCACTATCATAAACTTCTCCTTTTCAATAAACAAATTTGCATGATTCAGTCATTTGCTCAGTACTTCTTTGTCAACACATGGTTGGTTGACTTCCTTTGGATGACACCCATGTGATGCCTTTTGCTTCCACTAATGCATTTTTACTCTCCAGAAATAAGTCATTTTTAATACATTCTACAAATCAAATGGCAGTATACCTGTTATCACCCTTTACTAATGCTTTGGGAAGCCAACCAGTGAAAACAATATTTATTAAACATTTGCTATGTTCCAGGCACCGTGCTACATGTATGGGATACAAAGAAAGGGGAAAAGAGTTCCTGCCCTCAACAAGCTTAAATTCCAATGGTAGAGACAAAGCATAAATAACTAGTTACAAATGAGAGCTACACAGGGTGGAGGTAATCTCAAACGGTAAAGCATTAGCAACTGGGGAGACTAGGAAAGGCTTCCTACAGAAGGTAGTATTGAAACTGAAGTGAGGTCTGTTGGTTACAAAAGTATTTCTCTTTGTTTTTTGTCTGTTTTATTGTGTGTTTGGAGAACATTAATGAATTCCCTTACTTCTTTTTGACCATGAAATGTTAATCTTTCCATAGCTGTTTCAGACTGTTGAATCTTAGGTTTTTGTTTGTATTGTGGGTTACTTTTGTTAGGATACTTTCAAAATCCATTGTGGTACATTTTATGGTTCTGAAAGTGTACATTTAAGACTGGGTTTGCATAACTGTCCATTACCCTAAACATATTCTTCCCATTAAACTTTGATTTCTGGATGCCTTAGCAAGTTTTGTTTTTTGGGGTTGTTTTTTTTTTTTTTAACATAATCAGCCACAGATTTCTTAAGAGCTTTATGTTCAGTGTCTCACCTGGGAGATCAATGTATTTGTAAATATCACTTTCTTTATGGCTTCAAGTTAACCTCCAGATATAAGCACACAGCACTCAGTCCCTGTCTTTCCTTGTTCTACATTAAGGATTTTGCATTCATTTAGTTCAAATGGCATTTTGATATCACTGAAGAAAGAATCCATGGGATTAAAGTTCTATTTAATTTGTTTTTCAGGGGAGTCATATTGCTTTATGTCAACTGCACATCAAGTAATTAATTAGATTTTTTTAAATTTCAATTCCCCCTTTAATTTTGGAAGTCATACTTAGTTGTATTTAGGAGAGATGCTAATGAGTTTGAGACTAGACAGAAGTATAATGGGTAAACCCTGTGTAAACCCAGTCTCTCTGAAAAATGTCATTTTATATCATTTTTTCTCAACATTATTGTGTTCATGATATATTTTAAATAAACAATTTCCCTATGAACAGCAAATACTTAATTCTTACTCTATTTGGGTCTATTTTATATATTTTATTATATATTATGTAACATATATAATTATATATGTTATATATAATATCTAATATGAACAATGTCTTGCTGGGCACAAGGGTCTGTGGCACAGCATCCACTCTTTTCTCCCCAAGGAGTCTATCTTCTTGGAACCTGTACATGAGATCCAGACTGAGTTCAAGCCTAGGGAGTCTAACCTCTAATAAGAGGAATTAGACTCACTTTTTTTGCACTCTTTGACTTATCATAACCCCAACCTTGGCAATCTGGTGCAAACAAAATGCATGTGACTTATATTTTAGCTCATGTCCAGGGTCTCACCAAAAAGTGGGAAGTAGAAATATTCATTATGAATCAAGTATGGGAGGAGTATTTATTTCCTACACACAAAAGAAATGGTTAACACAAAATACTCACAAAACACCACTAACAGATTTAAGCCATCAGTAATATAACAATCTACTGGGAGGCTGACTCATACATATTTGAACATGAAACAGTTCATGATATTACTGAACACGCATTCCACATTTCACCTTAGCTCTGCATTTTCTCTCTTATAGTAGATATCTTCTGATAAGCTAGGACAAGTATTGGGCTCATCCTTCTGTCAGAGGTCACCTTCATCAAGAAGCACTGGATTAGCTGTTGGGAACTGTGCCCCCCCATCACCACCAGTTAGCTCCAACCAAGAGATTCAAGATCTCTTGATTTTTTCAGATTTTCAAGGTAACCTACAAGCCTGAACATGTCAATCAAAGGATTGCTACCTATACATCTAAGATAAGGGAAGAACAGAGAAGAAGCAGTCCTAAACCCAAGATCAAATTCACCAAGGAAGGACTGGGATTTATCTGCCATGTGCTTATAGCTACATGGTAGCCAAGGTAGAAGACAGAGCAAACTGTCCTTTTCCCCTCACCTCTTACTGGAATTCCAATTAAAAAAAAAACAAAACAACTATTGCTGTGGGAGAGCTGAAGAAAGAAGAATATATCTTTCCTTTTCAAATGATGAAGTATCTATCCCTCCCCCCTACCCTTGTCATGGCAGGAGGAGAGAAGGCCAAAAAATGAACCAGGGTTTCTTGCGTGATAGAAAAGTATCAAGTCCTTTCATTGTTGAGCCAGCACATGGCCAGAAACAGGCAGGGGCTCATGATCCTAAGTGTACCCAAGTACTGAATCACACAAATGGTCATTTAGATACAGGAAAGGCAGCTTTGTTCATGTTCTATAGCATGGTCCCATTACATATGAATAAGTCATGAGTGAACTGAGTCAAAGGCTTTGCCACAATCACATAAAAAATGTAAATGTTATAATGCTTGCTATTGACTTTTTGAATAATTACCAATAATAAGTTATTCTTTATAGCTGAATTGGATTTGGTTTTTGTTTGTTTGGGTTTTTTTTTGCCACACACTTTTTGTACCTTATCTATTACACTGTTTTCTTATTAGTATTTGTAGATTTTTTTTTTTGTAATGATATGAGCTGTGAATCCTTGTATAAAGTACATAAATGTGTAATTGACTGCTACTATTCTCATCTTTGGGTAGTAGATTCGTGATACCTTCTGTTAAGTAAAGTGGAATCAGTCTTGCTTCTGAGAGGAAGCTGGTAAAGTCCTGTGCTAGTAATTCATGTGTCACTGGATAGTGTCTGATCTAATAATCATGGATCTTATCCAGACTGAATACTTTTTAGTTTTGCAGAGAAGCTAGGGTTTCATTCAGAGGTATAAAACTCACTGTCCACCTACTGCATGCAGTCAACACCCTTCAGTGAGGCCTGGAACAAATTAAAATGTAATTAGGAGATGTTTAACTAAATAAATAAAATATGATATAACATAGATAATGTTCATTTGTGGTTTTCTAAGTCAGTTTGGCCCTGCAGAAATCCCTTTCTGAGTTTTAGTCAGCTCCCTTGTTATAATTTCTCTGTTGTTCAATATATTTATGATGAACAAGTTTTCTGGTTTTAATTTTATTTAACTTGCCTTTTCATTGTGTTGAACTTCTTGCAGTCATATTTAATCAGAAATTTTCCACTTCCTTTCATTCAGGGATTCTCTCTCTCCTCTGATTGTTGTTTGCTGTTGTTGTCATGGTCATCGTCATCATAGCCAACCTCTTCTCTACACTCACATAGCCACCATACTAGGTCAAATACTCCTTATTTCTTGGCTAGACTATTGTAATAGCCTCCTAATTGGTCTCTCTGACTCCATTCTCTATTAATTTCAATTCATTGCCTGCATACATGCCAAAATAAGCTTCCTAGGGCGTGTATCGAACCATGTCACAAAAAACCTTTGGTAGCTTCCTAGTTCTTCTATAATAAGTTAGAAAGTTCTCAGCCATGGATTTGAGGCCCTTTACAACTTGTCTTGCACCTCCCTTTCTCACATTATTTAACATTTCTCCCCTCACATCTTCTAGATTCCAGCCAAATGAATACTAGACATTCCTCCAAATTTGATGTTTTATCTCTTACTTCCATGTTTTCATTCAAGCAACTCCCTTTCGAGGGGTGCAGTCCCTGCTCCCAAGGAGCTCATAGTCTAATGGAGGAGACAGCATGCAAACAATTAGATACAGGATATGTTTGGAGATAATCAGCAGAGGGAAAACACTGGCATTACAGAGGATGAGGAAAGGCTTCCTGTAGAAGGCAGGGTTTCAGCTGAAACTTGAAGAAGTTGGAGAAGCCAGGAGGTGGAGATGGGGAGGGAGAGTATTCTATGGCTGGAGGAAAGCCAGTAAAAATGCCCAGAATCAGGAGATGAAATGTTGTGTAGAAGGAACAGCAAGAACAGGTCTCACTAGCATGCTTGGGTGGCATGATACATGGGTAAGTATAAGAAGACTGGAAATGTGGGGAGGTCAGATTATGAAGAGCTTTGAATGACAAACAGAAGATTTTATATTTGATCCTGGAAATCATATAACATGAGCTTGGACAGACTTCAGAAGATACTGAACAGGGGAAAGATGGGGAGAAAATTTGTAACTCAAAATCTGGTGGAAATGAATGATGTAAACTAAAAATAAAAAAAAGTTAATAACAACAAAAAAAAGAAAAACATGGAAAGACTAGCATGAAATAATGAAAAGCAAAATGAGCAGAACCAAGAGAACATTGTATACAATAACAATATTGTTTTAAGGAAAAAAAAGAAGATACTGAACAATATAAAGGTCTGATGTGCTATGGTCCATGGGGTCATGAAGAGTTGGACATGACTGAATAACTGAATAACAACAAAAAAAATTATAGGGAACCATTGGAGTTTATCTAGTAGAGAAGTGACATGGTCAGACCTGTGCTTTGGGAAGATGGCTTTGACAGCTGAGGAGGTTGGACTGGGCTGGGGAGAGCCATATGTGAGTAGGAGACAGAAGTGAAGACTAGGAACTGAGAATAAATGCAGAAATGTTGTGTGTTCCTGTAAGAGTGGTATCAGGAAAGCTAAAGTCCAGGGTGATCTGAGGTTTGAGATAAATGCTAATGACAATATAAAGGGCTTTAGTGGGGAGTAGGACAAAGGAAAGAATAGGGCCTACTTGGCATGGATTGGTTGATGAAAACAGATGGAATGGAATGGAATGGAATATACTTGTGCTGATACCGATCTTGCCTCAGACTGTTGTCACCTCTGTCCTCCTAGTCTTTTGTCTTTACACATAGGATAATTTTGTCCCCCGTTTCATCTTTCAACAGGTTCTCAGTAAGCTTTTGTCTTTAAACCCATCTCATTGGTCAGTATGACTTTCTTGCTGGGCTTCTCTAGCCTGCTTGTGAAAAGATATTAATTTTTCCTGAATTGGGCTACTCATTACATTCTCAGTTCATTACTCAGTTTTTTTTTTTTTATATTTTTAACTGCACACAGGTCAAATGCTTTTTCTCTGGCAGAGCATTTGCAGGATATGTCTTTGGCTCTGGCCATCCATGTAGCTCTTAGTCGCCTCAGATCATTGTAACTATATTTTTTCTCTCAGGTCACATTCCTCCTTTTCCTACCAATCTTAATAGTAAGGCTCAATAGCTGCTTCTCAGATTTGGATGGTGATTCTTCTTTTTGCTGAATGATACAGCTAAGATAGCATATGCAATCCCAGCACTTAGGCCAGGCTCACAGTGCTTTTTGATAGGTAATTTCATGTTTTTCTGCTCTTGGTGACATCACAATTTCAAAAGCAAGGCCCTCAATACTTTCTACTAAAATACATATTTTTTTTTTCCAGTCCAGATGTCTGTCAACTGCCTAGATTAAATCTCTGCTGATTCTTCTTCAGGAAAACAGGCTCAGAGAAGATTCCTGACATGGGCATATAATATTTTTGTATTATAAGAAATCTATGCTCAAGACTTCCAATATGTAAGGCATCTTTCTCTAACTTAAGTATGACAGAGTTTTCTTACTAGCAATGACTCATACAGTCTTCTGAATTCTTAATTCCTCTTCCACGAAGGGTGGTTTAGAGATCAATTTCTACCAGTTGGGTAGCTAGTTTCTCCCAATTTTACTCGCTGTTTATCTCTTTGCATTTCTTCATCTCTTTTCCATCTCTTTCTAACAATTTTATAATGCCCTTGTCCTTAATATTTCTAATATTAAGGTGATTTTCCACTCATTAATTCATAAAACTTAATAAAACCATCAGCCTTCTTTTGGTGAATGGGATGAGAACCTGAGTTCAAATCTGGCATCAGACACTTACTAGCTATGTGACCCTGGGAGAGTCACTAAACCCTGTTTGCCTCTGTTTGTTTCCTCATCTGTAAATGAGCCAGAGAGGGAAATGGTCAACCATTCCAGTATTTTTGCCAAGTAAACCCCCAATAGGGTTATGAAGAATTGGATATGACTGATCAACAAAAACAACATTGCTAAATTACTATCAGGGATCTTTCAAAGGGTCAGGATGAATAGGAGAGGGGATAGAGGATGAACAAACAATTCCTTTTTCCAGAAAGGGAAAGTAGGTAGCTACTTCAAGCTTACAAGCTAATGAACTTGATTTTGATTCTTGACCAAATTACAGAACAGATTAGTAAAAATACTTCTAGTAAGCTCAGCTAGGTCTTAATTAGTATGAATAATAAATCCTAGAAAGTAGTCACATGCATTCAAACTCACACCGTTCAAAGTTATAGTTACATAAAACATGGCCATTTGGACAATCATTCTTTGTCTTCTCAATAAAGCAAGTCCACACTTTCCAGTGGAAATAAGCAGTGCAAATTTAAATAATCAAACCTCTTTGCACGAATTATTACTCAAGATAATCAGAGCCTAGCTAAAAAGAAGATGAGATGATCACAAGGAGCCAATTAGAACAATGACTTGTTCAGTAAGAATAAGCCATATCATACTGACTTTACTTCCTTTTATGACGCTGTTATTAGATCAGTAGATAAACAGAATGCTATGGACACGATCTATCTAGATTTCAGCAAGGCTGGGTGATAACTGAAGATTCTCACATAGAAGAAGAATTAAACTTATTTGACTCCAGAGACCAGGACTCAGAGTTTTTACCCTAAAGGACAAAAGTTATATGGAGATAAATTTAGGCTTTGAGTAAGGAAGAACTTTGTAACAATTACAGCTATCTAAAACAGTAGAATTAGTTGCCTCTGGGAAATAGTAGGTTTTTCCTTACTAGAGATCTTCAAGCTAAGGCTAAATGATCACTTGTCAAGAAAGTTAGAGAAGTGATTCCTATTCAGATACAGGCTGGGCAAGAGAATGTCTGAGATTCCTTTCAGCTATGAGTCTAGGACTCTGTGAAAGTCTATCATGAGATACAATTTGGAGAGATGGGGACAGAATGGCAGTAGACTTAGGTAAGTTCAGAACTGGTGGATCTATCTATGTTAAGCCTGTGGGAAGTATTTAGCAGTTTACAGGGCTCTGTGCTTGGCACTGTTCTGTTCAATGTTTTTCTCAGTGACTTGGATAAAGGTATAAATCAAATTTGCCTATGTCAGGAAGTAGGGAGGGAAAGCTAATATATTGGTTAACAATCCAATCTCGCATTCCAACCCCTCTTAATTATAGTGTCTTCTCTCTGTTAATTACTTCTCATTTATCCTATATATAGCTTGTGTGTACATATTTGTTTGCTTATTGTCTTTTCTGTTAGATTGTGAGCTCCTTGAGGGCAGAAGCTGTCTTTTGCCTCCTTTTGTATCCTCAGAACTTAGCATAGTGCCTGGCACTTAGTATTTGCTTTAAAATATTGATTGATTGATTGACCTCTAAAATCAGGATCCAAAAAAATTTTAACAAGTTGGAATGGTGAGCAAAAGTTAACAAGATAAAATTTAGTAGTCATAAATATCCCTGTAAGCTGGGTTGATTAAGGACCAAGCAAAAATCTATCCTCCCTGGCACCCTAGCCAGTCATCTTGGATCCAGTCCTAATCCCTGAAACCCAATCAGGAGTCATTCTCTGTCCTCTCAAAAAAGCACTAATAGTCAATGCATGCCCATACTTTCCAAGCTGGTAAAGCTTGGTATGGCCTTAGTGATGGACTGCGTGTCTAGGCTAAGGATGAGCCAACTAAGCTAGAGAGGCTCATCAGCAGAAACTTGACTCTGGATAATAATTATTTTTTCATTTCTAATAATTCACAGATATTACCTACTAATGGATGTTAGGCATCAGTACATAGAGTGTGGGACTTGAAGTCAGGAAGATCTGAGTTCAAATCCTACTTTAGGTACTTACTAGCTCTACTGTGAAGCTGGGCAAATTACTTAACCTCTGTTTATCTCGGTTTCCCTATCTATAAACTAAGGATATTGGTACCTACCTCCTAGAGTTGTTGTAATGTTCAAATGAGATAATATGTGTAAAATTACATTGCAAATTTTAAAGCAATATGTATGTTTATATACACATAACATATATGATATATACATGTATGTTTGTGTGTGTAAATGTATGTGTGCTAGGTAAGAAATGAGACATTAGTCTTTTTTGAGAATGAAGGATTTACAGTAAATAAATACATATGTACATACATATGCATATACACATATGCATGCTATTATGTGTTGAAGATCTATGTCAATGATTGGTGTTATCCTTCATATATACTTAAAGTATTTAAGTAATTGTGTCAATGGAACTTAATAAGTGTGTCTGTGTGTCTGTCTCTATGTGTGTGTATATGTGTGTGTCTGTATGTGGACCTGAGTTCTGTCATTAACTCATTATGTGACCGTGAGTAAATCATTTCACCTCTCTGGGTCCCAGTTTCATCATCTACATCATAAAGTAAAATAACTGATTTTCTGAAATAACTGATTTTCAAGGTTCCTTTCAAATCAAATATTTTATCTTCTATATATGTTCTAAGGTCCCTTCCAGTTTGATATTCTATGCTAAGTTTTTTTTTTTATATTCTATCCTAAGGTTTCTATCAGCCTTAGCATTTTATATTCCATGTGACAGTCAATCTACTGATGGCTGGAGCTGGGGGCAAGGAATACAGTCCTGTACCACTCTGACATTGACCAGATTGCTAGTGAATCCTTAGCATACATTATGCAACAGGGTGTGCTCTCCCCGCGCATTCACACTTCATGAAATAATTTTACGAGTTTGAACAAGGCAGAGAAAGAGAGACAGAGAGAGAACCTAAGCAAACGAAAATTCAACCCTAAATAATATTTACAGTATTTAACTATTTTGTCTGTACAATGAGCCTCTGTCTTGTTCCAGCAAGTCTAGAATGTCCTGAGGGAAGAGACAAACTGGGTCTGTTGGCCTTAGCACCCCTGTTCAAGGGTGGAGCAAAGCAGGCAGTCAGAGATCCTTTTATTCCTTCTGAAGGCTGATGGAGGTGGAGGCCACTTCTGGCATCTGACTCTTCTGTAACAGGTGGCCCCCCTGCTAGAAACCAGGCTAAAGAACAATGATAGCTTAGGCCCAGTTTGCTAATGGCTTCAATGCCTTCCCTTGAACAGCCTATAATACCACATCCCCAATACCCTGCCCCCAACCACCTTAAACCTATGGAGAAAGGGCCTTGAATTCTCTGAAGGGAAGAGAGTGGGGGGTGAAGTAGATACCTCCTGCTGGATGGAAGTTAGTGGCATATGGAGGACAGCTGTCTCTCCCATAAGAGACCTTTCCCAAGTCCCACCTCTCAGCTGGTCCAGACTGGGGCAGAGAATTCAGAGCTTTCAGAACTCTTAGCTTGTTCCCAGAGAATAACCCAAGGGAACAGCATTTTGTTTACTATTGAATCCCCACGGCTCCTGATACAAATTTCCCAAGGGACAGGAACATTAAAGAAAAGTGTATGTTTGCTCTGGCATATATGTGTTTATATGATGATGTCTGTGAAATCATTAGATAAGTACAGAGAAAGAAACCATTGGATGTTGTCTGAGCCTACTTGGTTCAAATGGTCAGAGTTAGAGGCCCATGCTGGTAAAGACCAGTCTGTACATAGATTTAAGTTTTGCATAGATCATTCGTTAAACAAGCATTTATTAAATTCCTACTACATACAAGTCACTGCACTTGATCCTGGAAACATAAAGACAAAATGAAAAGCAGTCCCTGCCCTTGTGGAACTTGTACTCTACTGCGAGTTGTGGGGTAGGGATGAATTGGGTTACAAAGTTTTGTTTCCTTCCTAGGCCACATATTACAGTATCAGAAACATCTTCCCTTTGGTTACAAAAAAGTAACCATACAGGCAGCATTGATTAAACATTTAATATGCAGGAGACATTATGAACAGAATGGGTAAACAGTGTTTCCTTTTTATAAAATAAAAATTTGATATGTATATACAATGTGTATAACAGCCTGGTGTAGTGGAAAGAGCCTGAATATTAGAATCAGAAGATCTGAGTTTGAGTTCTGATTCAGACACTTAACTAGCTTTGTAATCCTAGGCAAGTAACTTAATTTCTCTGTTCCTCTGATTTTTTCATCTATAAAATGGGTACAATAATATTTTTATTGCCTACCCCACAAGATGGTAAAGAAAACACTTTTTAAACCTTAAAGTACTTTGTAAAAAAAGTGATGATACATTCGCATATCAACAGATGTTTATTGGACACCCAATACTTACAGGTCTAGAGCTCTGCTAAGACACAGAAGGATTGTGATATACATTGGTAGAGAAAATACACTGATAAAATCATGGATTCTTGAAATTGGAGTTGGTGTAAGAGGCATATGTAAAGTACCAAGAAGTTCAGAAAAAAAATGTCATTACCCCCTACTGAGATCAAAGAAGACTTCATGACAGAAGGGGCATTGCAGTTGGGCTTTAAAGGAGGGATAAGAATTTACCAGACAAAGGGTGAGAGGAAGCATAGGCATAGGAAATAGGCATTACAAAGCAAGAAGCAGGAGAGAACAGATCATATTCAGGGGAAGGTGGATCATCCAGTCTGTGCAGGGCAGAGAGTACGGAAAGGGGAGAAACATCAGGCTAGAGTAGTGAGCTGGTGACAGGCTGAGGAAGTTTTAGGGGTAGAGTGAGAAAATATAATGTGGTAGGAAGGATGTTGAATTTGGAATCAGGAGTCTTGAGCTAAAATCCCATCTCTGTTAAGTATTAGCCATATAGCCCGGGACAAGTAAGTCATTTGACCTTTCTGAGACTCAGTTTCCTATCTGTACAATGAGAATAATACCTGTCATATCTGCCCAGGACCGTTACGTGAAATTCTTTATAAAGTGCTTTGAAATCTTTAAGTATTACAAAAATATCAGTTGCTTTCTATGTGATATAGAAAATAGGTGCTACTAGGTAAATATAACACATATAGTACCCAGGGGCACTCCAAAATATTCACATCACCCACTTAGCTGCCCCAGGTTCGAGGTACTCTGTGGATGCATATCTCATAAATCTCTGGTTTACAAGCCCTAATCAATGTGCTCCCTTTGGCAGTCAACCAGAAGACTCAATCGGTTTTAAGCAAAG
This sequence comes from Pseudochirops corinnae, assembly GCA_028646515.1. Lineage (NCBI taxonomy): Eukaryota > Metazoa > Chordata > Mammalia > Diprotodontia > Pseudocheiridae > Pseudochirops > Pseudochirops corinnae. Next base: position 200,138,520 of record CM053585.1, on the reverse strand, counting down.
GCTATTAATGAAATGATGTAATAAAAAAAAAAATAGCAACAAAACATTTCCCTTGTCACTCTAGGACACACTCTTCCATAAATTCACATGGTATCAGAGGGTAGAGTAGATGCACATAAAGGACACACATTGAGAGAGATGATCATGATCACCAAAGTACGTGTGAAAAGGCAATCCACGCCTTCAGTGATTCAGGGCTTCTGATGTCATCTAATGGTGTCATTTCTTCCAATGCCATTATGTAGCTCCCAGTCTCATGGGCTCTGCTAGAAGTGTCTGTTCTCTGCAATCCACCACCACCTCTACCCCCACCCCCTTGCTTTGCTGGATGACCCTGGTACTTTTCTCAAGACATACTCCTAGACAGTCTCTACCACATCTAGTTGCTGGTTCAGCTGAAATACTTGGCTATCTCCTCCTCAGGGAAGGAGAGCTGCTGTTTTTTGTTCTTAGCTTAAAATCGATACGCTTTTCCTGGCTTTTTAAGAAAAGGCAAGAAAATCCTTGTCCTGGGATCAGCAGAGAGCTTTCTCCATGTTGTTCCTTCAGAGTCTTTGATATTACTGAGCCTTTCAGCCATCTAACAGATTTTCAGCTTTAGGGGGGGAAAAAGAGCAATGTCATCCGAGCTAACTAGGGCCTGAAGCTTACTTTTTCTTTTCTTTGGATTCCTTTTTCTACTCTAGAGCTTGGGTTTCTCAGTCAGAGACCTCCCTCTGACTTATGGTGATTATTCCGTAATACTTAGATAGCTTACAAACAGCACTGGGGCTTCCGTGTTCCCTAGGATTTCAAAGCCTAAGTCTCTTCTGCTCTCCCCTGTAAGTGAACAGGAGGACAAGCAATTGGAGAGACAATGTAAAAGGATAGGTGGGCAGGTCATTACGTCACACCAGCTCATGATCCCTTCATATGCAGATGCTGCTAATCTAAACCCAAAACAGGGTTTTCCTCACACATTTATACACGTGTGCATGATATCTGTTTAAAATCAGGGTATGTCCATGCGCACATTAGGCTAGTAGTCCTCTTCTTTTAGTTCTACAGTTTCCTAGCTTTAATTTAAATAGACATAGGGGCCTGCCTTTCTCTGCCCCTTATTGTATTTCCTGTGTGCGACCTATAGAGTTGAAAGATTAGCTTCAGAAGGTAACTATGTCTTATGCATTATAGGAGGGACAGAGATCAGAGTGTCATAGGATTTAGAGCTGTAAGTGTCCAACTCTATCATTTACAACTAGGGTAACTGAGGTCCAGAGAGGGAAAGTAACTCCTCAAAGTCACTGAGCTGCTAAGAAGCAGAACTAGGTTGCAGAACCAGGTTCTCTACACCAGATTGTGCCCTTTCTTGTGCAGCATTGATAAAAGTATGAGGGAAGGGAACAAACATTCATTAAACATCTACTGTGTGTCAGGCATGGTGGCTAAGCACTGTGAAATGCTAAGCAAAATGTGTTTTGGCCTCTGACCTTGGCATTGGAGGGTGTGACCCTTACCTCTATAGAAGGGAAGCAGGGCTCCTGTCACCAACAAGGTCACATGAAAATATCTATCTCTTCCCCTGGGTTCAAAACTTGCCTTTGATTGCTGATAACCTATTGACCTTGGATGCCATTTAACATCTCTGGGCCTCGGTTTCCAAAACTGTAAAATGCAGGAGGGAGTCAGATGGCCTCTGAAATCCTTTCCAGCTCTAGTTCTGTTAATCTTAAAATCCCTCTGCTGGCTCTTTCTAAAACAATCCCACTCTTAGGGTGTTTGAATTTCTGCAGAGACCACGGGTCTGCCTGTCACAGATAGACAGATTCCTTCCCCTTTGCAGACCTGCTCTTACTGGGGGAGGGGAAAAGAAAGGGAGAGGCCAGTCCTGCATAGTTGACATTTTTTAAATGTTGCATCTATGCCAGAACAGCTGGCATTTCTCATAGCGACTGCTCTTATTGTATGGGGGTGGGTGAGAAGCTGGCTAGGGAGGGAGTAAGCCCAGAGAAGCCAGGACCTGAGGTGGACATGGAAAAGCCAGATCAAACTTTAGAGAAGAAGATAAACTATGGACACCACAGGGTATAAAAGATCTTCTAATCTGAGATAGGAGGGACAGGTGCTGCCGTGGAAAGATCATTGTAGAGAATCAGATGATTTTTAAAAATTCATTTTCTACCCAAATGAGAATGAGGGAGAAGCACTTACAAACTATAAAATCCTTTGTAAGTGATGGTAAATTTTAAATTTTTTCCCCTGGACTATAAGGTCCTTGAGGACAGGGACTTATTTGTATATATGCTTTATAATCGTCTCATTACAATAGCAGTATTTTGCACATAGTAAGAGCTCCAGAAAAGCTTGTTGAAACAAATTGAATTACATGGTACTAGCTGAGTTCTTGGGCTGGCTTCTACTCGTTAGGGTCTCCAGGTAGGATGGCAGTGGGAGACCGTGGTGGAGGAAGGGGGAGGGAAGGAAGCACAATATGCTCTATTTGTTATTCTGCAGGTAAGATCTGGTCACAGGAAGCATCTTGACCAAAGTATTTGGTTATAGTGAAGGTGTGGATGGGAGAAGTCTCAATAAGCAACATTCAGCATGGGAAGTGTTTGTGGAAGGAGAAGGGAATGGGAAAGACCTTGGTGATGAGATTTTTTTATGTTTTGCTAGTCACAAATCTTGAGGCACTACACAAATGTGAATCATGCTGCGGTTATGAATACTGTTGTTGCTGTCAGTGATGAGGGGGAGGAGGAGGGAAAGGAGGAGGGGAGGAGAAGGGGGCAGGAGAGGAGGAGGAGGAGGAAAAAGAGGAGGAGGAGGAGGAGGAGAAGGAGGAGGAGGAGGAGAAGGAGGAGAAGGAGAAGAAGGAGAAGAAGGAGAAGAAGGAGGAGAAGAAGGAGAAGGAGAAGAAGGAGAAGAAGGAGAAGAAGAAGAAGAAGAAGAAGAAGAAGAAGAAGAAGAAGAAGCAGCTTCCCTGAATTACTAGCCAGCCTCTGGTTCTGTGACCTTTTCTCCCTTCCCACTCAATGCCCAATTTCACTTACTTTCTCTCCAGTGGAGAACTTGCTCCCTTTCATCTACCCTCAGGTATCAGTGACTAACAACTAAAAGTAAGATCCACAGGACATAGAACATCAGATTCAGAAGAGCACCTGAAGACCACTAAGTCCAACCCTATTGTTACGTACTGGGGGAAATTAAGGCAGCTGGAGTTGGAATCAGAAGATCTGGGTTCTAAGTCATACTTGAACATAGTATCTGTATAGCTTTGGCGGGGAGAGGTTAAGAGAAGCACCTACAATGTGTCAATCACTTTACAAATATTATCTCATTCCCCTGACCCCCTACAATGATCTTAGGTTGTTATAGGTTGTCATTTCTCCCAGTGTACTACTGAGGAAACTGAGGCAAGATAGAAGTCAAGTGATTCACCCAGGGTCACTTGGCTAGGAAATATCTGATGCTGGATTTGAACTCAGATCGTCCTGACTCTGGTTGCAGTGCTCTTGTGCCACCTAGCTGCCCAGACACTGGGCAAGTCTTGGCTAACTTCTCACTGACCCTTACTTCCCACATCTATAAAATCAAGTCACTGGACTGAATGACCTCTAGCTCTATATCTTATGATCCTATATTAAATGATTTACCCAAAATCCCAAATAGAACTAAACATCTGAATTCCAGCTCACTGCTCTTATCACAGTGACAAACTCCCAGATGGGTAGGCATTTTATTTTTTGATTTTTTGATAGTTTTATTTGAAGTTTTGAGTTCCAAATTCTATCCCTCTCTCCCCTCTCCCCTCCTTGAGATGGTAAACAATCAGATAAAGATTATATGTGTATAACTATGTAAAACATTTTTATATTTGAGACAAAAATTAGCACACTGTAGCAGAAAGACTGAAGATCTTGGGTTCAAATTTTGACAGGGTGACTTTGGCTACTTTACATCTCTTGGCCTCAGTTTCCTTATCTGAAAAATGAAGGGGTTGGACTAAGTAGCCTCTAGGTTCTTATCTAGCATGATCCTATATAATCAAGAAATCAGGGCTTTTTAACCTTTTTTGTGTCATGAACCACTCTGGATAGCTGGCAAAGCCTGTGGACCTTTCCTCAGAATGTTTTTATTTTTTAAAATACATTATTCATTTATTTTCAATATTCTTTTCTTTTCGAATTTTGAGTTCCAAATTCTCTCCCATCCCTTCCCCACCCACTGAGAAGGCAAGGAAGATGATGTCAATTAGAATATGAAATCATTAGCCATTGTGCAGTAGCAAAAAAAAAAAAAAAAGCAATAAAAATAATTGAGAAAACCATACTTTGATTTGTATTCACAATTCGTCATTTCTCTCTCTCCTTTGGAATCATCTTGGATCATTGTATTGATTAGCATAGCCAAGTCTTTCACAGTTGATCATCATTACAATATTGCCATTACTGTGTCCAGTCATCTTCTGGTTCTTTTCACTTCACTTTGCCTTAGTTCATATAGGTTCTGCCATGTCAGAATGTTTTTAAATATATGCAACACAACACATAGGACTATAAAGGAAGCTGATTATATTGAAATAGTTATCAAAATATTTTTACAAATAAGTTCACAGTCCCCAGGTTAAGAACTTCTACTATAAATGGGTCTCTTGTGGTAGAATTTCAGGCCTAGGGATATGTTATATTTGTAGTCTTAAAGGATTCCACCTTCCTTCTTCTTAGGGCAGCATAAAGGCTGACTCATCTTCCTATGAGTTGGGTTGTGCCTGCAGGTACCCGAGTCTTCTTTGACAGCTGGTGTCATAAAAAATTATTGTATATGGGCAACAAGTACATCCATGTTTCTGTTGGGAAGGAGAAACTGTCTTTTCTGGTTACTCCCTAGCCTGGGATTTACAAACATCTTGCTTTTCCTACAGGCTGCTCTGTAAGTATTTAATCCTCAGAATTCCTTGACCCCAGTGCAAAGGAATCATCTAGACAAGTCTCACTTTTACAGCTAATTATTTCAAGACATGAAACCCATAGCCTGCTTTCTAGAAAGCCAAACCTCAGGAACAGCCAGGAGAGAGGGTGGTAACCCCACTTTCTGGAGCTCAGGAAAGCTGCTGAAGTACTGTTGGCATATTTAAGGCTTAAGGAAGGAGGAAAATGGAAAAGGAAAAGCAAAAGAAAAAAGGAAGGACACAGAGAAGAGAAAGAACAGAATGGGGGAAAGAGAAACATAGAAACAGGGGGAAAACGTCAAGAGGGGAGAGAAAAACAGCACAGGAAAGAGAAAGGGGAAAGAGAGGAAAGGGAATGAGATATGAATATTGGGAAAGGGAGAATAGAACCATATTGAGGACATTTTTCTCCTAGGGTAAGTACCACAAACCACACCCAGGGCTTGTGGCTGAAAGCATACTCACTTTTGGAAGGCAGACCCCAGGATGTTGGTACCAGGGTACTATCAGGGAAGTTGTTCCATGTAAAGGTCTAAGAAACAGGGTAGAGATGAGGAGAGGTCTACTCCAGCCTACTATCTGCTAGTTTTCAATTTTAACAATTTATTCTTGTTAACTCGGTGTTAAATTGTTATGTTTGCTTCTAAGTGCTGAAGGGTAGAGTTCCATAAGCACTCTCTAAATTCAGCAACATGGGGCAAAGCCCTGATGTGTGATAATATCCTTCAGTGCCCTGTGGGAAAGATGGGTTGCTACTCTTAGGCTGTAACAATTGGTAGGAAAAAAAAAAACCTAGAATTATTATGGTATCGTGGGAAGAGTTGGGAGTTAGGAGACCTGGGTCCTAAGCTAATTTTGTCACTACTTTGTGGTTTAAATTTGGAAAATTCACTTCCCCCTTCTGGATTGACACCCCTATCTATAAAAATGTGGAATAAACCTTGATCTCTAAGAATTCTTCCAGCTCTAAGGTTCTGTGACTCTATGACTGCTTTTGGTTTGGAAAAGGAAACGCCAGGGCTGACGCTAGGACCAGACTTTGCATTGGAGGCAGACAGCATTTTCTATGCAGGGGGCAGTGGCCTCACTGGGAGCTGGCCCTCAGAGGGAAGTATGTTGGGCCCCTGCCAGGTAGACAGACAGCATGAATGAAACACCTGTTGGGGCTTTGTGAGAGTTTGGAAAGCCATTTGATTACAGAAAGGTACAGACTGACCTTAAAGCTAATTGAATTCCCTGGTGTTGGGTAACACATACTGTGCTCTCAGGACTGGGTGGGGAGGGAGGGGGAGACTTTTCATCCTCTGGATGAATGGAGAAAGATAAAAGATAAGCAGCAGATGCATTTCCCCTAGAATTTCTGCAAAAACAATGAGCAGACATTTCATAGCCATCAAGGATATCAGGACTCAGCCCTTTGCCTTTTATTAGATTATTTACACAGGAAGCCAGAATTTATTGGGGAAATTAAAGCAAGGTATCTTGAAAAAGCATCTTGTAAAAATAATAATAATAATAAGGGAGAAACAAACTGATCTTGGCTAGCCGGTTGAGCAAGGGGTCTCTGCAAAGGGAGGAGGCCACATTGTTCTTGGCTTAGCCCTCCCCAACACCCAGCACTAAATCTTCCTTTCTTCAAACTGCTTTGCAAAGTGCATAAGCACTTTGGGGGTAAGAATGAGACATTCTTCTGTGTCAGTGCTACAACAGCTAGGGTTGAAAAATAATAGCATGTAATAAAAAGAACTCTGGATTTGGGATCAGAAGAAGGATTTGAATCCCAAACCTGTGACTCATTGTGTCAGTTTCATCCTACAGGTGATGCAGCAGGTTCCATCACTTCTCTGTACCTGTTTCCTCATCCGAAAGGTTGGATTAAGTGATCTCCAGAATTCCACCCATCTCTAAATTCTGTTTGTTCTCCACGGCAACAGGGTACTTTCCTACTGGCCTGGGATGAGGAGGAGACTAGAGATGGACAATGGTCTCGTTTGCTTTTCCAGGGGAGAGATTTTATTTCAGCCGTTGGCTCAGAGACGTGGTCTGGAGAAAGTATCTCTGCTTGGTACACAATCTCACATCTGGTTATCACAGACTGACCTTGAAAAACTATTGAAATCCCAGCACCCAAAATCATCCTCAGCTTATCAGGTTACTTAAAATGGCAGACAGGTGAGATGGAACCAGCACTAATTGATGCCAAGGAAGATTAATCGCAGAGGCTACTAACCTCCTGGAAAAGCAAATTGACCATCTTCCTTCTCCTGCCCTCACCCCTATCCCCTGACCAATAGGAAAGTGCCCTATTGCCCTAAGTCAAAAAGTATTATAGAATTTAAGAGATAGGTAAGACCTTAGGCATTCCCTGGTCCAACCTCTTTATTTTACAGATAAAGAAACTGTGGTCCAGTTTTATACTGTTATCCCAACTGAATTTTTTTTCTGTAGCACAACCACTTCTCCCTAAGCAAAGACTTATTGATTGGATTTTCCTGGACCCAAATTCTTCTACTGAAGTCCTTTTCTGGTGCCTTATCATATTGTGAAAATGATCCTAGAACAATTACAGGGTTCTTAATCTGGGGTCCATGAATTTCACTGACAGATTCAAAGTATAGGCTTCTCTTTCTTTTTCCCTCTACAATCCCCATGTATGATGGGGAATGGTGGTAATATTGAATCCCTCTCAGTCCCTTCAAAAGCCTTTTAGTGGTAGAGGAAGGACATTCTAGGAGGAACAGGGAGATCAATATATTTGATTATTGATTCTCAGAAAGACTGCATGAGAACCAGTGTCTTATCTGTTAACTCACTCTAGACGAACCAAACCTACATGTCATCTGAAGGCTTATGTAATTGCCTAAAAGTGAAACAGGGATTGGAGGAACAGAACAATAAACTCAGTCCAAAAAGCCCAGATAGGCATACTCTAAATTAGGGTATAATCTGAAAGTAAGACACCCTTCTTATCTGGGACCATAATGACATAAACACATGAGAAAGAGTTAATCAAAAAGGTCACTCTAAGACCTAGGAGAACTTTAGGATGGAATTGTTTAGGAAGTTTAGGACTATCCGGTCCACAGATTCATAAGTAAAAGTCTGGAAAGGAACCTTAGAAGTCATCAAGGCCAGCTCCATCATTTTACCAGTGAAGAAGCTGAGGCTGAGAGAGGTTAAGTGACTTGCCCGGGATCATCTAGCACCTGAGTCAGGACTCAGCTCTTCCTAAGTCAGGCACTGGGTAGTTTTCTTTAATACACACTTGTAATGATCTTCTCTTAGCACATCATTTCAGAATTTATACGTACTTCTTCCCCTTGTAACTAAACCTCAGAAAACGTACTTTTATGTTAGAGTGCATGAAGACAGGGGACAGGAGAGAATAAGGTATGAGTGCTAGGTGAGGCCATCTAATAAAGATAGTGGTGGAAAAAGGAGAACAGAAAGTTTTGGAGTCAAAGAATCTCAGATATGTAAGGGCCCCCAGAGGCCATCTAGTTAAAGCCACACCTGCATATGAATCCTCTATACTGTGATCAATGAATAGTCATCTAGCCTTCATATGTAGACCTTTAGTGAAGAGTAAGCAAGAGAGTGATGGTAAATGTTTAACAACCAATCCTTGGGGGGAAAACACTGTAAGTTTGCTATGCTTTTAAGTTTAATTTGTATTTAATATTTTCTCCATCATTTTCTTAAGTCTAGGTGATCAGAGAAAGGAAGGAAAGAAGAAAGGAAGGAAGGAAGGAAGGAAGGAAGGAAGGAAGGAAGGAAGGAAGGAAGGAAAGAAGGAAGGAAGGAAGGAAAGAAGGAAAAAAGGAAGGAAGGAAGGAAAGAAGGAAAGAAGGAAGGAAGGAAGGAAGGAAAAGTGGAGGAAGGAAATCGAGCCCTGATTTGTAGCATTTTCCAATTTCTAAGGTGTAAATACACCGAAAATTTAACAATTGGCTGTCAGAGATCTGATAGGAACTGACTCCAGCACAACCCTGGGAGTAATCCAATATTCATCAAAGGCAAGCTATTCTACTTTGGATAATTCTAATTAATACAAAGTTTTGCTTCTATGTTGAGAGATTTTATTTAAATAGCTTCAATTTACTTTCTTTTTCAAATATTTTCTTTTTTTCAATTAACAAGTTTTTTTATTAATCTGTATCCCCTTAACTTCCCTCACTTCCAATTGAGCAAATGATAAAAAGAGGATCAAGCCCTCAATACAGAGCTATACAGTCCAGTGAAATAAATTCCCACATTAGCCATGTCTGAAAATGAGCAATATCTCTGTCTGCATTTCAAGCTCATCACTCCTCTCTCTGTCATGAGATGAGCCATTGCTTCATCTTCATTCTTCTGGACTCAGGGTTTATTGTGTTGATCAGAATTCTAAAATCTATCAAAATATTTTCCTCTATGATGTTATATTTGTATAAATTATTCTCTTATTTCTGCTCACTTTGCTCTGCATCAGTTTAAATTTGACTCTCTGAAATGTCCATCCATTGCTCCTTGTTCTGATGAGCAGAATGAGTCTAATACCATATAGCAATCTTTGAGATACTTCAAGACAGTTTTCATGCTCCCCTCCTTCTTGAAATATTCTTTTTTCTAAGTTATACACCCCAGTTCCTTTCATTATTCCTCATATGGCATGAATCTGAAGTCCTAGCTATCCTTTTTGCCTACCTCCAGACATTCTTTAACTCATCAATGTCCTTCCAAACATTTGGTGGTCATAACTGGCCACAATATTCCAGATGTAATCTGACCAGGGCAGAATACAGAAAGACTCACATCTCCTTGGTCCTGGACAGCATGCCTCTCTAAATATAGTCTGAGATCACATTATTGGTTTTGGTCAGCACTTCACAATGTTTCCCCCTTGTTGAACTCATAGTCTCCTAGAACCCCCAGTGCTTGTCCATCTTGCACATGTGAAGTCAATCTTAACCCATGTTAAATTTCATCTTCTTAGGTTTTGTCCATTTCTCTAGATGGGAGAGATTATTTAAGATATTGATGCTGTCACCCAGTGTGTTGGCTACCCCCTCCGAACTTTGTGCCATCTGCAAATTTAATAATCATGCTATCTGTGCCTTTGTCCAAGATATTGATAAAAAAAAAAAACAAACAAACCATAATGCAAGGGACCTATGACAGATCTGGATTGCCTGAAATGATGGCTTGGAAATGGCAAAGCTTTGAATCAAGAAAGCCAAGTCAGCCCAATAGTCAGAAAGATCTGGGAATGAATCTCAGTCCTGCAAGCTGGGGCTCAGATGTCTGAGTTTAGTGTAGAGAGAAAGGTGAAATATATTGGAAATCAAAACAAATTTCTTTTGATCAAGAAGAGAAAATGGGTCCCCAGGAAGTTGGCAGCATGTCAGTGAGGCCTAAGGTACATTTTATAGAATACCAGGGTTGAAAGGAACCTTAAAAATCTCCTAGTCCAACCCTCTTATTTCATAGACGAGGAGATGGGGTTCTGACGTCCTTTCAATGACATTTCTTTAGATCAGGAGGAGACATTTTTGAGTCCCTGAGTTTGCATTCTGGATATACCAGTCTCCTTTCCCTTATTCCTAATACTTGAAACACTTATTTTTGCTTACAGTATATTTCAGATAATGAACCATACATTTTAAAACATTCCTTTTGATTTTCAGTTGGAAAGATAAAGTTACTTTGTATTTCTTCCTATTGTTTTCTATTTCTCTGATGAAGTTACCAATGAGGTTACTAATTTCATGGCCCCCATTTCTCGACTAACCCTCTTCCCTAGTACAGTAACATTGTCATCAAATCCTAACCCTTCCCTAAAACCTATTCCCACCCTGAGAGAACTCTCCTCTACTTTGGTCTGCAAGGATGTCTGTGCTTAAAGCCTTTGGTAGGAAAAGAATTCGAAACTATGGAGCCAGAGGAGACCTTTTAAGCTACCTCCTCATTTTTCAGATGAGGAAACTGAGACTTACAGATAGAAAATGACTTGCCAGAGTCCACACAGAAGCTAGTAAGCAGCAAGGCTGGGACTAGAACACAAGTCTTCTGCCTCACAGTCTGATAAAACTTTTTTTTTTTTGCTTTTTTGGAGGGGGAAGGTAGGGCAATTGGGGTTAAGTGACTTGCCCAAAGTCACATGGCTAGTTTTTGTATTAATGTCTGAGGTCAAATTTGAACTCAGGTCCTCCTGACTCCAGGGCCAGTGCTCTACTCATTGCACCACCTAGCTGCCCCCTGATAACACTTTCTATCATGTACCACACCTGTGCTGACTCCCTTCATCCCTGACTCCCTGGCATCCCTTCATCATAATCCCTTCATCATCAACCAATGCGGTTGATAGATTGGAGTCTGGAAGACCTAGCTTCTAATCCAATCTAATCACCTTTGTTCTGCCACTTACTATATGTGTGACCTTGTACAAGTTACATAACCTTTTGAACCTCAGTTTTCTCATCTGTAAAATGAGGGAGTTGAATTGGATAACATCTGAGGTCCCTTTCATCTCCCAAACTATGATCATTCTTTGCCAGGTTTCAATGCTGGACCCTTAAGGTTTGTACAGGGGTAGAAATAACCAGATCTGGGAATTCCCACAGAGTCTTTACCACTAATTCCTGGGGGAAGTCACTTGTCAGGGCTTCAGTTTTCTCAGCTGCAAAATGAGTATAGGATGTGGGGGAGAAGGAGTGAGGACCAAACGGTCCTTTGTAGTTGTGATAGTCTAGACAAGGGTGAAGAACCTGCAGCCTCAAAGCCATATGTGACCTTCTAGGTCCCTGGACATGGCCTTCTGACTGAGTCTGAGCTTTACAGAACAAATCCTTTTAGTAAGGGGATTAGTTCTGTGAAGTTTGGATTTAGTCAAAGGGCCTCATGTGAGGACCTAGAGGGTCACGTGTGTCCTCAAGGCCAAAGGTTTCCACCGCTGGTCTAATATCTTAATTTTACTCTGCCATGAGTCATAATAATGGTGGAACTGGGAAGATTGAGTTTAGCAATCTTGTTAAAGATTACTCTCCTACTGTCATTGTTAACAAGGAAGTTGTGGTGCACACCTGGGGCAGTTTAGGTTAGCCTTACTCTGAGGTGGATTGATCTGGGAACCACTGATGGGCACAAAGACGACTATAACAGCAGTTTTTAGAACTTTAACTCCAGAGATTGCTGGGAGCCTCCTTGCTGACTTTTTTTTTACCTTTGTGTCAAAGGCTTTTTTTCTGTTTTTATCTTTCTAAACTGTTTTCAATCACCTTGGGAATTGCTTCAATCTAGGAGTAGTGGAATGTTTTTAGTAAAAGAAGTTTGTTTGAACCCTTGGTCTCTAAGTGATCTATAGCCTCAGAGTTTAATCCCTACCTGCAATAGATTCCCTGCCAAAGAGATTTTCCTAAAATATAGGTGTAACCATTTATCCTCCCATTCAAGAAAGTCCAGTGGCTCCTCATTACCTTGGGATTCAGTATGAAATCTTCTGTTCTGGTATCTGAGGCCCTTTATCCCTCAGCCCCATTTCTACCTTTCTGGTATTCTGGTTCCATGAGTCTTATGATCCATCCTGACCCACACGCTGTTTCTCATATTTGTTCAGTCATTTTTCAGTCATGTCCAACTCTTCATGACCCCAGTTGGGATTTTCTTGGCAGAGATACTGGTTTGCCATTTTCTTCTCCAGCTGATTTTTCAGGTGAGGAAACTGAGGCAAACAGGGTTAAGTGACTTGCCTAGGGTCACACAGCTAGTAAGTGTCTGAGGCCAGATTTGAACTCAGGAAGATGAGTCTTCCAGACTCCAGGCCCAGCACTCTATCCACTGCAACACACTCCATTTTCTGAAATGTGCCTTTGTACTAACTTCCCCCCCCCCCCCATGTCTAGAGTGCTCTCCCTCTTTATCTTTCCCCTTCTCAGATTTCTTTGGTTCTTTCAACAAGATTCAGCTCAAATTTCAGCTTCTGCAAGAGGCTTTCCCAGTCTCTACACCCGCCCTTCACCCCAGCATGTTGTGGATGAGATTCTCTTCCATTTGCACTATATATCTCTTATATGGATGCTGTTAATTTGATTATTCTCTCCCCCATTAGAATGTGATCTCCTTGAAGGTAAGAAAAGTGTTGTTGATTTTTTTTTAAATATTCTGAGCACTTAATCCAGTGCCTGGCACTTTATAAATGCTTGACTGAATGACTGAACCAATGCTACCTAGTCATCTGTATATCTGATGAAGGAGAGGAAAGGATTATACCAGCAGAACAAACACCATCCTTTGCAAAATGATGACTTAGCTTCCATTGGGCCCATTTCTCATAAATTTACCATGGTGTGAGAGGCTTTGTAAACGTCTGTAGAATCCAGCAAGCTCAGAAAAGACATGAACTGTCAGGCTTTGCATCAGCAAGATCATGAAAGTTATCTTAGACTTGCTTTTTTTCCTTCCCATTTGAGAATGAAGGTTTGCACTGAGAATTGACTAGGGAAATGAGTTAATTGAATGTTGACTCATTTTTTTCTTGAGTCCAAAGGGAGGTGAAGCGGAAACTTCTATGCATCAGCTGTTAATTAACTAATGGCTGAGAGTAAGTGAATTGAATATAGTGTTTGGGGGGGGGAGGGGGAGAGAAGAGGGGGGGCGGGGCGCTCAAAGATGTGAGCTCAGCCTAGTTTTTTGGTGTGGTTTTTTTTCCCACTCTTCCTGAAAGAGGCTCCTTCAGTTGAGGGAAATGCTGCTCCTAACCAGATTCCACATTGGATTCTTTCCCAAGGACCCTAAAGAATACAAGTTTAGGGCCAGAAGATACAACCCAGCAGCTCAGTACAGTGGAGCACAGTATGGTGAAATAAGTGTGAGATTCGTCAGGGGATGGGTATTTGAATGCATGTCCCTTAGCTTGTACAATAGTACAGTATTGGGCAAGTCTCTGGGCCTGAGCTCTCTTACCTCTTAAATGAGGGGGTTGGACTCTCTGAAGTCTTTTCTATTATCTGGAGACAGAGGATTTGATTTCTAGTCCCTGTTCTGTCATTTATTAGCCAATCAACAAACATTCATTAAGCTTTATGACCTTGGAAAAGACACAGGTTAATACTTACTTTTCTGTACCTCAGTATCCTCATTTGTGAGATGGAATTAATACTATTTGTCCTATCTACCACTAGGATTATTGTGAGAATCTAGACAGATAAATATATAAAATGCTTAGTAAAGCAGAAAACCTATGCCAGTGGCAACTGTTGTTTTCAGTCTATATTCAACAAGAAAGTATCACAAAGGGACAACAAGTAGCCTATTGTGTGAGGGAAGGAGGACTGTTGCCAGTCAGACTTAGGTCTCTTACCCTTTTTAAAAAAATCTGACTAGAATGCTAGAGACTTCAGATTTCCTCTCTCTGTTTCTATCTCTCCCTGTGTCTCGCTGTCTCTGTCTCTCTCTCTGTCTGATTCTGTCTCTGTCTCTCTCCCCCTCCTTCCCCACTATTTCCCAACCCTAGAGCACACATACCTTTCCAGCATTTACAGCAACCTTGTTCCCCAAGTTCCAAAACCAAGATCTATGGATTATCCAGTGAGGGAGGAAGGGAGCTGTGCCCCTGGAAGTTTAGGCATCTTAGTAGAGTGGAAAGAGCTGCCACTGATGAACCAATCTCTAAGAGAATTTCCTTTGGCTTTTTCTTCCTGGTTGATAGAGAAGATTAAGTCTACTGAACCCCTTTCCAACTCATTTTCTCATTAGAGTATACTTCTACTCTTCTCAATCTCATATCTAGGTGAATCCATGATTAATGGAAATATCTCTGCCATTAGAGGATAAGAGTATAAGGGGGTAACCTAGGGAATTTCCCAATCAATTTAGTAATTTCCCCAACTAACTAGATAAATTTACCAGCTAGTGAACTTTTAGGGCATCTGATGGGCACCTCCCCATGGAGAGTAGAGGTACATGTGCTAGTTCTTGTAAAGAAGTCAAGGGTTGGGGACAGCTAGGCAGTGCAGTGAGTAGAACATTGTGACTTTGGGCAACTCACTTAACCCCAATTACCCTCCAAAAAAAGCAAAAAAAAGAAGTTAAGGGATGGCTCCTCATTGAGTTTCCAGGGACTCAGGCTGCCCCCATGATGGCTGACTAGCTAGGATACTGGGAAGGTTTCTCCTCATTGGAGAAACTTCCCATAACAATCTTTTTTGGGGAGTGGGTTGCTTTTTGAAGGGGAATTGAGGTTAAGTGACTTGACCAAGGTCACAAGGCTAGTAAGTGTTTAGTGTCTGAAACCGGATTTGAATTCAGGTTCTCCCGACTTCAGGGCCGATGCTCTGTTCACTGCACCACCTAGCCGCCCCACTCCAACAGTCTTTAAAAATGAACTGGGAGACTTATCACTCCCCACTCTGCTTTTTTTTTTCATCTTCACCTTTTCCCCACTTAGAAGACAGGCTAGAATTTAGCAAAGTGGGCCTGCATCCTGGGTAGAAGAAGCCCATGTGTACACAAAACTCCTCCCCTCTGAGAAATGATTTGGGTAGAAACATATGGGAGTTAAAAGTACCTTCATAAAATGTTTTCACCCACATGACCTATGAATAGAATTTCTGATAATGGACTTTCCCCAGTCCAAGAGATGGCAGCAAATGATAAGTGTTCTTACAGAATCACATAGAAGCAGACTTGTCCTTGCCCACTTGCCCAAAAGGGAAATTCGTGGATACTATTCCTGAACCCCAATCTCCTGTGTAGAGGAGGGGAATTTCAATTTTCTGAGTAACATTACTCTAAGTTCTGTACTTTTAGTCAAAGAAGAGAGAATCTGGGGAAAGTCAGCATTAGAGGGTACCTTCTGAATAGCCCCAAGTTTGAAAATCCTAGGATGTGACCTTCTAGACAGGGGAAAGGGATTTCGTTGGTGGCTTGATCTACTCTTAGTTAAAGGAAAGAGATTTCTTTAGTGCCAGCCTTGGGAGTTGCCTCATGCATTATCCCCAAATTTAAGAGTTCAGTGACCTGGCCTTCTAGGAAGACAGGGAAATCCTGAGCAGTGCCACTTGGAGAAAGAAGAGGCTAGCCAATATGGGTCCTGAAGGAACTGTAATGCTGTGGGAGAGGGGAAATGGTACAAGACAGTATAGCTCTTAGGAAAGGGGGATTACCCATCTAGAAGCCCCAAGATGTATTCAACTTCGAGAGAGAGTCCTAGATAGGGTGAGACTAAGAGTCTTGGGGAGACTACATAGGACCTATTGGGGGAATTAGGGATTCACTTGAATGTTGGAGGGGTTGCCTTATTTGGGAACCCTGAGGTCATTTCCTTTCTGAAAGAAGCTTACAGGCTATTTGAGTGTTTTTGTATCTTCTTTATCTGCTTATGAGTGCATCTGAGTCCTTTGACTCCTATAAAGTCCTTTTTCTATGGAAAGAAATAAAGACTGTTCTCTACCCACATACATTTGTTGCTTTAGTGCTTGTGTAGGAGCAGGGGATCCCATCACCTACATTTGTGGAAACCTAAACACAAATTATATTAAAAGATTTTGCTGGAGTAAATTTCAGGTCAGGACAAGAAACCAAAAGAGAGAGAATGTGACCCTTTTGAGGGAACCCCTAAAACCACAACCCCTTACCACAGGTAACAAGAAAAACTTGACCACTCCCCAATGTGTCCTAATAGCCAGGCTTATTTCCTCTTTTTCAAGAACATTCATTCATTCATATATTCAATAAATTTATTTAATACATAATGTTCAACTCAACATTCATTTAGCATTTACTACGCATGTAGTGTTGTGTTAATGACTTGGGATACAAAGACAAAAATGAAACTGTCCTTGCTCTCAAAGAGTTTATATTATACTGGTGGAATCTAGTAAGTAACACACATATACACACGTGTGTGTGTGTGTGTGTGTGTGTGTGTGTGTGTATATAAGTATAATAGCAAATAGGGATGCAAGGTACAAAACAGAGAAAACAAAGTACTCAAAGAAGATTTGAGGAGGGGGAGAGAGAGCAGTAATTGTTAGAGAAATTCCAGAAAAATTCATAGAGGTGGTAACCTAAGATGAGCTGTGAAGAACAAATGAAATCTGGAAGTCAGAAGGAGTAAGATAACATATTCTAAATTGAAGAATAGTTTGTGTAGATGCATAGAAGAAGGAGATGATAGAAATTTGATTTAAGGAAATAGCTAGTTTGGTCATAAAAATAAATATTTGAAGGGGAATAATATGAAATAAAGCTAGAAAGATAGATTGAAACCCAAATGTGGAATATTTTAAACTCCAGGGTGCGAAGTTTGTATTTTATCTTGGGAATAAATAGGAAGCAACTAAAGAGTTTTGTTTTAATGTACCATGGATTCTAAGAAATGTATGATACAGACCTTGCTCTTAAGAGGCTTGCAATCTAAAAGGGAGAAAGCATTTTCACAAGTAACTATGATACATGAGCTATCAATCAATCAACAAGCATTTATTAAGCACCTGCCTGATATATACCAGGTACTGTGCTTAGCACTGGAGATACAAAGAAAAAGTGAAATAACCTCTGCCCTCAAGGAGTTTTCTTTCTATCAGAGAAGATAGTATTTAAATACACTATATACACATATATTTAGCAGCCCTTCTGGAAACACTCCTGTACTGGTCACTTTTGCTCATAGATTAGGTCCCCAGAGGGCAGCTGAGTATTTATCTCTTCAAAATTCTGGGGATAATCTTAAAAGGCTGGCATAAAATATTTTGTACGAATCCTCATGAATTTTTCCCTATTAACAATCATGCCATCCATACTTCATTAGCTTATACAAAAGATGTTTATAGAGCAGTCATGGAACGAATAGTTGGTTAAAAAAAAAACAACACATTCCCACCAAATCCTGGGATGTATTCTCTGACAAATACATATGAAGTCCATAGAGAGAGTAAGCACATAGCATAGTAGGTTAAAGTGCTTAGCCTTGAAACACAACCGTAAAGAACATTTGTGGCAAAGAGGTAACTTCCTGACCCTGGAAGGTTTTTTTTTTCTCTTTGTAGAGTCCTCATGAAGTTCACTATAGAGTGAGGTGCCCAGATAGATGCAGTCTCTTTACTGGTCTGGTTACACACAGGGTGAGATGTCTCCTAGATGAGTCTATGTGTCGATGGCCCAGATATCTCAGCTTCTTCTTTATGACCTCTTCCAACCTCCTCTTGCTCATAAGCACACTGCCTGGGCACATTCATCTCAAAATTGCTCAATTGCCTCCCAACTCCTATGGTTATTGCTGCTGGCTCTGGTAAACTCTGCTCCTGGATCTGGTTACCAATGGAACTACTGAACCTCCCAAATGTACAGGATTGCTGCTTGAATATATCCAAATTGGGATATTTATGTGCCTGAGATCAAGAAAGAATAAACACCAGATACAGATGCAGTTAAATGCTCACATCTACCATAATCATGTAGGATATATGGCAGCCGCCTTTCCCTCTGCCCTGCAGCTCAAAATAATCCTGTCTGTTCACAACTGCAAAGGCAAGAGAGTGAGAGATGGGAGATCATCTTTTCTCTGTTCTCATTTAGTTCTAACTCAGCATCTCCTTGGTCACCAATTCCTCCGGCTTTATAGATAAAGAGAATTTATAATCACACAATATTAATGTCATCATGGCTAGAAATAACTACCCCTAAATGTTCCCCATGCTCACATTGACTGAAACCAGGTGAAGAATATCTGTGCACGCAATTTAAAGACCGAAACCAGGCAAGAAATATTTGTGTATACTTCAAGGACTGAAACCAGGCAAGGAATATTTGCACATACTTCAAGGACTAGCTCTCAGTAGGCCAGTCTAATGCTATTGCACAATACATATGTGTGTATACATAAAGTAATTTTGAAGACAGGGAACATATAAGCAGCTGAGGGTATCAGAAAAAGGCCTCGTGAGGGAGATAGGGACTTAAGCAGACTTTTGAAGGAAATTAGGGATTGCAAAAGGCAGAGGTAATGCAGAACATTCTGGGCACAGTGGGACAGCTTATGCCAAGGCATAGAGTCCAGAAATGGAATGTTATGTGTGATAAATAGTAAAAAAAAAAAAATCCATTTTGGCTAGACTGTGAAGGAGAAAAATATGTAAGGCCAGAAAGGTAAATTAAGGGGGCCAGGTTAGAAAGGGCTTTAAATGCCCATCAGAGGAATTTGTATGAGTGAGATAAATAAAAAGGAGAGGTCTAGTCTAAATGTTACAGGCATTTGAGGAAAAGAATCACTAATAATAAGAAATTCAAATGTAAACAGCTCTGATGGCTTACCTCATATCCATTAGAGTGGCAAAAATGTCAAAAAATGAAAATGATACATGTAGAGGATCTCTGAGAAGAGCTATGAATTGATTCAACTAGTCTAGAAAACAATTTGGAATTAAAGTCAAAGTGTCACTAAATTACATATACCCTTTGACCTAGCATTGTCTTGAATTGGCATATACCCTAAGGATATCAAGGAAAGGGGGAAAGGCTCACATATATAACTACGTGTATAGCAATACTTTTGGTAGTAGCAAAGAGCTGAAAGGAAGGTGAATGCTCATTATTTGCTTTAAATAATATGGATATCATGAATATTACTGTGCTCTAAGAAATCATGAAAAATTGAAGAATTCAGAGAAAGTTGGACTGATTTCTATGAACTAATTCAGAGTAAATAAACAAAACCAGGAGAACAATTTATACAATGAACTCAATAATGTATTTGAAAACAACACTGAAAAACTTTAGAATCCTGATCAAAGCAGCAGTCAGTCATGAATGATTGTGAAGCTTGCCTCTTGACTTTCTGCTGAAACTTAGCATATGTTTTCTGATGTGGGCAATGTTATGATTGATTTTGCTTGATTGTACTTGAATGCTACAAGAAAAGGTTTGATTCAGGCATACACACACACACACACACACACACACACACACACACAAAACACACACAGAGTTATGGAGAGGGGAAGATACTCGCAAATAGGGAGATCAAGAAGGACTTCCTGAAGAAGATGGGCTTAATTGAGTCGTGAAGAAGAGGTGGAGGTAAGAAGGAGGTACATTCCAAGCATGGGGGAAAAGACAATAAAAAGTAACAGAGACAAGAAATGGAGTAACATATATTAGGAACAGTAAGAAAGCCAGTTTGACTAGACTGTAGATTTTGCAAAGGAGAATAATGTGTAATAAAACTGGAAAGGTAGGTTGAAGCCAAGTTGTGAAGAATATTGAATACCAAGTTAAGGCATTTATTTTTGATCCTTAAGGTTATAGGAAGTCATTAGAGTTTATTGTGAAGAGTGTTAATACAGTCAGATCTGCATTTTAGGAAAATCACCTTCGAAGCTGTGTGGAGGATAGAGTGGAGTGGGTAGAAGCTTGAGACAAGGAGATAAATTAGAAGGCTATTTCAATAGTCCTTGCCAGAAGTAGCAAGGACTTAAGTTAAGGTGGTGGCTCTGTCGGAAAAAAAAGAGGACAGAAATGACAAAACTTGGAAGGTGATTAGATAAGTAGAATGAGTGAATGTGAAGGGTTAAGAATAACACAAACATTCCAAACCTAGGTAAACTGGGATGATAGTTATAGGATAGTGGTGCCCTGGACAGAAATAGAGAAAGTTATAAGAGGAGTGAAACTGGGGAGAAAGATAGCAAGTTTTGCTTTGGTCATGTAGAATTTGAGATACCTGTGAGCCCTTCAGTCTGAAATGTCTAGTAAGTAGTTGGTGCTGCGGGACTGGATATATGGTATGGGTGGAAGAAACAAAAAAGCATTAATACAATATTTGAAAAGAAAAAAAGAAGAAAGAGGCAATCATTTTTATGGGGGTGTGAATGTGTATAGGCTTTGTAGAGGAAAGAACATCTGAACTGAGCTTTGAAAGAAGGGACAGACTTCAGTACTTACTTATTTAGTCCTCCTTGCCTGGTGTTGGGGGATGGGAGACAGGGATTTCATTCTAAGAATGAGGAATAAGTTGAGCATAAATAAAACCACATTTAAATTTATATTACATAATTTCAACTAGAGCCTCAATGATCTCCTACCATCTACCACTTTTCTTTTATTCACACACTGCTGGATGGAGTTAGAGAAAGTCACCAAGTCATGCTGACTGGGTCCAAAACAAATTTATGCTACATAATCTCAACTGGGCCCTCACTGAAGCAAGGCAATTAGGCAAAACTTCCCTAGTCCATTCCCTCTTCCACTCACAGAATGTCTATTGCAAATCTTTTCATCCATCTTCTAGCTTCCTGTGGTACCCTCTCCAACCTCCCTTCTCAGCTGAGGACCTTACCTAATACTTCGATGAAAATTGAGGCCGTGTGCCAATAATTCCTCCTTGTCCCCTCCTTCTCATCTCATATATTATTCAGAAGTTTCCTCCAATGATCTCCTTCACCCATATCTCACAAAAAGTGACCTTTCTTCTTAAAGCAAAACCTTCTACATGTACTCTTGATCCCAATTCCATCACATCTTTTTAGCATGCTTTCTTCCCCTGTCTCTTTTATGTGTTAGCTACTTTTTTGTTGCCTACAAACATGCCCAAGTGTCCCCGATCCTAAAAAAAATAAAGCCTTCACTTGAAATTAACATCCCTGTCAACTATTTCATGGCTTTCCTCTATTTCAGTGCTAAACTCCTTGAGACAACTCTATAATTGGCATTGTACATCCTCTTTTCTCACTATCTTCTAAACATTCTGTAGTCTGGGTTCTGACTTCATCATTCAATTAGAACCCCTCTCTCCAAAGTTACAAAGGATCTCTTGATTGAAAACTGATGATTTCTTCTTGATAACTTCTCTCCTCTGCAGCCTCTGACACTTTTGATCTTCCTCTTCTATTTTTTCCTCCCTAGACTTTCATGATACTGCTCTCCCAGGGTTCTCCTCCTACCTATCTGACCACACCTTCTTAATCTCTTTTGTTGGCTCTTTCTCTAGTTCATACCCATATATCCAAGGGTCTATGCTGGTCCCTCTTCTCTTCTCCCTCTATTTTATCCCAATTGATGTTCTCATCAGCTATAATGGGTTCAGTTATCATCTTCATGCAGATAATTCTAAGACATATCCAGCCCTAACCTCTCTCCTGAACTCCAGTCTTTTATTACCAATTGCCTATTTGACATCTAGAACTGGATATTCCATATGCATTTCAAATTCAACATTAGAAATCATGATCTCTCCCTCTCCCAACCTTCCCATCCTTCCAAATTTGCCTACTACTGTTGATAATATAATAGTAATAACAGTTCTTTATTATTGTTCCCTATTACCCCCTTCCTCTTAGTCAGTCAGCTTCTCAATCCAGGTATCTTCCTTGAGTCCTCACTGGAAACCTTCTCACCACCACACACATATCAGGTCTGTAGGCAAGCCTTGTCATTTCTTCACAACTGGGCCTTTCCTACATTTATAGTCATCTTACAGGTACTGTACTCTATGGGTTAAGCAGAATTACAATAGCTCTAAAGAAACAGGAGATGCACAAATTTAGAGTTCATGTTCTATTGGACTTTCATATGGACTATTTGTCCCCAACCTGTAGTAGAGACTTCTGAGTTCATATTGGTCTCAGCAGTCACAGTTTGACACACTGTACCTTGACCCCAACGTAGTGATATCATTTTGATTCTCTTTAAGAACAAAGGACAACAACCCGTCATATTATATTTTAGTCCCCTCCACATACTCCTTGATCTTGCGACACTGTCCTTTGTGTTGTTTCTTATAAAATATAAACTATTTTATAAAATATATAAACTATTTTATAAAAATATAAAAATTTTATAAAATATATATTTTATAAAAATATAAAAAATATCTCAACTCCTAGAATCTTTTCACTGGCTCTCTCCTATGACTGGAATTCTCTTCCTCCTCATCTCTGGCTCCTAGTTTCTTTACAGACTCAGTTCAAATTCCATTTCCTGTAAGAAATCCTTCCTTCCTTCTTTCTCTCCCTACATAGTGCTTTCCCTCTGAAATTACCTCTCATTTACATGGTGTATATCTTGTACATACATAGTTATTTGCATGTTGTCTCTCCCATTAGATTGCAAGCTCCTTGAGGGCAGGGACTATCTTTTGACCCTTTTTTGTATCCTGGGTGCTTAGCATAGTGCCTGGCAAATACTAAGTGCTTAATAAATGCTTATTGAGTATTATCTGAGATGAGGGAGGGAAAGATAAGAACAAGGAATGTAAAGTAGTCTTTGGTTGGAAAGATTTGGTTGGAATTTGGTTGGAAGATCAAATACATAAAGGAAAGGAGTAAGTGATACTCTTCGGGTAGGTTGGAACTAGATTTTGGAGGTCCTTGAGTGCCAGAGTCACGAGTTTATATTTTATTCAATAAGTAATAGGAAGCCATTGAGAGTTTTATAATAGAAAAGTTATTAGATTCAAGAAATACATTAGGAAGGGTCAATAGTGTGAAGAGCAGATTAAAGCAAGCATTGATTGGAACTGTGAAGATCAGCTAAAGTATTATTATATTAGAAGTTTCCCAAGTAAGAGCCATGGATTGAACCCAAGGTATATATGATTAACCATTCAGAGAATGGGAAGATAAGTTGCATCTCATCTATCGGTTTTTCTCCAATACACCTCTACCATCCCTTTCATTCATTATAGCTCAATACTTTCCCATTCCTCCCTCTTGCACCTCTGGCCATTTGTAGGCAAATTGATATTAGCCAATCAGGGAGGTTATAACTTACCTGCAACCTAAGCTTTCACTGCAGCTGTGCAGGCACACACATGCCTTCTACTCACTCAATTGTGTCCATACCCTATCCCCAGAATCATTTCATGGTTTCTTAAGAGGCACTTCAGTAATAGATTCTAGAGGAGTGACTAATGAATAAGACCCTTTTCATCTGGGGGGGGGGGGGAGAGAGAAAGAATGAGTAGCACAAGTAGCTACATTGCACAGTATTCTGAATGATAAATAGCCCAGGATGGGTTGCAATGAATATTGCAGGTCTTTCAACATTACATCTCCTTTCTATCCCGCTACACATCAATCCTGTTTCCAAACTTTCCTCTTTCTAGGGACACCATCATCCTTCTAGTAACCCAGTATCTCAACGTCCTCATATCCTTAAATCCTGACTCAGCTGAAAATGCTCTCTTCAAAGTTACCAGTAGTCTATTAAATGCCAGAACAAATAACCTTTTCTCAATCTTCATCCTTATTGAAGTTTCTTCAGCATTTGACACTGATGAATACCTTCTCCTCCTAGATACATAACTCTCTTTTGTGAATTGTTGAAAATAATGCATCATCTATAAAAACTCAGCTCAGCTCAATAAAAAACTTGGAAGCAATTTTTCAATCTGTTTTAAAAGTATACAAATGAAGAGTTTCAGTGGTTTTGAAGTCATTTGTTAAAACATAAAACTATAACATTTTCCTACTAGTTAGCAAAAGCAACTGATTGACGTCAGGGAAGATAGACATTTATTAACTGAATTTCAATTTTAAAAATCTTTGTATAATTGTTGGATAGACTTTAAAAAAATGAATATCTTAGTTTAGTAATGCAACTAATGATGGATGGTACTTCTTCCATTTAGCTCTACATATCTGTCTAAGGCAATGGTTCTCAACCTTCCTAATGCTGCAACTCTTTAGTACTCGTATGAGGGCATATCTGCATGTGGGTGGACCTGCCTGGAGATCGATAGAGGAGCCATGTCTCGATTCCTAAGACCATGGGAAATATGTGCTTTCTGATGGTCTTAGGTGACCCCTGTGACCCCTGTGAAAGGGTCATTTGACCACCAAAGGGGTCATGACCTGCAGGTTGAGAACCACTGGTCTAAGGTATCCTTTTCAGCTATGACAGCCATTCAAACCAAGTGTCAGACTAAACAGAACTTAGAATCAGATTTTTGGATTGCTGCATGACTTAGTGTTAAGACAAGATTTTTAAAAATAATAAAGTATCTTCAATAGCATTGCTTTCATTAAAATATCATTAATAATGCAAGATTTTGTGCCATTAACACAAAAATGTTATTTTCAAATCATTTTACCTCTATCTAATCCCTTTTCATTTATATTTTGTATAAATTTCATCACAGAATTACTAGTATAGAAATAGATGCATGCAATCTATGAATGTTATATATATGTATATGTTTTTATATATGTACATATATGTATATACATGGACATATTTATATCTGTTCAAAAATTATTTACTCGTGGGGTGTACAATTTTAAAAGTTTAGAGACAAGGGGTCTAAATGAGCAGAGATGAAGGGCTGAACAAGAGGGGTTGCAGTAGGAATTAAGAGGAGGGAATGGTTGGAAAGGTTGCACCTAGCAACTTACTGAATTAGTAGGAAAAGGGAGGAGGATGTTTAAAAAGTACTTCAATGTTCTAAGTATAGTAAATAGCAGAATATCAGTGCCATAAATAGAAATAGAAAAGTTAGGGGGTGGAGCAGGTTTTGGGAAAAAGAAGATGAGTTTAGTTTTGAGCATGTTGAATTTGGAGACATCCAAGTAGAGGTATATATCCAACAAATAGTTGAAAATGTGGGACTAGAACCCTGGGGAATGATTAAGGGTAGAAATAGACTTGGGAATCATCAGAATAGAGATGGTAATTGAAACCATGGGAGTAGATGAGATCATCAAGGGAGAGCCCTTAGAGTAAAAAGAGAAGAGTGCCAAGGACAAAAACCTTAGGGGACCATAACATGTAACAGGTTATAGGAAGATGAAGAACCAGTAAAGAAAACAGAAAAGAAGACACAGGAAAAGAAGCATGAGAGTAGTGTTTCTCAGAATCTCAGAAAGGAGAGAGAATCCTGAAAGAGGGAATGGTCCAGTGTCAAATGTCACAGAGAGTCCAAGAAAGATGAGGAGCAACAATAGGCCATTAGATTTCATAATAAGGAAGTCATTAGTGACCTTGGAGAGGGTTGTCTGAGGAGAGTGGAGAGAACAAAAGCCACATTGCCAAGGGATCAGGGCTGATTGAGTGGGTGGTAGTTAACAAGAGGAGTCAGTAAGTATACACTACTCTTTCTAGCATTTTGGCATCTAAAGGGAGGAGAGCAATAGTATATTAACTAAAGAGAGTGGTAAAGTGAAGGGGATGAATTTTCTAGGTCAAAGAATCTAATTTCTTGACTGAAGGATGTTTGATGAGGCAAGGTCACAGAGTAGAAGGAAAGGAATAGAATTGAGAGTTTAGGTGGATCTGTTGTTTCTTGCAAAGAGTAGGGTCATCACACCCTCTGATGCTGAAGCAAAGAGGGCAAGCTGAGATAGTTCACATTGGATGGTCTCAGTTAAAGTAGAAGGCAAAATCATTTTCTGAGAGAGAGAGAGAGAGGAAGTGGAGTTGTGGATTTGAGATAAGTAGAGGGTTTGGAATTGCTGTTATAGGAAAGTCATAGAGTTATAGGATAATAGGATCATAGACACCAAGCAAAAAAAGACACTAAAGGTGTTGCTGCAATGAAAAGAAGACTGAATTCAGAGCCATAAGACCTAGGTTCAAATCCTACTTTTGTCATTTACAACATGAGTGACCTTGGGAAAGTCATTTCCCAATGTGGACTTTAGTTTCCTCTTTTATAAAACGAGGGAATTGGAACAGGCCTCTTCCATCTCTGTGATCCTATAATCTAGACGGAGGAAATGCTGGAGGCCCTCTGGAGTGCCATGACATGAACTATGATCAAACAAATGAAAGGTGTGAAAATGGATCATATCCCATCCTCTCCACAAAAACCGATAATAGACCTTGTCTCTCACATAATCATGTCTAGCCTTTTCTCCTAACACTTCCTACTCTGCCCCCTCTCTCTGCTATACAAACTCCCAACTTCCTCCTTCTAAGCTTAATGTTTGTCCCTACCAGCAACTATAACCTACGAGGGCTTGAATGTACTCAGAGTAGCAGCTCTGAAAACACTATTGGGGAAATTTTCTTTCTTTTCTCTCCTCATCCCTGCATATACCCACTACTACCTCCTCAGATCACCTGGTGGCCTCAGTGGTCTCTGTGTTCTAGGGTATCAACAAGTGAAAAAGAATTCCACCTCTCCCCTTTTTTCTTTGCTTTTTTTTTTCGGAGGGGGGAAGACAGAGCAATTGGGGTTAAGTGACTTGCCCAAGGTCACATGGCTAGTGTTAAGTGTCTGAGGCTGGATTTGAAGTCAGGTCCTCCTGACTCCAGGGCTGGTACTCTATTCATTGTGCCACCTAGCTGTTCCCCACCCTTTTCACTTTGAGTAGGACAGAGTGAGTAGCACAGAATGAGTAGACATGGATGGGTTGCTACAGATCAATGATATCATTATGTAATCATTGCCTTGAAATTTCCTTATTACTTATCAAGAGCACCGCTATTCTTTCAATTGCTCAAATTCCCAACTTTGGGGTCATCTTTAACTTCTTGCACTCCCTCATGCCATGTATCCAATCAGTTGCCAGATCTTGTCATTTCTACCTCTAAATCTGTCCCTTTTTCTCTACGTACCACATCCACCACCCCAATTTAGGATCTTATTTGTGCTGGCCTGGATTAATGAAATTTTATTCCTATTGATCTTCCTGCTTCAAATCTCTCCCTACATCACTCCATCCTCCACACAGTTGCCAAAATGATTTTTACTAAAGTACTAGTCTATTCATATTACTTCTCTACTCAGTAAACTCCAGTTGTTTCTAAATGATTCTAGGAAGAAAAATATTTTGTCTTTTCCTTATCCTTTTAAATGATCTATTTTAGTATAAATTTTATAATGTATGACTATTACTATAGTAGTCTATACTATCCTAGGTAAATATATATACCTATGATTTATAAATAAGTAAATATATACAAATTGGGAGTGTATGCTAAAAAATTTTTTTACTGATGAGGTATATGATTAAAAAAGTTTGGAGACCACTAATCCAGAAAGAAATGTCTCATAGGTGAAGAAACTGAGTCAGAGAGGGGAGGTTATTCTACAAGGTCATATAGGTCATAACTAGACGCCCTAGGATTCAAGACTTCTAACTCAAAATCTTGAACACAAAGTAGAAATTATTCTTTCCACCACATCATGTAGTCAGATGACTAAAAGGATTGTCATGCAACTGTGAAGTTAGATCACTTAAATTTGTACAGGACCCAGTCAGCATGATTTCACAATTTATCTCTTTTTCACCAAGTTTTTTAAGCATTTTTATTTAAAGTTTTGAGTTACACATTCTATTTCTCCCTCTTTACCCTCTCCAGTCCTTGAGATGGTAAGTAATCAGATATAGGTTATACATGTTCAATTATGTAAAACATTTTCATATTAGTCATTTCGTACAAAAAGACTTGAATAAAAGACAAAATGAAAGAAAGAAAGTGAAAAATAGCTTGCTTCAATCTGTATTCAATGAATATCAGTTCTTTCTCTGGAGGCAGATAGTATATTTCATCATTATTCCTTTAGGATTGTCTTGGATCATTGTATTGCTGAAAATAGCTAAGTCATTCACAATTCACGAAACAATATTGCTGTTACCGTGTACAATATTCTCCTGGTTCTGTTCACTTCACTATGCATAAGTTCATGTAAGTCTTTGTAGGTTTTTCTGAAATCATCCTGCTTGTCATTTCTTATAGCACAATAATATTTCATTACAATCATATACCACAGCTCATTTAGCCATTCCCCAATTGATGGGCATCCCTTTGATTTCCAATTCTTAGACACCACAAAAAGAGACACTATAAATATTTTTGTACAAATAGGCCTTTTTCCCTTTTGGGAGGATGTCTTTGGACCTAGCAGTGATATTGCCAGATCAAAGGGTATACACAGTTTTATAGACCTTCAGGCATAGTTCCAATTTGCTCTCCAGAGTGGTTGGATCAGTTCACAACTCTACCAACAGTGTATTAGTGTCCCAGTTTTCCCACACTCTCTCCAACATCCAACGTTTTCCTTTATTATCATATTAGCCATTCTGATAGGTATGAGGTGGTACCTCAGAGTTGTTTTGATTTCTATTTCTCTGATTAATAGAGATTTAGAGCATCTTTTATATGACTATAGATAACTTTGATTTCTTTTTCTGAAACTTGCTTGTTCATATCCTTTGACCATTTATCAATTGGGGAATGACTTTTGTTTTTATAAATTTGACTCACTTCTCTATATATTTATGAAATAAGGCCTTTATCAGAGATACTGGCTACATTTTCCTTCTCCCCCCCATCATTTTTTGTTTCATTGGTTTTGCTTGTACAAAAACTTTTTAAGTTTTATATAATCAAAATGATCTATTTTATATTTTGTAATGTTCTCTATATCTTTGTTGATCCTAAATTCTTCCCTTATCCATGAATCTGACAGATAAACTATTCCACACTCTCCTAATTTGCTTATGGTATCACTCTTAATGTGTAAATCATGTGCCCATTTTGACCTTATCTTGGCAGTTTAACCTTATTGAATTTCTTATAGTTTCTCTTTCTTGTTTCTTTTTTATCTTTTAATTTTTACCTTGAGTCTTTTATTTGGAGGTTAGTTGTTTTATTCAGCTCTGGTCTTTTAATGTAAAATGCCTGAAGGCTCTTTATTTTGTTAAATGTTTATTTTTCTCCTTGAAAGATTATATTCAATTTTTCTGGGTAGGTGATTTTTGCTTGTAATCTTAATTCCTTTGCCTTGTAGTATATCATATTTCAAGCCTTCCAATTCTTTAATGTGAAAGCTGCCAAATCCTATGTAATCCTGACTGTAGCTCCACAATATTTGATTTATCTCTTTTTGGCTGCTTGCAATACTTTCTCCTTGATCTGTGAGCTCTGGAATTTGGCTATGATGTTCCTGGGTGTTTTCATTTTGGGATCTCTTTCAGGTACTGTTCAGTGGATTCTTTCCATTTCTCTTTTGCCCTCTGGTTCTAAAATATCAGGGAAGTTTTCTTTGATAATTTCTTGAAAGATGTTGTTCAGGCTTTTTTTTTTTTTTATCATGGCTTTCGGGTAGTCCAATAATTTTTATATTATCTCTCCTGGATCTATTTTCTAGGTTAGTTGTTTTTCCATTGAGAAATTTCACATTTTCTTCTATTTTTTTTTTTACCTTTTTGATTTTATTTGATCATATCTTGATGTCTCATAGAGTCATTAGCTTCCACTTGTTCAATTCTAATTTTTAAGGGATTATTTTCTTCAGTAAACTTCTGTACTTCCTTTTCCACTTGGCCAATTCTATTTTTTTAGGGAGTTATTTTCTTCAGTAAATTTTTGTATATCTTTTCCCATGCTATTGACTCTTTTTTCATGATTCTCTTGAATTACTCTCATTTCTTTAACCAATTTTTTTTCTACTTCTCTAATTTGCTTTTTAAAATTTTTTAAAGTTCTTCCAGGAATTCTTTTTCAGACTGAGACTAAATTATATTTTTCTTTGAGGCTTCACAAGTAGCTATTTTGACACTACTGTCTTCTAAGTTTTTCCCCTGATCCTCCCTATCACCATAATAACTTTCTAAAGTCAAGCTCTTTTTTTCTTTTTTTTCTGCTCATTTTTTTCTGTCCTTTTTTTGTTTTTTTGATTTGGGGTTTTTATGTGAAAGTTGGGCTCTGGTCCTGCACTGTCCCAAGCTTTTTGTACTGGGGCTCTGGATCTTATGGTTGGCTTTCACTAGGCTTCAGGACTCAGCTGCTTGCTTTCTCTGGAGGGTAGGCTTCCCTTCTGGCTTGTACTAAGACAGAGAGCCTCCCTATTGACCTTCCCTGGGTGTGGAGTTTAGCTGCTGGTCTGCTCCAGGGGTGGGACCCTGTAGCTAGGTTGCTATGGAAACAGGGTCTCTCTGCTGGTAGACCCCAGGTCTTGATGTTGACCAGTTCCAGGATGAAGATTCACTACTGGTCAGTAATGGGGTCAAGGCCTTACTGATGGCTTGTGCTGGGGGTGGGGTTGTTGGGGTGGGGCATTGCTGCACTGCACAGACAGCTTACTTGGCTAGGGGTCTGCTGGCTTGCAGGAGGGCAAGGTTTCATTGGTGGATTGCCCTGGGTTTGGAACCTTGCTACAGGTTCCCTGTTATGAGGCAGGCTGGCTACTGCTGCTGCTGCTCTTGGATCTCACTCCGCTCCTACTCAGTGAGACAGACTTTTCTTGGAAGGCTAGTAAGCTGCTTCTCTGATCCTAGATCAATTCTGAAGTTTTCTAGTTATTTGGAGGGGAATTTGGGAAGACTTCAGAGGGTTGCTTCCTCATTCCACCATCTTGGCAATGGAAGGTCACAATTCATTTCTTCTGTCAGTGTTCAGCAGCCTAAGAGTAGGGACAAAGGAAACAGATGGTAGGAGTTACCCAGGTCTCAGGGTTAGCAGGATGGGAATAGTGGAAGGCAAAAGGAAAAGGAGATTTCAGGACATAAAAGAATGAATTATTGAAGTGGATGATCAAAGGGTTAAGACTGGATAGGTACAGAAGTGAGATGAAAAACAAGGCTGATTGGCCAGGAGAATAAAGAGACACAAATGACAGCTCACCATGAGGGGAAGAGAAGTAAAGGATAGTGGAGTGGAAGGACAGAAGATTGTGATTAGAGGGGGAAATTTCAGATTTCAGGGTTTTGAAACAGAACAGTGATGGTAAAGTCTAGAGTGTTACCACCCTGGTGGGGAGCTGAAGTAAAGAGGATATAGGGGGTCCTAGAATATTTCACATGGGGCTGGGCATGTACTCTGGCCCCCTTTTGCTAGGACAGCTATAATCTACCCCTACTACATTTGGATTACAGGATTTAGATCTAGAAGGGACTTCTGTGATCATTTAGTCTGACCCGTTCATTTTATAGAGGTAGAAGCTGAGGTCCAAAGAAAGGAAGTAATGAAGGTCTCACACCTAATAATAACAGAGTTAGGATTCAAACCCAGATTCTTTGACTAAATCTAATAGTTTTTACTGTGCCAGTAGCTTCTTTATCAGCAATCAGATCCTCTAATAACTTTGGAAAGGAAGTTCATCCTCAGGATGACTTTCCACCATTCCCCAGTGAAATGGGAGAAAGGTGCAGGGCAGGGTAAGGCTAGTTTCACTTTTATACTAATAATCAATCCCTTTGCCTATCAAAGGAGATTTAACCTCTAAGGATAAGTGACAGTGATGACTCCTCAGAAACTATATACCTATAGATTTTCCTTAACTCCTCACCTTCAAACACCAGCACCATCTTCTAGTTGTTTGTTTTACGGAAAGATTGAATGAATGGGAGCTGATTTGATAGAGAACATTTCAGAAAGTCCAGATCACCATCACCAGGACAAACACATGCAGTTAAGGTAGCAACTCTACTGGGGGATAGGTAAAGAAAAGGGAAAATCATTGGGAGGCATAAATCTAATTTGCTGTCCAAGGAAAGCTCAGAGCCTTATTTCACTTGGGTGGGACCAGAAAACAAAGTCCAGAGTTAATGATATTCTCTCTCACTCTCTCTCTCTTTCTCTCTCTCTCTCTCTTTCTTTCTCTCATCTCATATACATCATCAAAGATGATAGATGGAAGGAGAAAGGGGGAAGAAAGAGATTATGTTCTACCTTTTCTGTATCTGGGAACTTTGAGGTTTGGAGAATGAAGGCAAACATGGGAGGGGGCTTGGGAGGTGAAGTGCTATATAGAATTATAATAGCTTTTCCCTTTTTAATATAGAAATAACACAGGATTTAGAATCTGAACCTAGGCTTTGCCACTTGCTGTCTGTGTGGCTTTGGGCAGTCTGTTAATCAATATAGCTCACTTTTCTTATCTGTAAGATGGAAGTTTGATTTAGATCAGCGACATCAAACATGCTACGAGGCCCACAACATCCCTATCTGATTTTAATGTGTTACTGTATTAATAATGAAAGAAATCTATAAACATTTGTGGTTGTCTAAGTCAATAGGGGCACTGCAGGTATCCTTATGTATGGTTTAATGACCCCATTTCTATTTGAGAATACTGACTTAGTTGATCTTTAAGGTTGATTTCTATCACATTGTTCTCTCTTTCCAAACTATTCACATTATGTCTGCTGCAGCTCTCTTCCTTGCCCAAGGCTCTGGGTATAGGTTTAAATGACAGTAGTCAACTGTGCACCTTTTGAATAAATCAATCTCATATTAGAATATCATACAAATAATCCTTCCATCCACCAAAGGGACAGAGGAAAGAGAAACAAAGTTTTGTAAAACCCAAGATGCTTGTAAACTGCAAATGTGAAGCAAGAAATGCTGCCTCTTTCCCAGCAGAAGCAGAGAGATTTTGCAAAAGGCCAGCCTCTGGTTTGGCTCCTAGACTCCAAGGAAGAGCAGCTGGCCAAACAGATGCTTCTGACAAGGGGTTCCCTCAAGGATGATGTTTGGCAGAAGTAAAGGAAACAAAACCAATCACAGGAGCCACCCAAATGCAAAAACATCTGGGACATAAACCCAGTACTAGAGTAAAGGTCTTGCCTTGTTTATGGGGCCTTTCCAAAACCATAACAATGTGGCTGAAAGACTGGTGGGGGCAGATTTGGGAAGGTGTTGTTTTGGAAGGGTTTGGATAAATACATAGGAATCCAATACTACTCCAAACTACAAGAGTCCCAGTGACAAATGTGTATATAACTCTGTGACTCCCTCATTCTGGTTCCTGTTGTGATTTCTGAAGGTTACTTGGCCCTGTCTGGTCTCCATGACCCTATCTTAGTGAATTAATTGGGTGCTGGATGACCTCTTCATGAATCAGACTTCATGGAAGAGAACATTGGACAGTCTCTAAAGACAGCCCCTAGAGGATGGGAACAACTTTACAGAAGCATTAGCAGTTGGAGAATAATGGAAAAGAACAAGACTTGTCCTAGAAAGACCTAGATTAATATCTACTTACTTAATTTTTTAGGAAACAAGATTTTTAAAATTTCATTTCATTTTTTCAATTAGCCAAAAAATTAGCCAAAATCTATTTTCTCTCTCTCTTACTTCCCCTCCCCAATGGAAAAAAGAGGGGAAAAAAATCCCTTATATCTAATATGCATTATCAAACAAAACAAATTTCCACATTGGCCACATCCAAAAAAATATGTGCCAATCTGGATCCAACACCTCTCTGTCAGGAGGTAGGTAGTATATTCTATTATGCATATATCCCCCTTCTTATTAGCAAAGTGATGTGGGAAAGAGCTATTTAACTTTGGGGTGCCAAAATAAGGGATTTATTACATATAATAATATCTAATAATAATAATAAACAATAGTTTCTCCATGCAGTCTTACTCTGATGCTTTCTCATGGCCCTGAAGTGACCTCAGGTTCTAGAAACTATACTAATTGCTTCCAAGACAGGCCCATATATATAGACTATCAGTCTAGTGTCTGGAGATCAGCCTACCCAATTAAAAAAAAAAAAAAGATTAACACGAGAGGATAGGCTACCAGGAGATGATTTATTTATTTATTGACCATAGCTACTGAAGAAAAATTTCTACTAAGACACAGAGGGGCTGAGATCTATTAGAGGCATTGCCCACTAAAGAAATCATGTGTCTTTGATATATAAGTAGATAGTTGTTCTTATTGTTAATTCTCCCCTAGTCTTATTTTGATGCCTCATCCTGGCATACAAGTCTAGGGGAGTAGAAATAGTATTAGACTTGGAGTCAGGCCACCTGAATTTGTATTCCCAGCTCAAACACTTCCTAGCTATGTGGCAATGGACTGATCACTGAACTCTCCTTACCTATATCTCTTTCCTTATCTATCTTATCAATGGTAAAACTAGCATTATTTCCCCAAAAGGGTTATGGGGAAAGTGCTTTGTTGAGCTTATCACTCTAAATAGATAAATTGTTATTATTATAATGCTGGAAAAGTTTCAGGTACAATCTGGCAAAAGACTTTACATCAGTTGTCTGAGGACCACCCTAGCCAAGTACAGTTTGCTTACTACATAAGGAAATTTTTTGGCCAGCAGTAATTCACAAAACATTCTGCCTCTGACATTACCTGTATGACCTTAGACACAAATCACTTAACCTCTTTGAGTTCATTTTTCTTGCCTGTAAAAAATGGGGAAGAGAGTGTTGGACTAGATGGAGTCTCAGGTCCCTTCCAGCTCTATGACCCTATAACCTATGTATAACCTGAAAAGGCATGGAGGGGCTGCCACCTGTGCAGGAGGAGGAAGTATCCACTATCAGTTAAATCTTCGACACCTTGATGTGTTAAAATATTATTCTTAATAATAACATAGGATTATAGGATCATGAATTTAAAGCTGTAAGGGACTTTAAAGGTCATGTAAATAGATTCTGAAATATGCAAAATAGAGATCCAGTCTCCTAGAGTTGCTACTGACCATAACAATGTCTGGAGGGATTTTCTTGCTTTAGAGAATGGGATCTGGTTAGTTTGACAATGAACAGAAAGCAAGAGCAAAGCTCTTTGTTCGAGAGGCACCAAAATTAAAGGAGGGAGAGAACAAGACTGGGTAGAAGAACATACTCCGTAGAAACATCCTCGACTCATAAATATGAAGCCGTCGAAGTAACAACTTAGGATTTATCCCTCACGAGTTACTAGGTGACAAATCGCAGGCGCATATAATAAGTACTCGGTAAAAGATGGGTTAGACTAGGTGACTTCTAAAGTCGCTTCCAGCTCTAAATACTGTGATCCCAAAATATTTATTTCTGAAAGCTTATAATGGGAAAAAAGAGAGACGTGCCATTCAGTCTGGGTCGGGCCATAAATTTGTAAAAAAAAAAAAAATTGTTATTTTGGGGTGGGAAAGGAAACCCTAGGAGCCGCAGGTAATTAACTCTTTGGATGCCGAACCGATTGGATATAATTGGGGGGGGGAGGAAGGGCGGAGACGGTGTACGATTGTTACAGAGTCCCCGGTTTTCCTTGCAGAGTCTGGGGGCCTCATGCTCCATCCCAGCTCACCCGCTCGGGTCTCAGAGTCAGCGGCATTCTTGGGGCCGCTGGGCGGCGCCTTCTCGGGCTGGGCTAGAGGTGCCCAGAGCGGCCGAAACAAAGGGAGAGTGAAACCCCCCAAACTTTTGTAAGGTGGAGAACGCCCAGGGCCCCAGGAAAAAGTTTCCGAAGGTGGCGTTTACACACTCCAAAGCTATGCATCCAGAGTCTATCCCCCGACCAGGGGAGGGGTGAAGGGGTCCCTCCCCACACCCCTGCCCCCCTCTAGCGCGCGGTCCCTCTCCCGCGCTTCTAGGAGACTAGCTCCCGAGGCTACCGAGGACAAGAGATTCCGACTGCCCGAGGAAAGCCGAGAGGGAGGAGAGGACAGTGGAGGGGAGGGGAAGGGAGAAGAGGGGAAAGGAATATAGTAACCCAAACACCCCAGTAGGGAAAATCTGAAAAGAAATTTCACGTGGAGGAGGGAAAGGGGAGGAAATTTTCCCTTTCCATAGAAAACCTGGGTTTTTTCCCACGGCCTAGCCCCGCGACACGCAATGTGGGGGGAAGGAGAGGGTCGACCCCAGGAATAATGGTTGTCTCCTCCCCTTTCCCTTTCTCTCCCCTCCCCCTCCCCTCAGCAGGTGCCCCGACTCGTTTCGGGGCTGGAAGAGTTAAAGGCTCCTCTTGTCCAGTGTCCAGCCCCATCTCCTCCCCCTTCCCCACCAGTACAGCCATTCTGGGGGTTGGGCTGCTAGTGGACGCCAAGCCAAGAGGAGCCGGGCCGGGCCGGGCCGGGTTGGGTTGGGTTAGGCAGGGTTGCGCCGAGCCGGAGAAGGGAGAGGAGAAGAGGGGCGGGAGGGGGCGGGGGCAGCTTGAAGTCTCCTCCCCGGATTAAGTGGCCCTGCCCGCCCCCTTGGCCCCGGGCTAGGGCTACAGAGCTTTGGGAGAAGGCGCCTGGAGGGAGCGGAGCGTAGCAAGAAAAAGTTGGGCTCCCGCATTTACCGTATTTATTCATTTATTTTGCTTGGACGCCCAGCTCTCGCAATGTGCATTGCGGCTCCTCTCTGAATCGGGAGCCCCTTCTCCTATTTCTCCATTTCGCTAGAGTCCCAGCGCCCGCCGCCCGCTCCCCTGAGAAGATGGCGAGGTGGGGAGCTGAGCACCGCCGGGGGGACGCGTCTCTCTGCGCGCTGTCCCTTCTGTTGCTACTGCTGCTGCTTCTCCGTAGTGGGGCTGGGGCGCCCGAGGCCGGTGGCGAAGGTACAGGCAGCTGGAGTGGTGGGGGTGGTGTCGGCTTCAGCCTACACCCACCCTACTTCAACCTGGCCGAGGGCACCCGCATCTCAGCTTCTGCTACTTGCGGTGAGGAGGCGCCGGTCGGAGCACGGGGCCCTCCGCGGCCCACCGAGGACCTTTACTGCAAGCTAGTGGGGGGACCAGTGGCTGGCGGTGACCCCAACCAAACCATTCAGGTACGGCGAGGTCAGGCTGAGTGGGAGTGGTGCTGAGGTTTGGGCTAGTGAAACTGAGACTCCTGGGTCAGTCCAAGCATTGGAGACTACCTGTTTTCCTCAGAGGAGGATGGGACTCGGGGGGGGGGGAGGGATTGGTGGTGCCTTGTCTCTCATTCCCAATATTGCGCTTTCGCCCCAAACTTCGGGGTTGAGGTTGTACTGATTGAGTGTAGGCGAGTGGGAGGGAGTTGAGGAGAAAGGACCAAGATTTGTTCTTTCTGAGAGCCCCGGGGGCACGTTTAGTCCTCCGGAGCGGAAAGTGATTCCCCCTTTGCCTTGAGCGGAATGGGAGTCGGATAGTTAGTTGGGTTCTTCATTCCTCTGGCTACTAGGTTCATTAGTATTTTCTTCCCAGGAAGAGAAAAGAGGGGAGGCGGAAAGGGTTAAGTGACGGGTGAAATCCTGGACTTTTGTGGAGGGACCTGTTGGAGAGAATGTTGGTCGGCCGATCTTGGGAGCAGATTAAAAGGCCCCTGAGTTACTTTGTATTTACCCTCCCGAAATCCTTGAGGCTTCGGGGAGGGCTGCTGCTCTCGATGACGCTGAATCCTGGGGAAGGAGGGTGCCGGTGATAGTACCCTTTTAAGTCGAATGGGGCTGAGCTTAGGAGAACTCAGAAACCACTTGACTTTCAACCTCGAGCTGGAATTCTGGAGAGTGTTCCAAATCCAGAAGCAGCAAGTGAAGCAGTTATCTCCCTGAAGTTGAAAGGGACTTAGTTTTCGCAGAAATTAGGTAAAATTTAACAATTTGTACAAAACTTCAGAGTGAGAACTTTTGAAATCTTCTCAGATTTCTTCCAACAAAGGAACACTCTTCATCCCTCCAAAATGTTTCTTGGCACCCGTGGAGGCAGGGGCATGGTCTTGGGACCCTGGGCTTTCTTAGTTCTTATGCAGAAGCTGAGGCTGCTGATTTCTGTTCTTGGACTGGGGCTTCCTACTTCCATCCAAATCCCAGGAGAACTAGGATCTGGCTTGGAATCTTTGGTTTTTCCCGGCATGAAGGAGTGTGGGGGACTCTGGAAGCAGGGCCTATTCTATGACACTAAGATCCCTTCCCCTCGGCTCTTTAGCCAGGGGTTGTCCTGAAGTCCTCTCTTCTTCCCACACCTCTCTCTTCCCCCACCATCCTGCTCTGGAGTAGTAAATGAAATGGGAAAAAAAAAAAAATTTACCATCCTTCTGCCCTCCCCCATCCCCTCTTTTCTTGAGGGTGGTTTGGGAGTAGTAGATAGCTTTAGATATCCCATCAGAAAGGGATAGTGCAAGCATTTAGCCTCTTTAAAGGCCCTGGCTCTGGGTAGTCAGGTAGAGAGCTTGTCTGTCACCTCTGTGCCTATGTAAAATACCCCCTTTCTGCCTTGGTCCTCTCAGAATACTTAACTCCTTTCAGAGCACAGCTCAGGTGCTACCCCCTCATGAGGCATTTTCTCATTCCCCTGTTGTTTGTAGGCTTACTTCAAAACTTCTCAGAAGTACTTTACTTTTTACCTTTGGATGAATTGCATGTATCCATCTGCCTATCTCCCTCCTCTCCACCCAGTAGAGGTAGGCATTTTAACTCTAGGCACTGCTTCCTTTTTATCTATTTATCCCCATTGCCTAACACAGTGACTGTTGAATTGAATAGCAAGAGTTGATATGGTTAGTCTATAGAGCCACAGACTTGAAGTCAAGATAACCTGGGTTTGAATCTTACCTCAGACACTTATTGAGTGACCCTGGGCAAGCAGACCACTTTGCCTCTTTGAATCTCACTTTGCTCATCCATGGACTTAGAGAAACTTGGACTAGATGACATCTAAGGTACCTTTGAGCTTTACATCTATAATCCTATGAATCTGCTGTGGTGTGTACCTCAGGGTGGTAGAATGAGCAAAGTGCTGGATTCTAAGTCATAGAACCTGAGTTCAAATCTCACTTCTGCCACTTACCTGTGTTAGCTTGAGCAAGGTATTCACCCCCTCTGAGCCTCAGTTTCCTCATGCATAAAATAAGGTGGTAGGACCAAATGACGTCTGAGGTCTTTTCTAGGTCTAAATCCACGCTCCTATAATGTATCATTACAAACTGTAGGACAGTCACTCAAAATGTACCTTCCCACCTTCCTCCTTTCCGTTCTTGAACTTGTGACATTATCAGGATTTGGAGTTGGCAGGGATATCTAGAGTCATCTTGTTCAGCAGTTTTTTTTTTAAAAAACAGATGAGAAAATAGAGACCCATAGAAGTGTGTCTCCACCAGCTAGTCATGTCATGTCCCTCACTATTCTTCACCTTGGCCTAGGAGAATGTATTTGATTTTTTTTTTGCAGGGGGCAAGGCAGGGCAATTGGGGTTAAGTGACTTGCCCAAGGTCACTCAGCTAGTAAGTGTTAAGTGTCTGAGACAGAATTTGAACTCTGGTCCTCCTGACTCCAGGGCCAGTGATCTATTCACTGCGCCACATAGCCACCCCCTAATGTATATGATTTTTAAAGTCCTTATCCTCTCCTAAATATATCATATGATATGTATCTCAATTAATAGTACTGTAATTTGAGATTATTGGAGACTGATCAGTACAAACATTTTGCCATTCAAAAATATTTAAGTACTTACTAAGCTAAGTGCTAAGAATCCAAACAATAAAATGAGAGTTACTGCTCTCAAGGAGTTTACATTCTGTGTTCAGTGGCATGTACACAGTTAACAGTTGTGCTGTGAGAGACTAATGAGCTCTGTGATTGGGAGAGACAAAGTAGTGTCCACAGAATGTTTATCTCCTCAGCTTTTCTCTTACTCTTGGGAGAAGCTCAGGAGTTCCTACCCTTAGGGAGAGCAGGTAGGGCAGGGTAAAACTATTCAATATTTAACACTTAAATAGTGTTAGAAGGAATTCTGAGAAGAGCAACCCTCTTTGGACTAGAATGGGATAATTGTAGTATCACTGATTTAGATTAGAAGGCACCTTATAGATACTCTAGTTCATTTTATAGATGAGAAAACTGAAGCCCAGAGAGGGGAAGTGATTTTTTCCTATGGTCACACAGGTAGCAAGTAACAAAACTGTGATGGAACCCAGATCCTCTGACTCCAGTATCCATGGATTTTCCCGGTATAATAGTCAATCTCAACTCTAGAAGGATCTGTAATCTCAGCTCTAGGTACTCCAAGGCTGGTGGGTGAGAAGAGAACATAAGTGAGGTCAAGCTTTTCTTTTCCAACAAAAGGAAGTGTCAGGTGTATGAAAATTTTTCTTTCACATTTTCTTATCTTTTACTTTAAAATATTTTTTATTTTAATTTTCCATCAGTTATTTCTAGACACCTGACCCCCCAGTTGTACTGGAGAAACAAATGAAAATAACTCCTAGTCCCCTCATCTGACAATGTCTATAACATTTTGTCCCCGTAGATCCTTGCTTTTCTCAGAAGAGGAAACTAGATTTCATTATCTCTTGTCCAGGACCAAGATTTATTATCACAATTACTATACTAATGTACAGTATCTTTTATACTTTTTTAAAACCTTTTATTGTTTGTTTGTTTTTCATTCACATCATTGTAGTCATTGTATATATTGTTCTGGGTCTACTTATTTCATTCTGCATTAATTTGTACAAATCCTTGTTTCTTTGAATGTTTCCTATTTATCCTGCCTTGGTTATTATCCTTCATTCTTGAAGAGGATCAAAATGATATCACTATATTGGGGTCAAGGTACATTGTGTCCAACTGTGACTGATCAGACCAGTGTGAGCTCAGATGCTTTTACCTCAGGTCAGGCACAAACAGTCCATATGAACATTTGGAGTGGAGATGTCTCTAAATTTATACATCCCATGTTTCTTTTGAGTTACTGCAGTTATGCTTTGCTTCTAGAACACATTAATAATATTCTATTAATCTGCAAGTACTGTCTTTCACGGTTATGATTTTACCCAACATTATGTGGTATTCAGAGATATCAGAGGTACAGATGTTTGGACTAAATGGTCTCTTAAGATCTCTTCCAGATCTAAATCTATGATCAAATGATCATCCTGAAATAGTCAAGAAGGTTGTCCTGGAGGCAGTAGGCATTGAAATATGGATAGAATTCCACAATATATGTAGAAGATAAACAGGGCAGAACCATGTGAGCAAAGACTTGGAGTTAGTTCAAGCATTCCCCAATTACAGGCTTTGTTTCCAATTCTTTGCTGCCTCAAAAAGTGCTCCTATAAGTATTTTGGTTATCTATTAGACCTTTCTGCCATTAACTCTTCAGGTGCCCAGTAAAGGGATTTCTGGATCAAAATATATGTACGATTTAGTGACTTTTTAAAAAGTAGAATTTCAAATTGTTTTCCAGAATGATTGGACTGATTCATATCTCCACTAACACGCTCAACCATGTGCCCCTGTCTTTCCACAACTCCCCTTACTACTTATTGTTTCATTTGTTATCTTTACCACCTTGCCAGGTGTGAGGAGAAACCTTGTTTATTTTTATTTGAATTTCTCTATGTTAGGTCAATGATGATTTGCATTTCTTTTGAAAATATTCAGATCTTTTAATACCTTATCTATTGGAGAATGGCTCTTGGTCTTCTATATTTCTGTCATTCCCCTCTATATCTTGGATATGAGTCTTTTATCAGTGAAATCAAATCAGTTCAATGTAAAAGTATGAGCATTGTCTTCCTGTTTTGCCTTGTGAGAATTCAAGGCTTCCTAGGATTTAGTTTACCTTCTGTCAAAGTTCTCTTGTGGTATGTGGGAGGGAGTCAAAGGATCATTTATTTTATTGCCCCTATTTCACAAATGAGGAAACTGAGGCCCAGAGAGGGTACCAGTTTCCCATAGTTACAAAAGTGGCTGAAATAGAATTTGTTGAAGACAGCTGGTATGATTCCAGTCTCAAAGATCTTCTTCCTTTCCCATAGTTTTCTATTCCTCCAGCCAGTTTTTTTCTTCCTCCCTTCCCCCTCCAAGTCATGGTTCCACAAAAAAACATCATTCCTTAGACGTGTGAATTCCTCCTGTAAGTGGAAGAAGTTTAGGAGTTAAAAAAAAAAAACCACCTCCTAGAGGTGGGAGATTGATGTGAATCCAAGTACATGGTTCTCGATCTGCTTTGGGGGGACAATGAATAGCTCTCTGGACATTTGGCTTTATATCAGAATCTGCCATGGTTAGCCTAGCTCCTTAGTATGAATGAAATGAAGAGAGTGGACCATCCTTTTCCTAAGATT
The DNA here is from genome assembly GCA_028646515.1 of Pseudochirops corinnae. Taxonomy (NCBI): domain Eukaryota; kingdom Metazoa; phylum Chordata; class Mammalia; order Diprotodontia; family Pseudocheiridae; genus Pseudochirops; species Pseudochirops corinnae. Next base: position 200,095,921 of record CM053585.1, on the reverse strand, counting down.
GGGTGGGTCACATTTAAAAGTTAGAGTAAATTCTTTATTCTCTGGAGTAAAGAGAAATGTGAGCTCATTTTGTTTAGAGATAGAAGGGTCTCGAGGTGCCACTGTCCAACCGCTATTATCATCAGAAAGCATTTATTAAGTGCTTGTTATATACTGTACTGAACACCCCAGACAGGTGAAGTAAGTGCTTTGCCCAAAGTTACCCAGGCAGTTAACCTGGTTCAGACCCAGGTTTTCTGTCTCCAAATCCAGAGAGTCCAAAGCACTGTTGTATAAGGTAAATATCCTTTGTGTTTGACATTGAGATAACATATCCTATGATACTTTTCCCTTTCCTAGTTCTGTTTTGGCTCAAGCTGATATTAAAATGAGAGGGATATATTTTTTATGGTGGTTCTTGTTCCCTTAGCTCATATTGAGTAGAGTCAGGAAAGTGACCCAGAGGGATGCCCTACTGTGGAAAGGGAAAGCCAGCTTTGGATTAAATAGATGTCACAGATAAGTCACACATGGATAAGTAAGTGATGACACTTTGAACTTCATCTTGAGCTCCCCATAAGTCTAAGTTAATGGAACATAGGATTATAGATTTAGAGCCGAAGGAACCTTAGAGATCATTGAATCCAACCCCCTCATATTACAGATGAAGAAACTGAGGCCTAAAGAGGTGAGCAGTAAGTCAAGAAGCATATATTAACGCTTACCATGTGCCAGGCACTGTGCTAAGTCCAAGAGATTCAAAGAAATCAAGAGATTCAAAAACATGGTTCTTTTTCCTCAAGAAGCTCACGTTCTAATAAGGAGACATGTACAATACTGTACCGCCAAGTGTAAATAGAAGGTGATCTCAGAGAAAAGGCACTGCTCACAGGACTGAAAGCCTCCTGTAGAAGGTTGGCTATGAGCTGAGTTGTGGAGACAGAAAAGCCTGGAGGCAAGATCAGAGGGTACTGGATGGAGGTAGAGTCTAAGACAACTAGACAGGTCAGAAGATGCCCAGGTAGTGAAAGGTTTTATGTCAAACTGTGATTTACCCAAGTACATACAATTTGTAAGTGTCTGGGAGCCCAGATTTCCTGACTCCCAAGTTCCGCGCACTATCTACTGCACCAGGTAGGGCAGAGTAGTTTCTGAGGGGTGCTCTGCCTAGCCATTCCTCTATGCTGTGTGCTGTGAGAGAGTCAGAGAATATGGACTCTGTCCTTGAGCAGTTTGAAATAATTCACAGGTAATCTTGCAGTTAAATATGTTGTTTTCCTTGTTTTAATGACATCTAAGAATTTATGGTACAGACAGTCAGAGATATGGGAGTTCAGAGAAAGATGCCATTGTGGATTGGAGTAGTCAAGGAAGGCTTCTCAGAGTGGGTGGGCTTTGAAGAATGAATATGGTTAGGATAGAGAGAGGACCAGCAGAATGGAACTATTAGAAGAAAGACTTAGAATAAAGAATAAGCCTGGGACAGCTAGGTGGCGCAGTGAATAGAGCACTGGCCCTGGAGTCAGGAGGACCTGAATTCAAATGTGACCTCAGACACTTAACATTTACTAGCTGTGTGACCTTGGGCAACTCACTTAACCCCAATTGCCCTGCCTTCCCCCCTCCAAAAAGACAAAAACAAGACAAACAAACAAACAAAAAAGAATACGCCTAATTACATGGAGTGGGGAGGGAGGTGATGAGAAGTCTGACCTGGCCTGACCAGATCCCAGAGAGAAGAAATTGGTAGAGGCAGATTCAGAGTCTAAGGCAGCGGTTCTCAACCTGTGGGTTATGTTCAATTTGTAACAATGAAAACACATCCTGCATATCAGATATTTACATTATGGCTCATAATAGTAGCAAAATTACAGTTACGAAGTAGCAGCAAAAATAATTTTATGATTGGGGGTCACCACAACATGAGGAAATGTATTAAAGGGTCGCGGCATTAGGAAGGTTGAGAACCACTGGTCTAAGGTCTTGAATGCAAGGTTTCCTTGTTTCCTGTGGGAAACAGGTTTAGCTGCAGAGGGACCAGGGAGGAATGTCAAGATTTCAGAAGTGTTTTAAGTCAGATGCTGAGTGAGCTTTGCACCAAGACGATGAATCACCAAGGGGAAGTCCTTATCTGTGACTGTTGCTTCCTTACAGCAGCTCTGGAGCTGGCAGAGCTAAGGGCTTTGGTTCTGAGATGTTCCTGGTGTAATGGCCCTTGGGGAATGTGCAGGGGCTGGAAGGGGAGGAGGGAGGCAACTGAGAATGGTGGGAAGGAGTCTGAGGGTGGGGAGGGAGGTTGATGAGCAGGAGGAGGTCAGACTTATCTTTATCACAAAATTATTGGAACTTAGTGCATATCTCCCCAAATTTTCCCCAACATCCATTTACTGGTGGGGAGGAAAAGGGGGGGATTACTTTGTCCCCACTCTTGTTTGATCCTCACAAGTACTCCATACATACATACATACATGCATACATGCATGCATCCTACAAAAGTAGGCAGAGTAGGGATTATTCCTATTTTATACATGTGGAAAATCCAATGCAAAGAGGTAAAGGGCCTTGTGAAGCCAGGCAGCAGAGCTAGAACCCCAATCTCCTGACTCCATTCCAGTATTCTTTCTTCCAGATTCTAGTTGGAAACAGGGGCATTTGTCACCCCAGATGAGACGTTTTGAACTCCTGCCTTTTGCTGTGGCAAAAACCATTCCTTTTGATCATCAAGCTCTGTCTTCTGGGTTCCCCTCTGCATTGGTGGTGGCCCATGAATTCCCCAAACCTTACCCATCCTTTAAGGCAAATCTTAAGTTAGTCCCATCTTGCTCAGCTATTGCAGGATCTAGTGATCTCCTCTTGTCTGCCTGTTGCCTGATAATGTCACACAGTTGGTTTACATATATGAATTCTGTCTCCCCATGTGGATAGGAAACATTTTATTTTCTTTATTTCTCTTAACTGTTAAGTAGTCAGTAAAGTTTGAATGATTGATGGACAATACCCTGAATAATGAGGAGTTACCTTTAACATAATGTGGCAGCAATGGTTGGGAGTGGGATAGGGAGGGAAGATAGAAGGGATATTTACAACATGATCTAGGACTTCTAAGTGCTTGATTGACACGATTTATTTGATCTGAATTTCCAGTCCTGCTGTCTCTGGTTCCCTCTGAGTATCTGCCTCCTTTTTTCAGGGGGCTGGTCTCTGCAGAGAAGGGAGGGGGAAAATTTGGCATTTTTTCCTCTCTGCGGCCTTCGTTGCCTAAGCTAAGAGGCAGACACAAGAGCCAGGGTTAGCAGCTGGCCCCAGGCCTGGAGTATACCTATGGTTATAGACTGATTTCCTTCTCTTTGTCAAGTTGCTGAAAAGGACATTTAATTTGCACCTTTTATGGGCTCTAGAACAGGCCTCTGTTCCTCTCTAGATGATCTTGGCTCCCTGATCCTATTCTCAGGCCTAACTGGTAAGCTAAGACTTTGTGCACATACCTATACCTTCCTCCCTGAACTTCTGGAAGGTGTTTCTTGGTTGTCTCTTTTCAGCGAGGACTTGAGTGCCTGGAACATGTAGCCCTGAAAATGTGGAGGGCAGATGATGTTTTTGCAGGAAATCCACACATCTGAAGGGCCAGCTAGGCTCCTCAATTATGAGAGCTAAGTGGTGCACCAATCACACATTGTCCTGTTTTGTTCTCTCACAGCTTTATGTGGATGGGCCTTTCCTTTTCCAGCCAAATCAGAGGTTCTTAACCTATAGTCCACTTGGATAGGAAAAAAAAATTACATCTTTATTTTCACCAGCTTCTAACTGAAATTTATGAATTTATCAATTATGAATCTAGACAAAAAATATTTTTCTGAGAACGAATCTATAGGCTTCCCCAGAATGCTAAAGAGGTACATGATACAAGAAAAATGAAAAATCCCTGAGTTAGACAGGCAGCCAACAAGCAGCTGTTAAATGCCTACTATGTGCCAAGCATTTAGCTAAGTGCTAGGGATACAAAGAAAGGCAGAAATCCTGTCCCTGCCTTCAAGGAGCTCTGAGCTCCCTGAGAGAAGAGCCATTTCTTCAATGAACCTTCATTTCCTCATCTATAAAATGAACCAAAGGACTCTTTTTGGGGGGGGGGGGAGGGGTGTATGTGATAAATATATCCCTCCTTGTTCCCGTGCCAGAAAATCTTCCTTTATAACACAGATTTTTTTTTTTAAGTTCAGTAGAAGTAAAAGGTAGGTAGTGTGTTTGGCAACATATACAACATTCCACATCCGTGATCCACCACCTCATCACCAAAAGAAGAGAGGTGACTTTTCTCGTGTCTTCTTCAGAGGGCCAAGCTTGTTCATTGCAATTACATAATATTCAGTTTCTAGGATTCTTAGGGTCCTTTTTTGCATTAAGTTTCTTCCTTGGAAGGGCCCTTCCAGCTCTGACAGCTTCATTAGTTTCTCTGTCTTTCCTCTCCTTCTTTTCTTAGGGTTAATCCCACCGTAGGTACTTAGTAAGTATTGTAGTTGAAGGCCCCCCAGAGCTGTTTTTCTCTAATCTCTTTGACTGAGGCCAAGTCACTGGTGGTCTCTCCAAACCCCCACCCCTCCTCAGTAAATGTTTGATATAGCATGGGACTCTGAATGGTAGATGTTCTCCCCTAACTGGGCCCCATACATGTTGTAGATTTTTATCAGATAAGAGGGAGATTATCAGCCACAATCGAAGTTGAGGGGTGGCTGGTGCAGGGAAAATGAAAGACTTTCCTTCGGCTTCTTCCAGGAGGTTTCTTTGGTTTGTTTGTTTGTTTGTTTGAGATTGTAACATTTTAATTCTAGTTTCTCTGGAAACCATAATCCTCACTCCCTCTGCTTTAGGAGAGAGCTCTATTGCCCCCAGACAAAGGGGTGGCTGTCCTCAGCAAGGAAGTTTTAAAGGCAGATTGAAGATTAGGTACTAGGTAGATATTAGTACTGGTTTTGTTCATCTGGAGTAACAATATCTTCTGGTTTCTCTCAAGAACCCATTTCCCCCTCTTTTCAAGAGTCACTGCCCTTGGGTTGTGAGGATTCAACAAGCTCTTCATGTGTAGAGGTGAGGAAAGTGAGGGAAAGACCCCCAGAAGGGAATTATTTGCCAGTTTCTTGAGTATTGGCGTTACCTGCTACTGGAGAACATCCAGTGAATGTCCCATAAAACCTGCTTTTGCATCTTGAGATTCTCAGCACAGGGTCCCTGGCAGAGTGTGTGAAACCAGTCTCCTGGAGGATAAGTGTTTATGAAGTGACCGTGCCTACACTTCAGTTTCTGGCAAGAATTAATGATTGACTTTTGATATTGCTTGGCCAGTGCATCTAAAACAGGACCAGAATTCCTGTCTTACAGACTCATAGATCACAGAATGACAAAGCTAAAAGTGACCATCTAAATAAACCCTTTCATTTTACAGATGAGGAGACTGGGAGAGAGGAAATGATGGTATGCTCAGGGTAATACAGGGAGGCCACACAGAAGTGAGGTCTCCAGACTCAGATCCCAGTGTACTTTACAAACAAACCATCATGAACCCCTTTATCTCTACACTGTGCTTATATGCTGCTGAAAGTATTTTTTTCCGCCTTTGGTAGGAATGTTTAGAAGCTGTAGATTGGGTAGCCTTTGGGCTTTGGACCATGGAACCAAAAACATTTGTGGAAAACTATTGCAATCAACATATTAAGTGAAAATTAACTCTAGGGAATTTATTTGGCATTGTGACAAATGTGCAGTTAGTCAGCAAGTCCTTCCCAAATTCCATGCACCAGGCTTTGTGGTTAGCTATTTTATTTTAAAGTTAAGAGAATATATCTCAGTCTCTGCTCTCAGTGATCCCAAAGTCTAGTTTGGGCAAGGGTTTTCTTTACCTTCTTGTTGTTAAGGACCTGGTTGGTTAAACCTATGGACCTCTTTGCATGATAATTACAATAGTTAGCATTTATATAGTTTTTTTTAAGAATTGTAAATTGCTGTAAATATATTATCTCAACTGATCCTCAACATGACCCTTCGAGGTTATTATCCCCATTTTATAGTTGAGGAAACTATTATTTTTAGAATTATGTTCTTAAATTGCAGTTAACCTTTTCTGTACAATGGGAATCATAATACTTACTTTACCTACTTCTAGGGAGTGTTGTAAGGCAAATATTTTTTAGCCTTAGAGCAAGTCATTATCTTTATTGCCTATCATGCTTACCTCACAGAGTTCCTGTGGGGATCACATAAGGTTAAGGTCAGTTCCTAAGAGAATAGTAGACATAGGGACTTGACTCTGTCTGTGTTGGATACTTGCAGAGCCATTCAGAATTTTTTGGGTAGAAGGGGAATTTGATGATGGGGGCACTATGTGGTGTTCAGGGATCAGATCCCTTTCTCTGGATTCTTTCTGACCATTTTCCTCACCCGTAGGGCCAATACTGTGATATCTGCACATCAGCCAACATCAACAAGGCTCACCCTATCACCAATGCAGTGGATGGAACAGAACGATGGTGGCAGAGCCCTCCACTCTCTCGGGGTTTGGAGTATAGTGAAGTCAATGTCACCCTAGACCTGGGCCAGGTAAGACCAAGGGATCATCTCTCCTCATTGGGGCCAGGGCTGATAAACACAAAACCAACTTTTTCCCAGAACCAAGATCCCTGCACGGGCACATGTTTGGGGTTTGGGGAAGTCAGGGAACCAGCTGCAATTCAGTTCTGGCCTGCTGTGTCATGCTTCATGCCCTCTGAAGGATTCAGCATTGGACTAAGGAGTAATCCGGTATTTCTCTTCCTCCCCCTCCCCTTGAGTGGACTGCAGCCTGCAGCCTCTGTCCTCTCCTTAGAGGGAAGGGGGGTGTTTGTTCAAACCTTCCGTGCCTGGAGAAAAAGTACAGACAACACCCTCCTCCTCTTCCCCAACCTCCTCCTAACTCTCCCTTAGCTTCCGTGGGATTTTGTTGACTTGATTAAGGCTTTGCAACCTGGGGCTTGTTTTTTCCTCCTTCTGCCTTAGCAGGAATCTCTCCTGCTCCCATCTCTTTGAAAGCATGGCTTAGCTCCCTGCTTGGTGTGCTGTAGGTGGTCAGCAAACATGGCCAACTTGGCTGGCTGAGGTAAAGAACTGCACTGCACCAAAGTTATCTGTTCTCTGGCATGGGAGGCCTGTCAAAAGGGCAGGTGCTAGCCTCCCCTCCTCCCCTCTTTGAGGTATGAAGGCAGCTGTTCTGAAGCTGTTACAACTGAGTGGGGAGAGCTTGGCCGGAGTTTTGGGTACAGTGCTGCACGTCCCCCCACTAGAAGGGAGAAGGGGGGCTGCTCACTGGGAAAGCACTTCTCTCCTGTATGAGGAGGGAGAACTTGGCTGAGAGCCCTGGGTACCGAGCCTGCTGTCACCACCAAAAGGAGTCCCCACTCTCCTTTGCCCCACCCTTTCACCTCCATCTGACCACTGGCCTTTCCCCTATCATGGACTCTGCTGGTGCAGACTTGGCCATGAGTTTTCTGGAAACTGGATGAGTCCCCAGGGAAATGACAGGGGTGCAGCAGATAGAATATAAGATAGGGAAGTGGGGGGGTACGATGAGCCTGGGGCAATTGGCAGGATATAGGTAGAAATTCCAGAGATACCTGTGCATGAGGGGCTCAGGTGAGCCTAGTCTGTGAGTAGCTGGGGCAAAGGCAACAAACCTGCTGGGGCCTCTGGGAGCCAAGTTTTTTCCTACACTATCTGGATTTCACTGTCCCAACTGCCTTCTCTAGACTGCTGTTCTGGTATAATTTGGAAGGATTACCTGGTAAGCAACTTAGGCCTGCCCCAGATAGGAGGTCCCCAGTGAAGCAACTCTGTCCATCCTGCTTGTAACTTTAAGGTAGTATGGCTAGGGTTGTTCTCTCTCCAGCCTTTCCTGCACAGGCTGACAGATCAGTCTTCCTAAAGTACCCTCTAAACATATCCTTCCTTGCTCAGAATCTCTCAATGGCTCCCCATTGCCCACAAGATCAAGTCTGGACCTTCATCTTGACATTGAAGTTTTTCCATAATCTAGCCCTACATTCTGTATCACTCTCATATGATTGCCCTTTCTCCCACCAAATTGCCAGCTGTCTAACCGTAGGACAAGTCAGGCTAGGTGCTCAGTAGACACTATCCAGTTGAGAAGTAGCACATTAGAATAGAAAGATTCCACCTGAAGGGTCAGGAAGGATTGGGAGTCCAAAGAACTAAGTTCTAGTCCCAGTTTTGCCTTTCTCATTGTGTAATCTTGAGCAAACCATCCCTTCTTTGGGCTTCAGTTTCTCTGGGTAAGATTTCTTTGAACTCTGGCATAGATATGGAAAGAAGGAAATATGGTCCTTACTTTTTTGGGCCTCCTTTCTCTCCTCTATAAAATAAGGGGTCTTGGGGTGGCTAGGTGGCACAGTGAATAGAGCACCAGCCCTGAGTCAGGAGGACGTGAGTTCAAATGTGACCTCAGACACTTAACACAAAACTAGCCATGTGACTTGGGCAAGTCACTTAGCCCCAATTGCCCTACCTTCCACTCTCCAAAAAAAAAAAAAGCAAAAAAAAAGGGGTCTTAATTAGATGACCTATCAGGGTTCTTCTAGTCCTGATATTCCATGAATCAATAACAAGGAAATATAATTCCTTCATCAAGTCTCCTTACCTCAATCTGTCCATGCTCCATCCTGTCTGTCTCCTTTCACTAGCTATTCCCTCTACCCATCCAGACTGGGCAGGGTATGTGTCCTTCATCTTGGGTGATTCATTTTTTCCTTCTCCTGGCCTAGATTCTGCTTCTGGCCCAAATTGGTAAGAAGGGGAGAAAATAGTTTCAAGGCTTGACAAGAGAATTGGGATAGAGTGGAGGGTGGAGTTAAGAGCTCCAGCTACTTTTGTTTAGAAAAGGGTGGAGGAAGAGACCGGAGTGGAATGCAAACTTGGGAAAGAGTTAAGGTCCATACTTGAGTGTCAGGCACAGTATGTATGCATGCATGTGTGTATGTGTGTATACATACACATATGTACATATATATGTATGTATGTATGTGTTTATGCTCTGGATGTGGAAGTGTGTAGGAGAGGTGTGTTATTCTGATGTATGGATCAAAGGACTATATAGATTGAGTGGCAAGGGAACTTCAGCACTTTCTAATCCAATTCTCTCATTTTCAGATGAGGAAACTGAGGCATAGAGTTTAAGTTATAGGGTTACAAAGATGGTAAATAGCAGAGCTGTCAGAGGGTTGTTGTGAGGATCCAGTGAATTCATATATGTAAAGCACCCTGCAACTTTACAGCATATATAAATGCTATATAAATTCTAATATTAATACCAATCCAATCAATCAGGATTTATTTAACTTAAACGTGCTCAAGGCACTGTACTTGGCTCTGGGGAGGATACACATGCAAAAATAAAAAGCAGTTATTGCCCATAAGGGAAATATAACCTGTAAACCGTTAAGTAATATAACGTGATTTTAGGAGGGAGATGACACTGACAGCTAGGGTGGGATCAGCAGAGACCTTGCCTGAGGAGATGGCCCCTTAGCTGAGCCTGGAAGGAAGCGAGGAATTCTGTACCTGCATCTGAGGGTGATTTGTACATTTGGGTGTGTTTGCTGAGGGGCTTAGTCAGTGTCTGTGTGACCACAGATCCGATCTTTAGGTTCAAACCCTGAAAGACTTCACAGTGAGGCAGAAAATGACAGAGATTGGTCATGCTAGTCATGCATGCTTGGTTGACCGATGAGAGCCAGCTCTTGGGAGGGTGAGCAGTGAGCATGTATTGGTGCTTCCCTCTTTTTCCCTTGAGCCCCCCATGTGAATGTGGGCAGTAAATACAGAAGGGATCCACACCCACTGTGGCTCCTGGGCTGATTTGTCATGATGGGCATTTCAATGAGAGCCCCAGTTTTCATCATGATTAATATTCAGTGATGGAATATGTAGCATCATCCATGTTCTCTTCCAGAGGCCTGTGGGCCTCTGGAATCCGCAGGGAGCCTTAATCCCCTGGGAACATCCTGATTGAGAGATTAGCACACTGATTGGGTAATAAAAGTATTTATCAAATTTTTACCATGTGACATCCCTGTATTTGACTGTGCTCTTGGGAATACAGGAGAGATGGTTTTCTGCCCTCAGAGAGCTATGATAGGGAAACAAGTCTAAAACCCAGGGAGCTAAAAATGATACAGGCCAGGATAGAGTGTGTGGAAGGCAGGTGCTGTAGGAAATCAGAGAAGGGTGAGCTTTGCGTATGCTAGCTGGGTTAGGCAAAGGCTTGGCCTTGATAGTTGACAGCCAGAATTTGCTCTGTCCATTTGGTGAGGGCCAATCCCAGAGTCAGTGTGTACGTGCCCTTGTACATACTTAACCAGATTTACATACTGACATTACCCCACAGTTTACTTTCTTTCAGATCCTGCCTAATGTCTGATATACTTTTTGTGTCCGAGCTAAAAATTTCTACCTTCTATCTTGGGGTGGGGGTGAGAGGCATGTTTTGTTTGATTTTTTTTTTTAAGAATAGGCTCCTTGTAGAGGGAAGGGGGTGGAAATCTTGCTTTTGGGGAGAGTTTTATGGATCTCTATAGTGGAGAATTTCACAGCCAGATTCTATCCTAATATACCCTTCAGACCCCTCTACCTCCACCTCTCTTGCTCACAGTAGAAGCAGGTATGTATAGTCTGTGTTGAGCCTCGAATCAATCTCTTCTTCTTAAATGTTTACAGGAAAGAGGTTCTTGTCTGTCTGTGGTTCTGTTAGTGTTAGCCTGCCTAGGGACAGAGGGCTGGATGATATGACCTCTGAGGGTATTAGATTGCCAAGCTTAGATTGTCAGACTTAAGGGATTTTTAATGACCTTGCTCCCCCTAAATATAAATTATACAAGAATTTATTATTGGCTTTGGGGGTCAGAGGAATAGAGAGGCATTATGGTATGGTAGGTATGGGACGGCTAGGTGGCACAATAGGTGAAATCAGGAAAACCAGAGTTCAAATCCACCCTCAGACTGTGACCCTGGGCAAGTCATTTAACTCTGTTCACCTCAGTTTCCCTAACTGTGAAATGGGGATAACAATCACACCTGCCTCACAAGGTTTTTGTGAGGAATGAGATAATATTTG
>CM053585.1:200056047-200084293 GCA_028646515.1 Pseudochirops corinnae | reverse complement strand
GTTCAAATCCACCCTCAGACTGTGACCCTGGGCAAGTCATTTAACTCTGTTCACCTCAGTTTCCCTAACTGTGAAATGGGGATAACAATCACACCTGCCTCACAAGGTTTTTGTGAGGAATGAGATAATATTTGTAGGGTACTTAGCACAGTTTCTTGCACATAGCAGGTGCTTAATAAATGTTTATTTCCTTCTTTCCCAGTAGAAAAAGCACTAAATTTAGAGTTCCATTCTCAGTTCTGCTCCCTACCACCCGGGTCACCTTGAGCAAGTCACTTTTCTATCTGTAAAATTATATTGTTAGATTACAGATGATTCCCTAAGGTCCTTTCTAGGTCTAAATCTGTTTTTCTTATCAAAAGAAATGAGGTTGGGCTTTTTTGGAAGACACAGACTGACCTTAGCAGCAGGAGTCTAGACATAATTCATCTGTCCATTGACAAAAATAATTAGGTGCCTACTGTGGGGCCCACAGCCATGTCCGGTGCTTTGGGAGATGCAGAAGTGTATGTTACAATTCCTGTGCTGCAATATCCCTTTGTGGGAGGCTTGTTTTTCTGTTTTAAAAGAGTTAAAGGTAATACAAGGCATTTTGTTCAATGCCCAGAGTGGTCAGGGAAAGCTTCCTGGAAGAGGTGGGACTTAGCTGAATAATGAAGGACAGATAAGATATGGCTAGAAAAGGGAGGGGAAGAGGGGTTCTCAGCCCAGGGGAGTGGGGGGGCAGTAATGTTAATGTATAGAAATATAAGTACCAGTTCTATATTTGGGGAAATAGGGAAGAGCCTGGTTTGGTTGATGTTGGTTGCATGAAAAAGGAGGAGACAGGGTGAAGAGAAGGTTGGGCCTAGGTTGTAAAAGGCCTTGAATGCCAGACTGATAAGGCTCAATTGATAAGTTGAGACTATTCTGTAAGCATTTGAGAACCAATTGAGATTTTGGGGCTGGAAAGTGACAAATTCAAATAGATTAATCAGGCAGTATTCTGTAGAATAGCTTAGAGAGAGATGCTCTGGAAGCCAGGATATCATTTTGGTAGGAAAGAACACTATGTTTAGAATTAGGAGGTCAGGGTTCAAATCGAAAATTCTCACTTTCCCCCTCTTTAAAACATGAATGTTGGACTAGGTGACCTGAAGGCCTTTCCAGCTACCAGTCTTTGACCTCTTCCAGCTCTGTGGCCTTAGAAGTCACCAGCAGTAATAGCTGAATTTAGAGGAGGGGGTGTGAAAGGCATGTAGGGAGGGGTAGAAATGGGCAGGTCTTGGTGAATGACTTAGATGTGTTGAAGATGTTTGTCAAAACCCTGCCCTGACAGCCTCCATCCTGGGCTCATTCAGAGGGAACTTTCGCTGAGCTGGTAGGTTATTGCTTCTCAATCATGCTGGGGTGGGTTGACTGGGAAGAGGAGGGAGGGAGGAAGCCTTGGCTGAATGCTTCACAATGGTCTGTCTCCATGGTGATCCCAGGGTGGCTAAAGCAGGTGGGCATGGAGCCACTGGAGTGGGGGAGGGGAGAAGGGAGAAACTGGTAGGGCCAGACAAGGCCTGTCCCAGCCTTTCCTGACTGATCCCACCTTATTGGTTGACATTATAGCCCCCAGACAAGTCTTTCTTTCTTTCCTTTTTTTGGGGGGAGTGGGGGTGGGGAGGGGAGGACACACAGTAAAGACTGACAGGATATTGGGAACTGTTAATTTGAGAGACTAGAGTGATGGAAGGAAAAAGAACCATAAGACTGAAAGAGTCCTGGCCTGGGGATAAGAGACCTGGGACCTAGTCTTGACTCAGCTTCTAATGTACTGTGGGACATTAGGCAAGTCTCTGGGCCTCTATCTCCCGTTCAGTAAAAAGAAGGGGTTGAATTAGATCAGGAGTTCTTAAATCTTTTTTGTGTCATGGATCCCTGACAGTCTGGTGAAGCCCATGGATCTTTTTTTTTCCAGAATAATATTTTTAAATGCATAAAGTAAAATTATGTTGGATAGCTAAGGAAACTAATTATATTGAAATATAGTTATCGGGGCAGCGAGGTGGCTCAGTGAATAGAGCACCGGCCCTGGAATCAGAAGGACCTGAGTTCAAATTTGACCTCAGACACTTAACACTTACTAGCTGTGTGACCTTGGGCAAGTCACTTAATCCCAATTGCCCTGCCTTCCCCCCTCCAAAAAGCAAAAAATAAATAAAAATTAAAAAAAATATATATAGTTATCAAAATATTTACAAATAAGTTTAAGGTCCCCAGGTTTTAAAAACTGCTTTCTGAAAGTCTGAACTTATGGCTCTTGTGTCCCTGGCCCGTGATGGAGAGCTAGGAAAGGGTATATTAGAAAGAGACAGCTGTATCATTAGAGGAATGATGCAAAATGGAATATAATCCAGTGCCAAAGTGTGTGGCTATGGATAGCTAGTGCTGTGGATGGTCAGGAAGCTGGGAGAAAGTACTGGGGAGCTGGGGTGGACAGTGGGGAGGCTTCTTGGCAGAAATAAGACATGAGCCTGGTCTTTAAAGATTGATGGGGTAGGGTTTGATGAGGGAGGGCATTCCAGGTGGTGGGGGAATGGATATGGCTATAAGAGACATAGAGACAGAAATGAGCAGTATTGGCCAGAGACAATAAATAGCCAAGGTGGGGACAGGATCGGGGAACATTAGGAGGTAAATTGAAGCAAGATTTTAGAGGTCTTGAATGTCAAGCCTTTGGCTCTGAAAACTCTGACTTGGTTTTGGGGGCTTTGGAGAACACAGATCTGGGAAGTAGGTGATTTGTAGGGTGGAGGAATGGGCTCAGGGAAGCGTGAGATGAAAAAAAGCTTGTAGTGAAGGGGTGAACTCTGGCCGTAAAGGGAAGGGTCAAGAAAGCCAAGGACTTGGAGCTTTCCATGAATTGGGTGGGTGAGGAAGAACTGAGTTTTAGGGGTGGAGAGGGCACTGGGGAGCTGGTAGCAGGTAAACAGGAGTCTTCCTGGAAGGGAAGTGTCTCTGTGTGCTCTGGGAAGCCAGCTGGAAGCCAGTTTGACAAATTACTCATGCTAAGCAAGTTGTAACTGATTTTTACCTCCTTGGGTCACAGGATTTTTCACTCCTGGGGATGAAGTGGTTTCCTGAGATGGAGATTTCCAGAGGAAATTCCAACTTTGATCTCCTCTCTTTTTAGAAAAGGCAGACTCTTTCCCCCTTTCCCTTTCTTTCAAAATCAGCAAGTCTTTATCAGGTATTTCCTGTACCTAACTCTGGGCTAGGTTTGGTGGGGAAGGTGGGGAAAAAGTGAGAATTTTTATAGCGCTTTGAGATTTGCAAAGTACTTTACATATTCTTTCTCATTTGATCTTCACAACAGTCTTGTGAAATAGATGCTGTTGTTATCTCTTATTTTACCGAGAGGTTAAATGACTTGTCCATGGTCACACCGGTAGTGTCAGAGACAGGATCCAAATTCAAATCTTCCTGATTCTAAGTCTGTCACTATCCATTGTGCCACCTGGCTGCCTAAGAAGAGAAGACACTATCCTTGTCCTTAGAGAGCCTGAAGCCCGGGTCGGACAATAGGGCTCCCACATGCAGTGGCTAATAGAGAATCTCGGGCAGAGCTAACTGTATGGCAGTGAATACTAATGCTATGCATATTTGGAACAGGGAAAAATCAAAACAAGCTAGGTGAGTCAGGACAGACTTCAAAAGGAGTTATCGGGGATGTTTCTAAACAGTCTTTTTCAAGGGGAATGGCCCTGAGGAGGGTATTGCCCTCTACTTTGTTTTTGCCTATAGTTAGAAATCATGCCTGTGCTCCCAGGCTATTCCTGCCCCCCCCCAAAAAAAAGCCCACCTCTTTTCCTAGAGAAGCTTGGGAGCTAGACTACCCTGACTCATCTGAGACTACCTTCTTTCTCTACCCTGTCCTCCCCTATTGAACCAACTTGCTGGTCTCCCCAGAAGGCAATCTGGTAGGCAGCTAGATATCTGGATGGTGCCCTTGAGCCTTTTTTAGGGTGAGTGAGAGACAGAGTTCCCTGTATTCTGATGGTTCCTCAGTATAGCCTTCATTGTCCTTCCTTCCTCACTTGGGCTTATGAGGGAGGGAGAGGGGATGGGGGATGGGAGATTCCAACAGGATGTTGAAGTCCTTGGGCTGGGGAGGGAGAAAGGGAAGGAGTGCCCACCTCAGATGGCTTGCTGCCAAAGCTCTTTGTTCTAAAAGCCTGAGAAGCGGATACCTGTAATGAAATGGGCACTGGAGCCAGGAGTACTTCCTTGCTTGCAGTGACTGAGTGGTGGGTGTGTGAGGAAAGAATTGGTGGGGGCTGGAACAGAACCTAGGCAATTGTAGCTAGTATAGAGTAGGAGGGAGACAGAGGCAGGAGGAGGTTCAGCCCTACTCTCAAAGAGACCCCCACCCTCCAGTCTTTGAGGCGGGGTGGGGGTAGAACATACCCTTAGAAAATGGGCATAGAAAGAAATACCTGCCAGAATGCCTGATGAATCAATATAAAAACTGTAGCTAAGGGGACATGGTTAAATAAGGCTAAAAGCTAATTATCATGGAAGGCCTCCTGGGAGAGGCAGAGATTGGGGGATGATAAGAATAAATCACATTTTTATAGCTTTACAAAGTACTTTCTTTATAACACTTTGAAGTAGTAAACAATACAAGTATTTTCCCCTTCAGTAGCTCGGGTAGCTTTAGTTTCAGGGGTTAAATGACTTGTCCATAGTTATACCTCTCTCTAATAAGTGTCAGAGCTGGGATACACACTCTACAAAACCATGTCTGATGTTGCATGCTAAGTCCAAGACAGCATGTTTGGGGAGGCTCCATAATCAGACAGGAGTAGAACCCAGGATTTTGAACGAGGACAGATGAATTTGAGTCTTGACCCGTCTAACTTTTGGTGCATTTCTGAACTTATCCTGTTACATTGTCTACAAACACTGGACCAACAGTCTTAAGGCCATCTCTCCCTCCTAGGCAGGACTGAACTTTTTTTCGGGACTTTGCTGGGCTGTAGAAATTAGTAGGATCCAGAACTAAAAAGGACCTTAGAGATGATCTATAGCAGTGATATCAAACTCAAATAGAAATGGGGTCCACTAATCCATACATAAGGATCCTTATGGGTCACATATTGACTTAGTTTTAAAATATAGCATTATCTATTTTGTTAAATTTTTGTTTATTTCGTTAGATACATCCCAACTACATTTTCCTCTGGTTTGCCCACACAGGGGAGTGTGGTGGGCCCTGTATTTGACACTTCTGGTTTAGTTCAGCTAGTTATCTCACAGATCAAAACCTGAGGATGAGTGACTTGCTCAAAGCAGTAAAAGGCAGAGCTAGGATTTGAATTTGTGTCAGCCTAATCTAGTGTTCTTTGTACCACACTGCTCTGTCACTCATTAGAGGAAACTGTAATGAAGAACTACTTTTATAGAGCATTTTAAAAGTTTTAAAGTATTTTTTTCTATCATCCTAATGGTTCCAGAAGGGTAGGGAGGGGAAGGATCATCCCCCTTTTACATATGAAGAAACTGAGTCCCGAAGCAGCAAAATGTGTTTCTTAAAGTCTTAGACAAGTTTAGGAGCTCTTATTGATGGTCAGAGGTTGGGAGCAGAAGGAACTGTATCCACTTCTTGCTTCCTCTGTCTTTCTGTTGGTGGGATGTTGGTTGGGTTGGGAAGATAGACCACAAGGGAAGGAGACTTTGCTGGTGATTCATAGGTGGTGTTTCCTGAGTCCTAGCATCCAGTATCGTAGAGCTCCTTTCCCATGGAAATAGTTTTTTTTTCTTACTTTTATCTCATTTTAACTTCCCTTCTTTCTAGGTTTGAAGGGAGGGTAGATCTGCAAGACAGTAGATTTAGAAGAACATATTTAGTGACTGAATTTCAGTTATGAACATAGAATTACGTAGTTCTGTACTCCCAAAGGAGGCCCCACTCACTATAACACCCAACCTCATTCCTCTTCCACTTAAGACCTTCTCCTACGTCCCCAGACAGTCCATCCTGATTTTGGACAGCTCTGTTATCTCACAGACTGCCTCATACAGAGTGAGCACTTCAGAAATTGGGAATATTTTCCCCTTCTTACGGCTGAAACCCTCCTTTCCACCCTCTTTTTAAGTGGTCCTCCTAGTTCTGTTGTCTGAATCTAAGTAGAACAAATGCAGTCCTTTTTCCACATGAGAGTGCTTCCGATACTTGAAAACCACTATTATGTCTCCTCAGAGTATATAGGGTTTTTTTTCCTTCAGAAAAGCTATATAATGCTTTGTATACACACAAATAAGATTTTTATCATTCCCAATGTATTCAGTCTGGTTGCCTTCCTGGATGTGCTCCCAACTTGTCCAGTTTCTTAAATTGTGGTGTCCAGAGTTGAGCATAATATTCTACCAGTGTGCTCTGATCAGGACAGAATGTATTGGTGCTATTCCATCTCTCATTTTGGCCGCTATTTTTCTGTAAATGTGACTTAAAATTGTACTGGTTCTTTAGGCCGCCTTTCCTTCTCCTCCATCCCTACCTCCAACCCAGGGAGGGGGTGCCTTAGAGGTAAGTGTCAGTTTAGGGAACCTCTGTAGGGCTTAGAATTGACACAGTCACTAACTCCAGTAAAGGTCCTCTGAGGCCATATGATTTCTTTCTGGGGAGTGGTCCTGGACTTCAGAAGGGAGCCACTGGGAAAAGCCCAGTGGTGTAGGTTCTACCTTTTTCCCTCCTCCTTCTCTGACACCCCAAGCAGCCAGTACCCTTCCATTTGCCTTCCCTATCTCTGGTGTGGCCGGAAGGGCCTGGCTGTGACTCTCATTTCCTGGGATGATGAATAGACCAGCCTCCCTCTGATTAGCTCAGATCTTCCGCTGTAGGGAAAGTGTTGTTCCGGCCTCCTGGGAGACTGAGGTGCTGCTGGGAGGGCCAGTTGTTTTTTCCATACTAAGCTACCTTATAACAATCAGTTAACTCCTATCTTACTTTATGTAACCCTGTAACCTTAAAAGGACAAATAGTGTGGTATAAAGAATGGAAAGCTGTCCTCAGACTCAGGAAAACCTGGGTTCAAGTCCCACATCTGACATGTGTCTATCTCTACCTATCTCTGTATCTATATATCATATATAGATCATAATGTGCAGCATTGGAACACTGATAAAATAACAGGTTGTATTTAGAAACAGACCCCCCCCCCCCCAAAAAAAATCCCTCTTTTAACGACCTTACCTACCTGTGGTCTCATTAGTTCTTCACAATGACCCTGTAAGATACGTAGTCACATCTTCAATCCCGCCTTAGAAATGCCTTTTGCTTTTTGTATCCTCACCTAGGCTTTTGTCTGTCTTGATGCCAGGATTCCTCTGTGTGGTCCTTGGTTAAGCATTCACCAACAACATGCTGAAATCAGTTGTTTGGCTCTGCTGTTTATACCACTGGCAAGTAAATTGTATCCAAAGCAACCCCAGTGATTGGTAGGGGACTTAACTTTTATCCAGATGAAGTGAATGAGTGTTAGGGCTCTTTCCAAACTTTTTTGTGGTGTCTTTCCTCTCTGTGTTTGAACATCTGCCAGTCTCAAGTTAGAACAGTGATCTTATAGGCTATGTTCTCTTATAGAATGTAGTGTTAGGAGAAGCAGCAGAGAGTGAATAGGGACTGGGGGAATAGAGGAGAGACCCCTAGAACTATAGCCAGAAGACCTGGATTCAAACCCTCCTGCTCCTGAGCCTTACTAATTGTGTGTGGGAATCAGTTGCCATATCAGTATATTGAAGGAATTGGATCTTTGAGGTCCTTCTAGTTCTAAGGCTATGATTTTAGGATCCTTGTTTGTTAGAAGAGGAGGACACTGAAGCCCAGAGATGTGTGGTGGCTTGCCCAAAGTCAGGAGCCTAGGTTTCATGAGGAGCAATCCTCCTCATTCATGAGTTTTCATCTGCCTGATAGCAGGAGCTGAGGGTGGTGGGGTTAGAGAGGGGAAATGGTGAGAGGAGAGAAGCCATCTGAGAAGAGGTGTAGAAGGTGATGAGGGCAGGATGTGTCTAGACCTTTGCTTCTTGAGGCACAAAATAATATTATGGATTGAGGCCTGGTGTTTTTTACTTACTGGCTCAGGCATTTTTGAAATTTTGGCTACATTCAGTATTAGTATGACAGTACTCACAAGATCTCACAAGTATTTAGTGCTTTGTGGTTTACTAAGCCTTCCTTTCACATTGTTTCTGTAAGGGAGATAGTCTGAGTATTTATATCCCTATAACTCCTGACAGAGAGGTGATGGGCACAAAGTACGGAAAGAGACACACACTTTTGAACATGGTCACTGTATGTATTCATATCTCCCAACTGTACTTAATTATTAGAATGATTTTTTTCAGTTGGGGGAGGGGAGATTAGCAACAGTCGTACAAAAAATAAAGGCCATTGAAACATTTTTTAAATGAACAGGAGGGAAATGAACAGAGAGGGACAGAAAGAAGTTCAGAAGGAAGCACAAACAAACAAGACAGTTTTGAAAGTGGCTTGGGTAATTATTATATACTTTTTTAAAAAATAAGCACTATGAAATAGAGTTTCAGTTTTATATACAATTTACTTTTTGTATTCTGTTGTATCTGTGGAAATAGTCTCTTTTTTTTGTAATGTTTAAGTTCAGAATAAAATTTTTAAAAATTTAGATAAGAGGGATGGCTAGGTGGTGCAGTGAATAGAGCACCAGCCCTGGAGTCAGGAGGGCCTGAGTTCAAATCCAGCCTCCGACACTTAACACAAAAAACTAGCCGTTTGACCGTAAGTCATTTAACCCCAATTGCCCCACCTTACCCCCTCCAAAAAAAAAGCAAAAAAACCCAAAACAAAACAAAATTTAGATTAGAAACCCTGTCCACAAAAATGACTTCATAGGAGCATAAATTTAGAGGTGGAAGGGAGCTTAGATGCTATCTTGTCCTTATTTTAAAGATGAGAGGACAGAAAAAGGTTAAATAACTTGCCCAGTTTGAGGCAGGATTTGAACTCAGTCAGGAAGACTCTAAGCCCAGTATACTATCCTCTGAAGAACCCAACTATCTCAGGCTCATACAGCTATAATTCTGAACCACAATTAAAACTCAAGTCTGAAATATAAATCAAGGCTGCAAGTCAGTGTACTCTCTGGTGTACTCAGCTTTTCCTCAGTAGGTGGGGCTTTGGGGGAGGGGGAGAAGGGAATTTGTATATGCACTGGTAAATGAAAGATGAGAGGTGGTATGATCAGATAACTATGACATAGAGATTCTCTTCCCTCCTAGAGGGCCCACCCATACTTCATGATGAAGCCTGTTTCTGATGAGCGGAAGAAGTTACGTATTAAATACAAACAGTCTCCTTTCCCCTCATTTTTAGCCTAGTTTGGGGTGTTTGCACATTCCTCCAGATTTGGCCTTTGCTAAGGAGATGGATATCCCTGTTGACTTTGCTTTCCTACCTTCCCTTTCAATAGCTTTTCACATAAAAATTCCTTCTACCTTTCTGTGTTTATTCTTCTTTCTGAGTGGAGAGAGGGATGTTGAAGTAGGATGGGACAGGGAAGCAAGTTGGCTGACCTCCACAATGCAGTTCCACTAGACCCATTCAGACTTCTCTTTCCTGAGAACTCTGCTCCAAGCCTTCATGCATTCCTGTCCCAAGGCCTTTTTGTACCTGAATTACCCTCCCCATTTTTGCCTTTCCATATAACATGTGGCCCTAGCCAAAAACTAACTTGGTCTCAAGCTGCATTGAGAGAAATATTGTCCAGAAGGAAGGATGTACTTTAGCCTAATCTGAAATATTTTGTTCTATTCTGGGCACCCATACTTATGGATGGACATGGATGCATTGTAACATGCCCAGAGGCTGGTGAGAAGAATGCTGGGAGTACTGAAAACCATGCTTTATGAGACTCAGACAAAGCAATTGATGTTCAGCTTAAAGAAAAGATGTACTTTGGATGTGAAAGTTGCTTTCCATTATTGGAGAGCATATGGAAGCATGTAGAAACCGCACTAGACTTGTCCTTCTTGTTCCCCAACGCACGAAGAGGAGATCAAAGAGGTACAGGTTGTAGAGTGACAGCTGTTGGTGCTGCTTCCTCTTATGTAGGAACTTCCTAGCAATCAAAGATGTCCAAAGGTGGTAGAATGAGCTATCTTCAGAGGCAATGAATTGCCCATCTCTGGAGGTCTTAAAGCAGAGCAGCATGGCCACTTGGAGATATTGTTGAGATTCTTCCTGACCAGGGAGGTGTTGGAATTGATTATCTCTGGTGTACCTTCCAAATATGAGATGGTGACTACCCCAGAAAGCCTTCCCAGTCATTCCAGCCTTGCATTGATCTTATCTTTAACCTCTATGAGCACCAACAGCACTTGTCTGTTAATTCTCGTTAATTATGCATATTTTCAAGAAATGAAATAAATGAAATTTTCAACAACATTTTATTTAATTAGCATAAATTTTAGCCATGACAATTTCATATAGAGTAAAAGCTTTCATTAGCTGTTTGGGACTATTTTCTATATTAATGAGATTAATTTAATTAATTAATGAAATTTCCTATGTGTCTCCTATGTTTTCCTATGTCTTCCTATGAAATCTCATTTATGCTAATTAAATAAAATGTTGTTTGGAAATTTCATTCATTTCATTTCCTGAAAATAAGCATAGTTAATGATATATCCTATGTGTCCAGACTATAGGGACATCCTGTACTACTCAATTTAGCTCTTAACTCAGAGGATAAGGCAGTATAGATGCTAACTTTTCATATGGGAGTCTTATTGCCCCAACTGGACCATGAACTGAGGGGCCAGTTTGAGAAAAGAGTAAGGGAAAGGCAGGATGGAAAGGTGAGTAGAGTTGATGTGGGGCTTATTCTGAGATACTGGAAAGTAGAAAGAACATTGGTCTGAGAGTCAGGGAACTTAGACTTTGGATCTAGTTTAAAAACTATCTGTGTGACCTGAGGCATGTCACTTCCATGTCCTGGGCCTTGGCCTCTTCAGACAAGGCTGTTCTGTGCTGTAGTGAAGGCAGAAGGTCTTTATTCTTGGAAATTTACAAACTTAGCTGGGGTGATAACACTCCTGTGCATGATGTGACTTCAGAATATTTGTGCAGCATGGATCCCCAAGCCCTGAGAGGCCACTGAGTGAGGAAGGAATGTGAAGGTTCTTTTTAATACACTGGCCATCCCTCTGAGCAGCCTGGTGTCTCTGGAGGAGACTAGGTCACAAGACCAAGTGTACAGAGATTTGGGCCTTTGATGCCCCATCCTCTTTATCTAGCTCAAAAGGCTTCCTGGTGGTTATATCCTTCTGTATCCCTTCAACCCAAGCTTATTTCACTCTGAGGGTCTGAGAATTTGGATTTGAGTTCCTTCTAGGTTTTCTGGTTCCTGATTCTTGCATTCAGAGAGTGTTGGGTCTTCCAAGGGCCTGAGGGGCCAACATTGGTGCTTGATGAGTGTGACTGGCATCCCCAGAAAACAGGGTCATCTGAGGAAACAGACAGGAAGTTAGGGGATTTGGGGATGAGTAGGGCAGGGTTGAGTTACTGAAAGAGAGAGGACTCAACAGGTGTCCAGAGCTGAGGGATGGACACTCATTTCAACTTTTCAGTGGGTCATTGGCCATTGCAAAGATTTAACAGAAGGTAGGGATAAAACTGAAGTCTGTAAGGTATCCTGGAGTTCACCAGGAGGAAGGCAGGGTCCTGACTGTGGGTGCTTTAGGCTGGGTTCTCAGTACTGTCGGGGAAGAACTTGCTCACAGTTCCATAGCATCCCTGTAAAAGAAGGCACATAAACAGGAGTATGCTGGTAAATGATTAACAACCGGCTCTCCAGGAAAAAAAAAAAAGCCTCATATACTTAAGTTTAATCATCATTATTAACAGTTCCTCCATTACTTTCTTAAGTTCAGATTATCAACAAAATAATAAATCAAGCCCTATCTTGTAGTGTTTGACAATTTCCAAGGGATAAATGCTCACATTGAAAATTTTAGCAATTGGCTCTCAAGATTCAAGCTAGCTCCAGCATACCTCTGGGTGCAAATATTAGCCCCATTTTGCAAATGAGAGAATTGAGACTCAGGAAAGTGAAGTGACTTGCCTGTGATTATGCAGCTAGTAAGTGTTAGAGCTGAGATTAAAAAAAAAAAGTTCTCCAGATGGATGGATGAATGGATGAGCAGATGGACAGACAGAAAGATGGAAAGATGATGGATGGAAGAATAGACAGACAGACAGATGGAACAAGCATTAATTAAGTACTTACTAAGATATAGGCACTGTGCTAAGAACTAGGCATAAGTATAAGCAAACAAGCCAGTCTCTGCCCTCAAGGAGTTTACATTGTAATAGAAGATGGTATTTAAAGGGGAACTGGAAATGCAGTGAGGGAGATAAGGAGAGAGTATTGTTACTAGTAAGGAGGTGGAGAAATCTGGAGAGTGAGTTGAATTGGGAATGTCTCACGAAATAGCATTCTTTCTATTATTATAATTTTTATTTATACCCTCCAAACCCTAGCTGTGTCAAGTAAGCTGTTTTCTGTGGCCTTCATACATATTTAATAAATTAAATGACCTGCTATGTGTTTGGCACTGCGATAAGCACAGGGGGTACAAAAAGAGGTCAAAGACAGTCCCTGCCTTCAGGATACAAGAAGCAAACAAATAGGGACTAGTTAAAATAGGGAAGGCACTAGGATTAAGAAGGGTTGGGAAAGACTTCCCATAGAACAGTGGTTCTCAACCTTCCTAATGCCCCAACCCTTTAATACTCGTATGTGGGCGGACCCGCCCTGGAGACCAATAGAGGAGCCGTGTCTCTGTTCCTAAGACCATCTGAAATAGCGTTTTTTGATGGTCTTGGGCAACCCCTGTGACCCCTGTGAAAGGGTTGTTCGACCTCCAAAGGTGTCATAACCCACAGGTTGAGAACCACTGCCATAGAAGATGGAATTTCGGTTGGGATTTGTGGGTGAGTGAAGGCCTGAAGACCATTAAAAGTTGATTGCAATAGTTTAGAGCAGTAGGTGGTAATGAGGGTCTATACTAGGGTGGTGGCAGGAGGAATAGATGGGAAAATGCTGCAGAAGTAAAATCAACAGGGCTTGACATTTGATTGGATATGAGAAGTAGAGGATAGGGAAGGGTCAAAGATAACCTTAAGGTTGTAACTAAATGTTGGAGATTTGTGGAATGGTGATGCCATAGCAGAAATACTGAAATCAGGAGGAACAGTTAGAGAGATAGGTAATGATTATCTCACAGGTGTTTCAGTCAAACCTGAGCTATTCTTCCAAGAAACCCTAGGGAGGATTTTTGAAGAGGGTGAATAAAAGTTGTCTTTCTCTGTGAGCGACACATTTACTCTTACATACACTTGCTATTATATTCTTTTTTTACCCAAGCCCTCCCCACTCACCTTCATGACCATGTACACATTTATGAACATATATGCTGTCACACATCTCACATCCCCTAGGGTAACAGTTGATTCCCTTCAACATTTCCAAGAAGAGCAACTTCTCTGAAAGAAGACAAACAGTCTTCCTATTTGCAGGGGGAAGGGGGAGTTGGAGAGGGAATCTCTTTCCATGGCTTTCCCCTGGAGTAGGGGGGGGACTTTCCTCACAGGCCACTTAAGCCCTTCCTGTTATGAGTTAAAACAACACACAGCATGTATGAAAACAAATTCACACTGCTGTTGTTTTTAGCTGAGTATAGGAGACCGATGTTTAATTCAGGAGAAGAAAATATTTTCTCAGATGTCTAAATGCTTGTGGACCCCACTTGGGCAAGACTATAAACAGTTTGGGTTTCTGGAAATGGCAAACCTCACAGGGATAAATTCAGAAATTCCTGGGGATCCAGGGACTTCCTCAGGTGCCTTCCTTGTTTAACCCAGGTTTTGGTGGGAATTTCTGATGGCCTTGGTCTTGGTCTCAAATGTGGCTAAGTTGATTTTGTTTGCATTATGGCTATTTAATTTCTTTTTCTTTTGAATTAAAAAAAAAATCTGAACTTAAAACAGATAGAACAAGCATTTCTTTCTAAAGAGAAGAGAAGAAAAAGAAAAAGAATATCATGCCTCTTCTTAAACATGCCATTGACCTCCATAGAAACTTAGGGCATGTTGAGACCATCTTATCTTGGAGCTCCCCTCTAATCCCCTCTCCAGATGGACAGGCATGGCTCCTCTTGGGGTGGTTCTGACTAATACAGGGCCAGGCCACGGAGAAGAGGTCAGTCATCCTCTCCACTCCCCCTCTCTTCCCCCTTGGTAACTCAGTCTTGGGTATATTCCATTGCCCTAGAGGACAGTGTCTGTCCACCCTGACCAGAGTCACTGTGTCTCTTAATTTGCAAGTATTGTTTGAGTAGATGTCTTTGGGAGGTATTACAGGAAACAAGGATCTAGACTTTCCATTATGCCTCTACTTCATACTTAGAATCTCAGCCTTGGAAGGACTGAGCTGGAATAGGAAATTAGAATCTGAGAGTTGAAAGTAGGGAGGCAGCATGTGGAATAAAAAGTATGGGATTCAGCTGAACTTGGAGACATGGATTTTAATTCAGCTCTGACACTAAGTAGAAGACCTTGAGACAAGTCACTTAATTTCCCTGGGTCTCAGTTCCCACATCTGTAAAGTGGATATAATGTACTACCTATCTTATAAGGGTGATAAGAAGAAAGTGTCTTGTAAACTTGAGGGCAATGTGGGTCATTAGTATTGCCTTTGGTTGATACTGCATTCTCCTCTGCAGCATCCTTGGCAGGTGGCCCTCCAGTCTTTACTTGAACACATCCAGTGGCAGATAGTTTACTGCCTAATGAGGCAGTGGATTAGACAGGTCTAATTATTCAGAAATTGTTTTCCTTATAATGAACCAAAATCTGTCTCCTCATAACTTCCATTCATTGGTCTTTGTTCTACACTCTGGAGGCACACAAGTGTACAGTGTGTGTGGACTGAGGCCTATGGTAATGTCATAGCAAAATATGATAGACATTCCAGGAAGCCAGTGTTGGAGGAAGGGGGACTTCCAATCCCCTGGTGGAGGAGTGGGAGGAAGAGATGGAGGTTCCAAGCTTCAGGGTGTGGCACTTATGTCAGATTGAGATGGGACAGAGCAGGAATGATCTGGCTCTGGGGCTTAACTAACAATGCCTAGTATGGAAAGAGGGAGTAGTATGGGAGTGGCAGGAAAGCTAAGAATTTCCAGGGATTTAATAGGATCTTCATTATTATCATTTTTTTCAGCTGTAAGAAGAGACTTGGTGGAGGTGAACAAGGGAAGGGTGGGCAGGCATGATTTCATAGCCTAGTCTTGAAGTCTGGTAGTGAGGAAACCAGACTTCCAGGGAGGCAGGTGGGACAATGAAAAGAACAGGGGCTCAGAAACATCCAGTACAAGCCTCTCATTTGATAGATGAGAAATTGAGGCCAAGAGAAGTGACTTGCCCAAGTCACACAGCATATGAGTAGTAGAGTTGGAACTATAAATGTCACTCAAGAACAGGGGTTCTTAACCTGGGGTCCATGAACTTGTTTTGTTCTTAAGATAACCATATTTCAATGTAAGTCTAATCCCTCTATCACATGATAGCCCTTCAAAAGGTAGAACAGAACTATCGAACATCCTCCTTCCCCCACTCTACCAAATCTTCTCATCTCTGCATCTCCAGATTCTTCAAACTCTCATCATATACATGATCTCAAGACTTTTCTGTACATACTTCAGCTTATATAAGTTCTTAAAATGCAGTTGCTGGAATTGAATATGATCCTTCAGATATAGTCAAACCATGACAGAGCACATCAGGTCTGTCACCTCCCTTTTCCCAGGCAGGCTATACTTCTATTGATACAGCCTAAGATTACATGAGCTTTTTTGCTGCCACCCTGCATGGTTGACTCCATTAAGCTTGCAATTCACTGAATGCCTCAGTTCCTTTCTACAGGAACCATTGACTAGTCACGCCTCCACTGTTTTGTACTTATGAAGTTAATATTTTTGGACACTAGTGTGTCTATCCCTGTTAAGTTTCATTTTATTAGAGTCAGCTCACAATTCTAACCTGTCAAGATCTTCTTTGATCCTGATTATGTGTGACATCCAACAGGTGAGCTACCTATCCCAGCTTTTTGTTATCTGCAAATTTGACAAGCACTCCATCTATTGCAGCGGTTCTCAACCTGTGGGTTATGTTCAGTTTGTAACAATGAAAACACATCCTGCATATCAGATATTTACATTACGATTCACAACAGTAGCAAAATTACAGTTATGAAGTAGCAACAAAAATAATTTTATGTTTGGGGGTCACTACAACATGAGGACCTGTATTAAAGGGTCATGACATTAGGACATTAGGAAGATTGAGAACCACTGATCTATTGCCTTAGCCAAGTTATTGATTTGTTTAAAAAAAATATTAAAAAACAGAAGGCCAAAGACATTCCCTTAATGCACCCCACTAGAGATCTCCTTCCAAGTTCAGAGCCAGAGTCAATAAACACTGATTAAATGCCTGCTATGTGCCAGGCACTGTGCTAAGCTCTGGGCATAATATATCCCCTGAGTCAGATAGTTCATAATCTAATAGGGGAAAAGGAGGCAAAAAAAAAGTTGAAAATAGGATGGTGGCGGATCAGGGAAGGGGAGTAGTAAAGTCCTGTAGCTGGGGTTGGAAATAATCTGAGGAGGTATGAGTTACAGAGTTAATTTCATCTTTTTTTCTTTGCTTTTTTTTTTGGAGGGGGCTATTGGGGTTAAGTGACTTGCCCAAGGTCACATGGCTAGTAAGCATTGTGTCTGAGGCCAGATTTGAACTCAGATCCTCCTGACTCCAGGGCTGGTGCTCTATTCACTGCACCACCTAGCAGCCCAAGTTAATTTCATCTTGCAGAATGATGAGGTTCTGGAGATTAAGAAGTCCAGGAGGTGAGACAGGCAGGAACTGGTGAGCTCCCAGATATCCATCCTCTCCAACTAGAGGGAAGGAAGCCCAGGGTGATGGAATGCTGAGAAGTTGTGAGTTTTAGAGTTGATTTCATCATGTAGAATGAAGAGTTACTGGAGATCATGAAATCCAGGAGGTCAACTGAGTGAAAAATGACATCAAGTAGTTGACATGTGGCCTTTCAGACAGTTCTAAGACTACTTAATTGTGCTAGCATCTGGCCTCCAACTTCATTTTTTCCAAAAGAATGATGAGAGAATGCTTTGCTTAAACTATATCTTTAGCATACCCCTGATCTGCCAATCCATTGACTGTCATGTAAAAGAAATGAGGTTAGTCTGACATGACTGGTTTTTTAAGTTAGATTAAATGTCCTTTCAGTGAACAAAATATTTTTTCTCCCTTCTCCCTTTCCCCTCTCCCTATAGAGAATGAAAGAATAACAAAACCTTTATAACAAGTATGCATAGCCATGCTGGCCCTTGGTTAAAACTCAGAGAGAAATGTCTTTCATTATGAAATATCAATTACAAAATTAATGGGAATTTTTCCTAATTATTGTCATTTTTTTTTTTGGAGGGGGGAAGGCAAGGCAATTGGGGTTAAGTGACTTGCCCAAATTCACACAGCTAGTAAGTGTCAAGTGTCAGGTCACATTTGAACTCAGGTCCTCCTGACTCCAGGGCCAGTTCTCTATTTACTGTGCCACCTAGCTGCCCCTGGTTCAGTTTATTTTATTTTATTTTTTTGGAGGGGAGTGGCAAGTCAGTCGGGATTAAGTGACTTGCCCAAGGTCACACAGCTAGTAAGTGTCAAGTGTCTGAGGTTAGATTTGAACTCAGGTCCTCCTTTCTCTTTGGTGGGTGCTGTATTCATTGCGCCACCTAGCTGCCCAATTATTGTCATTCTTAAATTTGTCCAATGACACTTAAATTTCAACTTTTTTTGGCATTACATAAATTAAATATAAAATTTACCAGGAAGAAACAATTTGAATATTGTGGAAACACAATTAGGGGGAAACCACACATAACAGCTGTGGAAGTTACATCAGTCAGCAAGTTCCTACTAGTTCCCACTATTAGATGCCAGGCTAGGGATATGATAGAGAAAAGTGGGACAGATCTTGCCCTCAAAGAGCTTATGTTCTATCTGAGGAAACAATGTGTTTACATGTAAATTGATAGAGTAAATACCAGGTTATCTGGGGCAGAGATAGCACCTTGGAGGGACCAGGAAGCACCTCCTATAGAAGATACTTGAGCTGAATTTGAAGGCACCAGGGTATATAAGAGTCAGAGGTCAGAAGGGAGTGCAGTACATTCCAAGCCTGTCAAGAGACAGCCCTGGGCAAAGGCAGAGAGAAGAGATGGAAGGTTGTTTGTGAGAAGCAGTCAGAAGGCCAGTTTGGCTGGACTGTAGAGTGCACCTTCCCCATTACTCCTAATCCCCATTCCCACCCTCAGTACAGAGGAATACATAATAATCCTGAAAGGGGAGATGTAGATTGTAGATTGACTGTAGATTAGGTTGTTAAGGCTTTTAAATATCCTATTCTTGTGAAGAATAAAAAAGAGTCTTTTAAAATAACATTTTATTATTTAAACATTTAAAATAATTTAAAATAACATTGAAGGCCCGCGCTATATAATATTTTCTGAGAGCTTTTCCACTTTTCAAACTACTAATGAATAAATAATTCATTGAGTCAGTTAAAGGCTGTAGGGACAAACCAATTACTTTAAGAAATGTAAAGATGAGTCTGTCACCTGGACCTAAAGACTGAATTTGTCCACTGTGAGAGAAATAGGTCATATCAAAATCTAGCTGTCATTTTCCTCACTTGCCTCTTTAGCAATTTTCTGTCATCTGACTGCACCTTCACTCCTGTCAGACATGCCCAGAGTTTCCTTGGGGGTTGGGAAAGCCCAGCAGCTCTCCTTTGGGGAGTCTGGCAAGTGGCCACAAACTAGATATTGCTCTGTAGCAACTGGGCTGCAAAGTGCCACACATCTGACTACAGGTTTCATATTATTATTTTAAAGTATTCTTGATGCTTCAAAAACAAAACATGACCATTTCCTGATATGTCTCCCCCCCTGCCATTGAAACCTCCTTTGTAACAAATTAAAACAGCTTTAAAAAAAAAAAAAGACGACCACATGGACTGTGTCTGACTCTGTATGCAGTGTACTGCTCCCACTCCCTTCTAACTCTCTCTGTGGTTTTTTTTTTTGCTTTTTGGAGGGCAGTTGGGGTTAAGTGACTTGCCCAAAGTCACATGGCTAGTAAGTGTGTCAAGTGTTGGAGGCCGGATTTGAACTCAGGTCCTCCTGACTCCAGGAGAGATGCTGTATTCACTGCACCACATAGCCACCCCCTTCTAACTCTCTCTACCTAGAGGAGGAAAGTGAATTTTATCATCTAATCTTTGGGACCAAGATTAGTCCTTATAGTTCATCTGAATCTGGTTGCTTTCCGGCGTTATTTTATTTACAATATTGTAATCATCCTTTATATTGTTCTCTCTCAGATTTTGGCCCGGACTTTGGATCTGTCCTTTGTTCTGATAACATTCTCCTTCATGTTCATCTCATCCCCCCCTCCACCTCTGTCAGATTGAAAGTCCCTGGGAGCAGAGCCTATGCCTTATCTCTCTTTGAATCATTAGTGATGGAATAATGCCTTACCTAAGGTAGATTGGTCCTCTGTGTGTATTCCTTCCATTGAACTGAATAAGCCAGATTTCCTGAATCTCCAGCCCAGGTAAACCACCAGAGAAGACCTCAGCTTTTGTTTTCCCTATCCTGCTAGACTTAAGACTAGAAGAAGCCAAGGGATCCTCCCTTCAGTTCATCATCCACTTCTTGACCTCCAGTTCAATGTCTCCTCTGGGACTGACCAGGGACCTTCTCCTTAATCACAGCCACAGACAGCCTCTGGTTGTCCTTTGAAATGGGAAGGAGGTAACTGGTCTTCAGGGTCAGTGTGAGGGGAGCCAGTATTAGGGAAGCAGGGAACAAAGTCTCACTCATGGCAATTTCTTCACACAGAGCAGAGGGCCAGAGGGTCCCATTAGCCAGCTTTTGCCTGCACATTGTGACCACTTTGAACTCAGAGCTCCCTCAGAGTTGTAAATTAGATAGCTTATGCCCTATACATTTTCCCTCCGCTTCCCCAGCTACCCATATCCTTTGCAGCAAGGTTCAAGGTTTTCAGACCTTTAGAGAGGGCTTCTGATAGGCTTGAGGAAAGATGTGAAAGCAATCATATTAAACATACTTGTTTCACAGTCATCCAGCTTCTGTCCAAAAACATCTAAGGGCACACGGCCAAGGGCAGATTGTAGGGGGCCTTATCCCAAGCCAGGGAGCTCAGGTTGACTATAGACTATAACTAATAACTAGGCTCTTGGCTCAACTCAAACTGGAACAAACTTTTTGATAACACAGGTGTCTAGAGATATTTAGAGGTCATGCTTTAAAAACTTCACTCAATCAGAAGGTAGTTTTCCTTGGAGGTAAGGAGATAGGGAAACCTGGGAAGTTGTTGTGATGGTGGTGTGTGTGTGTGTGTGTGTGTGTGTGTGTGTGTGTGTGTGTGTGTGTGAGAGAGAGAGAGAGAGAGAGAGAGAGAGAGAGAGAGAGAGAGAGAGAGAGAGACATTTCCTGCTTGTCTCCTCTCTCATGCTGGATTTTGCCCCAGCTGACTGTCTCGGCTACAGCCTTCCTGAACAAGAGCCTTCAGAGTGGAGACTGCTTTTCTGGCTCAGTTCTCTCAGACTATTTCAGATCTCCAAGTATTTCTGTTCCCTTGTCCCTGAGTCCTGGCATGGTCCTCACCCTTTCTTCCTGCCTGAGGCTCACAGACGTCAGCTCCCCAGGGAACTCGAGTCAAAGGCAATGAATGACTCACCCTGAGAGAGGAGGGAGTTGGTTGACTGACATGGGGCTCATGCTGATGTCCTGGAGACAGATCACTTCCTCCCCTTTCCACATCTAAATCTCCTTCAAGAGGAGCCTGCCTGATGGTCCATGGACCTTCTTAAGGCCATTTTGGGCCTACAAATCACATTGTAAAGACTCTTACCTTCTTCCCTGAACTATCAACTTGACTCAAAAAGCCCAGGTTTTTTTATCCTAGATCCACTCTTAGCAGAGCTGTTATTAAACAGCATTTGTCACTTAAAGGTCTGAGACTTAAAGGCTTTGCCCTTGACCCTCTGAACTCTCATGCTTAGACATATAGTTAGGGAGCATGGGATGTCAGTGGAAAGAGGGATGAAGCACGGGGCTAGAAGTCAGTTGACCCGAGTTCTACTGCTGGTTTTGTTGTTAATCTTGTGTTTGATCTTAGATAAGTAAGTTTCATCTCTTGGCCTCAGTTTTCTCATCTGTCAGTTGGGAAGAATTCTTGCCTTGCCCCTTACAGGACTGTCAGGTAGAATCTTGTGAGTTGCTCTCTAAAGGTGCTTTCTAAAAAACAAAGCAATTTGCACACAAAAGATCTTTGTTACAAAGAGGGCAAGTGTGAACCAGGTAGTTTGGGTTGAGCAACCTTAGAGTCTACTACATTTTAGGGAACATTAGTCTAAGGGAGGTCTCGGCTTATCTAGTCACTCTGGGAAAACATTCTATAGAGAATCGCCTTTTACAGTTTCAAAAGTGAAACTGAGTAAACTGGGTTAATTCTGGGTCTTTTTGACTTACTGAGATTGGAGTGGTGTGTGTGTGTGTGTGTGTGTGTGTGTGTGTGTGTGTGTGTGTGAGTGCATGTGCGTGCATACCTACATGGCCTGGTTACCCAAAGTAGGACCAGATGGGATGTGTACTGCTCTTTCCCAGGGTGACAGAAACACCAGGTCTCCTTATGCCTGTGACCACTGACCCCCAGGGGACCCCAGATCACCACTGGGGCAATCTAAGGTGTACTGTCTATACTGTTTGTAGAAAGAGTTGCATAACCTGCTGTTCCTCCTTCACCTGCAGATTCTGGACCAGCAAGCATTTTTTGTTTGTTTTGCCATCCCTAACTGTTGTCCTCCTAACCTTCATCTCTTTTTATAAACTTTACCTTGCCCTGGAATCCTTGCCCTATATTTTTAACACAGACTCTATCTTAATAACCTTCACCTTGTTCTTCTCATCCATACTCTAGCTCCATGCTTGTCCCAGTTCTCTAGAATAGCAGTTTTTATCAGAGGTTTTTTTCCTAAGTGATTTATGGCTTTTGGTTTATTGAACACTGAATTATTTAGTTCCTTAGTGTCTGTTTGTTGTTTGTTTCATTGCTCTGTTTCTCTGCTTTTTTAAACCAATATGAGAGAGTTTTGATGACTGTTACTTTATAGTGTACGTTTAAGATCTAGAAGCGCTATTCCCACTTTGTCTCTGACTCTTCATTATTTCCCTTGAAATTCTAAGTCCTTGTATTTTGTATTATTTTATCAAGTTTTATAAAGTATCCCTTTGATAATGTGATTCATATAGTCTTAAAATTACAAATTAACTTTGGTAATATCATTTTGATCATATTGGCACAGCCTACCCATGAACACTAAATATTCTTCCAGCTATTTGTTATTCTTTATTACTATAAAATACATTTTATAATTGAATCTACACACATATTTTGTGTGCTTTCATTGATTGATTCCCTAGATATTTTATACGTTTTGTAGTTATTTGGGATGGGGTTTCTCATTCTCTTATTGCCTCTTGAGTTTTCTTATTATCATATGGAAATGCTGTTAATTTTTGATGGTTTATTTGCATATGTGCTTATTCCCTAGTGTTTTCTAATCCTATCATATCATCAGCAAGTAGGGATAGTTGTATCTCTTCTTTACCTGACTTTACACTTTCAATTTCTTTCTCTTGTCTTCACTTTACTCCTGTATTTACTGAGAAAAGTTCTAGTGTATCCCTATTGTATATGATGCTTGCTTTTGTCACCTTTTTTTTTTTTGATAAAGGAAAAGATCCCTCTATCCCTGTTTTGTAGGACTTTTAGCATAGACGAGTATTATACTTTGTT
Source organism: Pseudochirops corinnae (assembly GCA_028646515.1). Lineage (NCBI taxonomy): Eukaryota > Metazoa > Chordata > Mammalia > Diprotodontia > Pseudocheiridae > Pseudochirops > Pseudochirops corinnae. Next base: position 200,061,267 of record CM053585.1, on the reverse strand, counting down.
GAAGACTTTTTCTGCATCTATTTAGCTAATCATGTGGTTGTGACTATTTTTGTTCTTAATATGATAAATAATATTGATTGTTTTCCTCATTTTGAACCTTCCTTTCATCCTGGCATTAAATAATTCTACCTTGGTCATAATGAATGATTTTTTGGATGAGTTGCTGGAATCTGCTGGGCAAGATTTTATTTAAAGTTTTTGAATCTATGTTCTCTCATGTTGTTGGTCTATGGTTTTCCTGCTGTGCTTTATCCTTCCCTGTTTTAGGTATTAGGTATTTGTGTGCTTTAGTAGATTGATTCTCCAGATATTTTATACATTTTGTCATTATTTGGAATGAGATTTGTCTCATAAGAGAAATCTGTGGTAGGGCATGTTCTTTTCTCAGTTTCTGAGAACAGTTCTGTAATTGTTCTCTTAAAATTTGCCAGAATTGTCCTGTCAGTCTATCAGAATCAGGATTTCCTTCCCCCTTCCCCCAGTTTGGTGATTTCTTTATAGCTAGTTCTTTTTTCCTTTTCTGACAGTGGATTATTTAAGATCTCTAATTGGTTTTCTGTTTAACTGGGAATTTTATATTTTTGAATTCTTTTATTTTGTTCTTGTTTTGTTAGCATAGTGGGTTCTGATAACTTATTTCTTCTGGTCTTATTGTGATTTTGCCTTGTTCATTTCCTATTTTGTTGATTTGATTTTTCTGTCTTTTTTTCAGTCAGTGTGACTAAAGCTTTATCAATTTTGTTATCCTTTTCCAAAAATCAACTTTTAGCTTTATTTATCATTTGTATAGCTTTTTTTGTTTCCAGATTATCTGTTTCTAATTTTTTATATTTCTTCTTTTGTTTTTATGTTAGGTTTTTTATTTGTTAGCGTTCTGATATTTTTTAAATGCATTGCATCATGACATCTTAAGAGTTGGAAGGGACCTCAAAGGTCTCTCCCTGCTTGAAAAATAATTCCCTCCTACAGCACATTTGATTATCTAGGGTTTACTTGAGTCCTCCAGTGAGACGCAAGTCACTGACTTACAAGATGGTTCATTTCACTTATAAATGGCTATAATTATTAGGAAATTTTTCCTTATATAAAGCTTACATCTGTCTCTCAGAAACTTCTGCCCATTGCTCCAAGAAATTTTTTCTATGAACAAGGTGAACAAGTACAGATAAAACTTCATTTAAAAATGTAAAAACATGGCCCACAGGCCATATAGTTCTCCATAAATGTTCTACCTAAAATGTAGTGGTCAGAACTGAGTACAATACTCCAAACGTAGTCTTACCCTGGGAGAGAATATTAGGACTGAACATCAGTATAACAGATGCTCACTAACCATCCTTTTCTAGTCCTAGAAACTTTCTCTTCATGTAGCCCAGAAATCACATTAACATTGGTTGACCACACAATTGAGTTTGTAGTTCAATAAACTCTGTGGTTCTGTTTCAGAACAACTGCTACTTACCCCCACCTTCACAATTATGCATTTTTTTGAAATTGATGTTTTTGGACCAATTGTAAGAATTTACATTTATCCCTATTATATTTCATTGTATTAGATTAGGCTCAACTGTATCTACAACAATTCTCTGTTCTAATAGTCTAGTAACCTAATCAAAAAAAGGAAATGTTGGTGTGTTATTGGAAATGTTATGGCTTAGCATCTTAGCTCTTTGTGATCACTACTTCCTTTTCTAGATGTCTACTACCAACCCTTTAATAATACATTCTAGAATTTAGACAAGAACTACTGTCAAATTTCCTTGTTTTCCAGTTCCTTTTCTCTTTTTTTTAGAAGATCAGGGCAACTCTTGACCCTCCCCTTCTATGCTGTGAATTCTCTTCTATTCTCCATGGTCTTTAAAAGATTATTTATATCCTTTTTTTATTTCTATTATTTTTTTTTTGGCTGGGGGAAGGCAGAGCAACTGGGATTAAGTGACTTGCCCAAGGTCACACAGCTAGTAAGTATTGAGTGTCTGAGGTCAAATTTGAACTCAGGCCCTCCTGACTCAAGGGCCAGTGTTCTATTCACTGCGCCACCTAGCTACCCTCACTATTTTCTAATGAACAAAAATCATTTTCTCTCTCTCCTACACTCTTTCCTCTATCCCTTCCCCCACTATTGGGAAAATAAAAACAAAATCTTTACAACAGATATGAGTAGTGAAACAAAACAAATTCTTACGTTGGTAACATCCAGAAGTATGTGTCATATCCTGCCTTCCGAGTCCAACATCTATTTTATCATCACCTCTGGAATCAAGATTGGTCATTGTTGATCAGAGTTCTGTAGCTTTCAAAGTTTTGTTTTGTCTTGATTTTATTTTATTTTTTGCTGTTTTGTTGTTACTTTATAAATTGTTCTACTGGTTCTATTCACTTCACTCTGCATCAGTTCATATAAGACTTTGCAAGTTTCTCAGAATCCATCTGTATAGTAATTTCTTATAGCACAATAGTATTCCATTACATTCATATACCATAATTTGCTTACCATTCCCAAACTGATGGACACCCTTTTTTCATTTCCACATCTTTGACCCCACAAAAAAAGGAGCTGCCAGAAATATTTTTGTACATGTGGAACCTTTTTATCTTTCTTTGATCTCCTTGGATTATAGACCTAGTATTTATAGACCAGTGGGTGAGAGGGTATGCACAGGAAACTAACATAGTTTCCTAGTTCCTATGAATAAGTCAGAAAGAGTCATTCCCTCTCTGTATTAGAAATTCACCTTGCGCATTACTCCTGCTTTGTCCTTTTGTGTATAGGCATCTGTGGCCATGTGTTTTCTTGTCGATTTCTTTCTTGACTTTTTGTCCCCTGTGAATTTGTAGGTGTCCTTACTACTTTTCTTCCTAAATTGTAGTTACTCTCTATGGTTTTGAATTTGGCAGATATATGTAGGCAGTTTTTCCCAGCTCCCTCCCTTTTTGCTTTAAAGTCTTTTCTGATTAGATTCTCAAAACTCTAGACAAATATGTTCTTGCCAGCTTTTGTTAGGTGCATTTTATCTCTAACCAAGAGCCTATCATTCCTGTATTTTAAGCTGTACTCTAGAAATCTAATTCCATTCTCAGATGTTGTTTTCTGAACCAACTCATCACTTTCCAAATCTGCTCTTCTCTTTTAAAACCCTTGCCTTTAAGTGGCAGCCATGATGAAAACACCACCTATGGACCTCATTCAAGCTTCCAAAAGCTTCATCGGTGCTTTCTAGATTCTTGATATTAGCGCAGTTGTGCACCTCCAAATCACCAGAAGTAGGCAGCAGTCATTTAGTTTGACGAGGCTTGAGGAGTTCTCTGTCTGATCTTGGAATAGCAAGAGATCAGATCTTTTTCTTCTTGGTAGCAGGTCCACATATAGTCACTTCACTATCCTTCAGTAACAACCATAATGACATGCCATACTCCCTCTGTTTCTTCCTAGGTAATCTCTCTTACCTGAAAGCACCTATGGTTCTATATTTTCATTTCTTGGAGAATAAGCATCTGTTACCTCCTCACAGAGTTTAGCTTCCTTCTCTTTGGGAAGAACCTCATAGCTGTTGTTTAAAGTGTTCAATTGTCTGTCTTCTCTTTTTCCACTGTGTCACATTCATTATTTCTTCCTATCTTTTCTCTTTTTCTTCACATCAAAGCCCTTCTCCTGGTTTTTAAGGAATGCTTTTTCCTCCCTGAAAACCTGGAGACTAGAGAAGCATTTTTTAAAGCTTTTACAAAGGCATATTTGCTATCAAGAACAAACAAATAGCCAAACCTGTTGGTACATGACTGTCATTTCTGCTACTGGGGAGGCTGAAGCTGGTAGATTATTTGAGCTTAGGAGTCCTGAGCTAAATTGATCTGGTATCTGTGCTAAGGCTACAACTGACATAGGGGGGATTGCTGGGAGTAGGTAGCTGCCTAAGGAGGGACAAACTGGTTGCAGGTTGGAATTGGAGCAGACCAAAACTTCTATGATGTTCAGTAGTGGGATTGGGTATATGAGTGACCACTATAGTTACAATCTGGGTAAGAGAGGGAGACCCAGTCCCAAAAAACAAACAAACAAAAAATTTAAAGTACAAACATTTTCCCCTGACATCTTGAGGACACACTGTTGGCTCAGTTCCTTCATGGTATTGGCCCCACCAAGTTCATACCCAAATGCACTCTGATGAATAGTTCTTGTCTCATTTACCATTGACCTGGGTCTTGAAGGTCACTTCTTGCTCCTTAGGGTGTCAATGCTATAGTGACTGAAAGGTCATACTGTGGAATGCTGGGGTGCTGGGGTCCCTTCCTGACCTTTTGTTTGGGCTTCATGTAGAACAGAAAAGAATAAATTCAGAAGCCAAAGACCAAGGCCCATTTTTCAATGCCACATAGTCCTGAGGGGAGAAGGACCCAAGCCCTACCAATATATACAAATAAGATTTATACAGGATAAATTGGGAATAATCTCAAAGGAAAGGGACTAGAAGGAAAGGGAGGACTAAGAAAGTCTTCTTGCAGAAGGTGAGACTTCAGAGGAAATTTAAAGGAAGCCAGGGGGACTAAGATGTAGAGATGAGGAAGGAGAGAGTTCCAGGCATGGAACTGCTCAGAAAATGGAAAGAGCCAATGAAAATTCTCACACCCTTATACTGTGGTCTCTCACTGGATACAGCATGCAGGAGTCCAAAAATGAACAGAGAAGCAGAAAGGACTGAGGCAAGTGAGAAGCATATGAGTCCTTTTACTTTTTCTTCTTGAAGGGAAAACAGCTTATATTTTTAAAGCACAAATAATAGACATTTGGTCATGGCAGAAATGCTAAAATCTCACACTGTACAGGTATCATAAAGATCTTCCTGTCCTCTTGTTGAAGTGAGCTCCTTGGTTCTCTATCAGCTTTGCTGGTAGCTGCCCTGAAGCTCTCCTGTGGCTAACTGCTTGTGAGGATCTTTACCTGCCTTTTTGCCAGTACAGTATCTCCTTAGCTCCATACTAGTACCTGGAAAACTACATCCAACTTCCTTTCCCTCTTCTTATTAACATCTTAAACTGCCTTACCTCAGTCAGTCAATGGCATTTATTAATGCCTGAGATACAAAGAAAAGCAAAGGACAGCCCCTGCTCCCAAAGAGCTCAAAGTCTGATGGGAAAGGCAACATGCAAACAACTATGTTCACTAAGGCACTAAGATTAAAGAGGACCTAGAAAGTCCCTTTGAAGAAGATGGGTCTTGGGATG
>CM053585.1:200006022-200055947 GCA_028646515.1 Pseudochirops corinnae | reverse complement strand
TTTTCTTCTTCCTCTTCCTTATCCTCGCCTTCCTCATCCACCTGCCCGTCCTTGTCTTCCTCATCCTCATCTTCATCCTCTAGCCCAGCGGTTCTCAACCTGTGGGTTATGTTCAATTTGTAACAATGAAAATACATCCTGCATATCAGATATTTACATTACAATTCATAAAAGTAGCAAAATTACAGTTATGAAGTAGCAGCAAAAATAGTTTTATATTTGGGGGTCACCACAACATGAGGAACTATATTAAAGGGTTGCAGCATTAGGAAGGTTGAGAACCACTGCTCTAGCCTGAGCCTTTTTCTTCCTCGTTTCTCCTTCCTAGGTTCATCTGCTTGAGTCTCCCTCTTCCTTCTGCTGAAATTCTCTTCCACCTCAATTCTTTCTTCTCCAACAACTTACTCTGGTTGATCCTAGACGTAGATTTTGTAGAGACTTGGCCCAAAATAAATTTAAAACTTCCTAACAATTAGAGTAACACAAATTGGATCATGGTGCCTCAGTAGGTCTTGGGTTTCCCAACATGAAGGTCATCAAGCAAAGACTAGAAGACCATTTGTTGGATATGTGAGGATTTTTGTTCATGTATGAAGAGTACTTTTGAAATTCCTTCCAACTCCAAGATTCTAGATTATATCGAGCCATGGTCTGCCTTAAAAGAAGTTCTGCCCCTTGAGGTGAGAAAAGAGTGACTCAGTGGGCAGAGATAATGACCCTTCCTTCAAGAAAGGACATGGGACTAGGTTTTCCTGTCTAACTTCAAGTCTTAGGATTTGACGTCTCAGCCCCAGGTTCCTAGAATTTTCCTGGGCATCCCCACTTTTTTTTCATTATTACTAACTCTTCTTTCATTATGATTATTAGAGGCCTACCCTATCTCTGTCTGTCCTCCAGGTCTGAAGCTGAGTTAGGGATCACCCTCATATTTTCTCAGCTGGGACTACAAAGTCAAATGCCTGGGGTTTTAGGATGCTCTTGCTCCCTTCAGGTGGGAGAGTTCTTCACCCTCCATCGGTGTTTCCCCACTCCACACTCACTTGCCCTTGTGCCTTAGGGCAAAACAGAGAGTTGGGGAAGCAGAGGAACTGGGTTGATGAGGCCCCTCTGGCTGTCCAGAACTAAGACCTCCTGGAAATGTACTGGCCCCAAAAATAGACATATTTTAAAAATAACTTGGGCTGGGTTTTTGTTTTGATTTTTTTTTTTTCCTTTTTTTCCCCCTGCTCTTTATAAATATGCAGCATTGGGAAAAGGTCAGGGCTGAAGGGGGAAGAGGGGAGGGGCAGTGAGTGGAAGCAATAGTTCTAGGCCCTTTAGCTTAGAATTTGGGCAGGGGACAGCCTTAGTACTACCTACTGTCCTATTCACTAATCTAGTCTCCTTCCATACCAATGTCCCTAAAGCAGAGGAGCCTTGCCCTTGGGGAAGAACCACTGATGGACTTGGTATGGGCTTCTCTTGGGGTGTAGCTGGTGTAGCCACAGTCATAGGTTAAATGTTCCTATGGGCGAGAAAATGCAAGGCTTAGGATGTAGGGCATAAAAACGTCCCAGAGAACAGAGACGTTTCCTATGCAAAAGGTCCCATAGGATAGGGCAATTTATTTCTTATTATGCTGCCTTCCTAAATTTCCCCATTGAAAGTGTTATAAAATGCCCTCCTTCCCCTAGATCATTCCTGTTTAACCATGTAATGGTTAATGGAGGTGGAACACCAGGGATACTAGAATTACCCTCCTCTAGACCCATTTTCTGACCCGAGTTGGGTGGTTTGATACATGTTGTTTAGAGGAGAATAACCCATCCCAGTGAACAAACCCTTCTTCCCTCTCATCCTTACTTTCCTGCTTCCTGAAGGGGCAAGGGAGGAGAGGTTCTATTCTCCGGGTATCCTGCCTAATCTGTATCTCTTGGAGTCAGTGTTTGTGTAAATGCTCTAAGCTGGGAAATATGTAGCTAGAGAGGCAAGCCAGGGCCTTTCAGTGGGTGTGGCTAGCATTGCCACAGCCATAGAACCAATGTGGGGATGGGGGAGGCTCCCACAGTTTTGGTGGCTATCTTTCTGAGGGTAGGAAAGGATTTATTCTGAGCCCTAGATGTCCCATCTGGAAGCAGTTTAATCTTCCTGGCACCCCTTACACCCTCGCCCCAGGAAGCTAAGGACTAAGGATATAGAGGGGTGGCAGAGGGGTATGTCAGTGGGTCCTATGGTAGGGGCATCAGGAATACCTTAGGTAGGACTAGTGCTAGCTTTGTCTTTTCAGTCCCCAGACAAACACACACTGATAGTCATTTGTACTCTGTTTCTAGTCTCCTGGGAGACAGCAGGAGGGTTTCATCAGTGCCCATCTCCATTGCTTCCCCAGGGAGCTTCCCCTCCCTCAGCTGAGTTTGTGCCAGTCTCTGGTGACCTTTCCATGGTGTGTGTTCTGCAAGTTGGATGCAGTAGTTAGAAAACATGTGCATTTGGATTGCACCAGGCCTTTTGCCCACAGAGTTTTCAGTCCCCCATGCTTCACCCTAGGACCCCTAGTCGGCTGGCCCAAATTCAACCCCCCCACCTCCCAAGGGGGCCAGCCTGGGATGGAGCTGCCAAAGGGGAATGGAAAAAAACACCAGATCAGATCAGACTGGCATGTGAATAGCTTCTCCTCCTTCCCTCCTCCCCTATCCCCATCCCAGCCCAGGCCCTATTGGGAAAAGTTGCTCTGGATTGCACGAAGACCTAACTAACCCTGCCTGGCTTTGACTTTGTCCCTGAAAGCTCCTGGCTGCCTGGGAAGAACCCCCTCCTCGAGACCTAGGAGCAAGAAGACACCCAGCCCTTTCCCATCAGTGTTCCATGAATGCCCCTTTCAGGCTGTGGAGTTGGAAAAAGGCATGTCCTTTTGGGGAAGCATGGTCTTTTTTCTGAGTAGGTACCTGGTTCTCCCGATCTGGTCATTCCCCTCTTCAGGGCTATCTCAGACTATTAACAAAATATTAACAGCCCAAGGGATATCAGAGATCATCTACTCTAACTGCCTCATTTTACAGATGGGGAAACTCCAGGGGAAGAGAGGGGAAGGGAGGAGATGGACTCATCATTGTTCACACAGCTAGCTAGTGGCAGAGTTGGGGTTCAAACCCAGGCCTTCTGACTCCAAATCATGTTTCCTGGCTCTAGGTTTTAGGCCTTGGACTAGATTTTTATACAAACTCCTGGAAATCCCTGTTTACAGACTCAAGGACATTAGAAGCTGACTAGAGCCAAGTTGGTTAGAGCTGACTAAGAACGGTGTCTGCCAAACCCTAAGGCTCTTGGGTTTTCACCTGAGACAACACTGCCTTATGAAAGGTGGTGGGTGGCCTACCCTTAGGATTGACTCTTTCACCTGGGCCCTGATGAAGGGACAGCTGATGTCCTCCACCATGGACCAGTGGCAGAGTTGGTAAGAGCCTCAAATGCTTTGGAGGAAATCTACTAGATTTGGAGTCTGATTTGGAGCTTTGGTTAGATTAGGTCTATGGCACTCGGCAAATCATTTCAACTCTCTGGGCTTGTTTCCCCATCTGTAAAATGGCATGTTCACAGTATGATCCAAGTCCTTATAGTTCTAAATGCAGTAACAGTAAATTTGATGACAACCCATAGTCATCTACTCCATCACTTGCATCTTAACAGATGAGAAAACTGAGGTCCACAGAAGGAGCATGACTTACCCCAGGTCACACAACAAATTCAGGGCAGAAATGCGGGAATCTGTTTTTGCTCTACTATGCGTGCTTATAACAGGGGCTTTTGTTTTCTTTCCCAATGTGAGAAAGAAATTTTGAAAAAAAATATTGGGCAATGAGGTAGTGCAGTGAATATAGCACTGGCTCTGGAGTCTGGAGAACCCGAGTTCAGATGTAACCTCAGACACTTACTTGCTGTATGATCCTGAGCAAGTCAATTAATCCTAATTGCCTTCAAAAAAAAAAAGAAAAATATATAAAATTTAATTTAAAAAAAATTAGGGCAGAGTGTGCTTGGAACGTTCAGGGAGGAGAGAGCCTAGTTACTGTGAAAACTGAAGGAAAGGGGTGAAGAGGTAAGGGCTTTGCTGAAGGGTTGTGGAGAGGCATCAAAGGAGGTTTTAATTGCTAGGACTTCCTGAGAGATGGTAATGGTAATGTGGATAAATGTAAATGTCTTCAGCCTTATCTCTACATACCCAGAAAGGTTCTCTGGCTCTTCTTTGAGCCCAAGGCCACTTGATGAGGAGAGGGAGAAGGGAAGAGAATAAGCATTTATATGGTACTGACTCTGTACCAGGCACAGTGATAATTTACAAATATTATCTTATTTGATCTTCACAACATCCCTGCCAGCCAGGTACGGTTATTATCCCCATTCTACAGTTGAGGAAACTGAGGCAAAGAGAGGTTAAGTGACTTGCCCAGGGTCACACAGCTGGTGTCTTAAGTGGGATCTGAACTCAGGCATTCCTGACTCAGGCCCAATGCTCTATTCACTATAGCACCTAGCTGGTAGAGCTGGGACTTGAACCCTCATCTTCTGACTCACAAGTCCAATGTTCTTTTGAGCTTGTCCATTTGAGCAAAGTTTCAGGAGCCCTCCTCTGCTTGTCCCTTCTCTTTGATTTTGTGTTTTTCTCTGATCTGATTCTGTGCCTCTCATCTGTGGGTCTGAGCACTCTACTGTATGTCTATCCCATTTTGAGGGCACACTCCCCTTGACAGAGCCAAGAGACCTTCCCATCTTCCCCCTCCTTTTGCCCCATTCTATCTCCTGGTCACTATGGAATCTAAAGCCAAATATACAGAGGGAGCAAGAATATATTTTTTTCTCCCCTTAACTGTCTCTATCAGTCTTGCTCTTTGGGATTGAGCTCCTTCTTATATAGTTCTTTTTTTTTTTTTTCTCTTTGGATGGGGGAAGGTACGGCAGTTGGGGTTAAGTGACTTGCTCAAGGTCACATGGCTAGTTTTATGTTAAGTGTCTGAGGCCGGATTTGAACTCAGGTCCTCCTGACTCCAGGGCCAGTGTTCTCTTCACTGCTCCACCTAGCCACCCCACTTCTTATATAGTTCTATAGATTTATAGTGCAGATGGTACTGGTCATGGGGGAGGCTCAAAGGCCCTAACTTGGCAGAGTCATTATAGGGTAGAAGAGAAGCACCCAGACTCCAAGGCTGGGGGAGAGGGGGCTAGAGAGTCAGTTCTGAGTTGGATATGGATTTAACCTCTCTTCTCTCATCTAAAAAACAAGGGAGTTGGACCAGGTGCTCTAAGGTCCTTTCTAGCTCTCAATCCCATGATCTTGTTGTGCTGAGGTGTGTTTGAATGTATGAATGAATGATTTGAAAAACAGTCATTTTACTGTGTGTAAAGGACTGTCCCGTATGTGTTTACTTGAGTCCAAATTAGCCTGAAATGTGTGCGCATGCACACACAGATATATATGGGACACATGGAGATGTGTACCTGTGTTGGGGCAGTATGGAAATAGTTGCTATGATAAATAGCCCAAGGCTCTGATCCTGTGGGAATCTCTGTGGCTCCTGCTTAGGAAGGCTAGGCTTCTTCTCCATTTCCTCAGGACCTAATTGATCAGGAGGCAGGTAGCCTACCCACTGCTGCTGTCCCATTCCCAACCTGAGGCCCAGGCTGCCCTCCCCATGGAGGTCCTTGGAGATGTGAGGGATAGAGAAGCCAACCACTTTCCCATAGTCTGCCCCACTCAGGAATCAGGAGCCCACTCCATTCTTGAGAGGAATCCTGTATCCTGCTCCATTCTTCCCAGAAGGAATTTTGTTGGCAGGGCTGTGTAGACAGTTTGGCAAATATGAACTCAGCCACATGCCAGGTGCTCTGGTATGCCTAGTAGGGGTGAGATCATTGTGGGCTGGAATAGGATAATAAGATCACAGATTTAGAGCTGCAAGAGACCTTAGGGACCATCTAGTCCAACCCCTGCATTTTACAGATGAGGAAGTTGAGAGGCCAAGTGACTTGCCCAGGATCATAGGATAAATATCTGAGGCAGGATTTGAACTCAGGTCTTCCTGAATCTAAGTTCAGCACTCTGCCCACTACCCACCTAACATCCCCAAATAATTGGGGTAGGTTTTATGGAGGAGGTTGGGAAAATAGGACTGAGAAGCTGTCCTTTTTACAACATTTTACTTCACAGAGCGTCATGCAAAAAAGAAGTCATTGCTCATTCGAGGCTTCAGTTATTCCCAGATATGAGGCTCTGGCCCTTCTGCCCATATGTGGGGAGGAGTATGTGAAGAGAGTTGTGACTGTGGGAGGTATGAGTGGGGGAGATCTCTGTCTCAGACTAGAAAAAAATTCTCTGATTAGTTCCTCAGTCAAATTTACAACAAACACCAATCCAGCCCTTAGGGATTTAGGATGAAGGGATTTGGTTCCAGGGTTTTCCAAGGAGTGACCTCCTTCCATTTTCACCCCAAAGCAACCCCAGCCCTGAGGTCCCTCCAGGAATGAAGGAAGTTGAGGTGGGGCTGGGAACCTCCAGAGAAGCTGGATTCCTCCATAATTTGACCCAGGGGGCAACAGGAGGGAGATAAGAGGGAGCTCACCTTCTCAGGAATGTAGCTTTGCTTAGCTTTCCTGGGGGAAGAATGTAGTGGGAGCCCCCTCATTCCCCACCCCCACCCTGAGCTCTAGAGAGCCACAGGAATGGGGAATGTGGTGAGGGTGTGTGAAAGCTGTACTTCTAAAGGGATGGGAAGGACCCCAGAAAAGAGCTGCCCCATTCACCCTCCATCCCGTAGGGGATGTCACCTTGCATCCTCCTAGTCACCACCAGAACTGCTTTCCCTACTCTGAGGACTCTCTGGCCACAAAGCCTTGCTCATTCTATGCTCGGAAAGCCCTCTAACTATAAGGGGACAAGGCTGACATGTAGGGAAATATGCAGAGGGGGAGGGAGACAGTCAGAGAGCGCGAGATCCTGGAATGGGGTTTCAGACTGAGAACATCCGAAGTGCCTTAGAAATTATCCCATCCAGATCCCTTATTTTGGAAATGAGAAATTTGAGGCTCAGAAAGGGAGGAGGCTCAGCACAAGTCACACACGTCACACAAGGCAGAGTGAGAATTGGAACCCAGGTCCTCTGACTAATTCTGGCATTTCTCTCGCATCACCACTGACTTCCTCTTTGAGGGATCTTGGTGTAGAAGTGCCCTGGGGTGACAGGGAGTAGAATAAAGCAAGATAAACCTCTTTTGATCTTGCGCCTTCAGCCCAGCTATGCTTTCCTGAGAATGGAGAGACAGGAGGTTATTTTCTGGGAAGACAGGCTCAGAAGGAAAAAACTGCCTCATGTTGGCAGAGCAGAATTACTCAGCTTCCCTAAGCCTGTCCTTTGATTGGAAGTAGACCCAACTTGGGCCAAAATCCACACCTGTCAAACATTGTAAGGCTTTAGAGGGGGCTGTCCTGGGGGCTCGATACCCCAGTGCAACTCTGAGTCTCTGTCCTGCCCAACTCTTCATCCTAAGTGTGTGTGTGTGGGGAAATCCATGAACCTAGATGTTCAAGAACAGTCTCCTTGTCAGACATACTTCATTTAATAGATCCTGGAAACTCTGGGTAGAGTACCATGGTGCTCGACTGGAGAGATGCAGCTTTCTATTTGGGACAAAAATATTACCACAAACATTACTTGGGTAGAAGAAGGAGGATAATGATCATGATATTATAGGTTTAGAGCTGGAAGGGATCTCCCTGTCCCAAATGCCTAGGGGAATGAGGAACTGGATGAAGAATTTATTCTCTAACAATTTACTCTTGTTAACTTCTGTTTGGGGACCAAATAAAGGTAAGTGCCTAAAAGGGTAGGTACTCTTGCCCTTGGGTCTTTTACCCAGAGATGAAGCCGGAGTCTGAACATTTCCATCCCCCTGGGGTGAGACCCTGACAGATGTGAACACGAGAGGTAATTTTTTTGGTTCCATGGCCACTCCTTTGGGGAGAGGGGGATGCTGACTAGGCAAAAAGCCAGCCTCTTCTCCTCATCTCTCTATCTCTCTCCCTCCCTAACACCAGGCCTTTTTGACAGGATGATAAATGGGGAGGTCCTCTACAAGCTAACTGCTTCAAGGGGGAGGGGAAAGGGATTCCAGCCAGGGCCCCCCAGGCTTGTGAGATACTGGCTAATGCTGGGTCTTCCAAAGCTAATGGCTAAATTTCTGTGTGAATAATTTGGGCCACTTTTCAGTCTTATTTCCAGACTAGGACAAGGCAGGGCCTACTGAGAAATCCCTTCCTTTCCCTTCTTTCCGTGATCCCCAAGTGTATTCTGTTCCTGCCTTGGTGACATCACCCTCCAGTCTAAGCTACAGTTTGAGTCCTAACCCCAGTCACAAATTAAGATGAAACCTCCGCTTTAGCGATATCACCTGTGTGAATTGTTCACAAGGGAACCTGGCCAAGAGGATCAATGGTTTGGTGCAGTACATCTGTGATGCTAAGGGATAAAAGATAAACAGAATGTGTGTCATAGAATGTCATCCCGGAAAGGAGCTTAGAAGGTCATCTCACCCAGAAGTGTCCCATGCAGCCCACAAGGCTGCCAAATGCAGACAGAACTTGATTAAAATGTAGTTCCTAGCTGAATGAGCTGGTGCATAGATTAAAAAAAAAAAAGAAATGCATAAATATGTGTGGTTTTCTAAGTCAATATGTAACCCCCAAAGCTCCTTAGGTATGGTTTAGCGTACACACACACACACACACACACACACACACACACACACACAGAGTTTCTATTTGAGATTGACAACACTGATCTAGTTGGACCTGAGAAGGGAAATGATTTGCCGAGGTCACCCAACAAATTAGTGCCAGAGCCAGAACTGTTCCTATTTCTTCTGAGCTTCCTCAGAAAAATGATGTTAAAGGGGGTATCCGTATGAATGAGATTACAGGTCCGTTAAAGTATAAAAGAGACTGCCTTATTAAATAGTACGGGTGCTACACCACAACATGAGCAAGTCCTTGGCCTAGAGTGCCTGATAGATGGAATGACAAAGCCCAGCAGAGAGATGTCGGTCTTTCAATCACAGTCCAGAGAGTTAATGAGAGTCGTCATATGGAATCATAGTTTTAGAGTTTGAAGAGACCTTAGCAGCCATCAAGGGAACCCCCTCATTTTACAGAGGCATAGAGAGGTAAGTGGTCAGACAGATAGTGTCAGAAGCAGAATTTGAACCTAGGTCTTCCTCACTCCAGATCTCTCTCTCTCTGTCTGCTGCTTCTGCCTCTTAAGTTACGTACACAGCCTTGTTAAGGACTCCTCCCAGCCTTGTCAGCCTTTCAGGGAGGAGGCTGATGGGTTTGGGGAAATACTGCAGCCAGGCAGGCATCAGCCCAGGTAGTCTTCCTTGAGGAGATACTTCATTCCCCTTATCATTTTTCCTTACCTGCATTTCTTCTTTTGCAGCTTTTTCATGTGGCCTATGTCCTCATCAAGTTTGCCAACTCTCCAAGGCCAGACCTCTGGGTGCTTGAGAGATCCACAGACTTTGGACTCACCTACCAACCTTGGCAGTACTTTGCCTGTAAGTAGACTCTAAGCTGTGACCCTTGACAGGGGGCAGGGATATGATGGTGGAAGCCCAGGAGAAGTGGGACCTACGTCTATAAGCGATCTGGAGGGCAAACCTGTGATGTCTCCCCTTTGTGAGGGGCTCTGTGGCTTCATGAACAGACCAGTGACAAAGCAGGCATGGGCAATGCCAGAGGGCTGCTGCTACACATCTCAGCCCCATCAGCCCACGATGCCTGGTATTTTGGCTCTTGATATTGCCAAGACTGTGTTTATAGAGTAGGGGCCTCCCTGTCTGCTTCTGAGGTAACTGGGACAGTGGAGCATCTTCCAGGATTCCTACCCTCACATGCTTCTCAGAGTTCTCTTCTTTCTTTGCTGAAGGGCTCCCCTTGCTCTTGTGGCCTTTCTAACTTACAGCATTGCCCTTTGGCAGTTTCATGGTCTAGTCTTGTCTTTGCTACTGACCTGGTGCAATCACTTTACTTTTCTAGACCTCAGTTTCCTTATCCTTTAGAATGAAGAGTGTGGATTATAGCACTTCTAAGTTCCCTTTCAGGTCTGCCATTCTTTATTCTTAGATTACTAGGCTCTATGTTGTAACTTTCCTGCCATATCTGACATTTTATGGTCTCTCTTCTAAGGGTTCCTTCCATTTTAGATATTCTTTATTCTCAGATTCTCTCCTGCTATTACATTCTATATTCTGTGTTTTAAGGTCCCTTATCACTCTGACATCCCATGTTCTAAGGGCCCTTCCAGCTCTCTGTTCTAAATTCCATTCTAGTTTGGACAGTACATGTTGTAAGGTACCTTTAAGCTATAATATTCTGTGACTCTAAATAGCCCTACTCCTGTGGCTAGCATAATCATAAACTTGGAGAATATTGCCTCTGGTGGCCCCCTACTTTCTCTCCCCTTTCTTTATCTTGATTCCCTCAGTCCCACCTCAAGGTCCTAGGGACCCCTTGTCTAGGGGGAGAATATAAATAAACTTCTTCCCTCTGAAGTATTCAAGGCTAAATAGGTTTTCCCTTTCAGGAGTGTTTCCATTTTAAGAGAAAAACCTGGAGAGCATTACTTACACCTTGAGTTATAGTTCTGCCTGTACTTGCTTTATCTTTCTATTAGTCTATAAATCTCTGAGGGCCTGGACTGTATCATCTTTATCTTGAATCCTCCCCACTCCAAGCCTGATTGCCCTGTGCCTGCACACTCCTAACACATACATATCTCAAGAAACAAACTTAATTCACCCAGGATTTAGTAAGTACCTTCTATGACCAAGGTACTGGATATGTACAAAAGCAAAAATGAAGCAGTCCCTGCCTGGGAAGGGATTTATTCTGCTGATGAGATACAGAGACAAGAATAATATAGGTTAAATTAAAGAGAGGAGGAACACTAGCCACTTCAGACTACAGGAAAGGCTTTCTGGAGGAGGTACCACTTGACTTACAATTTTTCTCTCCTCCCCAGCTTCTGCCCTCATGCTAGGGACTTCAACATATATATTCACTCTCCCTCAAAAACTCTAAGTTCCTTGACCTACTCCAGTGAGTTACACCTCCACCCCCACCTTTGAGTTCAAGAATTCTGAAATCCACCCCATTATCTGAGCAGCAAGGTGGCGTAGAAGATAGAGTACCAGCCCTCAAGTGAGGAGGGTCTGAGCTCAAATCTCGCCTCAGACACTTAATAGCTATTTGAAAAGTCACTTAACCCTGTTTGCCTCAATTTCCTCATCTGTAAAATGAGCTGGAGAAGGTAACCATTCCAGTATCTTTGCCAAGAAAACCACAAATGGGATCATAAAATCAGTCATGATTAAACAACAACAAAATTGAATAATGATGGTCCCTTTAGAGATGCAAAAAGGTTCATCTTTGGATAATTTGATTTTGAAATACTGATTAGATAGCCAGAAGGTAATTTTTTCAGGAGAAATTAGCATTAAATAAATAGATTTGGAAATCAGCTTTGTTGATGTTAATTGAACCCCATGGGAGCAGGTGAGATCACTAGTGGAGAAAGGAGAAAAGAGATGAGAATGACCTAAGATGGAAAACAAGTGAGAAAGGCTTCCTTTGGGAGAGTCCAGATTGGGCTCCACCTTTTCATTATGGCCATGTTGCTTTCTCAATTTTTTTCTACCTTCCAGTGAAATCTGGAGGGTTCCTAACTCTGCCTGACACACCCATGCCTGGCTCATACCATCTTTTCTCCTACAGCATCCAAGAGAGACTGCATTGAGAAGTTTGGACTTCAGACGCTGGAGCGAATCACCAGGGATGATGATGTCATCTGTACCACTGAATACTCTCGTATTGTACCCCTGGAAAATGGGGAGGTATGGCAGTGGCTGATGGGGAGAATGGAAATATAAAGGGATATTTCAAGTGGTGCTAATGGAAAAGGAAGGTATTAGGTGCAATCACTGGGTGGGAACTTAGGAGAGGGGGAAGGATGAAGGAAAGGCCTCAGAGTGCTGATGTTGAAGGGTTAAATCAGCTGTGGGAAAGGTTTCAGAAAATTAGGTACAGAAATGTCTCAGATCGTAGACTTTAAATGATCCCCAAGCCCTCTCTGAGTGCTCTACCGAGGCATTGGGAATCGCTTCCTGTGTGTGCTGTAAAGATACTTGGAGCCCACACACAGACTCTCTCAAAAGCCTGACCTGTGTGCTTTTGTTCTTTTTTGGCTGAGTTCTTTTTGACCCTGGCATATGGCTGTCTACTAGAGGCAGAAGGAAGAGGTACAGTCCTTTGTTTGAGGGAACCTTCAGCCTGAGAGAGATTTAGCACCTGCTCTTGGGGACCCTAGTCAGTGGGAAATAGTATGAGGAAGGCATATATCCTTGGGAAGTCTGTGACCTGAAGGAAACAGCACCAGCCCTTTGGGTTCCCTTAGTCTGAGAACTCAGTGTCAGCCTTTGGGGAGTCCTCTCTATGAGGAGAAAATAGAACCTTCTCTCAAGGGAGCCCTTGTTTTAATGGGGAGAGGTAACCTTGCCCTTCCTTGGAGAGAGACAGAGATCCTACAGATGCTCACCTGGGAGCATCCTTTCCTACCAGAAGCATTTGGAGCTATGGAGTTGAATGCAGATGGGCATGGTTGGCCACCTCTGCTTCAGGTGCCCTGTCTCCTATAACCTTTGAACTTTCCTTTCAGATTGTGGTGTCTCTGGTGAATGGGAGGCCAGGGGCCATGAATTTTTCATACTCCCCACTCCTTCGGAATTTCACCAAGGCCACTAACATCCGCCTTCGTTTTCTACGTACCAATACTCTACTTGGCCACCTAATGGGGAAGGCGCTACGAGACCCCACTGTCACTCGCCGGGTGAGTCTCCCACCCATAGTCTAGGGATGTCCAGGGAAATTAGGGTCTTCATATTATCCTCCAAGCAGAGAAACCATGTGCTTGGTAACCAGGCTGCAGTTTCATGCCTAGCTTGGATTCTCTGGGACAGTATGCCAAGCTCAAATTGAAATGAATCAGAAAACCACAAATTAACATTATTTATGTTGTATTTTTATTTCTTAAACATTTCCTAATTGCATTTTAATGTGGTTTGGGCAGCCTTCAGGAGTTCTACAGGACTTGAGTTTGATACCTCTTCTCTGGGAAACCTGTTGCTTAGAGGATGAGTAATTTTAAAGTTACATAGCAAGGACAGTGGTAAAAGCAGTATTTAAGCTTAAGGCTCCTCAGCCCCCACCTAGGACTAATTTTGACAGACCAGTCAGCACTCCACACTGAGTACTCCCCTGTACTAGCCTTTGGGGGATTCCTGGTCTGAACAGGAAGACTCTAGACCCACCAAGCCTTGGTTATAAGCTTGACCATTCAGTTCTGCTGAAGGCCTAAGGTTCTTGGTAAGTGGGAGGGCAACAAGGGAGATGCTCACTGTCCCACTGTTACAGTATTACTACAGCATCAAGGATATCAGCATCGGGGGACGTTGTGTCTGCAATGGTCACGCAGATGTCTGTGATGCCAAAGATCCCACAAACCCCTACAGGTAAGAAGACTGTGAAGTCATATTTGTTTTTTTCCTCACTCCTAGTACATACATACACAAGTGTGTTTGCAATCAGAAGAACACTGAACTAGGAGTAAAAAAGTCTGGATCTAAGTCTTAGCTCCCCCACTGCCTGTGACTGTGGGCAAGTCTTTCAGCCTCTCATTTTCCCTTACCTGTATAATGGACTAATTCTGTCTATTCAACCTAACTTGTCTGTTGGGAGGATCCAGTATGAGAATGTATCTAGTGTTTTGTGTACTGCGAATCTTCCCTTCCCATGGATGGGGTGATTGCATTTGCATCTTATATGTTGGTGTGTGTTTGTCCCTCATTATACATCTGTATAAATGTGTGTATGACTGAGTGTCCATATGTGATGGATCAGTCATTTCCTCAGTGCTGCTCTGAACTGTCAGACAGTCTCTGTTTTTTTTCCCCACCCATTTTGCTTCCTGTTTTGTCCCCACTCTACTTGTTCTGTCCTTATCAGAGTCTGTTTTCCATGGATTTAGGGCTATTTGTGTGTTTGGGGAGATGAGCTTGGAAAACTAATGGAAATCGGAAGGGGGAACAGCAGTGCTGGGATGGTGTCTGGGAATCTAACTCCCTGGAAGCAGGGCACTCCTTCAGAATGAGATGGCCTCTTCCCACCACAGACTTCCAGAAATCAGTCTGAGGGGGCTTGGAGCCAGGACAGATGAAGCCTGCACAAGCTCCCACCCACGCCCATGTCCAGCAAATTAGACCCCTACACAGACAGCCTCTGTTTCCAGTTACATCTCAGCAACTGGAATGTGCCAGTCATGGCCATGGGGGGGGGGGGGGAGTTTCTATATTATGGGCACAGATTTATTCTGGGCATCAACTGAAAAACTGCAGAGTTCTTGATATTAAGGCCAAGTCCTTACTGGGCTTTGGGGAGGGGTGGGTGCATAGGAAAACAACTTATTACTGATATCAGGAACTGATGTCAGGGCTAAGAATGTGAGGGTAGAGGTACTCAGTCTGGAGGGACTCAGGGTTTTCTAATTGGGTCCTGTTTAGCCTCTAGTCTCAGTTCAACACAGAGTTTTTCTTTCTCTAAGTTCCCCTGGTCATGGAGGAAGCCAGATCCTACTGTCTGCCTTTGCCTTTGTCCTGGCCAGGCATCCTGAGCTATAACAGTCCCCTGCTTTCTCAATCAAAGAAATCTCATAGGATCAAAGAATCTCAAAGTTGGAAGAGACTTCTAAGTGTAACATCCTGCCCATACAGGATTCTTCTCTATAGCATCCCTTATAAGTACCTGGCTTCTGTTTTGGGACTTCCAGAAATGCAGAGCTCATGGCCTCATAAGGTTAAAAGCAGCTTGTTTCCCAGTATTCCCAGAGTAGTCCCAGTGCTGATTCTTGGTGCCTGGGGAGCCAACCCAGGGCTGGGGAATTTTCTCAATCTCACAGCTGATTCTTGATTGTTTATGTGTCGTTTATATGAGTAGTTCCCACAGATAATCCCAAAATCACTCTACCTATTCAATTCAGCTACTTCTTACACTTCCCCAGCTGGTAGCAATGTATCTAACAGGGAATGGGAAGTGGGGAGTGGAAAAAGGGATACAGCAGGTGCCAGATAATCAGTCCCTGGATGATTGAGATAGAGCTCTGGACAGAGTGTTGGACTTGTAGTTAGTAGAGACCTGGATCCTGTTAGCAGGTTTTTTATTGAACCAGTGTCTAACCTGAGAATGCTTGGAGCTACACAAAGCAGGTCTAGAGTAGGGAGTGCCAGTAATCAAGTAGTTTAATTAACTGGTTTCTGAGTGAGGAATGTTTTCCTAGCTGAAGTAAAAGCACATGTAGGGGAAGATGGAGTGCAAGCAATCATTTAGTGGTTTCTCACGAGAAACCCACAAGTCCCACAATACTACAACTTTGGAATCAAGTGTTTGGGGGTCATGACCACCTCCCCTAGAATATAGAACCAGAGGTCTGTGATGGGAATAGATTCTGCATTCTTCGATTCACTTTACTGTGATTGTAAGCATTGGCAGAGTTTTGATTATCGGTTTAAGCTGCATTGTGAGCTCTGACCCCCAAGCTAGAGAGTCAGCTCTTGGGAAAACTGTATTTAGTGTATTCATTACACATATCATATCGATTAATATGAAATTATAATTCCCTTCTCAATCCAAATCCTACCTACTCATGACAGTTTTGTGCATGTGTGTGTGTGTTTGTGTGTGTGTGCACACGCACATACATGTGTAGATGTGCTTGTGTACAAAACCTGGCCCCTTCCTACCTTTCTAGTCTTTTTACACATTAATCCCTGCATACACCCTGTAGTCAAGCTACCCAGGTTAATTTGCTGTTCCTTGAATAGGACATTCCCATCTCCAATTTCCATGCCTTTGCACTCTTTGGAGCAGATTCAGGCAACCTTGCCCTTGACCTCAGGGCTTTCCTCCTTTATAGATGTCTGGACCGCTCTTAAATTCTCGTCACTGGCCTAGAACACTGAATTCCCTTGACCTTCTTGACCCCTGGACATGCTTGAATTCCATGTTTTCAGATCTCTTACCTTATCCAAACTTACCTTTTCACGTTCTCTTGGCTGCTGCCACAGCCACCATGTCATCATTATGCTCAGTTCTAGGACCCCCTTCTCTTTCCCTTCCTACAACCCAGCCATCTTTGATTTAAGCAAGTCATTCACAAGGAAAAAGAAAACGATCGGTTTAGAAACACTATGCCAGCATGAGGTAATTAAAAGTGCATGTATAAGACTTCTTCCGAGCCCGCTGGATGTTAAGTTTAGCTAGATTTCCTGGGCCCAGCTAAGCTCCAGATCTCCTCTGGACCTGGAGCTCATCAGCTCTTCCACAGGTATAATCCTCCATTTTAGCGTCGGAGGCAACCATGACCCAGAGTATATAGTGTGAAATGATCCCTCAAAGCAATTTTGTAATTCATGATGAGAAAATGATACAAGTAATTAAGATAAATTTATTGGAGTGGGAGGGAGAATTATTACTATAGTAGCTTAGGGGGTTGCATTTCCGAATTGGAAGGGCCCTTGGAGATTATCTAGTCCAAATTATTGGATTTGTGAACCTATGCTCTTTCTATATCACTAGAAAGCTGACAGCCACTCTCTACCCAACACAACGTACAGGGAGCTGGATGGTCTATGGATTATTACTCTTTCTTGCTTGAGGAAGCTAAGGGAGAATAAGAGAGAGGCTGGTCTTTAGGCTAAAGAGGGAGGGAAGGAAAAACCCTGGAGAGGTCATTGTCCAGGTTAAGGGAATGGACCTGGGGATATTTCTTTTTTTTTTTTTCATTGTACAACAGTCTGGTTGTATAGAGGGGTTGTAACCAATGAGTGAACACTGGGAAAAAAGAAACAAAACCAAACATGAAAAAGCACGATAGCTTGTAGATTGCTTCAGTCTCCATTTAAACTCTAGTCTTTCTAGATCTTTCTCTGAATGTAAACATCTTCCATCCTGAGACTTACAGAGTTGTCTTATAGCTGTGTGTTGCTGAGAAGATTCCAGTTCATCAAGGTTGGTCATCACACATACAGTGTGTCTGATTGTGTACAAATTTTTCCTGGTTCTGCTCTTCTCACTCAGACCTGGGGATATCATCTGTTGGAGTGCACACATCAAAATTTTGTACCCTTTAAATGTCATGGGGCATATAAATAGGATGAAGCTCTAAGAGCCACCCTTTGGTAAGGCTTTGAGCTTATTAAGTACCTACTTTGTGCCAGGTGCTATGAAATAGTACCAGGTGCTAGAAATATAGACAAGAGAGAAACAGCACACCTCCCCTGCCTCCCCTCCTCCCAAGAAATATCCACAAAAAAAATTTCATTTTTACTCTGTAAAAAGGACATCGTAGGACTTCAAACTGAAAGGGACCATTCAAAAGCACCTACAACCAGCTTATTTTACAGATTGGAAAACTGAGGTCCAGAGGACACAAATAACTTGAAAATTTTGCATGAGATGAGGGTTTCCAGTTCCTTTGTTTTCCATACCTAGTTCTATGATCCAATGACCTTATGATTTCATCTCAGACCCTGAAGTTCCTCCTTCTTTGTCCTTATAAATTATTGAAGTAATTCCTTCAAACTATCAAATCCCCATGAGGCTGCCCTCTGGAGAAGCAATATGGTGGAAGGAACACTGGACTTGGAGTCTGAGGATATCTGTTCAAATCCCATCTAGGCCATTCACTACCTGGATGACCCTGGACAAGCCCCTTTCCCTTTGGGGGCTTCGGTTTTCCTATCTATAAAATGAGGGGGTTGGTCCCTTTTGAGTCTTAGATCTATGAATTTCATGATCCTTACTATATATTGTCTTGGTAAAGTTACTTCTCTGGGCCTCAGTTTCCACTTCAGTGAAATGAAGCAGTTGGACTAGAAGATGTCAGGGGTCCCTTGCACTTTTAGATCCTATTCACCTTATGATGATCCTACTTTCCCCTGCCCCATTAGAGATTCACCACCAAAGGTGCTTTACTTTATCCATTGATTTATAGTCCTAAATCATTCTCAGCCAATCAGGCAGCGTCCAGATTACTGCCAAGCATCAGTTGCTCTGCCCACATTCCTATATAATCATTTGGCTGACTAGACATCATTCCTTCGTTGGCCTAAATCAAGGAGAAAAAGAGAACTGTTTTAGCCTCCTGAAGCTGAGAAGTATCTTAGAAACCATCTAATCCAACTCATTCATCTTACAAGTGAGGAAACCGAGGCCTAAAGAGGCTAAGGTATTTGCCTTGGATCACCTGACTGGTATGTGGGTCAGCTGAGATTTGAATTCAAGTCTTCAGCTGCCCACTCATTTATCTTTTGCTACACCATACTCTGTACACAATATGAAAGTACTTCCTTCAACCAGAACACAAAATAATAATTCAACCAGTTAATTTACCCTCAAGTTTTATAGAAGATAATTCCTTTAATTATGGTGTGGGTGGTGCTTTTTTTTAAAGTGGATGATTCATTTAACCCTCAGATCTAGGAAAGGACATAGTGTCTTCCACTGATACTTCCTCCCCCCAGGCCAGGTAGCATTGGCTCACGTTCTGAGTGTCAGTTCCTTGTCAACTTGCAGCTGTCCTGTTGAGTGAGTGGGTTTCCTCTTCTGGTGCCAAGAGAATTTCTGTGTCTGTATTGGTCCCAGTGTTACAGGGCTGTCTTTCCCCAGGGCTCTGGCTGTCTCCCATCCCCAGCAGGATGCTTTCAGATTCAAAACTAGGATATGTAGAAGCTCACGCCCCAGCAGCTGTTGGCTATGAAGGAGCAGAATCTAAGCTGAGGGCGTTAGTCTGTAACTGGAGGGTTCCAAGAGGCTATAATTTCTGTGCACCTTCTCCTGTGGCTTAAGACAGGATCTACCACTTTGGGTCAGGAGCAATGGGAAACCTCCTTCTCATTGTCCAGGATCATCAGCATTTACCTCTCTGAAGTAGAAGTTATGGGTTGCCCCCGTGGTTTCTGCTTTACAGATGGATAAACCAAGGATGCAACTTGGGTTTCATTGTTTGCTTCCATAGTAATGGGGGAGGACACTTTAGAGAGGGGAATGGGTGAACATGAACCCCTAAACATTGAGTCTCAGGCTTGTCTTCTAGAAGAGTGCAGGGAGGAGAGGGCTCTGATCTTACCCTTATCTGGGATTGGTGTCTGATGACCTTCCTGACTCCCATGGATTAGTCCTAGGGAAGAATGATGTTGAAGGCATTTGCTTTTCATGTAGCTGAACACTCTTTTTCCTCAAAAATATGTCTTTAAGCTGCAGGGGAAATTATTATGTGTAGGCTGAGGGACAAGTCTTGATCCAACTTCAGTAGGCCCCGCCATGTCCTGCTGTCAAACCTGAGGTCCCATTCTTTCACTTGAAGTCTGTTTTTCAGGGAGATCTGCTGTCTGGTTTCTTCTGAATTCACACAATTTTTTTTTCTAGACTAAATTGCTTAGAGATTTTACTGATGTTGCTTGTTTTTGTATAACATTTTCTAATGTATTTATCCCCTCTTCCCAAAGAGCCAGCCCATATGACACAAAATAAAAAGAAAAACATAATTCATCAAAACTTAAACATTAATCAAGTCTGCGATTGCATGAAGTATGCCATAGCTATGGTCCCTCATCTCTGTAAAGAAAGGAGGAAGATGCATTCTCATATATCTTCTTTGGTCGTTATAAATTTGTAGCGATCGGTTTCAAGAGAGATTCTTTTTTAAAATTCATTTTTATATTATTTTCAAGTCTACATTCTCTCCCTTCTCCCTCTTCCCCCTGACCCATTGAGAAGGCAAGAAAAACAAAACTCGTTACAAGTGAGTATAGTCAAGCAAAACAAATTAACACACTTGACCAGGTCAAAAAAAAAAAGATTTCAATCTGTATCCCTGAGTTCATCACCTCTCTGTCTGGAGAGGGGTAGCATGACTCACCATGAGTCACCTGTAATTGTATTGTGATCAGTCATTGCATTGATCAGAGTGCCTAAGTTTTTCAAAGTTGTCTTAACGGTATTATTATTGTATAAATTATTCTCCTGGTTCTACTGACTTCACTTTGAATCAGTTTGTACAAGTCTTCCTAAGTTTTCCTTAAACCATCCCTTTCATCATTTCTTAGAGCATAGCAATATTCCATCACCTTCATTTAGAAGCCATTCCCCAATTGATGGGCACCCTTCAGTTTCCAATTCTTTGCCACTACAAAAAGAGCTGCAAGAAATACTTTTGTCCACATGAGTCCTTTTCTTCTTTCTTTAATCTCTTTAGGGCAGTGGTTCTCAAGCTTCCTAATTGCTGTGACCCTTTAATATTTGTATGTGGGTATGTCTGCATGTGGGCGGACCTGCCTGGAGACAGAGGAGTGGTATCTCAGTTGCTAAGACCATTGGAAATATGTGTTTTCTGATGGTCTTAGGTGACCCCTGTGAAAGGATCATTCGACCCCCAAAGGGGTCGCGACCCACAGGTTGAGAACCGCTGCTTTAGGGTATACACCTAGTAGAAGTACTGCTAGGTCAAGAGTATGCATAATTCCGTCGTTTTGGGGGGATAGTTCCAAACTGCCTTCCAGAATGGTTGGGCCACTTTTCAATTCCACTAATAGTTTATTAATGTACCTGTTTTCCCCAAACCTTGCAGTATTTGTCATTTTCTGTTTTTGTTAACTTTCCCATTCTTATGACCCTATGAGGTCATACTCAGCATTGTTTTAATTTGCATTCTTTGATTGATTTAGAGCATTTTTCATATGACTATCGATTGCTTGGATTTCTTCCTCCAAAAACTACCTGTTCATATCCTTGACTGTTTTTCAATTTAGGAATGACTGACTGGTTAGAGAGATTCTAGATTCTAGATTGCTCATGGACACGTACTGTCTCCAGTGACTGTACTCACTCCATCTTCTTGGTGCTCACTCTATCTGTAAGGAGCTGAGAAGTATCCACCTGGGTCCACAATGTGTCCAGCTGAGTGATAAGCGACTTTTGTCTTTCGACTACACTTTGGTGATTACTGTGCATTCACCAATCTCCTGACTCTCTTAGAATGTCACCAGCATAAATGTTCAGTGTACCCATAGCTCCACGTGGCAAAGAATGCTGTGCTATAAAAGCAAAAATGTTTGGGAACCACTGGACCAGACAATTATTTCCAGCCCTAAGTCTTGTGAACCTGTGAAATAGGAACTGTTGACATTTCTTTCCTCTTGATTACCTGAGCACTGAGCCCCTCATGGTCCTTCCCCTGTGTTTCACCTTTCTTTTGCCCTAAGCTCCATCCCTCCATCCATAAGTCTGAGAAGGTGGGGATGGGGGTAGTATTCTCTTCATTTTCCCAAGATGGAAGGCTGAGACCCAGAGTGGCTTTCCCAAGGTCACACAGTGGTAGAACTGAGGCTATCCTTATCTATCCTTGTCTTCTCTAGGCTCCAGTGTGCCTGTCAGCATAACACCTGTGGTGGTGCCTGTGACCACTGCTGTCCTGGCTTCAATCAACTGCCCTGGAAACCCGCCACAATGGACAGTGCTAACGAGTGTCAGTGTGAGTATCTCTGCCCTGCCCTGCTTGTAGACATGTGCCAACCTGTGCTTGTACATGAGCAGGCTGTACCTACACAGTGCAAGCACATACTGACTTATAAATAGGTGTGCTCACACATAGACCTCAGGGGGTGATTTTGTTACCATCATCTTTAAGTGGCATTCAGACCAGTGTTTTTATCCCATTTGTCAGAGGGGCAGATGAAGGCCCAAAGTAAGGTGTGATTTGCTCAGAGTAACACAGCCTGTTAGTGTGCAAAACTAGGTGTCCTGACTCCTCATTGAGGTCTCTGTTAACCACTTTATATTGCCTTGTCTAACTCATGATCAAGTAGTAGATAGAGGTGTCCAAACCCTGTACCTCACCTAGAAAGGCTGCCCTGGAAGATGACAGGGGGAGTGGGAGGTAGGGGAACTTAGAAAGTTGAGAGGGAACACACAATGGGAAGAGGCTGGTAGGTTGTTTAGGGTCATAATACAGCCAAAGTCTTTTTTCTGTAGCCTGTAACTGTCATGGGCATGCACATGACTGTTACTATGACCCAGAGGTGGATCGGCACAAAGCTAGTAAGAACCGGGACAACGTCTACGAAGGTGGAGGTGTCTGTATTGATTGCCAGGTAAACTGATGCCACCAGTCAAAGCATCCTAACCATACCATTAATTCACCTTTATAAATGCATTGCCCCTTGTAAGGAGGTAAAGTCTTATGATCCCCGTTTTATAGATGAGAAAACTGAAGTCTAGTGAGGGTCATTGCCTTGCCAGGGGTCACACAGCTAGTCATAATAATTCACATTTATATTGTTGTTGAAGGTTTACAGGGCTCTTTCCCTCACAGCCCCCTTGTGAGGTTGACAGTGTTAGAATCAAGATTTGGATTCAAATCTTCTGGTGCCAATAACAGGGGATTCTTCCTACTGTACTACAAGCAGGGGCCAGTGGATAGCTACAGTAGGTCCCCAGGAGGAAAGGGATTGCCTTTTTATTGAGAGCAAGGTATATGTTGCTAAGTGCTGGAAGGGGGAAGACTTCACTGTTCTAGTTTTATTCTGAAATGGGATCATAGAGAGTATGAACACAGGGTCTCAGGCTAGGGCATAATATCCCAACTAAAAAGCATCCTCCAATCTCCCCACTTCCCTCCCTCCCTCACCTACTCAGCACCACACAACTGGCATCAACTGTGAGCGCTGTATCCCTGGCTATTATCGGTCACCTGAGCATCCCATTGACTCCCCCTATGTCTGCTACCGTGAGTAGGCTCTGCACCAGCAGGTGGGAGGGGAGAAAGGCCTCTCTTGCCCCAGACTTCCCATCAAGGTCACTCCCATGTGTTCTGAAGTCTGAGAAGGTGGGGATGGGGGTAGTATTCTCTTCATTTTCCCAAGATGGAAGGCTGAGACCCAGAGTGGCTTTCCCAAGGTCACACAGTGGTAGAACTGAGGCTATCCTTATTTCTTCTGATGGTCCAACCTGGATCTGTAGAGGCTCTTTTCCTTTCCCTGGGCTTCATGGGGAGAGGGAGGCAGTCTGGGACGCTAGCTCCCTGTTCTCAGCTGTCCCATTCCCTGTTTCCAGGTTGCAATTGTGAATCAGACTTCACAGATGGGACATGTGAGGACCTGACTGGCCGTTGCTACTGCAAGCCCAACTACACAGGGGAGCGGTGTGATGCATGTGCCAAAGGGTTCACAGATTTCCCCCACTGCTATCGTGAGTATCAGGAGTGGAGGAGGCAGGGGTTAGGTTAGGGGCAAGCCAGCTCCTGAAGTTTCAATTATAAGTGTGCCTTTCTTTACCTAAGAGGAGTAAATCAGAAGTCCTATCTTATGTGCTCTGGGGCTGCTGTGTAAGGGACCCCCAGACAGAAGCCTTTTGATAAAGCAAATAATTGTCCCTCGACTGATAATCTTGTGTATGTTTGGAATTTCATCTAGAATGAGCTTCTGTGAAAGCTGGAAGGGTCTTAAGACCATCTAATAGAGCTTCCTCATTTTATAGAGGAACAGAGCGAGGTCCTGGGAAGTGAAGGGACTTGAGGTCACATCGCCAGGGGGAGAGCTGAAATCTCCTCCCAATCCAGCAGCTATTTATAGTCCCAGGGTTTTATAAACTAAAACATGATGGGTTTTCTGAGAACAGAAGTCTGTGTGAAGTCCTCCCATCCCTGAATCTTTGGAGCAAATCAGGAACATTATATTCATTATATGTTACATTCAGTGTCTTTCTTGGTTTTGTTCCCCCCTTACATAACCCCTTACTCATGAAGGCCTCCCAGGGACAGGATTGCCATATGATGGGAATCACAAATGCAGTTGTTAACCAAACCACCCAAAATACAGCTGACCCACTGGAGAATGTGTGGGCCTGGGGCTATGGTAATAGGTTAGTGTGTAATTGGAATAAATCTAGGAAGGCTTTCTAGGAGAGGTGGGCTAGATATGAGCTGATCTCTGGGAGCAGTAACTTGAGGGCTGTGTACCCAAGTTAGAGAAAGCAGGTAGTGTCTGTATATGATTGAGGCTGGATCTAGATGTGAAATTAGAATGGTTCCAAAGAAAAAAGGACCAACATAGGGGAATGCTTTTTTTATGGTGGGAGTGAGACCTGTTAGGTTGATGGGAGATCAGCCCAGTGAGAGATAGAAACCTAGCTGTGTGACTTGAGGATGTCTCTTCCCTCCTTCCTTCCCTTAGCTGTGCCCTCGTTCTCCCAGAATGACACTGGGGCACAGGTGCTTCCAGCTGGACAGATTGTGAGTAAGTATCTAACTAAAAGTGACCCCTACCCCGCTTTCTTTTATGAGGCTCAGCTCCCTCTGCCTCTAGGAAAGAGCCCCACAGACAGAACTGGGGGCCAGAGAAGACCATAAACTCCATAATTCCTGTGCTCACTTCTGTCCTAGAAGCTCCTGGTCCTTGGGAAGTCCCTAGTCTGAAGGGGTATAGAAATGTTCGTGCTATTGGGGAGCTCCCAGCCTGAGGGGCAAACACAGCCCCTGCCATTGGGGGTCTCCCAGCTCCCACTTAAACTGTATGCATGGGGACAGAGCAATGGGCAGAAGTTCTGGGGCCATGCTGGATAGTGTTCATGTGGGATTTTTCAAGGAAGGCACCTTGGAGAAGCTGTCAGAGTTAAAGACTGACAGGGGCAGTGGAGAGCTGGAATCACATTGGATTGGGGCAGGGAGGGATGAGGGATGGGAGAGGCCGTGTGCAAACACTACTCACTGCCTATTGCCCCCAGACTGTGACTGCAGTGCTGCTGGGACCTTGGGAAATGCCTGCCGGAAAGACCCATATATTGGCCAATGCGTGTGCAAACCCAACTTCCAGGGTGTACACTGTGAGCAGTGCGCCCCAGGCTACTATGGACCAGGCTGCCTGCGTGAGTGTCTAAGCTCAGTGTTCCCTAACTGGGCTCCCCACCCTTACCCTCAGGACAAGACAAATCAAGGGACAGAGGGGAAGCTCTGGCTATCGGTCCCATTGTGGGTTGGGGTGGGAGAAATGTGGCCCTGGGGCCTTGAGAGAGGGCTGTCTTCCAATCATGAGGTCCCAGTGTCTCCCCATCCCCAAGGGAAAGTGCATGGGTGGAGTTTGGGGTCTGGAGGGTCCCCCTATTTACTCAGACTTTCTACTCCTCCTCCAGCCTGCCAGTGTTCCGGGCCTGGCCAGACTGGTAGCAATTGTGACAATGAGACGGGGCAGTGTGTGTGCCGTACTGGCTTTGAGGGCCCTGCCTGTGACCGCTGTGCCCCTGGCTACTTCAGCTATCCACTCTGCCAATGTAGGTTGCCCCTCCCAAGTCTTCACATGCACCATAGCACACCAGCAGCCACACACAGGCATGCAACATCCACATACAAGCACACATACGTCATGGTCCTCCTGGCTCATATTTCTTTAGTAGTTTCCCCACAATAACCTAGGGAGGCAGGAAGTATGAGTATTAATGCCCCTATTTTGCAGATGAAAAAAATAAAGGTGCAGATTGGTCACTGGCCTGCTTGAGTTCACAAGTTTAGTTTTAAAGCTGGCATGTGGAGCCCAGCGCTTCTGATTCCAGGTCCGTGCTCTTTTCATTATACCTTCCGGTGACTTATAATTCAGTAGGCACAGAGATACACTTAGGCCTGATTCTACCCTTAAGCCACTGACGAACTGTGTCAAACACAGTCCCCTTAAATTTGAAGGGCATTAGAGGCCATTCCTAGGACTCCCTTTTCCAAGTCTGGGAGGGAGGAAAGGGGAGTTGGGGATCATAGACTAATAGGACTGAGGGGCAATACTGGGGAGAGGGGAGGAGTTCAGGGCCCAGGGACTAGAGAGAGTTGGGGAGACCCAGGGAGGAGTCTTTCAGATATAACCAGTTTCACTTTGCCCCTGTAGTATGTGGCTGTAGCCCTGTAGGGACTATGCCTGAGGGCTGTGATGAGTCTGGGAGATGCTTCTGCCGCCCCGAGTTTGATGGACTGCATTGTGACCGCTGCCAAGCTGGCTACCACTCCTACCCGCAATGCCAAGGTTAGTAGGACTGGGGCTCAGTTGGGAGTCAGAGGGTCAAAGATCAGGGGAATCAGGGAACCAGGGAAATATCCTGGGGGATTGAGGAAATTAGAGGGGGCAACACTCACCTGTGTTGAGAAAGAAATGAAATAATATCTGGTTTGCAGCAGGAGCAGGAGCAAGAGTATGTAGGAAGGGGGGTTAAAGAGGACTGGAGGAAGTCAGAGAAAGTGGCCATGTCTTTAAGTATGGGCAGTTTAGTGGAAGATTAGAGGTACGTGTGTATGTGGGAGGTGGGGGGAGATAAGTGTGGGATAAATCCAAGAGACAGGAAGATACACAATGTGTTTGGAGAACATCATGAAGAAAGGTCTGGATTCTATACTATGAGCATTTATTAAGTGCTTTCTAGATGCAAGGTCCTATTTCTAGACATAAGGAAGAATGAATGGGGTCAGACTATGAAGGGCCTTGAATGCCAGAATGAGGAATTTGGAACAAAGTGTAGCCATCCACCAGTTCATTATGTCTTTATCCTGTGTCTTCTCCCTAAGTTTGTTCCTGTGACCCTCGGGGCTCCTTGGACCAGTTATGCAGTGGGGCCGGAATGTGTCACTGTCGGCCTGGCTATGCTGGGTCTACATGCCAGGAATGTGCCCCTGGCTATTATGGATTCCCTAACTGTATCCGTGAGTGAATCCTCTTTCCCTTCACCCTTCTTCCCACTCCCCAAGGACCTCCTTCCCCAGTAACCCAAGGTCCCTTGCTCTTCACCCCTAGGGGACAGGAGAACAGGATCTTATTCTGTACTCTCATCTATAAAATGGGGACATCTCCCATTTGCCCTCCCCTGCCAATCTAAAGGCAGAGATAATGCATGAGGGAGCCTTGCACTGAGGTTATGAAGCTGTGTCCCTTTCTCTGACCATAGCTTGTCACTGCTCTGAGGTTGGGTCCCTCCACACCACCTGTGACCCTGAGACTGGGCAGTGTAGCTGCCGACCACGAGTGACCGGTCTGCACTGTGACACATGTGTCCCTGGGACCTACGGGTTCCCCCGCTGTGAAGGTAGGTCTGTGCCTTCCCTCTGGAACATAAAGGACCCTGCCCTCTGGGGCCCAGGATTAACCCAGGTGTCATGTGTTTCTCTGTGTGTGTGTGTGTGTGTGTGTGAGTGTGAAATCATTTGCTTGACCTGGGCAATGTGATATGTCCTGCACATTTATGTGTCTCTATGCTTGCATGTAGTATTGGTAAAGGATATTCAGTCACATTGTCTATATGTGTGTTGTGTGACCCTGATGCTGTTTAAAGGATAGGCTGAAGTGAAGAACACTTGTCTGAACACTCACATGTGCTGTCAATTCCTGCAAATACCCCATGTCTAGACCAGTGATGTCAAACTCAGATGAATACAGGGGCCACTGTTCTGCTCATGCAGCCCACAGGGCTGCATTTTTTCAAAAAGATATTTTAAGAGAAATATAATTTTATTATTTTCAAAATGAATTAGACAAAAGGTTGCCTAGCAGGCATCCCTCAGGATTCATTATTAACCAATAAATAAGACGTCATGCATTTTTGGAGGTGTGACCAGAAGGCCCTCTAATTAATTTGTTGAGTTCCTCAGTCACTTTGATGAGATAACAGGATGTATATTTTTCTTGGAAGGGTAAACCTTCCATGAAGCTAGACATGAGCCATAGCCCACTTCCTTGTAGGCTGTTTTTTATTCTTAGTTTTAAAATTTAATATTATCTATGTTTATGGTATTTTTCAATTTTGTTAAACATTTCCCGATTACATTTTAGTCTCTTTCAGGTTGCATTTGGGAAGGACCATGTTTTTTTGACCCCTGAGGTCTAGACAATCCACTTTGCACCATAGGGCTCGGTTGTCATCTGGGATTCCAGGACAAAGATAGGAATCATTAGTGTTGGAGAGGAGGAAGCCCTTCTTCCTTGGAGGGGCCCTGGCACCCCACCTGTGCTTCAGAAACCACTATTCCTTTGTTTCTCTTCCCACAGTTGGCTCCTGTGATCCAGCTGGCCAGGCTTCCGCCAGCTCCTCTCTCTCAGAGGTAAATTTACTGGTGTTCTGACCTAAACACAGGATGGGGATTTGTATATGGCTGGGGCAGGGTGGGGAGACCTTGATTCCAAAGCTTCTTTATGCTCCTTTCTCTCTGTGTCCACAGTCCAGGGTCCTCCCTTGACCTCTGTTTGCCAATTCTTGTCATGGAGGAGGGGTCACTGCCTTCTCAGGGGCGTCCTGATGAGCCCTTAAACTCTGGGTTAGACACTGAGGATGCTATAATTTGAGAGTCATGTCTCAGAGACAGCATCCAGTACCTGTCTGTTCATTCTCTGCACATGAATTTTCCAGAGTAAAATGTTAATATCAGGATGGTTTTTCCCTCTTTCCATCCCAGTTTTCTTCCCCATCCTTCTTTGGTTTTGGAGTTCAGGAATAAAAACTTGGATGATTTTAGCACAACATAACTAGGAAGATAAAATATGTTGTCTTAATATGAGGTTTAAATAGTTGAAACTCAGTGGGATGAAAGCTCTCTACTCCCAGAATAAGGATAATTGAGACGAAGTGGTGGTAATATTTTTGCTTGGTGGTTTTGAGTGGAGTATGCAAGTTCTCTGACTCTCTGTCTCCTCTCTCAAAATCACAGGGTTCCTGTGAGTGCCTGGCTCATGTGGAGGGTCCAAGATGTGATAGGTGCAAGCCTCTCTATTGGAACCTGAGCCCAGCTAACCCCTACGGCTGCAAAAGTAAGTCTCTGTGCCTGCCAGGTAGTTGGTGGGAAGAAAGAGTAGAATCTGCTCTGGAGCCTGGGGCGAGGTCATAAGGGCTTTACCACCTATGTTGTCTATCCCCCTCTGTCCCCTCACAGTGGCCACAGTAACCAATGGGAATGCTGGTCTTCTGGTGCTGCTGGTACATACAGTATCCTCTTCAGGCACACCAGTCTCATAGTTGAAAGGAACCTTAGAGATTGTCCAGTCAAGGCAGTACTTTAGTAAAATCCACATCCTCACTATAATATCCTTGTCACCATCCAGTCTCTTTTTGAATATTTGTGATGAAAGGAAGCTCATTTCTTCATGAGGCAGTCATGAAGTTTCCCTAGTGCTTTTTCAGCTATACCTTCCAATGACTTACAGTTCACTTTTGGTTAACTTTAATTGTTAGGAAGTTTTTCTTTATTTAGCCCAGATATGACACAGACCCCACTTACTCCTCCTAGCTCTTTCTCTCCATAACTGGGACTGGTTCTGGCTCACTCACTCCACCTGTGCCCACTTTGGCAGCTATGAGTGGTTCCTCAGAGAGGTGACCAGGCAGCTACTACTGTAACTCTAATCAGTACTAGAGAGTGACTCTTGTCAGTGCCTGTTCCCACTGACACTATCTCATAAGCCCCCACCAGTGCATTTACCATTAACAAATTAGCCATTAGGGGCGGCTAGGTGGTACAGTGAATAGAACACCAGTCCTGGAGTCAGGAGGACCTGAGTTCAAATCTGCCCTCAGACACTTAACACAAAACTAGCTGTGTGACCTTGGGCAAGTCACTTAACCCCAATTGCCCTACCTTCCCCCCTCCAAAAAGCAAAAAACAAAACACAAATAAATTAGCCATTAACACTCGATCTTAACCAAAACATTTACTGAAAATGCAAAGTAAGTACCTAATAATTACATAACATCCCTTCCATAAGCCTCATTTATACTCTCCCAGGAATGCACACAGTGTTTGTGGAGAGACCAGGAATGCAGCTAAAGTACCAGGGCATTAAAACACATGCATAGACAGCAGAAATGACAGGCATCTCACAGCTATGGAACTGGGGACTTAACTGTCCTCTTACTGTCTCATGAACTTTCCAAAAAAGTTCCTTGATGAGAATAGCCCTGTATTGAACAGATACTGAGCCACCCCATGCTATGCTTACACTTAACTAACACCTTACTGGGCATTATGTTTCAGTTGGACTTGTTGAACCACTGGATTCTCTCCTTTGAAGTCGAACCTCTACTGGTCTGGGACTCCCTCCGTAATAGCAACCATAATATCCATAATTTCCAGCTTTAAACTGAGCCAATGAGCAGCTTCAGTAGAGTTACACTCTTTTAGGAAAAGGCAATGACCCTTATTCTGAAGTTGGCAAAAGCCTCTCCAGATTTGCTTCTTTATAGGATTCTTTTCCTTCTCTGCCTTCCAGAAAGAACAGGTGGCAGTGCAGAGAAGTATCTTCTGTCTTTTCTTTGTTTCTCTTCTTAGAAGCATATCATAATGGAGAACAGAGCAGAGTTTCTCTATTTCTTGTTCTTTTTAGCAAGTAATAACACAGAACAGAGTATCTTCTTTCCAACTCTTCCTATTCTCAGCAGCAGATGGCAGGATAGGATATACCAGTCACTCATTAGCCAACTACTCATTGGCAACAGAGAGAGAGAGAGAGACAGAGAGAGAGAGAGACAATCTCTCTCTAACACAATTTTGGAATTTGTGCTTTGACTTGTCTCTATTTTTTCTCCTAACCTTTCTTGAGGCAGCTAGGTCTTCTACTATGAATGACCCCATTTTAGCTTATGGCTAGTAACCATATTCTCATCTTGTCTATAAACAGGTAAGCTATATTTGTCCCATAATCATAGAACTGTTCTGGTGTCCATATTTTCTAGTCATTAGCCTAAAAATCCTCCAATTCCCCATATGCAAGTTACTGAAATAGACCTCGTTCTCCATTTGTTCCCATATTCTACAGCTTGTGATATGCAAATGAGCAGTTGCTATCTTAGAGTCCTGAGTCAGATTTAAGTTAAGGTTTTCCTAGAACCCTAAGAGAGACTCCTATACCCCAGACAAATGCACTGTCAAGACCAATTCAATTCAGCAACTATGTTTTCTTAGAAGCAGTTGTGCCCCAGATAAGAAATTGTCATGGCTGGGGGAGAGGGGCAGGTAGGTGGCACAGAATAGAGCACCAGCCCTGAAGTTAGGAGGACCTGAGTTCAAATCCAGTCCCAGACACTTGACATACTTACTAGCAGTGTGATCTTAGGCAAGTCACTTAACCCCAATTGCCTTGCCTTCCCCCCTCCAAAAAAGGAATAAATAAATAAATTTAAGAAATTGTCATGGGTCATCCACTTTTGCTTGTATGGACCCTAAATATGCCTATGCACCTTCTATTCATTAGTCCTTGTTCTATACTCTGGAGCAGCAGTTCTCAACCTGTGGGTCGCGACCCCTTTGGGGGTAGAACGACCCTTTCACAGGGGTCACAGGAGTCACCTAAGACCATCAGAAAAATACATATTTCTGATGGTCTTAGGAACCAAGAGACCACTCCTCTATCCGTCTCCAGTCGGGTCCGCCCACATGCAGATATACCCACATACGAGTATTAAAGGGTCGCGCCATTAGGAAGGTTGAGAACCACTGCTCTAGAGTGAAACAAAGTAAGTAAGTCTGGCCCCTCTTCCACATGGGTTGAGGCAATTGGTGGGGCGGTGTCTAGAGAGGTAGGCCAAGAGCCAGGAAGACCCGAATTCCAATCTGGCCTCAGACACTTCCTAGCTGTGCGACCTTGGGCAAGTCACTTAGTCTATGCCTGCCTCAGTTTCATGAGCTATAAAATGGGAATAATAATAGCACCTACCTGATATGGTTGTTAATCAGGATCAAATGAGATAATATTTGTAAACTCCTTAGCACGGTGCCTTGTACATAGTAGGTATTTAATAAATGCTCATTCCTACCCCTACCCCCCAAATGACTGGCACTTCAAGTATTTTGAAGACAGGTAAGTCATTTTCTTAAAGCCTTGAAGATCTCTAATTCCTCCTGATACTCCATATGTTACATAGTTTCCAGTCCTCTCATCATCTTGTTCCCTCTCCTCTGGATGGCAAAAGGGAATGTCTTTTCCCTTTAAGGATACAGGGGAGGAATTTGAAGGGCAGAAGAAGGAGAGAATTTGGGATTGGCTCCATCCTCCACTATTATTCTAGGAGTGAACTTCTTTCTTGTCTTCTCTTCACCTCCAATAATTCAGGTCCATTAGTCTTGTTTTTCCCAGTGGGACTGAGCAGGAATTAGGGCTCGGTTATGTGACTTGCCTCCAGGCTTTCACAGCACTGTGCTGGGAAGACCTGTTGGCTGTGGCCTTCAGCATTTCTACCCTTATCCTTTCCTGATCTATGCCTAGGCCTTATTCCCTCTATCCTCAGGCAAACCCTTCTTCCAACAGGCTGCAGCTGTGACCCTCGAGGTACCATCAATGGAGTGGCTGAGTGTCAGCAGGTGAGTGTCTAGGGGCTTGGAGCATGGAAGCTTTGTGCAGAGAAGAATTAGGTGGCATCCTCCAGAGAATGTCAATGATTGGCCCTTCTTGTGCCTCATTTCACCTTTTGGCTGCTGTCCACAGGGCAGTGGACAGTGTTTCTGCAAACCCAACGTCTGTGGTCAGATGTGTACCTCCTGCAAGGATGGCTACTTCAGACTAGACCATGCGGATTACTTCGGCTGTCAGAGTGAGTGTCCCTGAGATCCCATGCTTAAGGCTTTCCTGAGGAAGCTTCAGGGAAGATAAAGTCCTAGTTTGAGAATTCAGACAAGTGGATGCAGAGGAGCCCAAATAGTCATGCTGCTGGTCCCCTTGCTCTGCAGTGCAGTACTCTTACCACTTACAGCTAAGAGGACCTACTCCTTCGTTTTGTAGATGATGAAACTGGTACTCAGAGGGGAAGTTACTTCCTCAGGGTCACATGGCAAATTAGTGGCAGAGCCAGAAACAGAACCCAAGTCTAATGAGTCTTAGTCTATTGCTCTTTTCATAGTGCCATAGACAACAAACCATTATTTATTGATTATTCTTCTATAGTGGATGCTGAAAGAGAGAGAGACAGGAGACTATATACTCCTTATTCTCAGGGAGCTCACAGTCTAGATGGGAAGATGAGATTCACATGTGGCACAATTAGAGCATATACAGGGCTGACCGTGATTCAGGGATGAATTCTGTTATTCAAAGCACGAAGACCATAGGAAATCATCCTGGGCTAGAGTACTTAGGACAGGCTTCTGGGAAGAGCCAGGGACTTGAACTGGACCTTGAAGAATGAGCATGATTTGAAGATGCAGAGGAGAGAGGATTGGTTGTACCAGAAGAAGGGAATGAAGAGAACAAAAGCAGAGTGGTGGGAATGTGTCCCGTCTTTGAAGACAGGGACCTGACTGGGATGGAGCGGTATGGGTTGAAGGCCATATGGAGACATGAGTAATAAAATTGGAGAGTAGTACCTCCTCATCCTACCACTAGCATTTTAGCATCTGAAGAATATCTCATGTGCTTTTCTCTCTTTCCACAGCCTGCCAGTGTGATATTGGGGGAGCCCTGGCCCAGGGCTGTGAGCCAAGGACTGGGGCCTGTCAATGCCGGCCCAACACACAGGGATCCACATGCCGTGAGTGAGTGCCATGGTCAACCCTTGGGTGTGGAGGCTGCAGGGTGGCAGCCACATGCTTTCCATCAGTTCTTTGTACCCCAGAAAGGTCTGGCCTATGTATCAAAGGTACAGGGAAAGCGGAGGCATAGGGGTCAGAAGACTCAGGTTCAGGTCTCCACTCTCACTTCCTGACCACACGACTAGGCACACCTCCCCCCCCCTCAGTTTCCTTATTTGTAAGATAAGCATTATAACACTTGCATTCCACCTACAGGATTGTTGTAAAGAAAGGGTTTTGTGGACCTTAAAGTACTATATAAATGTGACGTTGCTATTCTTCTCACTATTCCTGTAAAACATTACAGAGGAGCAGTTCTCAACCTGTGGGTCGCAACCCCTTTGGGGGTTGAACAACCCTTTTCCCAGGGGTCACAGGGGTCGCCTAAGACCAGCGGAAAACATATTTCCGATGATCTTAGGAACCAAGATACCACTCCTCTATCCATCTCCAGGCGGGTCCGCCCACATGCAGATACACCCACATATGAATATTAAAGCATTGTGGCATTAGGAAGGTTGAGAACCACTGTTCTAGAGCCAAGGACAAATGAGGTTCAGTCACTGTTTGGTCTTACCTTTGTTTTCCCATCAAATACTCACAAGCCCCAAACAGTCCTGACTTCAGTGATCCAAGATGAATCCACTGTCTTTCCTGGGCAGTTGGGGCAGTGCTCGTGTCTGAGAAATGTGAACCAGGTAGACCCTGTGTACTCTGTCTTGCCCCAGGCCTGCAAGAGACCATTATCTCCCAGACCTACACCACATCAGGTTTGAACTAGAGGAGGGCTCCACACCTGATGGCCGGCCTGTGCGTTTTGGCTACAACCCCTTGGAGTTTGAGAATTTCAGCTGGAGGGGCTATGCACAGATGACTCCTGTTCAGGTAGGCCACCCTCTTCCTTCATTTCCACCTTATTCAGTAGAAGCATCTTTTTGGCATCCCCCTCATCTGTGCTTTGAGGGAAATGGGGAGGAGGAGATTCTTAAGGAGCTCCTAGTCATTTTGGAGAAGCAAGACACACTTTTGGAAAACAGGATAATAAAATGTCTCCAAGTGTGTGATTCAAGCTATAAGTATAGTAGACCCTTTGGAAAGATAGCATCGTGAGTTGGAATAACTGTGGAAAGTTTTTCTGAGTGAAGTGGAATGAGCTCAGCCTTGTAAATGGATTAGAGATGAGGGCACGGCATTCCAAGTAGAGGCAATGGTGTGAATGTATGGAGACAGGATTAAGTTTCTGATAGGTAGAGGGACAAGGACAGTGGTGAGTGGGCCTGGATGGAGCTCAGGCTGCAAGTTGGAGGGAGCTATACAGGGATGTGCCTGGGAAGGGATGCTGAGATCTTGAATGTCAGGAAAGGCAGTACCCTGCAATCTGGGGCCTGGGGTTGGATTGCTGGATCAGAGTGACTGAGGTATCTCCGCTTTCCTCCCTATTTCTTTCTTTCCTCATAGCCCAAAGTAGTGGTGAAACTCAATGTGACGTCGCCTGACCTGTTCCATCTTGTTTTCCGCTATGTCAACCGGGGTTCCACAAGTGTGAGCGGGAAGGTTTCAGTCCTTGAAGAAGGGAAGTTTAACACCTGCAGCAACTGTAAGTGCGATAGTTACTTACAACCTTAGAGCTCATTTACTCTAATCACTTCATTTTACAAAGGAGGAAACTGAGGCCTGGAGAGGTTAAAAGCCTCACTCAGAATCCCCAAAGTAGAGAGCTGAGCCAGGATTAAAACTTAGGTCTTCTTCACGCCAAGCCCAATGTTCTTTCCACTACTCCATGCTGCCTCTCAGGTAACCCCAGCTCTCTCTACTGTTACCTGCTTTATCCTTCACATCTCTGCCCTCTCCTCTTCCCTCTTTTCACCTTCTTTTTCTGTCCCTCTTCACCTTCCCTTTATTTCTTCATCCCCTGGATTTCAATGCTTATGCCCTCATTGGCCAGTTTAACAATTAGAGCCATTGGTGGGGCGCCTACCACACGTAGACCCTGTCCTGGGTAGGTTAAGAAATGCATGCACCAAGAAAGTCTACTTCTGGGGGGCAGGGCACAGACTGGTCAAAGCTAGAGTGACTATATTGCAAGCCAGGCATGTAACCATAGAGCAAAGAAGCCATCCCCAGGAGATAGGGGAAACAGCTTGGAGAATGTGAATATTTACTGGTGCTCTTCCTCCCATTGATTCTAGGCACAGAGCAGACCCATCAGATCATATTTGCACCCAGCACTGAGCCCGTGTTCCTTACCGTGCCCCAGAACAGTTATGGGGAGCCCTTTGTCCTGAATCCCAGTATCTGGTCCCTGGTTATTGAGGCTGAAGGTGTCCTACTGGTAAGGACCTGACATTTTATCCCATGGGGCACCCTGCCCCTCTGATGCATCCAATATGATCTGTGACCTTAGCTGTTCTAACATTGACTTCTATGTCTTCCCTAGGACTATGTGGTTTTGCTTCCCAGTGCATACTATGAAGCCCCCATACTGCAGGTGAAGGTGACTGAGGCCTGTACCTACAACCCCAAACCTGAACAAGTCAGAAATAAGTAAGGACCAGGCTTATCTGAACTTTAACTTGAAATCTGAACATTTAATGAGGAAAAGACAAGAACTGCTTTATAGTCAACCCGCATTATGTGCCCATAGAGGCAGTGGGAGAAAAGTGGGTGAGGTGGGGGCTTTGGGATCCAGAGTAGGCTGAAGATGCCTGTAGCCATTTCTGCACCAAGAGAGAACCCATCTTGGGCTCTTGGGCTCTCAAGGAAGTGATAAGGGGCTGTGCAAGGAGGGAGGGATGGGCTGCCAATGTGTTTGTTCCTTCTCCTTTTCCCAGCTGCCTCTTGTACACCTACCTCCCACTAGATGGCTTCCCCTTTGCCAGCGGGACTGATGCCATATGCCGCCTGGACAATAGTCTACCCAAGGCTTGCCAGATGGAACAGCCTAGTTCCTCTCACCCACCATTGGCCACTTGCTGGGGCAATGATGTGAGTGCCTGGTTCTTTCTCCCCCTCCCCCTGAGCAGAATGAGAGGGGGTAGGGTCTTGGGCAGGTGACAGAGAGATGAGGCTCAGCTGGTCACCCTGACTGGGGCCTCCCCAGTCATCCAGCCAGATCCTAAGCTGGAAGGAAATGGAGCAAGGGTGAGGAGAGCCAGATCTGCCAGTACCTCTGTGCGACTTTAGGCTGCTCACCTCACCTTGTCTCTGGGACATTTCATCATGTGCCCTTCGAGGCAAAGTGAGGATGATGAAAACGGCCTTTATGGTCTTTCATGCTTTTCCTAAGAGGCAGCGTTACGTAGTGAATGGAGCACTAGAGGTGGAACAAGGAGACCTGCGTAGGAATCCAGCCTCGGATACCTATTGGCTATGTGATCCTGGGCAAATCTTTTTACTTCTCTGAGGCTATTTTTTTCTCTATAAAAAAAGAATAATAACATTCCCTACCTCATAGAGTTGTTAGGAGGAAAGCACTTTGTAAATTGTAAAGGCTTGTATAAATGTGTTGTTACTGTTTTTGCTATTATTATGTGATTCTTCCTGAAAAATACACAGCCTATAAAGTGCCTAGTCCTTTACAGTAGAGCAGCTGGGTGGTGCCGTGGATGGAGTGCTGGGCTTGGAGTCAGGAAGACTCATCTGCCTGAGTTCAAATCTGGCCTCAGACACTTACTAGCTATGTGACCCTGGACAAGTCACTTAACCCTTTTGCCTCAGTTTCCTCATCTATAAAATGAACTGGAGGAGCAAATAGCAAACTACTTCAGTATCTTTGCCAAGAAACGCAAATGGGAACACGAAGAGTTGGACGTGACTGAAAATGACT
This sequence comes from Pseudochirops corinnae, assembly GCA_028646515.1. Lineage (NCBI taxonomy): Eukaryota > Metazoa > Chordata > Mammalia > Diprotodontia > Pseudocheiridae > Pseudochirops > Pseudochirops corinnae. Next base: position 200,018,420 of record CM053585.1, on the reverse strand, counting down.
AGCCAACATGTTATAAGAACAAATCATTTACAGCATGTATTGTAAAAGAGGTTCTAGATAGGATTGTGGTGTATGTATCGGAGCCACTATGCAAAGTGGGGCACCTAGATGGAATGATACTCTATGGGGAGATTCCTGTACAAGCAAGTGTCTTAATGCCTTTATGGGAGACTTACTCTAAGACGGGGTATTATTCTCTAAGATGGTGATTCTCTGAGTGAAGAAGTTAGCATTATATAGGTGGGGTATTCAGATGGCAAGAACTTATATTTATATATCACATTAAGATTTTTAAAGTACTTTCCTCTCCATACCACTGGGAAGTGGGTTGTATAAGTATGATCCTCACTTTACAGAAGAAGAAACAGGCTCAGAGAGATTAAAATGACTTCTCTGTGGTCACACAGCTAGGAAGAAGATCTTGGATTTGGACAGATTACAGCTCATCCACATCTTCTCATCTTGTCTGATTCTTGCCCATGTTTTCACATACATTCCTTCTAAAAGATCTACCCAGTGTGCTCTAGGCCTTCCTCTGGTTCTTTTAGTATCTTGGCAGCACACTCGGGCTCCATTGTTGCTGGCAGGGCTAGCCCACCTCTTTCTCTGTTTATCTACCATCTGGTTAATGTTCTTTATGGATCATCTTGGTAATATACCGCTGCCAATTTACCTTTCCCCCTTTCCCACGTGATACATATATTTTTCTGTAGCTTTTTGGGTTACCTCTCACTTGGATTCTTCTACAATCAGGGTGCTATTCTGTTTGAAAAGTGTTACATAAAAAGATAGATCAACTCCTCCTTCCCTGCTGCCACAATGTGGTGAGGAGGGGACCTTAGGTTCTTGAAGGCTTTGTCATCCTCAAACATTAGCAAGCTGGAAAGGCTTCAGGTATGCTCTCAGCAATAGACTTCTTCTGGCCTTCTGAGGACCAGCCAAGAGACTTATCATCCCCAAGCTGGCCACAGAATGATGAAGTTTCTGGCAACAGCAACTCTCCAAGCCCATTTACTAATTCCTAGAGAGGTTGAGATCTGCATCAGTAGAGGGATTATCCTCATTCAGGAAATCAGATTCTTGAAGTATATGCAGATTCTGAAGTCTAGAAAAGATTGCTATTATATTAGAGAGATGTTTTCTGAATTATCAGGGAAAGCTATGACATGCAGAGTTTTTGTCTAGAAGAGATGTTATGTATGGGAGCCAGGGTGGTGTAGTGGATAGAGAGATGGGACTTGGAGTGAAGGAGACCTTGGTTTAAATCCTACTTTAGGTGGTTACCAGCTGTATGCTGCTGGCACAAGACCTCCCCGCTATAAGTTTCCTAATCATTGTGAGGATTAGATGAAACAATATATATAAAGTGCTTTGCAGGCGCTGAAATGCTATATAAATGTTTGCTGCTGTTATTTATTATATTAGACAATAATGTTATATAGGAAGGATGTAGCATTATAGGAAAGATGTACTAGAAGGGGACAGTCATCTAAAAAGAGAGAGAGAGAGACAATTGCATTTTGATAAAGGAGTGTGTGAAGGACCACCTGTGCATGGGATACTTCCAGGGCAATGACATTATGAGACAGTTTTGTTCCTGAGGGGGGCCTTGTAAGGAAAAGGGAGATGGGGGCGGAGGGGAGTGGACACAGGCAGGCCCTGTCATTTATATAGGCCAGAGGGAGGGCCCTGATGTCTCCATCCACTTCCTGCTGTTAGGTGGATGTCCAAGTGCAAATTGTCGTGCCCCAGCCTGGCCAGTATGCACTTGTAGTGGAGTATGCCAATGAGGATGACCTTCAGGGTGTGAGTGTGGCTGTGCACACACCCCAGTGGACCCCCCAGCAAGGACTGCTCACCCTCTACCCCTGCCAGTACAGGTATGTGGTCCCCTGCCCTACCTTGCTGGCAGCCAGCCTGTTTTCTGGAAGAAAATGATGAAGCACTGGCTTTGGTGGGGTGGCTGTGGGCGTCAGTCTCCTCCAAGTTCACTGACAGTACACGGTCATGCTAAGGGCCTTATTTGACTGAGGTTAGAAGGCAGAAGGAGCCCAGGCCTAAGGGGAGCTGGGCCTGTCTTCCAGAGAGATCAGGGCTTGTTCAGGAAACATGCTAAGTTGGACAAGGAGAGTTGGGAAGGATTAGGGATGAGGCTAAATATCAGGACTGATGTTTCTGCCCATTCACTTGCTTCTGCCTGACTCTTGCAGCTTCCTGTGCCGAAGTGCTGTCTTAGATTCCCAGAGTCGTCTCGCAGCTTCTGAACTCACTGGTGAGGCCAACATCCGGCTCACAGCAGCACATGCACGGTTCTTGCTGGTAAGCATGCTGGCCCAAGACTTCCCCATATACTTTGGGAGTCATTGGGCCTCACATGCAGGAGACATTCGATAAGCGCTTGCATGGATGAAAACAAAGTCGTGGTACCCCAAATCAGACCCCAAATTAAACATTCTTAGAAACCCAGTAAACATGGAGAAGAGAATTTAATTCTTCACACAACAGCATTTACTGGGCACTTGCCATGGGTCCAGCCCTGTCCTAGTTAAGGATGGGAAGACAGTAGGGTGGGATGGGGTTCCTGCTCACAAGATTCACAGTGTAATTTGAGAGACAAGATTTGCATGTCGTTTGGGTGGTTGTTTGAGCAGAGCCTGGGTAGTATTAAAAGTGCTTTTGAAGTCCAAAAAGAAATGATCACTGTAGACTGGTGTGATCAAGGAAGACTTTTTCATCTATACAATGAGAGGGTTGACCTAGATGATCGCTGAAGTTTGTTCCAGCTTTGGAATTTGGGGGAGAAAGTAGGACTTGAGCTGGGCTATGAAGAAAAGGTAGGATTTGGAAAAGCAGAAAGGAAGAGGGTATTGCAGACAGGAACTAACTATAGAATCCTATTATCTTCTTTCCCCGGATACACAGTTGGCTTTTTTTAATATCTCCCAGGCAGTTCACAGGCCTGACCTAAATTGTTCTCTTCTCTCCTCCCCCAGTATCGAATCTACCTGGTTCCCATGAGCAAGTTCACCACAGAGTTTGTGGAACCCAGAGTTCATTGCATCAGTAGTCATGGGACCTTTGGACTGAGCAGGTATTCAGGCCAGAGTTAAGGACTTCTCCATTACCTTGACCTCAGCCCTCTTGGGAGAGGGTAGAGGGAAAGGAGGTGGTACTTTTCCTGTGGGTACTTTAACTTTCACAGATCAGGGGAGGGAGTATCAGGGGCCTAAGCCATAGCCTGATCTCCTGGGATAGAGGAAGACTCTGGTGTGACTCCTCTTTGGCTCAAGCTCACAAATCATACAAACAAAGCTCCTTCCCTAGTCCTACCTCTCATCACTGCCCTAACCCTTCTGGGAAATCCTACCCTTGCCTGTTCTGACTCCCTATATCTGTCTTTGTTCTTACCGTAGTGGTTCCTGTATCCCTTCGCGCTTCCAGAAGCTATCCCAGCCCATTGTACTAACAGAGTGTAAAGTCCTGCCTGTGCCCCCCGACTTCCCATTGAACCACATGCACACCGTTACTCCTGCTGGACCCCCAATGAGTCCTCAACCTCGCCCTCCCACAGCTGTAGACCCCACCAGTGATCCCACACTGCTGCAGTCTCCCCAGGTGAGGGTGGTACTCTAGGGGCTGCCTAACGCACTGCAGTCAGGTGGTTAATAGGTATTCCCACAATCTCTAGGTGGATTTCAGAACTCATGAGAGGAGTTGGGGAAAGTAAACTGTGGGTTTTAGGTGGTTGCCTAGGGATTAGAGGGGGAAATCAGGAGACAGTTCAAGAGAGTCAACAGGGAGGGAATAGATATTCTGGGGGAAAAAGCTCAAGATTGTTTGGTCCAGAGCAAGTTTTACTTCTAGCTTCCTTCCCAGCTCACTTTGTGGCCTTGAGCAAGTCCTGTCCCTTCTCTTTGACTCCCTTGTCCCATCTGTAACAAAGAGTTTGGAACCCTATGGCTACACTTGGGAAGTCAAGGATAGGTGGAAGAAAAGGTTGAGGAAGAGAATGGCATTACTGACTACCTCCCTGGGGGGATTTTCTCCACAGAGCACTGTTGTGTTTAACACTCACATCCAGACACTGGGGCGTTATGCCTTCCTGCTCCATGGCTACCAGCCCAACCACCCTACTTTCCCTGTGGAGGTAGTCATCAATGGTGGCCGGATCTGGCATGGTGAGTCAGACCTGGGGTAAGGAGAGGGTACAAAGACAGGATCTAGAAGTTATGGACTCTCCAGTGTCAAAAGGGTAAGATGGGCTGAGTGAGATCCACCTTCCTGAGAAACTGCCGATCTTCATGTATGGGATCTCTTACTGTCTAGGTTGATTTCATCCTTTTTTATACAGATCAACAATACTGTGCTTGGTACAGGTCCAGTGGTATGTGTAGTATGTGTTTATTACATGATTTGACAAAGAACCCTGTGTTATCCAGTAGGGGGTGAGGGAGCCGTCTGAAGAAGGTAGGAAGGGTTCTCCAGGCAGGGAACCTGCGAAAAGCTAGAGGTGAGGATGGGTCAGGTTGCAGGCTGGTTACATTGCCATGTGCCAGCAGAAGGATGCAGGGTGTTGCTGATGAGCTGGCTTTGGCCTCAAACTAAGGAGGCCCTGTAGTGAACACTGAGTCAAAATCAGACACATGAGTTTGACACTCTTGGTTTTCCCAGGCCAGGCCAATGCTACCTTCTGCCCCCATGCTTATGGTTGCCGCAGCCTGGTCGTGTGCGAGGGTCAGATCGTCCTGGATGTTACAGACAATGAGCTGACTGTGACTGTCCGTGTGCCTGAGGGTCAGCAGCTCTGGCTGGTGAGTGACCAGGGCAGAAAGTAAGGACTACCAACCCCCTCTGTCCTTTGACTCTGGGAGGGAGGGCCTGCTCTGTCCAATTCTTTCACTTCCCCTAGAATCTCACACTTGAGAGTGTGGCCACAGCCCTAGGTTAGTAACAGGATTGTTATAGAAAGAGCAACCAGCTACATTCAGGGAGAACTGCCATGATCTGAATTTCCTATACTTGGCTTTTTCTTTCAACAGCTGGTGAAAGTTGGGGCTGCTTATATATCCTTCTGTCAGCCTTAGCCCAACTGAATTTGGAAGAGAGAAAAAAAAACAAAAACAGCTTCCAGTCTACTGGAAAGAACTCTGGATTTTTTTTTCCCTCTGGTAGACTCAGGAATCTTAGTCTCCAGCCTTCACTTAAAGAGCCGGCTAGAAGCAGGGACAGAGCATTGAGTGGAAAGTGAAAAAAAGAGTTTTGGGTCTTGGTATAGAGGCTCTCTAGGCTCCAATCCCAGGTTTGGCACTTAATAGCTGTGAGGCCTTGGACAAATCATTTTAACTCTGGGCCTAGGTTTCTCTATCTGTCAGATGTGAGGATTGGCCTAGATCATGATATCAAAGCCAAAGGATCCCAGATGTCTTCATATTGACTTAGGAAGCCATAAATTATCTCTGTTGTATTGTATTTTTGTTTATTTTGTTAAACATTTCCCAATTACATTTTAATCTGGTTTGGGTGCCTGTGAGTTTGACACTCCTGGACTGGATAATCTCTCAGGTCCCTTTCTAGCTCACAGTCCTGGTATCCTATGAGCACTGGATTGGGAGCTAGAGGCCCAGCAGCTGTTTACTACCTGTCTGACCTTGGAACCACAAGCAAGACCTCTTTTACCAGGGAGGATAAGATCTGGAATGGCCCAGTCTTCTTCCTTCTCCTCCCATGGGTGGGCACAAGTCAAATCTTTGCCTTCCCCACTGTAGTTAGACATGACCTTTGGAATTTCCCATCCCATAGGACTATGTGCTGGTTGTCCCCGAGGATGGCTATAGCTCCAGCTACCTCCGAGAGGAGCCTCTGGACAAATCCTATGACTTCATCAGTCTCTGTGCAGCCAATGGCTTTTACATCAGGTATGATCCAGGTCAAAGTAGTAGTGGTAGAGAAAGACATTCTGGACCTTGAATGTGGGCAGCGATGGAGGCTATGGTCCCCAAAGGCCTAGAAGTGGAAGTGGAATGGTCTAGACATTGGAATTGGGGAGGTGGAAGGAGCTTGGGGTTCTTGGGAAGTTAGGGCTAGGGTTAGGGGAATTTTAAGAGTTTGGGTGTTGAGGGTGTTTGTGGGAGGAGGAGGAGCGCCTAAAGAATCCCATTCAGTGGCTCTAATTATCACCTGTGTCACTCCCCCAGCCCTACCAGCTCACCTCCATTCTGCCAGGATGCTGCCATCTCTCTTTCCCTCTTCTACAACAATGGGGCCCAACCCTGCCGCTGCCATGAAGTGGGAGCCACAAGCCTTACCTGTGAACCCTTTGGGGGCCAGTGCCCCTGCCGGGCCCACGTCATTGGCCGGGACTGTTCTCGCTGTGCCACTGGTTACTGGGGCTTCCCAAATTGCAGACGTGAGTCCTTATTCCCCTTCCCCCACCTCACTCCAAGTCCAGTCCTGGCTAGTGTCTCTTCTTCCTGACCATAGGGAGGAAGGAACTCTACAGGATACTGACACAGAGCTCTTTCTTTACAGCTTGTGACTGTGGCACCCGCCTCTGTGATGAAGGCACTGGCCAGTGCATCTGCCCACCCCGCACCATCCCACCAGACTGTGTGGTCTGCCAGGATCAAACATTTGGCTGCCACCCCCTGGTGGGCTGCGAAGATTGTAACTGTTCTCGCCCTGGTGTCAAGGATCTCACAGACCCTGGCTGTGACTTGGACAGCGGGCAGTGCAAGTGAGGACAGAGGGGTTGGGGGGGAAGAGGGGTAGGCAGACATGGTACCCTACCCATAAGTTGAATAGGTAAATACCTACTGGGGGAAGCCTCAGGGCTGATGACTGATACCTATTACAGGTGCAAACCCAATATCGTCGGCCGCCGCTGTGATGCTTGTGCTCCTGGCTTCTATGGCTATCCCAGCTGCCGTCAATGCCAGTGCCATGAGGCAGGCACAGTGGCTGGAGTGTGTGACCCTGTGACTGGCCAGTGCCATTGTAAGGTGAGTCTAGAGTCTGAGGTGGGACCCTTTGTTATGGTGCTTTTTAATGCTGCAAAATACTTGTTACTGTTCTGACCACAGCCCCATCAAGAACGTTGGGCAGGGATTCTTTCCCCCATTTTACAAATGAATGAACACTGAGGCACAGAGAGGGGAAAGTGATTTGCCCAAAGCCACACCGTGAGGAAACTGGCCCCAGAACCCAGGTCTGCTGTGTTCTTTGCCCACTGTAGCATACTTCTCATCAGGGCACACTAGATCAAATATTATGTGTAATTGTGTAAATGCAGATGAATCACATAAGTGAACATCCCCATCTTGAGCTAGGGAATTCCTGAGAGCCTCCTAGTTCCCAGCCCTAGTTCTTCCCTTTAGCTCTCAGGCTAGGAGAAGGGGACTTATCTTCTGGGGAGATCTGAGCCTGCTCCTCAGATTTTCCAGGAAAGCTCACACATCCCCACATCTGGATTCACACGCAGGACAATGTAGAGGGTGTACGCTGTGACCAATGCCGCCTAGGCACCTTCTCCCTGGATGCCTCAAACCCCAAAGGCTGCACTCGCTGCTTTTGCTTCGGGGCCACTGACCGGTGCCGGAGCTCCCAGCAAGTCCGTGGAGAGGTAAGAAGAACTCCTAGGACGTGGATGTCTCTGACCTGCCCCCCTCCCAGTGGTGTGCTACTCAGCCCCATCCTGTGCCCTATGCTGTGGGAGCAGGGTCCACAGTCTGAGGTCTCAAGCCAGCCTTCACCCTAAACATTTACCTGTGCACATGCAGGCTCAAGCACATGTGTGTATACATGCTTATGTATACAAATACACATACATGTATATGCATATATGTGTGTTTATAAGTATATGTACTTGTGTGTACGTACATACATATACACGTGTATATGTATATCTGTACATGTATATCTATGTGTGTATCTATGTGTGTATGTGCATCTGTGTATTATATGTATATATCTATGTATGTATATATACACCCAAATACATGCATACACGTGTGTGTATATATACATATGTATATGTGTGTGTACCCACATATTTACATGAAGGTCTACACATTTATTTATTAAGAAGAAACACATTTGTGTACATGCTGTCCTATAGTTCATAGACATGCAAGGATGGGTGTTACTGAGTGGGGAACGTCAGGAGGTGCCAACCTCACTTCGTGTGGATGCTGGGCTGGTCCATGCTGATCTACGAAATGTCCCAGAAGCATTTCAAGACCTTTACTGGCAGGCACCTGCCTCCTACCTGGGAGACCGGGTGAGTGGGGGATGGGAGGTTGAGCCAGGGTTATCTGTTGCACTTGGAGGCTGAGGGCACCTAAATTAGGGAGGTGCTGGCATGTTCAGGGCCCTTTGGGGTTGGAGTGCGAATCATGAGGGTGCCCTCTTTTTAAAGTGGAGCACAGTAGAGTATCCAGGTCCCAGACAGAAGGCAATGTGAGAAGAGGAAGGTCTGAGCTCACTGTATTGCAGGTGTCATCTTACGGTGGGAGCCTGCGCTATGAGCTGCACTCAGAGACCCAGCGTGGGGATGTCTTTGTCCCTACAGAGAGCCGGCCAGATGTGATCCTGAAGGTGATGACAGTGCAGGGATGGGGAAATAAGGGAATAATGGACCAGAGGGCTGAAGGAATTTGAAGATGGGAGGACAGGTAGGGTAATGTAATCTCAGACCATTAGTGCAGAGGGTCTGGGGCAGGGCGGCGGGGAGACATAAGAGCTCATAGATAGGGAGCATTGAGGGGGGATGGGATAAGACCCCAGATCAAGGAGATAGCAGGAGACCACGTAACAGGAGAGAAGAAGAGCTATGGAACATAAAGATGGCCAGTCATGGCTTCTCCCAAAGGCAAGGGGTCAATCTGGGAGTCTCTGGGCAATGGAATTAAACACCTTCACCTTTGTTCTCTACAGGGAAACCAGATGAGTATCACTTTTCTAGAGAGTTCCTACCCAGCTCCTGGGGACATTCATCGAGGGAAGGTGGATCTGGTGGAGGTCAGTGGGGATAGGGAAGCATATATGGGGGCTGAGGTTCCCATAGCCCCTTCCTTCTCATAAGCTAACGGTATTCTCAGTGATGGTCTTTCTTCTATATCCAAAGCTTTCTAGGGAGGGTGCAATGGAAATGGGAAACCTAGAAGTACTTCTCTCCATTTCATAGGACAGAAAACTGAGGAATAGAGAAAGAGGGAGACTCCCTGAAAGTCAGGGTCAGGTCTGGGGACACAACTACCTGTCAAACTGAAATGTGAACTAGGAATGTCTCTAAGAAGCAGATACTCAAGAAAGATGAGCTTCAATGACTCTTCCATTTTCTAGGTAGTCCTGAACATCTGTTTCCTCTCCTGTAGGGCAATTTCCGTCACACAGCGACTCACAACCCTGTCTCCCGGGAGGAGCTAATGATGGTGCTGGCTGGTCTGGAGCAACTGCAGATCCGTGCCCTCTTCTCCCAGATCTCCTCAGCTGTCTCCCTTCAGAGGGTGGTGCTAGAGGTGGTGACAGATACCATTGGGGGAACCCAGGCCAGCAATGTTGAGGTCTGCATGTGTCCTGCCAACTACCGTGGGGACTCATGTCAGGTAAGATATCGGGGTGGGTCTCAGAGCCCTCTTGGATTTTGTGGGGGTGTGGGGCTAGGGGGGGGGGTGGCTTCACAACAACTGCCCAGAGCAATATTCTGTTCTTTACAGTCAATGAGACTGATTAAATTGGTCTGTGGCCTCCCTGGGGGCAAGAACCCTGTCTTCCCCATCATGTAACTGAGCACAGAAAGGGGCATTCAGTAAGACAGGTACACTGGCATGGGAAGCTAATGGATGGACAAAGAAAAAAACATCAGAGGAGGATTTACCTTATCGCTGGGGAGCCTCATTTATCAGGGGTGGGGATGAAGCCCAGACCGGATGGTCTCAGACCTCTAGACTCTAGAGGAAGGACCTGTGTTGGAATCCTCACTCTGCCTTTTGCTACCTGCGTGATTGGACAAATCATTTTTCTTTTTGGCCTTAATTTCCACTTCTATAAAAATGAGTGGAGTAGATTCCAAGAAGCCCAAGGTCCTTTCTAAGTTGAAGATTCTATGCTCCAGTGACATAACTACACACTGGGTACTAGCCAGATGATCAGAATCATCCAGCCCAAGATCTGATCTTCATTTGGTGACCCTCCCTCCATTGCTCTGTCTCTGTCTCCCTGATGTTCCCTCCCTTTCATCCTCACAAATTTTATTATCTGCTTTCTCTCTTTCTCTTCTCCCCTTCCTCACCTTCCACTCCCTAGGAATGTGCTCCTGGCTACTACCGAGACACCAAGGGTCACTTCCTGGGCAAATGCATTCCATGTCACTGCAATGGGCACTCAGACCGATGCCTTCCAGGCTCAGGCATCTGTGTGGTGAGTTCCAACACTAGCTAAGCACACCACTCTGTGTATTTTTATGTTGGGGTGGGGTCTTAGTAATCCTGAGCGTTTCATGAACCCCAACCAAAGGTGTTTAGGGACAGAAAATGGCAAAGGTAGAATGGGTAAGAGGGGTTGAGCCAAGGTTAGAGGGATCGGAATTGTCAAGAGTGTTGAAGGGGACTTGACTTTGTCTACAGAGCAAGGAGGGGTTAACATAAGAGATTGCTCTCCATATCCATAGAAGGCTCAGTCAAAAGAAAAAAGCTTAAATAAAATCAAGGGATACCATAATTAATTCAGCAATGAGTATTTATTAAACACCTGTTAGGTGCCAGGACCTGCATAAAGGCTGGAGATACAAAAACATAAAGCAATGATGATCAAACGTGTCTGACCAAGAGTAAGGAGCCCTTTCTCCTCTCTAGGCCTGTAATTCCTCATGTATTAAATCCGGTCATTGGGCATCTCAGGTTAGCAGGACATTGACAAGGTACAAGACATCCAGAGGAGGATGACCATGAGTAAAAGAAGGTTGAAGGAATGGAGCACATTTAGCCTGGATTCAGGAAGATTTTGCCAGTGAAGGGGTGTCCTTTATTCCTGTCTTTGAAATAGGGGTTCAGCAGACTTGTCTGTCTTCCTTGACTAGGAAGCAGAGCTGGAGGTAGTAGATTGTGTAGAAGTTGCAGAGCAGCAATTGAGTTTGATATATCCATAACTGTTAAAAAGGATGATGGGTTGCCTGCCTCCAGAGGTAGTGGGTTCCCTGTCCCTGGAGGTCTTTGTGCAGAGGCTGCACAAGACCCCTTATCAAGAATGTTATTATGGATTCTTATTCATGTTAAGCTAGATGACCCCTGAGGACTCTTTCAACTCTGAGATCCCATGAGTAGTGTCCATCATCTTCCAGGCCCCTGACCCAGATCATTGCCCTTGGTTCTTAAACCTGAACCAGAGGTAGATCCCTGTCCTGCCCTGGGAAATCTCATTCTCCCTGGCAGAACTCAGAGGTGGAGTCAAAGCAGGCATACTTGGGAATAGAATCTGATATCTTAGTTAACCAAGGGCAAGTTGCCAGCATCTACCCTAGGCCAAGGACAGATAAAGGGCAGGATTCGGGGCATCCTTTCACCATAAATAAGAACTTCTAGATTAATCAGAGAAAGAGTTAGCTCCTTGGAAGTGATCAAGGGAGGGATAACCACTAGAAAAGCACATCTGTCATGGGAGTCAGACCCAATGGCCTCCCAGTATCCAAAAAGATGTTGTGGTATATGTTCACTCTTCTATTCCAGGATTGCCAACACAACACTGAGGGTGACCACTGTGAACAGTGCAAGGGTGGCTTCATGAGCAGTGCAACCCAAGACCAATCAAGTTCTCTCTGCATCAGCTGCCCCTGCCCTCTCTCTGTGCCTTCCAACAAGTAAGTGCTCCTAAGTGGTTCCCTGTCCTCTGCCTGAAGCCCTCTAGGAATGGGGAATCTACTGTCTCCACAGGTAGGCAGCCCCTTATCCTTTTCAATAGCTCCAGATGTTATAAAACCTATATTTGAAGCTAAAAATCTGCCTCTGCAATTTCTACCCCACCCATTGCTCCTAGCTCTGCTTTCTGTAGCCAAGCATGACTAGTCAAATTAATCCCTATTCTCCAGATCCTCGAATACAGCTAATAAGGCCACCTCTATCTGTCAAAGTCTTCATTACTCTAGGCTAAACATCCCAGTTCCATCAGGCTCTTTCCCAAACCATTTCCACTCTACTTATAATTCTGTTTGACTTCCATTCCTTTTTAGTCTATCTCTAATCACTCCTCTAAGAAAGAAGCCTTCCAAAAGGGAAAGAGTCAACCTTACTCTCACTGAACTTGGCTTAGGGAAGGAATGACATAAACTCTAAACTGGACATTTTGCCACATAGAAGAGTAGGGGGAAGGGGGATGAGAAGTGGGGTGATGGAGGGGAGGGCAGGGTG